>CM055066.1:9649540-9839012 GCA_029204045.2 Tillandsia leiboldiana
TGCATTATCATTGAGTCGTTGAGGTTCTCCGACATAGCTGTGTTGTTGGGCTTTCCTGTTCGAGTCTTGGAGTCTTTCTACGACTGAGTATGCTTGTTGAGCATTGAGATCCGATCTGTTGGATCGTGTATTTTAGCCTTGAGTCCGTTGAGGTTCTCCGACATAGCTGTGAGAGTGTTTGGGCTTTTCTGTTCGAGTCGTGGAGTCTTCCTCCGACTGAGTTTATGCTAGTTGAGCATTGAGATCCGATCTTTTGATCGTGGATTATAGCCTGCTGAGCCTGGCTTTTTATGCCAGTTATGAGATACTTGAGATACTTGAGATACTTGAGTTCGGTGGGGTCGCTCCCCTCGAGCTACGCCCCGGGTGCGATGATGATACCGAGCCTGACGAGGCTGCGATGTGATTACTGAGATGGTCCTAGAGGACACCCTACGTAAGTCCGTTCCTCCGGGATGTGCGGCAGTGGATGCCTACGTAAGGTCCGTTCCTACGGGATGCGCGGCAGTAGATGAGCGCAGGCTTGTTTGACTGGTCCAAAGAGGGACAGTCATTGGGATTGGGTGATATGTGTGAGTGAGTTTCATAGCATGTTCATAGATGAGTTTTCCTTTGAGCATGATACTTGAGGCATGTTAGCAGTAGCGAGTGTATGCACATCTTCATCATTGTAGAGTTTCTTGAGCATGATGATTGAGACATGATAGCTATAGTTTCTTTCAGCTTTTATTATCTATCTATCTGCATACCTATCTGTTGTGCCTCCAGTAGACTTAGTGGGCATACCGTGGATATTGAGACGGTACCCACTGGGAACTACCTTTGCAGTAGTTCTCACACCCGCTGCGGTGACAGTTTCCTGAGGCTGCTGTTCCGGCTTAGCTCGCGCGGAGTCAGCTGATCGAGGTGAGGACGTGGCCGTTTAGTTCCTTACCAGCACTGAGAGTCAGAGGTAGATGTACTTGTGTATTTTATGACTCCACTTTTGTACTGGACATTCTGAGAGATCAGTGAGGATTTCTTGTACTTTTGTAGCTGAGAGACATTGTATTGAGATTTTTTATTATATCAGATGTTCAGTGGATTTCTGTAGCTACTGGTTCTTTTTCAGCTCTGATACATTATAGCTATAGATCTGACTTGAAGGTAGAGCTTCTTCTTTACGGCAGTTTCCGTACAGATACCGGAACCTTGTTGGCGAGCAAGGTCGCAGTTTTACTTAATCAAAAATTGAACAATGCTTGGTATACATGTGGTAGCTGCACACAATACTCGGACGACCGAGGTGGTAGCTCTTTCCTCCATGTGGTGGTAGTTTTCACACTCCTCATTGGGATGTAACTCTTTCCACATCTTTTGAGCATTTTACTTTTCTTTGACTCCCCCTCAATTGGCTATCAATTATTTAAGATATAAGTTTCAACCAAAAATTGATCTCGATTTCCTACTCGACTAAGCAGTCAAATAAGATAATGACTATACCAAGAGACTATGAGAGAGAGATTGACTTTGATCACTCAGAAGATGATTTAATTAACATAAATGATCATTGCAACAGTGAAAATTATGATGGCAAAGCATAATAAATTTCTAAATGTGCGAAAAGATGCAATTAAAGTCAATTATGATCTATGCTCAATTAATGTCCTATGTACAAACATAGATAATGAACAAAATAAAACAAAAACAAAACCTATCCTAAGCAAAGGTTTCAAAAAGAAGTTTATTTCAAGGAAAGCATTCCAATTGCTTTTCGCAAATGAATAAAACGTTTTGATCCAAAGGTTTTGTTAGAATGTCAACTAATTGATCCTCAGTTGGAATATATGAAAGTTGAAGAGTATTTGATTCAACTAGCTCTCTAGAAAATGATATCTAAGCTCAATATGTTTTGTTCTAGAGTGCAACACAGGGTTTTAGAAATGTTAATTGCACTTGTGTTGTCACAAAGAATTGTTACCGAAGATGCTGAAATCCGGAAGTCGCTCACACACTTTTCATCCAAATGAGTTGGGTTGAACAACTACCCGCTGAAATGTATTCCGCTTCGGCAGTCGAGAGTGCTATGCAATTCTGCTTTTTACTGTGCCATGCAACAAGGCAATGGCCAAGATAGAAGCATGCACCACTCGTGCTTTTTCCGATCATCCACTGATCCTGCCCAATCAGCATCTGAGTATCCAACAATATCCAAACTTGTTCCCATAGGATACCAAATTCCGAAATTAATTGATCCTTTGATATACCGGATGATCCTTTTCACGGCTTTCAGGTGAACCTCCTTTGGTGCAGATTGATATCTCGCGCAGATCCCAACACCAAAAGATATATCCGGGCGACTAGCCGTGAGGTAAAGTAGACTTCCAATCATACTTCGATACAGTTTCTCGTCTACATTCTCACTTTGTGATTCACTTCCAAGTCCCTTGTGGCTAGTTCCCATTGGAGTCGGAAAATCCTTCGAATTTTCAAGATCAAACTTTTAACCAACTCCATTGCATACTTGGATTGACTCAAGTGAATACCTTCATCATTTTGTTTAATTTGCAATCCAAGGAAATAAGTCAATTCGCCCATCATGGACATCTCAAATTCGCTTTCCATGGTCTCCGCGAATGTAGAAGCATCATTATCTCTTGTTGCGCCAAATACAATGTCATCGACATAGATTTGTGCTACAATGAAATTGCTTTGATAATGCTTCACAAAGAGAGTCCTATCAGCTCCCCCTCGAGTATAGCCCTTCTCCAAAAGGTGCTTTGTTAACCTTTCGTACCATGCTCGCGGTGCTTGTTTCAGACCGTAAGAGCCTTTTTCAAAACGAAAAACATGGTTAGGTTGTTTATGGTCTACAAAACCTTTCGGTTGAGCCACATAAACTTCCTCATTTAAAAACCCATTTAGAAATGCGCTCTTAACGTCCATTTGAAATAATTTGATTTTAAAATGACAAGCAATAGCAATAGTATACGAATGGACTCGAGTCTAGCTACAGGGGCGAATGTTTCATCAAAGTCTATACCTTCTACTTGAGAGTAGCCTTGAGCAACTAATCGTGCCTTGTTCCTGATGATAGTACCATCCTCATTTTCTTGTTCTTGAAGATCCATTTGGTACCTATCACATTATGTTGCTTTGGAGGCTTCGTTAATTCCCAGACTTTGTTTCGCTCAAATTGATGGAGCTCTTCCTGCATTGCTTTAATCCAGTAGTCATCCTGAAGAGCTTCATCCTATGTTCTTTGGTTCGATAAAGATACGTAGCAAGCGAATCCACAAACCAACTGCCTCCGAGTTCTAACTCCTTCTTGTGGATCTCCAATAATATTTGATTCCGGATGATCCTTGGAGATTCGTAGCGTTTGTTGAAATGGAGTACTCGGAGATATATGAGATGATTCCTGCACATTAGATAAACTTGAAGAAACCATTAGATGCATCATTAATATTGGAAGTATCATTATGAGAGGATGCAACGGCAGGAGAATCATCATCTAGAGAGATATCGAGGGTAGATTTTTCAGATGCAAAGTGAAAAGCTTCATCTACTTTAACATTTATAGATTCTATGATCGTCTTAGATTCCAAGTTAAATACTCGATATGCTCTACTATTAGTAGAATACCCAAAGAAATCCCTTCGTCACTTCGTGAGTCAAACTTTCCAAGATTTTCACGGTCACGTAAAATGTAACACCGACTCCCGAGATGCGAAAATATTTGATGTTGGGTTTTCTACCACACCATAGTTCATATGGTGTATTAACGTTCCCCGGGCGCAAAACACTTGATTAATGACATAGACAGCGGTGTTCACAGCTTCAGCACCCAAAAATGTAGCGTTAAATTCCGGCTATGAAGCATCACACGCGCCATCTCTTGAACAACCCTGTTCTTGCGCTCGACAACACATTCTATTGAGGTGTATAGGGTGCAGAGAATTCATGCTTAATACCGTTTGAAGTACAAAAGTCAATGAATTTAGAATTAAGGAATTCTCCACCTCTATCACTTCTAACACGAATGATCTTTTCATTCTTTTCAATCATAATACGAAGGCAAATCTCGTGAAAAGAATCAAAAGTATCAGCTTTCTCTTTTAAAAATGCTACCCAAGAATACCTAGAGAAATCATCAACCAATAAGAAAATATACCATTTACCTCCCCAAGATGGTTGACGGGTCGGCCAAAAGAAAGGAAAAAAAAATAGTCTACATAAACTGCACAACATTTAATCGTAGAACGATTAAAGACCAGGAAGGATTTCACCCTTTGCATACCCAAACCTTTTGAGTTTTGGAGTATGTCGGCAATGGTTGAGAAATTTCCTTGATGAAGACGTTTTTCAAAATCGGGCCATCTAGAATAGCTACCGTCCCTTTTCCAACAATTTTGGAAGATCGACCGTCTCCGAAAACAACAAGTCCACCGGAGATTTTCTCAAGATTTTGAAAACTATTTTTGTCACCGGTCATGTGACGGGAACAACCGCTATCCAGATACCAAGACGAACTATCATATGCATGCAAGGAAACATTGGTAACAAGATAAGGAAAAATTTCACCTTTGCGCACCCAAACCTTTTTGGAATGCGTCGGTAATGGTCGTGAAGTTATATGCCTAGGTGAAAGCATCTTGTTAAAACGATTGCTGCTCCTTGATGTGGTCGTCTTGCGCGGTAAACTACCAGGGTTCTTTTCTTTCAATTGATTTGGAATTGATTTCCGAGGAATCACCTTTGTGGTAGTCATTGCAGAGATGTTTGAGGTGAGCATTTGACTCGCGTCTTGTAATATCTTCTTATGTGCCCTGAACACCACAACGAAAACATACCTTAGATCTTGACGATCCCAAAGAGGATGAAGTAGGTTTGTTGTCGTTGTTTGTCTTGAATTCCGGTGTCGGAGGAGGAGATACCGACTGAGGCACAAAAACTGTCCCACTCGAACTTGGACTGTTTCCAGTTTGAGTGTATCCGAGGCCGAACCGATTTGATTGACCAAGACCAAGAAGTCTATCCAACTTACTCCTTCCTGAAGAGAATCGCTGTAAGTCATCCTTGAGTTGGAAAATGGTCTTTGTCATTTCCAGGTTATCCTGTCGAGCCTCGTTGTAGAGCTTTGAGAAGTCATTCGCTTTATCCACCAGATTTGTATGTTCCTTCTCAAGTTGCTCATTGGACTCTTGAAGGGAAACATTTGCTTTTATCAGGTTTTCCCTTTCCACTTCAAGAGCGTTTGAGAGAGAAGTTGCCCTTTTTGCTTCTTCTTCGAGATCATGCAATCTCCCTCTCAAACTCTTGTTTTGCTTAGCCACTTTCTTTGAATCCCTCAAAAGTCTGTGGTAGCTAGAGCAAAATCTTCACCTTCCGAATCATCCGATTCGTTGTCCGTTGCAATCTTTTCAACAGTGGAGTTGGACAACGACTCGGATGTACTTGCCATAAAGCACATGAAGGGTGAAGATATGGACGCGTGGAATGCCGTGGAGCTCTTTTCTTCATCACTTGAAGACGACTCATTTGACGTTGAGTTGTCATCCCAAGTGACGACTTGCATCGCCTTCTTCTTTGCCGGATACTTGTGGGACACTCCGTTGCAATGTGACCGTAGCCTCGACATTTGAAGCATTGTAGTTGTCCCTCTGAACTTTTCTTATCCTTTGAGAAGTTCTCTTGTTTTCTTGACTTGTAACTTGAAGTACCCTTGCCTTTGTTCGACTTTCCGAAGGATGGAGATTTACTTGAATTACCCCTTCGAAAGTTGCGGCGAAACTTCCTTGTCAAGAGAGCGAGCTGCTTCTCAAATTCCTCCATAGAAAGGTTCTCGTCATCGTCTGAGGAGGATGTATCCGCGTCTTCTTCCTTAGTTGTTTTCAACGCATAACCTGAAGACTTAGAAGTGGATGCCTTTCCAGAAGAATTGTTAGTAGTAAACGTCATTTCATATGTTTGTAATGAACCAACTAATTCTTCTACACGTATTTCGTCCGGGTGTTTAATAGTTTCAATGGCTGTAACCTTTGGGCGAAATCGTTCAGGAAGAGTTCTTAAGATCTTTCTTACAATCTTAAATTCTGGAATCTTCTCTCCCAGGTTAGCACATGAGTTTACGATGTCTTGCAATCGTGTATAGTAGTCCGTGAAAGATTCATTTTCTGCCATCAAGATAGAGTCAAACTTGCTCGTAAGCATTTGCAGTTTCTGAATCTTCACGAGGTTAGTTCCCTCATGTGTAACCTGAAGAACATCCCAGATTTCTTTCGCAGTCTCACATGCTGAGATGCGAGAGAACTCAGTTTGAGATAAGGCATTAAAATAGCATTAATTCCCTTGCCATTGTAAGAAGATGAATCTAACTCTTCCTTGGTCCATTTCGACCTAGGTTTTAAGGTACGAACATCACCAATAAATTCAGTTGGATTAGACCATCCTAATTCAATTGATTGCCACACCCGTTCGTCGATGGAAATTAAAAAGGCTTTCATCCGCACTTTCCAGTACGCATAATTTGTTCCATCGAAGAACGGGGGTCGGTTGATGTTTCCACCTTCAACCATTGTTTACAAACCCTATTCCCGCTCTGATACCACTTGTTGGGTTATATGTAATAAGGATCTAAATAGGGGAAAAAACACCTAGAGGGGGGTGAATAGGTGTAAACGTATAAACACTCAAAAATCGTTGCGATAAAAACCCAATGCGGAAATAAAAATAACTCGCAAGATTTTTACGTGGAAAACTCCATCACCGGAGTAAAAAACCACGGGACCGATAACACGGCAGAAATCCACTTGAATTAAAACACGTACAAGGTGATTTACCGTACACACTTACGACTCAACCTTTTCCATACGCTCCTAGAGGATCTTCTCCGCTCGCTCCGCGACGCTTCTCGAATCCACGATCTGCGCCCAACGCCGAATCCAGGGCGTCCAACGTCGAATCCACGACGTCCGACCGAGTCCACGGTCTTCACCCAATAGCACCCTTCGAATCCACGAACGTGCCTCGCTCCGAATCCACGAGAGCGGTTGAACCTTGAATCCACAAGGACACGCGAATCCACGCGCTGATTTTTGGGGTAAATCGTTGTTTTTGGTGGTGATGATCCGCCGAATACTTAGATCAAAGATAGATCGGAAATACCATCTAAGTATTCATTAGTTTGATTCAACTCAAGATGTGAGTATGAAAACCTAGAATCAAACTAATCAATATAGATGAAGAAACATAGAGTATTCTCTAATGATTTTCTTTCTTCTCTATATGTGGATCTAGAGCCGTATGAAATAAGATATGAATATGACGGCTATTTTCCTTCTTTTTGGATTCACCCTAGAAAAAGAGTCATAGGGTCTATTTATAGGTTAGAAACCCTAGGAAGGAGATAAGAATCAAAAACCTACCATTTCTGGAAATTTTACGGACGGCGATCCGGATCGGATTAGCTGTGATCCGGATCGTCGTAACGAGTCAGGTAGTTCCAGAAAAACGAATGTTCGGGATCCGGATCGAAGTGCTTGATCCAGATCGTTCATACAGTTCACCAAACATCAACGTTCGGGATCCGGATTGCGAAGCCTGATCCGGATCGTTCAAGGAAGATGGTAAACTCAGTGTTCGGGATCCGGATCAAGAGAGGCTACGATCCGGATTGAACTGGTGTATGAACGAACCACCTTCGGGATCCGGATTGAACAACCTGATCCGGATCCTGAACATGTCCCAAGTCTAGTTTTTGATTTTTATGCAATGAAAGATTCTTCCAAGTGTTTCTACACTACAAGAAGTATTCGGATCACCAAAAATATTTAGTTAAACATACCTGATCCTTTGAATTCTTCTTTCTTGAGATTGAGTTAAATGATCCAACTTTCTTCACCTTCAATCTTCAAGACTTGAAACTTTCACGAAACTACGCCAACTCAAATTCCGTAACAAAAGCACCTTTTGGAGAAGGGCTATACTCGAGGGGGAGCAGATCGGACTCTCTTTGTGAAGCATTATCAGGATAACTTCATTGTGGCACAAATCTATGTCAATGACATTTTATTTGGTGCAACAAGGGACAATGATGCTTCTAAATTCGCAGAAACCATGGAAAGCCAATTTGAGATGTCTTTGATGGGCGAACTGACATACTTTCTTGGATTGCAAGTGAAACAAAATGAAGAAGGCATCCATTTGTGCCAATCCAAATATGCAAGGGAGTTGGTGAAGAAATTCGATTTAGAAAACTCTAAAGAATTTCCGACTCCAATGGGAACTAGCAATAAGGGATTAGGAAGTGAATCTCTTAGTGAAAGTGTAGACGAGATGTTTTATCGCAGCATGATTGGAAGTCTACTCTACCTCACGGCTAGCCGCCCGGATATATCCTTTAGTGTTGGGATCTGCGCGAGATATCAATCAGCACCAAAGGAGGGTTCACCTGAAAGCGGTGAAGAGGATCATCCGGTACGTCAAAGGAACACTGAATTTCGAAATTTGGTATCTATGGGAACAACTCTTGACATAATAGGATATTCAGATGCCGATTGGGCAGGATCAGTGGATGATCGGAAGAGTACGAGTGGTGCATGTTTTTATCTTGGCCATTGCCTTGTTGCTTGGCATAGTAAAAAGCAAAACTGCATTGCACTCTCGACTGCCGAAGCGGAATATATTTCAGCAGGTAGTTGTTCAACCCAACTCATCTGGACGAAAAGCGTGTTGAGCGACTTCCGAATTTCATCAACTTCGATAACTATTCTTTGTGACAACACAAGTGCTATAAATATTTCTAAAAATCCTGTGTGGCACTCGAGAACAAAACACATTGAACTTAGATATCATTTTCTAAGAGAGCTAGTTGAATCAAATATTCTTCAAATTTCCTATATTTCAACTGACGATCAATTAGCAGACATTTTAACAAAACCCTTGGATCAAAAACGGTTTATTCATTTGCGTAAAACAATAGGAATGGTTTCTTTGAAATAACACTTTTTGAAATCATTGCTTAGGTTAGGTTTTATTTTGTGTTTTTGTTCCTTATCTATGTTTGTACATAGAACATTAATTGAGCATATGTAATTAACTTAACTTGCATCCTTTCATATATTTAGAAATTTATTATGCTTTGGATATCATAATAATTCATTTGATGCAATGATCATTTATGTCAATTAAGTCATCTTTAATTGATCAAAGTTAATTTCTCTCTCATGTGATCTCTTGGTATAGTTTTTATCATATTTGAAAATTGAGTTAAGTATGAAACTCGAGATCAATTTTTGGTTGAATACCTCATATCTTAGATAATTGATAGCCAATTGAGGGGGAGTCTATCAAAATGTTTATGCTCAAAAGATGTGGAAAGAGTTACATCCCAATGAGGAGTGTGAAAACTACCACCACATGGAGGAAAGAGCTACCACCTCAGTCGTCCGAGTACTGTGTGCAGCTACCACATGTATACCAAGCATGGTTTTTTCGTGATTGAATAGATAAAATACTTTTTGGAATACTTGACTCTATTAAATTTCAAGGTTGGTATAAGGTGGGGATTTTATTGAAAAATGCTCAAAGAGCCGCTCCTTACAATAAATTGATTAGATATATTATCTAACTTATTTGGGATTTCAAACATCTATCGATCTTGGTACTTCATTTTCTTTACCATATTGATGATTTGATAAATGCATTACTCATAAGATCATGATAGATGTCACTGAACTTGTTCAACTTTAAAGGATTTAATTTTTATAAATTTTCGTTTCATTACTTGGATATTATTGATAGATTTAGCATAATCTATTTCTCTTGATACGAAACGATGACTTTTGTTTAAAGTTGACATGCAAAAGTGCTTACATACTTTTTCTGGATTTTTTGGAATTTTTCTAAATTTTTCTGAAGAAAAAGTTGGAGCCGATCCGGACTGGAATATCCGTTCCGGATCACGAACGCAGGAATTTTCTGCGGGTAGCCGATCCGGACTGGATTCTTGATCCGTTCCGGACCGCGGCTAGGGTTTTATAAGAAACAAAAGGGTTTTGATTTCTTTTTACTACAATCTTTTGTTTCCAAGTCTCCAGAGCTTCTCTCTCTAGAAATCAACCTATTTTGAGCCTTTCCAACTCGAGTTCTTCGGATCAAAGTAAGTTTTTATGATCAAAACGTCGGTTTTTCACAGACTTTCTCTCTTTTCTCAAAAACGTGAATGAAATCTTGTAACTTTTTCGTTTGAGATTGGTTTTTGGTCAAATTTCTTTTGAAATAAGAACTCTGAGTAGATTAGTTTTGATTATATGCTAGTTATTCTCTTGATTAACGAATTTTTATGCTTCGATTTCTGAAAATTCAGTTTTAGGGCATATAATGAGAATTTTTGAAAATCATGGGATTGATCTATTTTTAAACTTCTTTTTGCAAAACTAATTTGATTCCTAGTCTCTCTACACGATAATGATTGTTTAGGTACAATTTTTCAAATTTTTGAAAATAAATAATTTTTTCCGTGTTCTTGAGTTCTTGCTCGCAGGTTATTCTTGACTAACGCACTAGCAAGGATGGTTTTTACTTGGATTATTGTGCTCATTGTAGCATTAGTGGGAACTCGAGCATCTGTTAAAAAGGAACAAGATGGAACAAATCAAGAAGAGACAAAGACTGTTCCTGAAATTGAGTCAGAAGCAGAAGATGAAGAGGATTGGGACACATTTTGTAAAGAAGTACAACAGGCTGTTGATGACGAAGATAGGTTCTATTTAAAGAACAAAAAGCTGATGAAGTCTTCTTCAACAACCAAGCAGTACACTAGGTGAAAGAATTCGAGGGGTAGTGGAATTCAGATTAATGAACCCCTCGCCAGAGCGCACTCTCTGCCTAGAGAATCTCCATGGAATGAAGGTCAAAATGCACCGTCCGCATCTACACAACCTCTTTCGACCTCCAGGAGAAACACCACAGAAGCTGATATATTATCCTTTATCCAACGAGAACAGCGGAAAATGTCTGAAGAACAAGAAAGAATGTCCACTAACATTCACAAGATGAAAAGAAAATGTTCCAAAATATCAAGAATGCTTAAAGGAATTTTGAACAAATTGGACTGTAGCAGTTCAGACCCGTCTGATCCGGAATGATCATTTGCTCTAATGATCCAATCTGGGGTTTCCGTGTTTATTCTTTTTAATCTTTTGTTTTGCAGGTTTTTAGTTTTAGTTCTTACATTTCCTTTTGTTTTTGAACTTGTTAACTCTCCTTTATTTTATAATTTTGGCTACTTTTGTGACAAAAAGGGGGAGAGAGATATAAACAATGGTGAACAATGGTTTGACAAGTTTATGACAATGGTTTGACAAGTTTATGAGAACTTTTGGATACTGAAACCTGGAAGGTAAGTACAACTCAACTTTTGGTTTTGTATTGTGATTGAATGCTTGCCTCGACTAACTATTGGACTAACTATTTGGGCATGTAATATAAGTAACGAGTTGCTGTTGACTAACAAATTTATGACATTTGGGTTTTTAATGCTTAGAAGATATGTCTATTTCTTATTGTGATCTTAATACATATCTGAGTTCATGTATGTCATGGTGAGTATAAACTCTATCTCTCTGTTTGGTGTTTGAATCCTAAAAATTCTTGAGGTATCTAACGATCTTTTTTTGTCAAGAATTACATCATTTTGCAGAGAGTACAAATGTCTAAATCTAGAGTTTGTTTTAGGAGTTTATCTCATGTATTTAGTTTATTTGGATCTCTATTGTAAATTTTTGTTGTATGGTGATAGCAACAAAAATATCTTTTTTGAATTTTCTTAAGTGGATCTTTGTTTTGTCACGAAACCGCCAAAGGGGGAGATTGTTAAGGATTTTGTTTTGGCGTATTTCGTGAAAGTATTTAAGTCTTGAAGATTGAAGATGAAGAAGGTTGGATCATATACCTCAATCTCAAGAAAGAAGTATTCAAAAGGATCAGGTAAGTTTAACTAAACAATATTGGTGATCTGAATACTTCTTATAATGTAGAAACACTTGGATGGGTTTTTAATCGCATAAAAATCAAAAACTGGACATGTTATATGTTCAGGATCCGGAACAGGGGACTACAGTCCGGACCCCGAACGTTGGTTGGTTCATGCACAAATCCAGTCCTGAACATCCCTGTTTCGTTCCGGACCCCGAACGTGGAGTTTGCTGAAATCGCATGAACAGTCCGGACCGTAGGATTTTGTTTCGGACCCTGAACCTTGTTTTTTCAGGAATTCTCTGAAAAACAACGATAGTCCTGAACGAGCCTAATCCAGTCCGGACCGTCGTGCGGGAAAAATTCGGTTACAATCAGTTTTTGATTCTTATCCTCTTCCAATGGTTTCTAACCTATAAGTAAACCCTAATTCTATCTTTTAGGGTAATCCATTATAAGTTTTATACTCCGGGAAATGACGGAAAAATATTAACGGAGAAAAACTTATAAGATCCACACATAGAGAAGAAAGGAAATTACTAGATTTAATTCTATGTTTCTTCATCTATATTAATTAATTTGATTCTAGGTTTTCATACTCAGATTTTGAGTAGAATCAAATTAATGAATACTTAGATGGCATTTCCGATCTATCTTTGATCTAAGTATTCAGCGGATCATCACCACCAACAAAACAATGATTTTTTTCCCAAAATCGGCGCGTGGATTCACGTGGCCTTGTGGATTCAAGGTGGTACTGCTCTCGTGGATTCGGAGCGAGGTACGATTCGTGTGATCGAAACGTACTACTTGGTGGAGACCGTGGATTCGGTCAGACGTTGTGGATTCGACGTTGGACGCCGTGGATTCGGCGTTGGACGCACATCGTGGATTCGAGGCGCGTTGCGGAGCGAGCGGAGAAGATCAACTCGGAGCGTATGGAAAAAGGTTGAGTCGTGTGTGAGTACGTTATATCACCTTTGTACGTGTTTAATCTTAGTTGATTTCACCGTGTTATCGGTCCCGTGGTTTTTTACTCCTGTGATGGAGTTTTCCACATAAAAATCTTGCGTGTTATTTTTCATTTCCGCATTGGGTTTTTATTACGCAAAGATTTTTGAGTGTTTATTGTTTACACCTATTCACCCCCCTCTAGGTGTTTTTTTCCATATTTAGATCCATATTATAAGTATAACCCAACACGGGGGTTGGTGCTGTAGCGAACCCGGTTCGGGCCAAGGCGGGCCGGGTTATTGTAGCAGCCCGGTTCAGGCTTGGACCAGTGCCAGGATCTGCTGTAGCAGTGCCCGGATCCCGAGGCATGGCCATGGATCCTGAGGCAGCAGGCACGGATCCCAACGCATGGGCACGGCACCTGAGGCGCGGCGCGAGGCGCAAGGGGCAGGTGGGGGGCGCCACGTGGCGTCGCCCCATTGGTCGCTGTGACCGAGGGCGCAGACCTGCGTGGGGAAGGCACGCGGGCTCTGGCACGGGCGGTGGCGTGTGTCAGCAGGGGTGCCACGTGGCGAACCCCCATTGGCCGGTCAGCGCGACGCGACGCGCGACGTGTTACTACGCCGCTTTGACACGGGGGGCGCGGGGCAGGCCACATGGCGGGCGCACATTGGCCGCGCCGTGCCACGCGGTGCGTCACTGGCACGGCATTGACGCGTGGACCGCGGAGCGGGACACTGTAGCAACCCGAAACCAGGTTCGAGCGCCCGAATCGGACGCCCGAATGTGGGGAATTTAGCTATAAAAGCTCGGATTGCCCCCATTTCTCCTCTTTTCTCCTTTTTGCTCGAACCGAGTGGCTTAGGGGAGGAAAGGGGGATTTCGTGGGAGGAGTTCTTGGGTGCCGCGAGCGCACCGGTGACCCCGTGGAGCGCGCGCGAGGTGTTCCAAGAGGCCGGATGGACACATGTGCACGCGTTGAACGGCGCGTCGGTGTTGAGGTAGGTTTCGCTTGTCGTTTTGCGATGTTTTCGGCACAGTTTTGAGATTTACCCTTTGGGATTTTGGATTTAACCCCATATCCTTGTGCATGTTAGGGACGCCGTTGACTGTACCGTTTTGCGTGCAACCTCAAAGAACGTGCACCATTTTGCGTGCAACCTCAAAGAACATGCATCATTTTGCGTGCAAACCCGAGGTGCTGCACCATTTTGCGTGCAGACTTTGATATTGTTCACCGTTTTGCGTGTAGATTCGAAAGGAGTGCACCGTTTTGCGTGCAACCTCAAGGGAAGATGTGCATCATTTTGTTTGCAGACTTGGATGACATGTACTATTTTGCGTGCAACCTTGAAGAGACGAGAAAATCGCGGGGAGACTAATTGCAAGTGTCTACAAGCAATTGGGGGCAACACAAGGTGGGAGATTCTACTGAAAATGGGTGACCTCTCTCCTTGTTCCTTTGCTTTTGATTTTAGAAGCATTATTGTAGCATGTTAGAGGCGTTAGAGAATCATAATAAAAAAATCTGGGTATAATCCAAAGTGAGATTTATGATTTACCCAAAATAGGGGATAAATTTACATGTGTAGATGAACACAGATGAAAATTGTTAAATTATGATTTACCCAAAATAGGAGATAAATTTGCATGTGTAGATGAACACAAATGAAAAGTGCAACTTTGAGTTGCCAAAAGGAGATGATGAATTTGCATGTATGAAAGGACTTAGGAGAAAAATGTAATTTTTAATTTATCTAAATAGATGATAATTGCATGCGTAAAAGGGATTAATCATCTTATGATTGTGATTATGTTAGGGTGTAACCCTAGGAACTATATAAAAGCATAAGGGAAAAGAGCATGATTGGTAGTGAGACCTAGGAGAAAACCTAGATTAAGGGTTTAATGAGTGATACCAAACTTAGGAACTTATCCTAGAATTGAACGAGTGGCATTGTCTTAGGAGATAACCTAAGGACATTGGATAGAGTAATTAACACAGTGTCAGTAAACTCTAGGGTAAGCATGACATGGAACTTAGGTAAAGGAAACCTAAGATGAACTAGTGGGGTTAAAGACAGCTTTTCCTTATTTTCTTTCTGGGGAATGCTTGACTCACAAATCGGGTTATGGCGAGTCCTATCTCAATCTTTTCCTCACAAGGCCTATAGTTATCTCTGTATCCCGGTCCTGGCTTTGGCTAATAAAGCTCTCTCAAATAATGAAATTAGAGTCAGTGTAACTCTAAGTTAAATGTGGAACAGGAAAATAGAGTTAATGTAACTCCAGATTCAGCGGGGAATCAGGGAAAGAGTATGTGATCCCAAGGTTAAAGAGTTAAACAAATATAACATCCGTAGAGTGGGTCATAGGGTGTCTGGGCAAATGGACAATCATTTTAACTTCAATTTGAGTTAAACGAATGAAAGAGAAATGTTTAAGAGTCCAAGAGACTCTAGTTACCTATGTGGCGAGACCTAGGGTAAGGGATGAATTAATGAAAAAGATAAAGTTTAAGAGAAAACTAAAAGTGGCTTAATAAGTAAGATAAACAAAAAGTCTTAAAAGAAAGAGAAGAGCAAGAGAATGCAAATGGCGCATTCGAGGTAAGACTCGTCAATTTGGGAGTAGGACTCCTTGGGCAGTGACCCATTGGACGAGATACCTTTGAAAGGCTAAAGGAAAAAGTGAAAGAGATTGCCAGTGGCAATATGAGCTAAAGGCTCGAATGAGAAAGAAAAGAAAAGCAAGTGCTTAAGAGTAAAGACAAAGGCAAATGGATAAAGTGCAAAAAGGGCTAAGTGCCAAAAGAAAAGGAAAGAAAAGAAAAGAAAAGAAAAGATAATAAAACGGGCGACCCTTTGGGGATGAAATGTGATCCTATAGGATGTTAGGGTATCCCTCTCCCTGGGCGCACCTGTCGGACGTTAGGGCAGGTCCCTCTCCCAGGTAGTGACCCGAAGGACACATTTTCCCCGTTGGGCGGTGTAGCACTTGTGAGTGTTATCGGCAACCTTAGAGATTCTCGTCTTGTGGTAGCATGACTACCGGGCTGGGGCCTTTTGGGCTAGAATCTCCGAGGGTTTAGCAACTTGAATTAAAACACAAGAATGTGAAAGAATAAAGAGGAAATAGAGTGGCCAAAGTGGCCGGGTTAGTT
This sequence comes from Tillandsia leiboldiana, assembly GCA_029204045.2. Classification (NCBI taxonomy): domain Eukaryota; kingdom Viridiplantae; phylum Streptophyta; class Magnoliopsida; order Poales; family Bromeliaceae; genus Tillandsia; species Tillandsia leiboldiana. The sequence continues at coordinate 9,665,616 of CM055066.1, forward strand.
TAACCCTTATACAGCGGCATAGTGGCCGAGTTTGTGGAGAGTAGCCTGGTACGGCTGGACAGAGTAGTATTGGGACGATGAGTATACACAGATAGTGTCACGCCCCGTGGTCGAAACTGCGACCCGGGCTCGCCAACAGATCCGCAGCCTATACAAAACCCCGCATAGGCGAAGCGTCCAACCTGCAAGAAAATGTGCTACAGCTAACAGATATCAGAGCTATAAATAAAAATCTGCTGTAAAACTAAAACCAACTACTGTACAACTGGAAATAAAAGTACAATATCCATATCCCATAAGTGATAATCATACAATGTCCTCAGATACAATAATCCAAAACTCAACAGGGAGGTAAACCGAAATAAATCATCAGTGTACAGGCTCTCAATACATAACACATCCTCACAATACATCAGTCTCTCAAAAGAGGAAAATAAAATATACTAAACCACTGATGTACTAAAGATCTCCACTGAAGGGGTACCGCTACTCTCCAACGACGGGTAGGGATCTAGCTCGCGACTCCCTCGCCTCAATCAATAACCGCAAAATTAGCAACACCCGCAAGACTCTGCAAAACAAAGGAGAGAAAAGAAATGGAAGGGGAAAACCCCCAACGGGTGTGAGAACTACACCAAAAAGGGAGTTCTCAGTGGGTACCGCCACCAGGCCCGACGATCTGCCCACTAAGTCCACTAGAGGCATAAGATAACCAATGCAGTAAAAACTGAATAAGAAGCCGGAGATACTCTACAGCTACCATGCCTCTATCTAAATGCTCAAATGGGGAAACTCTGATAAAGATATGAAACACTCGCACACGAGGTGCTCAATCGACCCAATCGAGCTGACTGCCACATCGGGTCTAGTCAAGCCAGCGACTACCTACAACCACCTCCCACTGCCGGGCAGGAATTACGTAGGGTGTCCATAAGGACTAACTCGCTATCGAATAGTGGCACATGCATGCTATAATCAAAATGCACGCTCTCTCTCAGAACGGATAGACTCAAGATCCCCAAACCTCTCGCATAATGGTCGAAAAACATATAACGACCCCGAGCCCACCATCAACCCCAAACGGTTTCCAACAACACTAGCACTAGTCTCGACACAGCTACTAGACTCCACTCAGCCCCCAGGTACGAGTGCAATAATAAAAGTACCTGCCTGAAATAAATCCAATCAAACCACCAGTAACCACTGGTACTGCCTGCTCTGCCGGCCGCACCGGGTATGCCAGCCGACGCATAACACCGGGGGAAAAAAGAGTCTCAAAGACTCAAAGCCTGCCTGTCGCACACTCCGGAGTGGCACTCGAGCAGAGCGACCCACACGAGTAAAGTATCTCATTAACAAGTATCATAGGTATCATAATATAGCAGGACTGGATCACGACTCTGATCAAAGTGGGAAAACCCATCCACTAAAGGGAAACCCGATCCCTAATCTGATGCAACAGTAAACAATAAGTGGAAAACTCCATCCACTAGAGAAAAGCCTATCCCCAATCTGATGCAACAGTAAACAACCGGTCAACCGCCCAATTTCCGCGGTCGCCGCAAACCCCTGTCATCCACAATCTGGCCCCATAACCAACATCCGGTCAACCGCCCAATATCCGCGGTTGCCGCAATACCCTGCCATCCCCAATCAAATCCAACCTGTCCCAGACTCGAAGTCTCGACTACACTATCCTAGACCCCTGCTCACCCGGGCAACACCGACCGACTGACTAACAAAGAAGGAGAAAGGAAAAGCCTGGTTTCTCCTAAGTCAAGTTCCAATATGTAGTGTAGCAGTAAAAGATGGCCTAACTATATGTCCATACAAGCATGCATTTGTCCTCAAGGAAGAATAAAGATGAGATAACGAATAGTAGCATCAACTAGAAATAACCGCATGCCCGAAAATCAAAGATGAACTACCCCTGTCCATAATCCATGAAAACTCCTCAGAGTAATTTCAGCACATAGATAAATCATCCTACTCCATCGAGTAAATCCAATCCCATGAAAGTCTATGTGTTAACCTGGCATGCTAGTAACTTGGTACTATAATAAATCGATCTCGCAAAATGATGCCAAAAATAATCAAACATGATCTTCATCTCATCTAGTGTCTAATAACCACAACCATCCACCATATGCTAGATCTTAATTCCTTTAAATCATGTACAATAAACAAGTAAGCATTAAACACATGATCAGGCCATTTTCCATTCTTACACCTCAGATCTATTAATTGTACATTTAATCATGCATGCATTCTAACATAAAGAATTAGAGAACCGTCCACCGGTTCTGGGGACAAAGTAACCCACCTGAAACGCGTGGCCACTTGCTAACAAAATCTGCTGAACCCACATCCTCGATACATGTCGCGCAAGCCTCGACTCCAAACAATATTGTCACGCCCCGAGTCCGCCAATTTGTACGATTCGGGCACGCCAACAGACCCGCCAATCGGGTAAGACCTTTTCCTACCCGAAATGAACGGTAACATCCATAATAACACAATAAGTGTATGCGGAAGCTCAATATCAGAGTACTAAAAATCACTACAAATTAAAACTTTCATTCAATAACAACAGTTAAAGCGGAAATGAAAGCATACAAGAGTGAACCATGCATTACTTTATTACACTTTACATCTTTGAACTTGCCAATAAAATTATTACAATTCTTTTACATCATTCCTCACCATACAAGGTTCACTCAAGAAATATAAAAATGGTATACCTCTGCTAGACCCTCTAGGTCTCTATGCTGCTGGGCCCTTGCCCCTGTCGCATACCTCGCCGTCTGCCTCTGAACCGTCGCGATCGCTGCATCCATACCTGAACCTGTGGGGGGAGTCACCCAAGGGGTGTGAGAACTACGACATAGTTCCCAGTGGGTTCAACCACCGAGATAAAGTGTCCTACACCACTTGGTCCAATGGAAGCAATAATAATAGTGTGCTAGGAATCTAAAATCCTTAATATTAAAATGCGGCTATGCAATATATATATCTCTACACTATCTGTGTATACTCATCGACCCAGCACTACTCTGTCTAGCCACACTAGGCTGCGAAGCACCAACTCGGCCACTATGCCGCTGTATACAGGGTCAAACTAACCCGGCCACCTTGGCCACTCTAATTTCTCTTTATTCTTTAAATTCTGGTGCTTTAGTTCAAGTTAACCCTCAGAAATTCTTATCCAATGGGCCCCAGCCCGGTAGTCCTGCTACCATAAGATAAGATTTCTAAGGTTGCCGATAACACCCGCAAGTGTTACCCCGTCCTACGGAAGAAACGTCCCGAACGGGTCTCTACCCGGGAGAGGGGCACTGCCTGCAACTCCAACATGGGCCGCGTTTCTCACCGTAGGTCCGCCCGTTTTATCTTTATCTTTTCTTTTGCCTTTAGCTCTTTGTTTTGCCTTTACTTGGGAAGCTGAGTCTTGCTCACACACTTCCCCCGGGAGTGACATATGCTCAACCCTCCCGTTGGCAACTTAGCTTTAACACTTTAATTCACTTGGGAGTGACATATGCTCAACCCTCCCAATGGCCATTTAGGCTTTTCCTTTACAGGGTCCGAGGGTTCCAAAAGACGGATGCCTACAACCCCAATCAAACAAGAATAGGTTGTAGCATCGCCTCCCGTAGTGCTCGACCCAATGTAGTTTATCTTATCCTTTTTACCTTTCATTAATCATTCTCTTTCTTTAACCATTTTCTTTCCACTTTAGGTTCAGATGAGTTTAAGGCACCTTGGCACTCATCTCCCCGGGAGTGACATATGCTCAACCCTCCCGTTAACATTCATGCCATAATGCTTCTCTTTTACTTTTCTCGTTTATTTCAAGCGATTTGCTTGTCTTACTTATTAACCACTTTTAGCTCTCTCTCGAGCAATTTGCTTGTCTTGCTCATTAGCCACTTTTGGCTTTCATTTAAGCTTTATTTCTTTTATCCTAAGTTCTTTATCCTAGGATAATTTGGGTGTCTCTAACACCAATTTAAGTTTGAACAGCTTGTTCATTTCCATTTCCACTTATTTTGCCACTTGGCAATATCTTCGGTTTCCTAGCCACTTTTACACTTTCCTTACTTGTTCTCAATTCACAACCCTAAGCTTCAATTACCCTTAAGGTTGCACTATATCACTGCACTATGTCACTAGGACACTAGTTACTTTCAGTTTTATCTAACTTAGAGCTTATTAACCCTATTTCCATTCTCTTTTATTTAACTCAGATCGAAGTTAAACTAATTGATCCATTTACCCAGACGTCCTATGACTTTCTGGGGTTACATTATTTAATTCTTTAACTTGAGAATCTAATCCCCTGTTTCCTGATTTCTCACTGAATCCTAGAGTTTTACTAACTCTATTTTCCTGTTCCATGTTTAACCTAGGGTTGCACTAACTCTATTTCATCACTAGAGTTTAACCCTATTAGTTCATCTTAGGTTCCTTTACCTAAGTTCCATAACTTGTTTAACCTAGAGTTCTCTCACTCTATGTTTAACACTCTATTCTTAACCTTAGATTATTCCCTAAGTTAATGCCACTCGTCCACCTAGGTGTATCTCCTAGGTCATCATGCCACTCGTTAAACCTAAATCTAGGTTTTCTCCTAAGTCTTGCTACCAACATGCATTTCCTTTTCCTTAGCTTTCACATGATTCCTAGGGTTACACCCTAACATGATCACAACAATTGATTACATCAACACATGCAGTTATTTCCATATTCATCATAAAATAATATTTATCTCCTACGCATGCCACTATTATTATGATTCCCTAACGCCTCTAACAGGCTACTATCATGCTTCTGGATCGAAAAGCAAAGGAGCAAGGGGAGAGGTCACCCAATTTCGGCAGAATCCCCCACCTCAATGTTTTCCCCTGTTCTTGAAAGAGATGAATTTCGCTCTTTTGATCTCCGAGGTTTTCCCTAAATCATAAGGAAAGAAAAATCATGAAGCAATCGCTTTACACAACTCACTAACTCCAATAGAACGATAAAACTTAGCCTCTTTGACAACTAAAAGGGAAAAATCCCTATTTGATCACTTTCTCACAAAAAGACTATTTTTGGATTGGCTCACAAAAATGGGAGAAGAACAATCCCCCCTTGACATGTTGCCAAAGAGAAATTTGCTCCCTTTGGCCATGGGCCAAAATGCTCCCAGAAATTTGAGAAAAGCTCAATTTGAGCAATTTCCCCCAATTTACCGATTTTGCATTTGGCAAAATCGAGAAATTGCATTTTTCTCATCGGAGAAAAGAGAGGAGAAGAATTATTCTATCTTCATTCTTTTCTTCTTTTCTTTTCTTCCTTCTTCCTTCTCTTTTCTTCTTTTCTTCTTTTTTTTTTTGTAAAGCCTCCTGCGGCTGGGCAGCAGCATGTATAGCTGCTGCCCAAGCAGCAGCTCCTGCTGCTGCTGCTGCTGCTTGTAGCAGCAGCAGCTGCAGCCAGCCTTGCAGCTGCACAAGGCAGCTGCCAATGCAGCTGCCCTGCAGCTGCACATTGCAGCTGCCAAGGCAGCTGCAAGTGCAGCTGCCCACCCCCTTTTTTTTTTTTTTTTCTTCCATGATCTGCTGCTGGGCAGCAGCTTGCACAGCTGCTGCCCAGGCAGCAGGGCTTGCAGCTGCTGCTGCTGCAGTTCCAGCAGCTGTGCAAGGCATCCTTGCAGCTGCCTTGCGCAGCAGCCATTGCTGCCTAGCTGCTGCTGCTTAGCAGCAGCAGCAGCTGAGCAGCAGCATGGAGCAGCTGCTGCCGCATTGAAGCAGCAGCAGCATGGAGCAGCTGCTGTTGCATTGAAGCAGCAGCAGCTGCAGCACATGCTGCTGCTGCAGCCAACCCACTTTTCCATTTTTTTTTTGTATCTTCCCCCCTCCTGCCAAGAGTGAGAGAGAGAGAGAGAGAGATAGAGAGAGAGAGAGAGTAAGTAATTACCTTCTTCCTTTCTTCTTTCTCTTTTCTTATTTCCTTCTTTTTTTTTCTTTCTTCTTTCTTCTTTCTTCTTTCCTTCTTTCTCTCTTTCGTTTCCTGCTCAACAGAGGGAGAGGGAGAGGGAGAGTGTGAGAGGGGTTCAAGTGGGAGAGAGGGAGCATTTATTTCTGCAGGTGGTGGTTGGGGGGGTGAATTTACTTGTTTGCCCCCAAATTTCAAAAAAATTCCAAAACTGCCCTTATTCCTGCAGTTTTTTTTTTCTGCAGTGAGCCATTTCGAATACCTCTCTTCCTCCTCATTTTACCGCCAACTGGAGAATCGAAATTGAAAATTTTCTTCTCCCCTTTATTGTACAAATTTTGCTTAAGCTCTCCACGATTTCTTTTAAATTTTTGGGATACTCTAAGCCCTCGAAAGAGAGCCCCGAAAAAGCTTCACGATCAACTGCACTGTCAAAACTGCAGTTTCAGAATTCACGAAGCATTTTTTTTCGCTTCGTTCTCCCACATTCCTCTAATTGCTCATCTCAGAATTTCACTCATTTTAATCAGAAAACTTTTCTGAGACACTCCACGATTTCTTTTGAATTTTTTGATTACTCTAAGTCCTCGAAACAGGCTCCGAAAAAGCTTCGCGCTCACAAAATTCAGAATCTCTGAATTTTCGCTAAGTCCTCGGGGTTCAAGTCACTTTTCGACCCGATGCCCTTCGCGTCGGCCCAAAACGCATCGAACTCGCCTGTAATCATATTTAAAACATGTTACAAGTCCTCTTGCCGCATTTCGCCATTTTGCGAACTCGGCGAACGTGGGTCTAACATTTTGCAAGGTTGAAGCTTCGATTTTCAACTACAACTCACTTTTCGACTCAACGGCTTTTTCGTCGATTCCAAATGCTTCCAACTCACTTGTAATTACATTTGAAATATGTTACAAGTATTTTTGCTGAGTTTGGCCATTTCTGGATCACCAAAAGCCTCGCTGTATCAAAAATCACTGATTCTCGCAATCCGGGTGTCCGGTCAACGCGAAATTTTTACTGTGGCCTTAAAACAATATTACGGAGCTCCCATAATTTTCTCGGAATTTTCCGATATTGTGAATTTTCCACTAAAAATCTGGGCCCCCTTTCTCCAATAAAATTCTAGATCTCCTTATTTTATCCCGATTTGGGCCCAACTCGCTTCCAAATATTCTTTATTTCCCCAATTTTCATAAAAATGGTATTTCATACCATTTTTATTTATATTTATTTATGTGCCGAAAATTTGGTACTTTACAAATATCATCCCAACAATGCAACACCACAACACAATCAATACCCCAAACACACACCAAACAGCATTGTTGTTCTTCCAAAATAGCACAAAGAAGGGCATTTCTCACCTGCATTCAGTCCTCCAAAAATCCCAGAAAAATCACGGTTGCGATCCTCGCGACGAGTAGCCCCAAAACGAGTATTTATATGCCCCGTTCCAACACCTGTAGGCCAAGATACAAATTAAACAATACGGTGCGCCGGTAATCCACAACACTGAGAAAACTGCGGGATACAACCCCAAAGATGCTTAAATCTCACCTTCGAAGATTCCTAAGAAAAATCCAATAAAAATACGGGTGCGTTCCCCTCGAAGCGTAGATGCCGATCAAGTCCCGAAACGCCCCAAACCGATGCCCATAGGCCGAGAAATCCCAACATTACTCCACCGCTGTCCCGTAGCTCGCAGCAGTACAAAGGGTCACAAAAACACTTCGGGTACTATGCCAAAAACTCAAAATAAGGAGAAGAGATTGACACGGAAATCAAAGCCTTACCTCTCATGAACGTGCTGCCGCAAAAATTGGCTCAAAATTCCATCCGGGTGATCCGGTGTGTCTCGCGGAATAAAGAGAGACGGTAAAAGCCAAAAATCCAAGGTGCGTCGATGTGCGCCGCGTCGCAGAAAACGTCGATGCCGCGGCCTCCAAAAATCCCGAAAATCCATCGGAGGGTTTAGGACAAGGTGGGGAAGGCTCTGCTATAGGGGAGGCTCCAGAAAAATTCCAAAAACCCACACAAGAACTCCCCACGGCCTATTTATAGGCTCAGCCGAACAAATGAGAAAATGCCATCCGTGTCCCTGGTTTCGGGCACCCGAAACTTTTGGGCGCCGAAACCGAGTCGAACGAGACCCATCCGACCGCGCCCGGATCATCCTGGTGGCGCCACATCACCCGCCAACAGGCTACAGCCGAATCCGCCAACCACCTTGCGCCGCGTGGCCTGCCGCGGACGCGACGCGTGGCGCGCCCGAGCGCGGGAAACACCGTCAACGCGCCCACGTGCGCGCCTACACCCGCCGCCTGCGCCCTCTGCACGCACGCTTCCCGAGGCACCTCCTCACGGCACCGTGGACCACAACCACTGAACCAACCAACCTCCTGCTGCCACGCGTCCAAAGCACACCACTAGGAAGCCTCCACGTGGCACTCCTAACCCCGCAACACCGCGGCTGCCCGCGCACTGCCCTCGCCCTCGCCAGCGCACTGCCCGCGCCTGCTCTGGCGCCTGCCCGCGCCGGCGCCGCCGCCGGCGCTGCCCCTCGGCCGCCGTAACAGTACAACATGCCTCGAAATCCATGCAAGGCATCCGGGCTCCGAAAACTACAAATAAATAGTCCATTTTCACCATTTTCGCGCGCTGAATCCAAATCCGCTGTCCGTTTTGCCAAATTCCAATCCTCAAATTTTCCGAAGGCATCCTGATAAGTAAACTTAATCCAAACTTCACGCTGAGTCTAATTCTTGGGTCCAATATGCACACAAACACTTCCCAAACTCAACTTAAGCCTCCAGAAGCTGCCGATCAAGCAAGAATCCTAACGCGGGAATTTCGGGTCCTCACATTGTGACGCCCCACTTCCCAGGGGGTCACCCATCCTAGAACTACTCTAGCTCTAGCACGCTTAACTCTTATAACCTCTTGGATCTTGCTACCATCCAAAATGCTATAGCCGGGTTAGGAGATTTAGTCCTATTATATAATTTATATATAGGACTAATCCAAATTCCGGGGGTGTCACATTCTTCCCCCCTTTAAGCCCTGACGTCCACATCAGGCTTAAGCACACTCACAAGCACCAGGCGATGTGAGACTCGTCTCGCTAGCCTTAGCCGACCTTGTAAGGAGCTGCACTCCACTCACAACGGACGTTAGTAGGGGAGCCTCGCTCTACCCGCTATATAACCCTGGCTCAGCCGAGACTCATCTCACATTTCCGGCTGGTGAATGGCTCTGATACCAACTGTGACGCCCCACTTCCCTGGGGGTCACCCATCCTAGAACTACTCTAGCTCTAGCATGCTTAACTCTCATAACCTCTTGGATGTTGCTACCATCCAAAATGCTATAGCCGGGTTAAGAGATTTAGTCCTGTTATATCATTTATATATAGGACTAATCCAAATTCTGGGGGTGTCACATTCTTCCCCCCTTTAAGCCCTGACGTCCACATCAGGCTCAAGCACACTCACAACCACCAGGCGATGTGAGACTCGTATCGCAAGCCTTAACCGACCTTGTGAGGAGCTGCAGTCCACTCACAACGGTCATTAGCCGGGGAGCCTCGCTCTACCCGCTATATAACCCTGGCTCAACCGAGACTCATTTCACATTTTCGGCTGGTGAATGGCTCTGATACCAACTATGACGCCCCACTTCCCTGGGGGTCACCCATCCTAGAACTACTCTAGCTCTAGCACGCTTAACTCTCTTAACCTTTTGGGTCTTGCTACCACCCAAAATGCTATAGCCGGGTTAAGAGAACTAATTCTATTATATCATTTATATATAGGACTAATACACATTCCGGGGGTGCCACATTCTTCCCCCCTTTAAGCCCCAACGTCCTTGTCAGGCTCAAAGACACTCACAAGCACCAGGCGATGTGAGACTTGTCTCGCTAGCCTTAGCCGACCTTGTGGGGAGCTGCACTCCACCCACAACGGTCATTAGCCGGGGAGCCTTGTTCTACCCGCTATATAACCCTGGCTCAGCCGAGATTCATCTCACATTTTCGGCTGGTGAATGGCTCTGATACCAACTGTGACGCCCCACTCCCCGGGGGGGTCACCCATCCTAGAACTACTCTAGCTCTAGCATGCTTAACTCTCATAACCTCTTTGATCTTGCTACCATCCAAAATGCTATAGACGGGTTAAGAGATTTAGTCCTATTATATCATTTATATATAGGACTAATCCAAATTCCGGGAGTGTCACATAATACCTCCTCCGGAGACGCGATGCAATCCTCGGGTCTCTAACTAGAACAAAATAGAGGCGGGCACTCCAGAAAATCGCACCACCTCATCCAAGTACAGCTGGGCACTTTGAATCTCTGGTCAATGAAGAAGTCCCGAAACAACTTCTCCATTGCTGCTAGCCACGATCCTATCTCCCATGGGTGAGTTCTCCGCCCAGAGAACCTAGGTGGTCCTCGCTGACAAAACTGGGTGAGTTTGTCAGCAAACTCCTGCTCCTCCGCCGGGGTCAATGGCCTGATCACTCCCTGAGCCCCACTGCTCGACGACGGTGCCGTAGGGGCTGGTGGAATAGCCGGCGGTACAACTGGTGGTACAGGGGCCTCTACAGTAGTAGGGGGAGGTGCCCCAACCTGGGCAAGCAACTGCTCAAACCTCTGCTCCTGTCGGCGGTGACTCTCCGCCAACTCGGCCACCATGGCCCTCAGCTCACTAATCTCTGATGGCCCGGACTGCTCCGGCACCTCCGGGGGTGTAGGAGTACCCCGGGTAGGAATCTGCCGCCTAGGAGGCATCCTGCCACACAAGAAACCACGGATCAGTAAACAAAACCACTCTCGACCCAATCCAGCGAAAGTCATGGTCATCCGCCTATTTCTGTAACCTTATGTTGTCTACAGCTAACATAATAGTCCACCAGAAATAGGATATGTCAGTCCCTCTCCACTCACAGGAAGAGTTTAATAATAATAAATTGCCGACTTTCGCAAAATATTGCGTCACTCGCGTCCTGCCTTCCTAGGGTCTGTCAAAAAGCCTAGGGTTTCCTAAGTCCCAACTAACCTATCCCTAAGCTCTGATACCAACCTAATCTGTCACGCCCCGGGTGTAAACCAGAACCCGGGCTCGTCCACAGATCCGCCGTGCACACGGTATTTCCTGTGTACACGAAGCGCTGGTAACCTGCTCAGATATAAAGATATAATAAAGGAGCATAAAACAGAGCTAAACTAAAACTAATACATCTCAGACAAAATGCTGGAAACAAAAGTACAACATAACTCTCATCAATATACATGTGTCTCTCCCAGCTCACGAAATAAAAAATACAACCAGCTGGCCGAAGTCAGACCCAAAATAAAAGGAAAAATACAACCGTCTGAGTGTACCGGGGATACATCAAAACTACTGAACTCGGTATCAGGGAAGTAGCTAGCTAATCAGCGATCCTCTTACCTCGATCCTGGGCAGAGGGTCCCGCAACTCCCGCAGAGGACTCTGCAAAACAAAGAGGAAAAGAAAAGGGAAAAAACAGTGGGGGTGAGAACTACTATAAAAACAGTAGCCTCCCCTAGTGGGTAGACCTCAAAACTCAGACATGCCCACTAGGACAACTAGAGGCGAGAAATAAAACAAGGGTGGTAAGCTATAACTATGCCAACTGATAAAAGCTACCACTAATATGCCTCTAAAATCATAAGCTAAAAGAATAGCTAAATGTATGCATCAGAGTATATATGCCTGCCTGGGTAACCCAATCTAGACACCGGTGAACACCAGTACTGCCTGCTATGCCTACTAACTCACAACTCAGCTGCGGGATGCAGACCGGTTCCGGACCGACACGGTCCCATCCCAAGGGCAACAGACCGGCACCTGACCGGCACGGCCACAAGTACACACACTCCGGAGTGGCACTCGAGGGGAGCGACCCTCACGAGTGAAATAGGTCGCCATAAGTAACCTGATATAGTAGGACTGAATCAAGACCCTAATTAAGTGGGAAAAACCCATCCACTAAAGAAGTCCCGATCCCCTATCCCCAAATCTGATGCATTAATAACAGTCCGGTCAACCGCCCGAAATTCGCGGTTGCCGCAAATGCCCTGTCCTCCAACTTGCCTGTCCCAAATCTCCAATAACTGACTACACTATCCTAGCCCCTGCTCTAACCTGAGCATACTATCCCCTATGTCCAGGTAACTGGAGAAAGAGTTAAAAAAATATGGTTTCTCCTAAGTCAATTCCAGCATGATAGTGTAGCAGAAAAGGGTGGCCTAACTAAGTGACCATACAAGCATGCAAGGTCCTCAAGATGATAAATTAAATACAAGTTCTGTTGTTCAAGTAATTATCAAAGCATGCTATTTCAGGATACTAGTAATCACATAAGTCACTAGATACCAACACAAACAATGCCTGCCTATGCCACAAGTATAGTATTCACAATGTACTAGTAAGCATTCCTATAAACATGCTTCTACATTTCCTGATGATAATTTCCTGCAAGGTGAATACTTAAATTGCAATCCTAATTAATGCAAGTATTCATCTACTTATGCATTCTAATCCAATAAGCATGCAAGTATTCATGCAAACATAAACTCATGCAAGGATTCATCCTCATATGCATTTTAGCCTTTCATACATGCATTACTCTAATAAGTCTAGTGGGTAGCCCATATTAGGAGGTTCACAACGATAACCCACCTAGAGCGCTAAATCCTGGTCCCAAAGGTGAAGTCCACGCTCGGCCCAAACAATCTCCCCAACACTGCACAACATTCCCCCAAAGGAAAAATACACAAATTAATTTTACAATGCTCCAAATTCTACCCAAAACATAACAGCCCAGAGTTTCCCTATTTTTACCTATGAAAAATGCCCAGAAAAATCAGAGATAAATACTGTCACGATCCTCGCGACGAACCCGTCGAAACGAGTACCTGCACGCCCAAAACCGAGTTTCCTACGCTGAGATACAAATTCGGCAAGGGAAACACTCCAACAAAAGCTGTACAGAAATTCTGTACCAAAGGACTACAGTAAAAGGAGATTTTCACCTTCGAGAAAAATCCAGAAAAATCTGAGAAAAATCCAGGAGATTCCTTGCGAAATGTAGATGAAAAATGCCTCCTGAATCGCCTCGATCCGACGCCTGTGCGCAAAGATACAGCAAGAACACCGCAGTGCTGTCCAAAAATCTGCGAAGAAAAATGGGTCAAATGGAAGCTCGGGAAACTCCAAGGTCAGCACGGAAAACGAGGAAACTCAAAACACAGAAGTTGGAGTCCTACCTGTCGTGAGTCCAACAGCGTGAGAATCACCTAAACGGAGGTCGGGGTGAGTCGAGGGAGTCTGCACACTAAAAAGGGACGAAGCGGGTCACCGGGGAACAAGCTTCGCGCCGCGCCGTAAAGATGGGAACCTCGGGATGCATGCCTCTAAAAATCCCAAGGTTGCTCTGAGAGATGTAGCTCAGGTGGAGGAAGAAAGTCTCAGAAGAAGTCACTGTGAAAAACCGCTCAGAAAAAGAGCAAACAGACCCCAAAGTTGCCTATTTATAGGCCCAACCCACACTAATGGGCCTGGCGGATTCGGGCCCAAGTTTCGGGCGCCCGAATCCGCCAGACGGGTCGGACGGCTTCCCGTCCAACGCGCCCGAATCCCCGAGGTGCTGCCACGTGTACACAAAACACGAGACAACGGTGCAACGGCTTCCGGCGCGCGCCACGCGTCCCCCCCCCGCGGTCAGCGGGGTAGGTACGGCCGACCTCTCGCTTGCTGACGCGTGGCGCACTCGAGTACGGCCGACCTCCCGCGTGCTGACGCGTGGCGCACTCGAGTGCGGCTGACCGCGCGCCAGGCGTCTCTGCGCGCTCCGTCCCGAGGCGGGCTTCCACGCCTTCCGTGCGCCGCGCTAGCTGAGCCCACAAATAGGAAGCTGCCACGCGTCCCTTACACCGGGTCCACGCACCCGCTTTTGGGTTCCGTGGACCGCGCCGTGTGCGCCGACCAACCGGGGCGTGACACGTGTCCCCCCGCTCTGGTCCATGCACCCCGCGCCTACCCGGTGAACCGCGCCTCAAGAACCGGCCAACCCTCGCCTGCCACGTGTCCCCGCCAACGGTCCATGCACCTGCCGCGCCTCCCCGTGGACCGAGTTGCGTGAGCCGGCCAATGGCAGGCCGCCACGTGGCTCAGGCCGGTCCACGGTCACCTCCCATGCACCGAAAAACCCCGAAAACTTCCGGAAGCCCGTTTTTGGTCATCCGGACTCTAATTTTAACAAGCAAATAGCTGTTTTCAAGCGTTTTTTCGCGCTGAATCCAAATCCAACCTCTGTTTGGCCCAAATCCTTTTCTAAAATTCGGCAAACACAGCCGAAGGCCAAATCAGCTGAAAAAGTCTCACAGGGACCATCTGTGGCACCCCTTTGATGCACCATGGGCCAGACACACCAACACTAGGTGTTCTACATAGTGGATTCATCGGAAAAGTTGCATGGGAAAAACTGGACCACTACACCCCTTTAAGCCCTGACGTCCACATCAGGCTCAAGCACACTCACAAGCACCAGGCGATGTGAGACTCGTCTCGCTAGCCTTAACCGACCTTGTGAGGAGCTGCACTCCACTCACAACGGTCATTAGCCGGGGAGCCTCGCTCTACCCGCTATATAACCCTGGCTCAGCCGAGACTCATCTCATATTTCAGGCAGGTGAATGGCTCTGATACCAACTGTGACGCCCCACTTCCCTGGGGGTCACCCATCCTAGAACTACTCTAGCTCTAGCACGCTTAACTCTCTTAACCTCTTGGGTCTTGCTACCACCCAAAATGCTATAGCCGGGTTAAGAAAATTAATCCTATTATATCATTTATATATAGGAGTAATACACATTTCGGGGGGTGCCACATTCTTCCCCCTTTAAGCCCTGACGTCCTCGTTAGGCTCAAAGACACTCACAAGCACCAGGCGATGTGAGACTTGTCTCGCTAGCCTTAGCCGACCTTGTGGGGAGTTGCACTCCACCCACAACGGTCATTAGCCGGGGAGCCTCGCTCTACCCGCTATATAACCCTGGCTCAGCCGAGATTCATCTCACATTTTTGGCTGGTGAATGGCTCTGATACCAACTGTGACGCCCCACTTCCCAGGGGGTCACTCATCCTAGAACTACTCTAGCTCTAGCATGCTTAACTCTCATAACCTCTTGGATCTTGCTACCATCCAAAATGCTATAGACGGGTTAAGAGATTTAGTCCTATTATATCATTTATATATATGACTAATCCAAATTCTGGGAGTGTCACATAATACCTCATCCGGAGACGCGATGCAATCCTCGGGTCTCTAACTAGAACAAAATAGAGGCGGGCACTCCAGAAAACCGCACCACCTCGTCCAAGTACAGCTGGGCTAACCGCTCGAGCTACCAAGTAGTCTGCATCGGTACAAGCATCCGCTCCTCCCAGGGCCCCGATAATCCAACCACCAAGTCCAAAGGCATAAAAGCTCAACTCGAGTACCTCCGCACTCCCGGGGTATCCCACAACCACGCTAGCCAAAAAGGCTGCGCACCCCCGGCGGGACACCCGCCCCGCACGCCAAGTCGAAACCAAAGAGGCAAAGATAGCCCCCAAGCAACCCCAGCACACCATCTACTCCTGGCCTAGCCCCTCCTAAGAGGACCGTCCTCGCGGCACAATCAACCGCCGAGAAAAGAAGAAAACCGAGCCAGCCAAACCGTCCTAAGTACCAAATCCAAGTCCCATAACTAGGTTAAGACCATCAGGTCTACCGGTACTATCAAGGACTCAACTGCACCGGGCAGGACCAACAACACTCCCCTACGAGCCGAGGATCGGGAATATGAACCTCCCGAACACCAGGTAACCGTCCTACCCCTAACCCATGCGAAGAAGTACATGCACTCCTAACCAATGACTAGGATGCTCAAGTGCAATACAATGCAAAACCAATGTCGGTAAATAAAATAAAATAACAAAATAATACCTGTCACCACAAGGTCGGCTGCTGTAAAGTCCTCCACCTGAGCGGCGTAGACCCGACCGCTCTGAGCCGGCGGCCGGTGATCCGCCGGGTAAAAAGAAGGTGATCCGCTCGCTGGAGCATAAAGCCGCTGAGTTGACAAATGCTGCTTAGGCGGAAAAGGAGCCGATGCTGATGAAGGTGCCGCTGAAGTCGAAAAGGGGCACGAAGCCCGAATGTGGCCTGGCTGTCCACACTTGTAACAACGACCCCACCTCTGATCACAGGTGTGCGACAAATGAGGTCCCCCGCAGAATATACATCTGTCTCTGTCGCGAAGCCGTGGCTGTCCCGGCTGATGCTGTCTCTGTGTCTGATGCTGAGACTCCAGCTGCTGCTGCGATGGCCTCTGAGATCCACTAGGCTCTCGCTGCTCCGCACGTCCACGGCTAGGTAACTGAGGCCGCGGCGGTCTCCACAAGCTAGCCTGTCCCTCGTCCTCGGGTACTGGTTGTTTTCTAACGGAACTCTGAGCGACCATCCCTCCTCGCCTCGCCACCACGGTGCCGCCTCTCTCCACCCATTCGGCATGCTCGATGGCCTCCTTAAGAGTCTGGAGTCGTTGTGCATGCACTAGGGTATAAATCTCGCTGCGGAGGCCTGCCTCGAATAACTCGACCTGATGTGGCCCATCACGGGCGACATAGGGCACGCAGTTAAGCAACTGCATGAACTCCTGATGGTAATCCTGAACCGGCCGATCGCCCTGCTGAAGGTTCTTCAAATCATCCTCCAGTTTTCTCTTCACGCTCGTCGGAAAATAGGTATCCAATACCATACGCCGAAACTCGGACCAGGGTAACTGTCGAGAAATCTGAAACTCCCGTGGCTCCACTCGATGCCACCAAATATCTGCATCTCCATCTAGGCAGTGTACCGCCATATGAACTCTGTACCTCGGGTCGATGAAGAAATCCATGAAAATCTTCTCCATCGCTGATAGCCATGTTCCAACCTCCCACGGCTGCATGTCCCGCCCCGAGAATCTAGGCGATCCGTGCTGACAAAACTTAACAAGTTTGTCCGCAATATCCTGCTCCTCGGCCGGGGTCAAAGGCTGGGCCACTCCCCGAGCCCCGCTACTCGATGATGGTGCCGTCGGCACAAGTGGTACCACAGGTGGTGCCGGGGCCTCAAAAACTGTCGGAGGCGGCGCCTCTCTCTGCGCCAGTAACTGCTCAATCCGCTGCTCCTGCCGGCGGTTGCTCTCAGCCAATTGGGCCACCAAGGCCCTCATCTCAGCAATCTCAGAAGGTCCAGCCTGTCCTGGCTCAACAGGGGGTGTAGGGGCACCTCAGGTAGGAATCCGACGTCGGGGAGCATCTGCCACAAGAAACCACAAGTCAGCCACACAACCGCACACGACCCAATCTAGCGAAAGTCAAGGATATCCCCCTATTTCTGTAACTTTATGTTGTCTACAGCCAACATAACTGTCCCACAGAAATAGGATATGTCGATCCCTCTTCACTCTCTGGAAGAGTCAAAACTAAATCACCGACTTTCGCAAAATGTCACGTCCCTCACGCCCTATCATCTTAGGGCTAACCAAAAGCCTAGGGTTTCCTAAGTCCCAGCTGACCTATCCCTAAGCTCTGATACCAACTAATCTGTCACGCCCCGAGTGTAAACTAGAACTCGGGCTCGTCTACAGATCCGCCGTGCACACGGAATTTTTCGCATGCACGAAGCGCCGGTAACCTGCTCAAATCAAACAGATACAATAATAGAGCAATAAAACAGAGCTGAACTGAAAATACTACATCTCAGACTGAACTGGAAGTAAAAATACAAAATGACTGTAAAATAAAGTACAAGTCTCTCTCCCAGCTCACCACAAATATACAACCAGCTGGCTAAAGCCAGACCCCAAAAGTAAAAGTACAGCCGTCTGAGATAGGATACATAAGAGGTACCAGTCTAGCTACTCACTGTCAGGCCCACTGTCTAGCTACTCAGCCGTCCTCTCTCCTCGACCCGCCGCTGTATGTCCAGCAGCACCCGCAGAAGGCTCTGTAAAACAAAGGAGAAGAAAAAAAAAAGAAGAATGGGGGTGAGAACTACTAGTGAACCAGTAGCCTCCCCTAGTAGGTAAAGCCTCACGCCCTGAACACACCCACTAGGTCTACCAGAGGCAAAAAGGGGAAGAAGAGTGGTAAGTAAAAAGACTACTGCAAAGGAAAAACTACCACTACTATGCCTCTAAAAATGCAGTCCTAGACTGGAACAACCGTATGCAACAGTAACCAACCATCCCAGATGAACCCAATCTGTACCGCCCTCATCATCGGGCAAGTAAGCCGCGCCGATGTGATAGCAAAACTCCTGCTGCCGCCCTCATCATCGGGCAAATAAGCCGCACCGATGTGATAGCAAAACTGTCAATAACTGTCTGGCCCCGGCCTCCGGAGGGGATCTCGAGGGGAGCGACCCACACGAGGAAAGCATCACCGGGTAATAACCGCGCCGGTGTGATAAGTAACAAAAGCAGGACTGGATCACAACTATAAAGCCCCAGTGGAACACAACCCTCCACTAAACGAAAACTGATTCCCAATCAGATGCAAAGTAACCATCCGGTCAATCGCCCAATATTCGCGATTGCCGCAATACCCCAAAATCCACGACCAGGTCTCACAACCGACCTCCGGTCAACCGCCCAATATCCACGGTCGCCGGAATAACCCACAATCACAATCATGTCCCACATCCGACATCTGGTCAACCGCCTAATATCCGCGGTTGCCACAAAACCCTCTAGTCCATAATCATGCCCTATCACCGATGTCCTATAACCGACATCCGGTCAACCGCCCAATATCCGCGGTCGCCGCCAAAACCCATAATCCATAATCCAGGCCCCGGCTACACTATCCCAAACCCCTGCTCAAACCCGAGCAACAAATACCACCTGACTAACGAAAGGAGAAAAGAAACAAACAAGGTTTCTCCTAAGTCAAGTTCCAGCATGAAAGTGTAGCGATAAAAGATGGCCTACCTAGATGTCCATACAAGCATGTAATTGTCCTCATGCAAAAATTGAAAGAAGTATAACAACTAATAGTTCCACATGTGTATTAGGTAATAATTCCGCATAGATATAACCATCATGCTAAAGTCATTAAATAATTACACATGTCTAAAATCCACTGACTACCCTCACATAAACCATCCGCCTATGCATGTCCAAAAGGCCCCACGTAGTACCCACCAACAAGATATCACACATTGTCCAAACATGCCACTATCTACCACATGTAAGATTATGTACTACTATTAAATCCATGCCAACATGGTTAAGTTCCGAATACGATCATGATTCCAACGTAGCAGTTTTCTAAAAGCATTCCCGACATGATATGTCTCACATGATAGGCTCATAAGATTAGGAATTAACGATCATAATGTTCCAATAACATCTCTGCAATATTCCTAGTGGGTATGTCAGAAAAATGAGGGATATAGCAACCACCCACCTCGATCGTTAATTCCAAGTCCAAATAGTGCTCCCGCCCAAACAGCTAAACCGCCGCGATCACTGTACAAGAATTACCCCAAAACATACAATTAAACTCAAAACATGTTGTCCCAATGCTAACTATCCAAAGATGCCTGTTTTTACCTGCGAGAAATGCCCGGAAAATTCCAAGAAAAATACTGTCACGATCCTCGCGACGAACCGGTCGAAACGAGTACCTGCATGTTCAAATCCGAGTTTCCTACACTGAGAAACAATTCCGACAAGGGAACCACCCCGAAATAAACCGATCTCAAAAACTGTAGCACCACTTTCTGTAAACAGAGATTTTTCACCTTCGAAAAATATTCAAAAAATTCCCAAAAAATTTGAGAGTGTTCCCTGCGATGTGTAGATGAAAACGCCTCTTGGCACGCCTTGATCCGACACCTGTGCGCAAGGATATCGCCAAAATACCACAGTGCTGTCCAAAACTCCGCCCAAGAAAAAGGGTCAAATGAAAGCTCGGGGAACTCCAAGATAAACTCAAAATGAGGGGAGACTCAAAACACGAATATCGAAGCCCTACCTGTCGTCAGTCCAACGGTGCAAAAATCGACTCAATCAGAGGTCGGAATAAGCCGGGGGAGTCCTCGCACCAAAACGCGACGAAGAAGATCACAAACGAACGAGCGTCGCACCGCGCTGAAAAAATGAAAACCTCGGGATACGTGCCGCAGAAAAATCCTAGAATCTGCAGATGGAACCTGCTCTAGGAGAGGAAGAAATCTCGTGAAGGTTGCACTGAGAGATGAGGAGCAGGAAAAGAGTTCCAGGGAGAAGTTCGGGCTCCATTTAAAGGCCCAAAATGACAAATCCAGAATTACCGAGTTTGTCACGCCCCGAGTCGAAACTGCGACCCGGGCTCACCAACAGATCCGCCGTCCATACGGGAAGCCCCGTATGAACGTAGCGTCTAACCTGCAAACTATCATCTATACCAAACAGATATCAGAGCTGAAATGTAAAAGCTGGAATGAAATAAATACAACTCTAGATATGTACAGATCAAGTCCTCACCATAAATACATAAGTCTCTCAAAATAAAGAAGAGTACAACTCGATCCTCACTACAAGATCACTCAACAAGAAACTCTCAAAATGTGGGGATACAACTACTCTCAGGACGACATCTGGTAAGGATCTAACTCGCGACTCCCTTACCTTGATCAGCCGGATCAGCAACCGGTGCAGCAGGAACAGAAGTAGAGGACCCTGGGGAAAGACACCACGACGGGTGTGAGAACTACATCCCAAGTAGTCCTCAGTGGGTGCCACCAACAAGCCCGACGGTCTGCCCACTAAGTCTACAAGAGGCATAGAGTAACAGATATAATACAGGAATGGAAAGCTGGTAAAATAACTCTACAACTACTATGCCTCTATCTAGATGCTCAAGGATGAAACAGAAAGAACCTGATGCCACTAATAATCCTCAACTCAAATCACCCAATCTACACTGACTGCCACATCGAGTCCAGTCAAACCTGCGCCTACCTACTGCCTAACGTCCACGGAGGAGAGGCCTTACGTAGGGCGTCCGTGACTGCCAAACGGGCCAGCTAGAGGGACTGTCGACAAGTCGCGATAGTAAGTAACCCGCCTAGCTCCGGAGTGGCACTCGAGGGGCGCGACCCCACTAAGCAAAGTATCTGCGCATCTATGTCGAGCTCAATGTGGCCCATGCAGGCTATAATCCAAATCCACGATCAACAAGATCGACTGTAATCAAAAGAATCCTGTCTCACTCACTGGCTGGAACACTACACAGCCGAGACCCCCTGTCCCTCAGATAGTAATCAAAAGACGCTCTGAACAATAACCCACTATCTGACTCCACTCGGTCCCCCGACACGAGTGTAAATGCACCCCACAAATAACCCGACCCCTCGGCCCCCTATCTGGGCGAGGAAGAAACTAAGTCCAGCTGAAATAGTGATGACAGTGGAAGTGTCTAAAGCAATAAAGTAACCTAGCCCAAGTTGGAGTTTTCTACTAGTCTGGTTGAACATGCTGCATATGACAGAGGTGCTAGGTCAAGGCCGAAGATAGCAATAAATAAGGATGTGGTTGAACATTCTCACCTTTGAAGCAAACTCAAAAAATTCTGAGAAAAATTCAGGAGATTCCTCGCGAGAAGTATATGAAATTTTCCTTTTGAATCACCTCGATCCGGTGTCGGTACACAAAGTTATGGCCGAAACTCTGCGGCGCTGTCCAAAAATTTGCGAAGAAAATGGAGCAAAAGAAAGCTCAAAAACCTTGAAAATCCGAAGGGGAATAGTGAAAACTCTGAACATCAAAGTTGGAGTCCTACTAGTCGTGAGTCCGACGGCGCAAAAATCGCTAAAAACGGAGATCGGAGTGAGTCGGCGGAGTCCGCGCACCAAAACGCGACGAAACGGGTCGACGAAGTAGAAGCGTCACTGTGCGCCGCGTCGCAGATGAAGCCGAAAAGATGAACTCCAAAAATCTCCAAAGACCTCCAAGGAATGCTGCTAGAAGAGAGGAGAATTTTATCTGTAGCACTCTTAGGGAGAAAAGGTCCCAAAAAGAGCCAAAAAGCCCACCCCCAAGGCCCTATTTATAGTCCAATTCCACTATTGGGCCTTTGGCAGATTCGGGCCCAACCTTCGGGCGCCCGAATCCGCCGAGGCGGTCGGACGAGAGCCCATCCGACGCGCCCGGAAGTCCCTGGTGACGACACGTCACCCCAAAACAGGGGACAGCCGTGCGGGGGCCCTCTCTGCGCGCCACGTCGCCAAAACCGCGGGCGGTGGGGTAGGTGGGGCGGAGCGACCGCGGGGCGACGCGTGGCGCACTCGAGTGCGGGGTGCCACGCGTCGGCCGCATCGCTGCCCCGTACACCCCCGCAGGACCCGTGGACCGCGATCACGTGAGCCCGCCAATGCTAGGCTGCCACGCGTCGCGCTCCCGGTCCACCATGCAGCGCCCTTTTCCCTGAACAGCGCCGCGCGCACCCGCCAATCCGGGAATGCCACGTGGCCCAAGCGCGGTCTATGCTCTAGCCGCCCTTCTCCCGTGGACCGAGCGGTGTGAACCGGCCCAATGACGGGCCGCCACGTGGCTCCGGCCGGTCCACGGTCACCCCCATGCTCCCGGTTTCCCCCAAAATTTCCGGAAGCCCGTTTTTGGTTATCCGGACTCCAAATTAAACAAGCAAATAGCCGTTTTCAAGCGTTTTTCCGCTCTGAATCCAATTCCAACCTCTGTTTGGCCAAAAACCCATTAAAATTTCCGGCAAACGCAGCCGAAGGCCAACACAGTAAAAGATATCTCACAGGGTCCATCTGTGGCATCACCTTGATGCACTATGGGCCTGATACACCAATAATAGGTGTTCTACATAGTGTATTCATCGGAAAAGTTGCATAGGAAATCTAGACCACTACATCCTCCCCCACTAAAAGGGAGTTTCATCCCCGAAACAAGAAGAAAACAAACAGGCGTACCTCAAATAGGAGTCTCGAACAGAAAAGGGTAGGTGTCCCGCATCACCGTCTCTAGCTCCCAAGTAGCCTCCCGCTCCCCGTGATTGCTCCATAGGATCTTCACATACGGAATGGCCCGGTTGCGCAATTCCCTCACCTCACGAGCCAGAATTCGCAACGGGCGCTCCTCATAACCAAGATCCTCTCCAATCTCTAAAGAAGTGAAGTCGATCACATGCGAAGGGTCGAAGACATATCTCCTCAGAGCCGAGACGTGGAAAACATCATGAACTCCGGCCAGGCGCGGTGGAAGGGCAACTCTATAAGCCACAGGACCAATCCTCTCCAAAACCTCGAAGGGTCCAATAAAGCGGGGACTGAGCTTTCCCCGAACTCCAAATCTCCTGACCCCTTTCGACGGCGAGACCTTCAAAAAGACATGATCACCCACCTGAAACTCTAGGTCTCGTCGCCGAGTATCAGCGTAGCTCCTCTGTCGACTCTGGGCTACCTCAAGATGTCGGCGAACTAATCTGACTTTCTCCTCTGCCTCCAACAGTAAATCCGGTCCCAAAGTCCTCCTCTCACCCACGTCACCCCAATATAAGGGCGACCGACACTTGCGTCCATACAACGCTTCGAACGGAGCCATCTGAATGCTCGCTTGATAGCTGTTGTTGTACGCAAACTCAACCAATGCTAAGTGCCGGTACCACCCTCCTCCAAAATCCATAACGCACGCTCTAAGCATATCCTCCAAGGTCTGTATGGTGCGCTCAGACTGTCCATCGGTCTGTGGGTGAAATGCTGTGCTAAATCGGAGCTGGGTCCCCAAGGCTGACTGTAGACTCCTCCAAAAATGTGACACAAACCTCGGGTCCCTATCTGATACAATCGAGGCGGGTACACCGTGAAGCCTCACCACCTCATCCAAATATAACTGTGCAAGACGCTCCAACGACCAGGTCATCTGTACAGGCAAAAAGTGAGCAAACTTGGTGAGTCTATCCACGATAACCCAAATCGCATCAGCTCCACTCTGCACCCTCGGTAGTCCAACTACAAAGTCATGGTGATGTGGTCCCACTTCCACTCGGGAATTGGAAGACTTTGTAACTTGCCAGCAGGTACGCGGTGCTCTGCCTTCACTTGCTGACAAGTTAAACATCGAGCCACAAATCTTCCAATATCCCGCT
This sequence comes from Tillandsia leiboldiana, assembly GCA_029204045.2. Classification (NCBI taxonomy): domain Eukaryota; kingdom Viridiplantae; phylum Streptophyta; class Magnoliopsida; order Poales; family Bromeliaceae; genus Tillandsia; species Tillandsia leiboldiana. The sequence continues at coordinate 9,689,812 of CM055066.1, forward strand.
TCATTCCAGACCACCAAAAGTGTGCCTTGAGGTCCCTATACATCTTAGTACCCCCAGGGTGGATGGTATAAGGTGTATAATGGGACTCTCTCAAAATCTGGTCCCTGATCTCAGGATCTGTAGGCACACACACTCGGTCCCTGTACCGCAGTACTCCCGAGCTATCCACTGAAAAATTCCCTATCTGATCTGCCTGAATCTGCGATCTAGTCCTCATCAAGTGGGGGTCCTCACTCTGTGTCTCCCTAATCCTGTCTAACAGAGTGGGCTGCAAGACCATGGACTTAAGTCTAGCAGAGACCCCAGGGGATACAATCTCAATCTGAAGACGCCTCAACTGCTCAACAAGCGGTGGCTGTTGAGTGATCAGCATGCTCAAGCTCTGCGCTGACCTCCTACTCAAAGCATCTGCTACTACATTGGCCTTGCCGGGATGATAAAGGATACTCACATCATAGTCCTTTAATAGCTCCAACCACCGGCGTTGCCTCAAGTTTAACTCCTTTTGAGTAAACAAGTACTTTAAGCTCTTATGATCCGTGTAAATCTCGCAGTGCTCCCCGTAAAGATAATGCCGCCATAACTTCAGTGCGAACACCACAGCTGCAAGCTCCAAATCATGAGTAGGGTAATTCTTCTCATAATCCTTTAATTGCCGTGAAGTATAAGCAATTACCCTACCATGCTGCATCAAGACACAACCCAAGCCGCTGTGAGAGGCGTCACTATAAATCACGTATTCATCGCCCATCACTAGTAGTGCTAGAACTGGTGCCGAGATCAATCTCCTTTTCAGTTCCTCAAAACTCTCCTGGCACCGCTCAGACCAAACAAATTTTACCCCCTTTCTAGTCAAGCTGGTCAGGGGAGTAGAGAGCTTCGCAAAGCCCTCTACAAACCGACGGTAATATCCGGCTAATCCCAAAAAGCTACGGACCTCAGTAACCGTCGTCGGTCTAGGCCAATCCCGAACTGCATCAATCTTCATCGGGTCCACTGCCACTCCTGCGGCTGATATAACGTGGCCTAGAAAAGCAACCTCCCGAAGCCAAAAGTCACACTTTTTAAGCTTGGCATACAACTTCTTCTCTCGCAGAAGCTGTAGCACTATCCTCAAGTGCTCCTCATGCTCCATATCACTTCGGGAGTAAATCAAGATGTCGTCAATGAATACGACGACAAACCGATCCAAGTACGGCTGAAATACCCGGTTCATCATATCCATAAATGCAGCAGGGGCATTAGTTAAACCAAAAGGCATAACTGTAAACTCATAATGCCCGTACTGGGTTCTAAAAGCCGTCTTGGGGATGTCCTCGGCCCTCACCCTCAACTGGTGGTAACCTGACTGGAGGTCAATCTTTGAGAACACTGATGCTCCCTGCAACTGATCAAATAGATCATCAATTCGTGGTAGTGGATACTTGTTCCGGATGGTCACTTTATTCAGCTCCCTGTAGTCCACACACAAACGAAGTGATCCATCCTTCTTCTTCACAAATAAAACCGGTGCTCCCCACGGAGATACACTGGGCCTTACAAAACCCACATCCATCAAGTCCTGCAATTGGGCTTTCAACTCCCTCAGTTCAGCCGGGGCCATCCTATAAGGTGCCTTTGAGATTGGTGCGGTCCCTGGAACCACATCAATCACAAACTCAATCTCCCTCTCCGGCGGCAGAGTCGTCAGCTCAGGGGGAAACACATCTGGGAACTCGCGGACAATAGGGATATCCCCGAGTCCCAGTGCCGTCGTAGGCACCTCTACAACCGTCGCTAGGAAAGCAATGCAGCCCCTACTCATCATCCGCCGAGCTCTCGACGACGAGATAGTCATCGCAAACAAGGTACTCTGACAGCCTCTAAAAACAAAGTCCCCCTGCCCAGGCTCACGAAGAGTCACGGTCCTCTCTCTGCAGTCTATAGTGGCGCAGTACCGAGATAGCCAATCCATGCCAAGTACAACGTCGAAATCCCGGAGCTGCCGCAACACAAGCAAGTCTGCCGGCAGAATCCAGGGTCCCAACTGTACAGGGCAATCCCTACAATACTCCTCGACATGCAAGACATGGTCTGGAATATGAACCTCTAATGCATACGATAATGAACCTACCTCTATACCATGTAGGGATGCAAATGCTCTACTAATAAATGAATGCGATGCGCCAGTATCAAAAAGAGCTCGAGAATGTACTGCGGAAATCAAAATAATACCTGCGACGACATGGTCAGCGGCTGTAGCGTCCTCTACCTGCGCTGCATAAACTCGCCCGCTCGGTGCTGGTGGTCGTCGATCTGGCTGTCGTGAGGAGGATGAAGCATGATCAGGCCTACCATAGGCCACAGAAGGTCCTGCTGGCTGATACGGAACAATGGGTGCCGAAGTTGAGGAAGGAGCTGGAGGACCTGCTCTGGGACACCACCTCTGCAAATGACCAGTCTGTCCACATCGGAAACAATGACCCTGACTCTGGGAACACTGCGTCGGTGAGTGCGGCCCTCCACAAATGACACAACGGTCTGGCCGTGGCTGCCGCCGTGGCTGCTGCTGCTGCTGAGACTGCTGCTGCTGAGAATGCTGCTGCCGAGGTGGTCGACGCTGCTGCTGCCACGGACGGGGTGCTCCTGGTCTCTGGTGCCCCTGATACCCACGACCCTGAGAATGAGGTCGTGGAGGTCTCGGGGGTCCCTGTCGACTAGACTGCCCCTCATCTGACGGTGCCGGGCGCTTCGCCCCTGGAGTCGCTACAGTGGCTGGTGCCACCTCTGCCATCACTGCCTCTCCTGACTCAATATATAATGCCTGCTCCATCGAGGCCTCCAATGTCTGCAGTCTGTGGGAGCGAACAAGCTGATAAATATCCCGGCACAATCCTCGCTCGAACATGTAAATATGATGAGCCTCATCCCTGGCCACGTAAGGCATACTAGCCAACAACTGATTGAATTCAGCTATGTACACGTGCACGGGCCGATCTCCCTGGCGGAGACTCCTCAACTGCTCCTCCAATCTCTGACGGACACTCTCAGGGAAAAAGGCTCCAAGGAGAAGAATGCGGAACTCAGTCCAAGTAAGAAGCTGCGTCCCCGGCGGCCCAGCCGATCGCACACGCCGCCACCAAGCCTCGGCGTTGCTCTCCAAGAAATGTGTAGCCAAGAGAACCCGGAAGCGATCCTCAATGAATAGACTCTCAAAATGACGCTCCATGGCCGTGATCCAAGTCTCGGCCTCCCATGGCTCAGCTCCCATACCAGAAAATCGGGGTGGATCAAATTGGCGAAACCTCATCAACAGATCCACCACCACTCGCTGCTCAGCTGAAGTCAGAGGTCCCGTCGACCCAGACGGTGGTCTGCAAAGAACCGGCTCAACAGGAACTGCCGGTACTGGAGGAGTAACAGGGGGCAGCTGGAAAAGAAAGCACAGGCGGACTATCATGGGGTGCTACCGCTGGCTGTGACCTCTGCTCTAACAGAACCATCATCCGACCCAAGGCCTCCTCCTGACGGCGAGAAGCATCCTCCTGGCGTCGCAAGGTCTCCTCCTGATGGCGAGAAGCCTCCTCCTGGTGTTGCAAGGTCTCCTCCTAACGCTGAGAGGTCTCCTCCTAACGCTGAACAACCTCAGACATCTGTGCCATCTGGGCACGGAGCTCTAGCACCTCACCCTGATGACCCCGTCCTGAGTCCTCCTGCTCGGGCACCGAGGAAGAAGGCTGCGAATGCGTTGACATCCCGCGTCGCGGAGGCATCACTCCCCTGATGAGAAAGAAAAGAACAGTCAGAACCTCCAAACAAAATTCGACCCAATCTCGCGAAAGTCAATAGGCATATCTCCCTTCCCAACAGCACTATGTTGTCTGCAGCCAACATCGTCGCTACCGAAGGAAGATATGTCAATCTCTCACCCATCCACTAGGAGAGTTAGAACCCAATCAAGACTTTCGCAACAAGGTGACGACTCTCACGTAAGTGATCCTAGGGTCCAACCACAAGCCTAGGGTTTCTAAGTCCTCACTGACCTACATCCTAGGCTCTGATACCACTCTAATCTGTCACGCCCCGAGTCGAAACTGCGACCCGGGCTCGCCAACAGATCCGCCGTCCATACGGGAAGCCCCGTATGAACGTAGCGTCTAACCTGCAAACTATCATCTATACCAAACAGATATCAGAGCTGAAATGTAAAAGCTGGAATGAAATAAATACAACTCTAGATATATACAGATCAAGTCCACACCATAAATACATAAGTCTCTCAAAATAAAGAAGAGTACAACTCGATCCTCACTACAAGATCACTCAACAAGAAACTCTCAAAATGTGGGGATACAGCTACTCTCAGGACGACATCTGGTAAGGATCTAACTCGCGACTCCCTTACCTCGATCAGCCGGATCAGCAACCGGTGCAGCAAGAACAGAAGTAGAGGACCCTAGGGAAAGACACCACGACGGGTGTGAGAACTACATCCCAAGTAGTTCTCAGTGGGTGCCGCCAACAAGCCCGACGGTCTGCCCACTAAGTCTACTAGAGGCATAGAGTAACAGATATAATACAGGAAAGGAAAGCTGGTAAAATAACTCTACAGCTACTATCCCTCTATCTAGATGCTCAAGGATGAAACAGAAAGAACATGATGCCACTAATAATCCTCAACTCAAATCACCCACATCAGGTCCAGTCAAACCTGCGCCTACCTACTGCCTAACGTCCACAGAGGAGAGGCCTTACGTAGGGCGTCCGTGACTGCCAAACGGGCCAGCCAGAGGGACTGTCGACAAGTCGCGATAGCAAGTAACCCGCCTAGCTCCGGAGTGGCACTCGAGGGGCGCGACCCCACCGAGCAAAGTATCTGCGCATCTATGTCGAGCTCAATGTGGCCCATGCAGGCTATAATCCAAATCCACGATCAACAAGATCGGCTATAATCAAAAGAATCCTGTCTCACTCACTGGCTGGAACACTACACAGCCGAGACCCCCTGTCCCTCAGATAGTAATCAAAAGACGCTATGAACAATAACCCACTATCTGACTCCACTCGGTCCCCCGACACGAGTGTAAATGCACCCCACAAATAACCCGACCCCTCGGCCCCCTATCTGGGCAAGGAAGAAACTAAGTCCAGCTGAAATAGTGATGACAGTGGAAGTGTCTAAAGCAATAAAGTAACCTAGCCCAAGTTGGAGTTTTCTACTAGTCTGGTTGAACATGCTGCATATGACAGGGGTGCTAGTCAAGGCCGAAGATAGCAATAAATAAGGATGTGGTGGAGAAATAATAAGAACACATGATAAACTGAATAAATAAGGAATCTCAACTCATGCTCTCTAACATGCTATACCGGAGATAAAATAATACATGCACATCCCTATACAGCTAGAATTAGTGTATAGATCGCAATTCTTGAAAGCGAGGCCACCCACCTGATCAGTCGAACTGTCAAAAGTCCTACAGCTGATAATACCAGAAAAACAGCTACACCGAGTCAAACGGGTCTAGCACTGTTCACACTGCTCCTGGGTACAAAAGTAGAGCTGTCATTGCACTTACATTCCCCCAAATCTGTCAGAATTTACACTGACATTCAGCTGCGAAGATGTGCAAAAAATCACCTGCTGAAAGTCCTCAGAAAAACCCAAATAAAATATCCCTGCGATCTACGCGTCGATAGCTTCGAAATGAATACCTGCATGTCCAATTCCGAGTTTTCTACGCTGAGATATAAATCCGGCAAGGGAAACACCCCATTCACAACTGTACAAAATTCCACAGATAAGAACTCGGAAAGAAGAAAGATTCTCACCTTTGAAACAAACTCAGAAAATTCTGAGAAAAATTCAGGAGATTCCTCGCAAGAAGTAGATGAAATTTGCCCTTTGAATCACCTCGATCCGGTGTCGGTACGCAAAGTTATGGCCGAAACTCTGTGGCGCTGTCCAAAAATCCGCGAAGAAAAAGGAGCAAAAAAAAGCTCAAAAACCTTCAAAATCCGAAGGGGAACAGTGAAAACTCTGAACATCAAAGTTGGAGTCCTACCAGTCGTGAGTCCGACGGCGCAAAAATTGCTAAAAACGGAGATCGGAGTGAGTCGGGGGAGTCCGCGCACCAAAACGCGACGAAACGGGTCGACGAAGTAGAAGCGTCACTGTGCGCCGCGTCGCAGATGAAGCCGAAAAGATGAACTCCAAAAATCTCCAAAGTCCTCCAAGGAATGCTGCTAGAAGAGAGGAGAATTTTATCTGTAGCACTCTCAGGGAGAAAAGGTCCCAAAAAGAGCCAAAAAGCCCACCCCCAAGGCCCTATTTATAGTCCGATTCCACTATTGGGCGTTTGGCGGATTCGGGCCCAACCTTCGGGCGCCCGAATCCGCCAAGGCGGTCGGACGAGAGCCCATCCGACGCGCCCGGAAGTCCCTGGTGACGACACGTCACCCCAAAACAGGGGACAGTCGTGCGGGGGCCCTCTCTGCGCGCCACGTCGCCAAAACCGCGGGCGGTGGAGTAGGTGGGGCGGAGCGACCGCGGGGCGACGCGTGGCGCACTCGAGTGCGGGGCGCCACGCGTCGGCCGCATCGCTGCCCCGTACACCCCCGCAGGACCCGTGGACCGCGATCACGTGAGCCCGCCAATGCCAGGCTGCCACGCGTCGCGCTCCCGGTCCACCATGCAGCGCCCTTTTCCTTGAACCGCGCCGCGCGCACCCGCCAATCCGGGAATGCCACGTGGCCCAGGCGCGGTCTATGCGCTAGCCGCCCTTCTCCCGTGGACCGAGCGGTGTGAACCGGCCCAATGACGGGCCGCCACGTGGCTCCGGCCGGTCCACGGTCACCCCCATGCTCCCGGTTTCCCCCAAAACTTCCGGAAGCCCGTTTTTGGTCATCCGGACTCCAAATTAAACAAGCAAATAGCCGTTTTCAAGCGTTTTTCCGCTCTGAATCCAATTCCAACCTCTGTTTGGCCAAAAACCCATTAAAATTTCTGGCAAATGCAGCCGAAGGCCAACACGGTAAAAGATATCTCACAGGGTCCATCTGTGGCATCACCTTGATGCACTATGGGCCTGATACACCAATAATAGGTGTTCTACATAGTGGATTCATCAGAAAAGTTGCATGGGAAATCTATACCACTACAGAATTTGTCCCAACTTTCGGGCGCAAGCTCGTTTTCGGGCGCCCGAAAGCCCCATGGGTCGGCCCGCGACGAGCGCCCGGAACGCCTGGAGAGCGCCACGTCGCCCCGAACAGGCGACAGCCAATCCCGCCGCACGCAAGGCGCCGCGCGGCCACTCCCGATCAACGCGAGTGGGTGGCGCCCGCGAATCGCAGGGCGCCACCTGGCCTGCACTACGGCCCCCGACCAACCCTGGCGCGCCGCCTGGCGCCCCTGCCAGGCACGGTTCTTGAGGCACCCTGGTGCGCCACGGTGGACCCCGCCTACCTGAGCCAGCCAACCGGAAGCGAACACGTGTCCCTCCCGGTCCATGCACCGCCCCGCGCCACTCTGTGAACCGCGCCCACTGAACCGACCCTATCGCAAGCCGCCACGTGTCCAACGCGCTCCCGTGCACCGCGCGCCTGCCTGCGCGCCCGCCGCGCTGCACCGCTGCCCAAGCCCGTCCGCCGCTGCCCGCCGCTGTCCGCCGGCTGCCGGAGTTACTGTTCCTGTGTGAACAGTAACTAGTGGCGCAAAATCAAGTAAGTAGCCCAATTTCATCGTTTTCGCGCGCCGAATCCAAATTTGATGTCCGTTTTGCCAAAATCCGCTCCTAAAATTTGCCGAATGCACCCAGACAAGTGTTTTTACCCCAAATTTCGTGCTGAGTCTAATTTTGATATCTGTTCCGCGCGATAACACTTCTAAACACTCAACGGGGTCCTCCGATCACTCACGTAATCCATTTTAAGCCCGAAGTCCAACCCTTGTGTCCAATTTGTGCACAAACACCTCCAATACACAGTACAGGCCCCCTAGAAGCTGCCAAACGCACTGCAGAAGCTCTGCTGATTCAACAATAATCCTTTTGCGGAAGTTCGAATCCTCACACTAGTAGCTGTGTCGAGACCAGTGCTAGTGTTGTTGGGAACCGTTTGGGGTTGATGGTGGGCTCGGGGTCGTTATATGTTTTTCGACCATTAAGCGAGAGGTTTGGGAATCTTGAGTCTATCCGTTCTGAGAGAGAGCATGGATTTCGATTATAGCCTGCATGTGCCACTATTCGATAGCGAGTTAGTCCTTATGGACACCCTACGTAATTCCTCCACGGCAGTAGGAGGTGGTTGTAGGTAGGTGCAGGCTTGACTGGACCCGATGTGGCAGTTAGCTCGATTGGGTCGATTGAGCACCTCGTGTGCGTGTTGCATATCTTTATCAGAGTTTCCCCATTTGAGCATTTAGATAGAGGCATGGTAGCTGTAGAGTATCTCCAGCTTCTTATTCAGTTTTTACTGCATTGGTTATCATATGCCTCTAGTGGACTTAGTGGGCAGATCGTCGGGCCTGGTGGCGGTACCCACTGAGAACTCCCTTTTTGGTGTAGTTCTCACACCCGTTGGGGGTTTTCCCCCTCCCTTTCTTTTCTCTCCTTTGTTTTGCAGAGTCTTGCGGGTGTCGCTGATTTTGCGGTTATTGATCGAGGCGAGGGAGTCGCGAGCTAGATCCCTACCCGTCGTTGGAGAGTAGCGGTACCCCTTCAGTGGAGATCTTTAGTACATCAGTGGTTTAGTATATTTTATTTTTCTCTTTTGAGAGACTGATGTATTGTAAAGATATGTTATGTATTGAGAGCCTGTACACTGATGATTTATTTCGGTTTACCTTTCTGTTGAGTTTTGGATTATTGTATCTGAGGACATTGTATGATTATCACTTATGGGAGAAGGATATTGTACTACTATTTCCAGTTGTACAGTGGTTGGTTTTAGTTTTACAACAGATTTTTATTTATAGCTCTGATATCTGTTAGCTGTAGCACCTTTTCTTGCAGGTTGGACGCTTCGCCTATGCGGGGTTTTGTATAGGCGGCGGATCTATTGGCGAGCCCGGGTCGCAGTTTCGACCCCGGGGCGTGACAGATTAGAGTGGTATCAGAGCCTAGGTTGTAGGTCATGGCGGACTTAGAAACCCTAGGCTTATGGTTTGACCCTTGGATGACTTCGTGAGAGTCGTGATTTATAGCGAGAGTCCTGATTGAGTTTTATACCTCTCCCAAGGGACGGGATGAGTGATTGACATGCTCTAGACTTTCGCTGCATTGGGTCGAGTGTTTGTTGTGTGTTGAATTGCAGTTTTGTCGTGGTGAGCTGTGTCTTCCCGACGCTGGGTTTTGACCTGTGTGCATCCTGCCACAGCAGTTGAGCTTGAGCGGTTGGTTTTGGGCCGGATACCCGGATTGAGGTCAGAGAGCTCCGGACCCAGATGATAGGATCGTTAGAGGCATATCAGCAGTTGAGTGAGCAGCTAGTCTTGGTGACACAGTTGTCGGAGCACTGAGTAGCCCCCTCCGTGCCAATGTTTAGTGCCGAGGCACCGAGGCAGGGTGGATAGTTGACAGCTGGTGAGCTGAGGGGACATGATCGATCTATTGAGCCAGATTTTGCAGATGAACCACCCCGACTCGTAAGATTGAGTTTGGAGCCTTTGGAGGTAGAGTCGTGGTTGGTGGTGATGGAGTAATCAATTGAGAGCCTCCCTGTGTTAGAGAGTTTACGCAGTTGTTGAACTACACGCTCCAGGTTTCGAGGGACAAGGCGCATAGGATATGTGTGACTGGGAGTGGATTGCGCCAGGATACCTTTCAGTTTATTCGGTCCCTCCGTTATAGATTTTGGACGCCTCGTTGGAGTAGGCATTGTGTATGGAGCGTGGCGCTGCAGTTCCTTTGGATAGGGATCTGCCGCCATGTCACGCCCCCGGGGGTTTTTGAGTCTATCAAAGCGGAAAATTGCGTGTATTATTTTTTTTTCTTCTTAACAAGGTAATTTAAACCTCATCCCCGGTGCGTGCCAGACCGCCACATACACAAATTCTCTCTGCCCACGGACAGAGTCTCCTTTGTATATGCACGGCGTCTCATTTACAACAACATACATCAACCATCAACCATACAATAGACATACATTGTCAAACAGAGTACAGTAGTTTAACTAATGTTTAAAAGACTGGTGTCCACTCGACACCTTGTTGTTTTATTTTCAAGCGGAATACTAAAGCGGCATCAGTGTTTAGAAAGGATAAAACCCACGGTTGCAAAACCCGTGCCCACCCGGCACTTCGTTTTGAGAAAACGTTTTCGAAATCATTTGGTTTATCTTGAAAACATGCCGCATATGAAAACATCACTAAAAGCATCAAAGTATAAATGTACACCTCATCCACAGCACTAAGTGATACATGTCCACGACTAATACGATCCACAAGCAAATTAACTAAAAGAAGCATAAGGGAAATAAGATAATAAACCCAAGTATCTGACTACGGTCCTCGCGACGCAGTCTCACCGCCCTCCCGGCTAACGCACCTCGTAACACCTGTCACGGAGTGGGTAATGTCAGTGACAAACAAAGTAGATGTCTAATAACAATAAGGAATAAGGAGCAAACCGAAAACACCGGAACCTTTCGCTAAAACCCTGCACATAATTAAGCTGGGCCCCAACCCCAGATTTATCAATTAAGTTGGGCACCGACCCCAGAGTCCCTGTCGGGGAGACTAAAGTCTCCCCTCGTGCGCAAACACCTCTTTGATGCATTTAACCTCTTCGCGGTGCTGGTGTGCTATTTTTAGCGGGCGCGAAGAGGTCCTCACAGCACCCACCCCTTTGTGAGGTACACGGGTCAAAAATAGACCACTTCTCCGGAAAAGTACACCCATGCGGAGGCCAATCCGCCTGTGTACGTGCAGCATCCGAAACGGATTTGCCAAGATCGGCGTGTAGTGAGCACCGCGACCGTGGCCGCTTCAATTGTTAGATAAAACACAATTATGCGAAAGGTTAAACTGTCCATCTACTTTGTTAGATAAATTAAGAGCACTTTAATGACGATAGATGCACTTACTGCACTTGTTGCACTTATCGCAACCGTACCCACCTATTTGAAGAGAAATCGGAACACCTGAATCCTTCGCGCACCCCCGCTGCGCACTTGGACCTAAAGAAAGTCCGTAAGGATAACCATAGTCAAAACGTGTACTAACATCCGAAAACAAAAGACCCAATTTACTCTTTTTGACAGAAAAGTCCAACACCGCCCGGGTTGACGAAACGGGAATCCCGCGCCGCCGTCGTCGTCCGCCGAAACCGCGCGCAGTTCGGAACCACGTGGCGCGTCTCCGCGGCGACGCCCCCGCGGCGCGGTGCCCGCGCGGGTGTTGCCCGTGCGGCAGCCGCGCGGGTGCGGCCCCGCACGGCGCCCGCGCGGTTGCGGGTCCGCGCGGGTGCCGCCCGCGCGGCAGCCGCGCGGCGCCCGCGCGGTGCCCGCACGGTTGCGGGCCCGCGCGGGTGCCGCCCTCGCGGCTGCGGGTCCGGGCGGCAGCCGCGCGCCGCCCGCGCGGTTGCGAGCCCGCGCGGCAGCCGCGCGACGCCCGCGCGGTGCCCGCACGGTTGCGGGTCCGCGCGGGTGCCGCCCGTGCGGCAGCCGCGCGGCGCCCATGCGGTGCCCGCGCGGTTGCGGGTCTGCATGGGTGCCGTCCGTGACCCTCCTCCGCGCGATGCCCTAGCGGCACCGCGCGCCTCCGCCGTCCGTTCCGTGCCCTAGCATGATGACGACGACGGCGACGGTGACGGATATGACGGAGAAACCAAGAAACCAAGAACTCAAACAAAAGAGACGACGGAAAAATCCCAAATAAATTATAACAATTATTTTACTAACCGAAGATCGACGGGAAGGTTGTCCGGTCGCGTTCTTGCCATCGGTTCGGTGTCCGGGAAGATCGGGCTCCTTCCTTTCCCTTTCTTCCGGCTAGGGTTCCATCTTTTCTTTTCTTTTTCTCTTCTCACCGATTAGGGTTTTTATTTCTTTCTTTTCTTTTCTTTCCGATAATCGGGATCCCTTTTATAGCTCGTATTAAATCTTTAATTAATTCTCTTTTTTTAATTAGTACGTAAGAGAATTCTATTTTCCCTCATGGATAATTAATTAACTAATTAATTATTCCCTACGAGATAACCCACGTTATCTCTAACGGGTGCAAGATATTTTGCACGGATTCCGATGCATGACTTAATCACCGTATCACTAGGAATTCCGTTCCGGGAGATCCCGATATCGGATTTCAGATCCGATCGCACCGTTGGCTTTCTTTTTCCGCGCTCTATCGCAGAAAAATACTAGCACCTCACAATGGCCAACTTTTAAGAATTGAATAATTTTATTTCACTTAAAGGCTTAAATGACTATATGTAAGTCAAAAATACCCCGAAAAGCCGGATCACTACACCACTCACACTTTATAAAAAGTTTCGTCCCGAAACTTAAGTACAAACCCCACTAATCAATTCGGGAAAACATTCTCTCATTTTCGATTCCAGTTCCCACGTCGCCTCGCGCTCTTCGTGGTTGCTCCACTGGACCTTCACATAGGGGATAGTTCGATTGCGCAACTTCTTGTCCTCTCTTGCCAAAATCCGCACCGGCGTCTCCTCGACGCTTAAATCTTCTCGTAACTCGATGGTGGAGGCATCCAAGGCATGAGAGGGATCAGCTAGGTATTTCCGGAGCATTGAGACATGGAACACGTTATGGACTCGTTCGAGACTCGGCGGCAGGGCTAATCGGTACGCCACCGGTCCTACGCGTTCTAGGATCTCGAACGGTCCTACGTACCTCGGGCTTAACTTTCCCTTTATGCCGAAGCGTCGGTTCCCCTTGGAGGGCGAAACTCGGAGTAACGCGTGCTCACCCACCATGAACTCTAAGTCTCGGCGTCTGTTGTCCGCGTAGCTTTTCTGTCTGCTCTGGGCGGTCAGTAGGCTTTGCCTAATCAATCGCACCTTTGCTTCGGTCTCCTCCACCAAATCTGGGCCCAGAAACTTACGCTCACCCAAGTCGTCCCAGCATATTGGAGACCGACAGCGGCGCCCATACAGGGCCTCGTATGGTGCCATCTGAATGCTAGCCTGGTAACTGTTATTGTAGGCAAATTCCACTAGGGGCAAGCACCGTGCCCATCCTTCGCCCATGTCTAAAACGCATGCCCGAAGCATGTCCTCCACAATTTGTATCACCCGCTCTGATTGTCCGTCGGTCTGCGGGTGAAAAGCCGTACTGAAGTGCAACTTGGTTCCCATTGCTCACTGCAGACTCTGCCAAAAGTTTGACACAAATCGCGTGTCCCTGTCCGACGTGATGGATGTCGGCACCCCATGCAACCTTACTATCTCGTTGATGTAGGTTTGCGCCAGTCGTTCCCACATCCACGTCGTGTGTATAGGCAGAAAGTGGGCCGATTTCGTCAGACGGTCCACAATTACCCATATTGCATCGTGTCCCTGTGTCGATCTCGGGAACCCGGTCACAAAATCCATGGTAATCATGCCCCATTTCCACTCGGGCACCGGTAGGGGTTGCAATTTTCCTGCCGGGCGCTGGTGCTCGGCATTCACTCGTTGGCACACCAGGCAGTGTGCCACAAACCGAGTCACGTCTCCCTTCATTTTGGGCCACCAGAAGGTCTGCTTGACATCCTTGTACATCTTCGTTCCCCCGGGATGCACTGCATATGGAGCCGTATGCGCCTCCCGCAGGATTTCCTCTTTGAGTTCCGGTAGATCCGGCACGCAGATTCGTCCCCGAAATCGTATCGTGCCGTCGGAGTTTACTGTGAAATCACCTTCTTGGTCGGCAGTTACTCTATTTCGCACCAGCTGGAGTTGGTCATCAGTCGACTGCCCCTCGAGAATTCTGTCAAGCAACGTAGGTCTGACTACCAGTGTCAGAAGTTGTTCGACTGTACCTGCCGGTACTACTTCTAGTCTTAATCGCGAAAACTCCGCAATCAGACTATCTTGCTGGGTGATGGCACTTACCCCTGCCTTTTCGGCCTGCCCCTTACGGCTCAGGGCGTCGGCCACCACGTTTGCCTTTCCCGGGTGGTAGTGGATCGTTAAATCGTAATCCTTCAGTAGCTCGAGCCACCGTCTTTGTCGCAAATTTAACTCCTTTTGGGTGAAAAGGTACTTAAGACTTTTATGATCTGAATACACATTGCAGTGTGCCCCATACAGGTAGTGTCTCCAAAGCTTGAGTACGAACACAACCGCTGCGAGTTCCAAATCGTGCACGGGGTAGTTTCGCTCGTATTCTTTGAGCTGCCTTGACGCATAGGCTATAACCTTTCCCCGTTGCATGAGTACTCCACCCAGTCCGTTTCACGACGCATCGCAATACACTTCATAATCCTCCCCTGGTTCTGGCAGGGCGAGAATCGGAGCTCGCGTCAATCTATCCTTGAGCTCCTCGAAGCTCCTCTGACATTTGTCCGTCCAGATGAACTTTTCCTCCTTTTTAGTCAAACGGTTTAAGGGGGTGGCTATCTTGGAGAAACCCTCCACGAAGCGCCGGTAGTACCCGGCTAATCCTAGAAAGCTTCGAACCTCCGTCACCGTCGTCGGTTGGGACCAGTCCGTCACCGAATCTATCTTCTTCGGATCAACTGCGACCCCAACCGCCGAGATTACTTGCCCCAGGAAGCCGACCTCACGGAGCCAAAACTCACACTTTTTGAGTTTGGCGTAGAGTTTCTGTTCCCGTAGGGTCTGGAGGACTGTGCGCAGATGTCCTTCATGTTCCTCGTCTGTACGGGAGTAGATGAGGATATCGTCGATGAAGACCACCACGAATAAGTCCAGGAAGGGTTTGAATACCCTGTTCATCATGTCCATGAACACCGCCGGGGCATTTGTGAGCCCGAACGGCATTACTGTAAATTCGTAATGGCCGTAGCGAGTCCGAAAAGCCGTTTTGGGGATGTCCTCCCCCTTGACCTGGACCTGATGATAGCCCGACTGCAGGTCAATCTTTGAAAACACCGTCGCCCCCTGTAGTTGGTCGAAGAGGTCGTCGATCCTTGGCAGGGGGTACTTGTTCTTAACGGTGACCTTATTTATCTCCCGGTAGTCGATGCACAATCGGAGACTTCCGTCCTTCTTCCTCACAAACCGGACGGGCGCGCCCCAGGGTGACGCGCTAGGCCTGATGAAGCCCTTATCCAAAAGGTCCTCCAACTGTGCCTTGAGTTCCTTCAACTCCGCGAAGGCCATCCTGTACGGTGCCTTGGTGATGGGTTTGGTGCCGGGAAGTAGTTCAATAGGAAAGTCGACTTCTCGTTCCGGCGGCGCTCCGGGGAGCTCTGCCGGAAACACGTCCGGAAATTCCCTTACCATGGGAATTTCGGAAGGCGAGGAAATGGGTCGGGTGGCTAAATCTACCGAGGCTAGATAGGCCACGCACCCGCCTTCCATCAACTTCCTAGCTCGCGACGCGGAGATGATAGCCAAGAAGGAAGTGCTTTTACATAACATGTACACGTTTTCTGGGAATCCCGGCTTCTGTAGTTGCACCTGGCGCTTCTCGCAGTCGATGACCGCCTGATACTCGGTAAGCCAGTCCACGCCCAAAACCACGTCGTATTCCTTTAGCGGTATGACCACCAGATCCCAGGGGCACGACAACCTTCCCAGTCTTATTGAACACGAGGGTACTAGGCCAGTTGCCGCGATTGGCCCCCCAGGGGTCTGGACGGTCAGTAAGACATCAAGGGGACTACTTTCTAGCAAATGTGTTTGTGCAAAAGTGCAGGAAATAAAGGAGCGAGTCGCCCCGGTGACAAACAGGGTTCGTGCTCGGAAATTAGAAACGGAGGTAATACCTGCGACCGCCTCCTCTTGCAGTGTCGCTCCATGTTGGCCCATGGAGTAGAGCCTCCCTCCTGGTTGTGGTCGCGATTCTCCTTCTGCTCTTGGCGCCGGAGGGTGTGGGGGCATTCCCGTTGATGCTCTACCCCGTCCTGGTGGCTGTGCCGTTGGGGTGGAAGCTGCGGAAGATGCCGCTCCAGTGTTCAGAGGCCAGTTGAATCGGAAATGCCCTGGTTTGCCGCAGCGGTAACAGTGATCCTATCTCTTAGGGCATTCCGTCACTGGATGCGATGCTCCGCAAATAACACACGGCTTGTTCGCTGGTCGCGGCTTTCCGTTAGGCGCACTCTTGCTTCCTTGTTGCGTCTTGGGGTACTTTGGGGGTCGGCTTCCACCAGACGGACCCCCTCCCGGGTAAGTCTGTGTCCGCTTCCTCTCCCAGTTATTTTCTGATCCCTCACGTCGAGCTCGGGTGATAGCGAACCCCCGCTCCACTATGGTGGCCCTGTCCACCACTTCCCTGAACGTGCGCAGGTCCGCTGCCTGAACCATCTCGAAGATGTCGCTCCGTAACCCGTCCATAAAAAGACGGGCCTTGTGGGGTTCATCTCTTATAACAAACGGGACGCAGTTAACCAATCTTACGAACTCCCTTTGATATTCCATGACTGAGCGGTTCCCTTGTCTAATGTTCTTCAGGTCGTCTTCCAATTGCCGCTTGACGCTATCGGAGAAGAAAGCGTCAAAAAGTTCCTCTCTAAAGGCCGTCCATGTCGGTAGCGGGTCGTTTGTAGACGGATCTGGGCGTACCGTCTTCCACCAGATGTGTGCATTCCCTTCGAGGAAGTGGACGGCTAGTGGAACCCGCTCGTGTTCCTCCATCAGTAGGTCCTCGAAGAGTTTTTCCATGGTATCTACCCATTTCTCGACGACCCATGGATCAGTCGTCTCTCCCTCAAAAGTGGGAGGGTCATGCTTCTTGAACCTAGTCAAATTCGTCCTGACCCTTTCTCGCGTCGTTCGTTGCTCCGTGATCCCTCCTACAGCGGCGGACCCCCCGAGAGTAGGGGTCGTTCCTGCCTCCCCTGCTGTCGCTCCCATCACGGGCCCCGTGGTCGTCGGGGTAGGTACATCCCTTGGGGATGGGGGTTGTTCCGTCGTCGTGCCACCCGTCCCTTGCGGTCCCGTAGTGGGTGCGGTGGCTTCGGGCGGAGGGGTCGGATCGCGCTCGGCTGGCGCGGTTGCCTGTTGCTACGTCAGGTGACGAACCTGCTCCGTCAGCGTCGCTAATTGCCCGGCCATTTCCTGTAGTTGTCGTTGGAGAAGCTGGTTCTCTGCGGTGGCCGGGGTCACTCTGTCCGCGTCCGCATTCTCGGTGGACGATCTAGTCCGGGCCATTGTCCGCTATAGACAAAGAAACCATGTTAACCCTAAGGTTATAACCCTATCACCCTGTCTTACGATTACACCTACATTACGTCCCCTTTTCCCCGTACTCTCACGTACTACGCACCTATGCCTTGGTTATCTCATGTCTAATTTGCTTGTGGCACCTTACACTGTGGATGTGGATCACGTCTGCTATGGTTATGGTTGTTCTCTCTGATACCATTTAATCTGTCACGCCCCCGGGGGTTTTTGAGTCTATCAAAGCGGAAAATTGCGTGTATTATTTTTTTTTCTTCTTAACAAGGTAATTTAAACCTCATCCCCGGTGCGTGCCAGACCGCCACATACACAAATTCTCTCTGCCCACAGACAGAGCCTCCTTTGTATATGCACGGCGTCTCGTTTACAACAACACACATCAACCATCAACCATACAATAGACATACATCGTCAAACAGAGTACAGTAGTTTAACTAATGTTTAAAAGACTGGTGTCCACTCGACACCTTGTTGTTTTATTTTCAAGCGGAATACTAAAGCGGCATCAGTGTTTAGAAAGGATAAAACCCACGGTTGCAAAACCCGTGCCCACCCGGCACTTCGTTTTGAGAAAACGTTTTCGAAATCATTTGGTTTATCTTGAAAACATGCCGCATATGAAAACATAACTAAAAGCATCAAAGTATAAATGTACACCTCATCCACAGCACTAAGTGATACATGTCCACGACTAATACGATCCACAAGCAAATTAACTAAAAGAAGCATAAGGGAAATGAGATAATAAACCCAAGTATCTGACTACGGTCCTCGCGACGCAGTCTCACCGCCCTACCGGCTAACGCACCTCGTAACACCTGTCACGGAGTGGGTAATGTCAGTGACAAACAAAGTAGATGTCCAATAACAATAAGGAATAAGGAGCAAACCGAAAACACCGGAACCTTTCGCTAAAACCCTGCACATAATTAAGCTGGGCCCCAACCCCAGATTTATCAATTAAGTTGGGCACCAACCCCAGAGTCCCTGTCGGGGAGACTAAAGTCTCCCCTCGTGCGCAAACACCTCTTTGATGCATTTAACCTCTTCGCGGTGCTGGTGTGCTATTTTCAGCGGGCGCGAAGAGGTCCTCACAGCACCCACCCCTTTGGGAGGTACACGGGTCCAAAATAGACCACTTCTCCGGAAAAGTACACCCATGCGGAGGCCAATCCGCCTATGTACGTGCAGCATCCGAAACGGATTTGCCAAGATCGGCGTGTAGTGAGCACCGCGACCGTGGCCGCTTCAATTGTTAGATAAAACACAATTATGCGAAAGGTTAAACTGTCCATCTACTTTGTTAGATAAATTAAGAGCACTTTAATGACGATAGATGCACTTACTGCACTTGTTGCACTTATCGCAACCGTATCCACTTATTTGAAGAGAAATCGGAACACCTGAATCCTTCGCGCACCCCCGCTGCGCACTTGGACCTAAAGAAAGTCCGTAAGGATAACCATAGTCAAAATGTGCACTAACATCCGAAAACAAAAGACCCAATTTACTCTTTTTGACGGAAAAGTCCAACACCGCCCGGGTTGACGAAACGGGAATCCCGCGCCGCCGTCGTCGTCCGCCGGAACCCCGCGCGGTTCGGAACCGCGCGGCGCGTCTCCGCGGCAACGCCCCCGCGGCGTGGTGCCCACGCGGGTGTTGCCCGTGCGGCGGCCGCGCGGTGCCCGTGCGGGTGTTGGCCGTGCGGCGGCCGCGCGGTGCCCGCGCGGATGCGGCCCCGCACGGCGCCCGCGCGGTTGCGGGTCCGCGCGGGTGCCGCCCGCGCGGCAGCCGCGCGGCGCCCGCGCGGCAGCAGCGCGGCGCCCGCACGGTTGCGGGCCCGCGCGGGTGCCGCCCGCACGGTTGCGGGTCCGCGCGGCAGCCGCGCGGCGCCCGCGTGGTTGCGGGCCCGCGCGGCAGCCGCGCGGTGCCCGCACGGTCGCGGGCCCGCGCTGTGCCCGCACGGTCGCGGGCCCGCGCGGGTTCCGCCCGCGCGGTTGCGGGCCCGCGCGGCAGCCGCGCGGCGCCCGCGGGGTGCCCGCACGGTTGCGGGTCCGCGCGGGTGCCGCCCGTGCGGCAACCGCGCGGCGCCCATGCGGTGCCCGCGCGGTTGCGGGTCCGCATGGGTGCCGTCCGTGACCCTCCTCCGCGCGATGCCCTAGCGGCACCGCGCGCCTCCGCCGTCCGTTCCGTGCCCTAGCATGATGACGACGACGGCGACGGTGACGGATATGACGGAGAAACCAAGAAACCAAGAACTCAAACAAAAGAGACGACGGAAAAATCCCAAATAAATTATAACAATTATTTTACTAACCGAAGATCGACGGGAAGGTTGTCCGGTCGCGTTCTTGCCTTCGGTTCGGTGTCCGGGAAGATCGGGCTCCTTCCTTTCCCTTTCTTCCGGCTAGGGTTCCGTCTTTTCTTTTCTTTTTCTCTTCTCACCGATTAGGGTTTTTATTTCTTTCTTTTCTTTTCTTTCCGATAATCGGGATCCCTTTTATAGCTCGTATTAAATCTTTAATTAATTCTCTTTTTTTAATTAGTACGTAAGAGAATTCTATTTTCCCTCATGGATAATTAATTAACTAATTAATTATCCCCTACGAGATAACCCACCTTATCTCTAACGGGTGCAAGATATTTTGCACGGATTCCGATGCATGACTTAATCACCGTATCACTAGGAATTCCGTTCCGGGAGATCCCGATATCGGATTTCAGATCCGATCGCACCGTTGGCTTTCTTTTTCCGCGCTCTATCGCAGAAAAATACCAGCACCTCACAATGGCCAACTTTTAAGAATTGAATAATTTTATTACACTTAAAGGCTTAAATGACTATATGTAAGTCAAAAATACCCCGAAAGGCCGGATCACTATACACCAGAGGCGAGTTCTGGATATTGGTGCTTGGCGCCGGGTGATGGAGGACAGATCGGCCGGCAGAGGCATTTTTGATTTCTTTTTCCTGGATAGCGAATTTTCGAGATGCCAGAGATCGGGTGTACACCGATGGCAGCATCAGCATCTACATCAGAGTGGCGCGGCGGTAGCATGGATTGGTTATCTGCGGAGACCGCATTTGTCACCTCTGTGTGAGCAGAGACAGAGGTCGTGCTCCCTATGTGGATAGTCTTGATTTTTTCTGGCAGATTGAGCGACGACCACTTGCATCGAGCGGTTGAATCTGTGCCGCTCGATTGGAGGGCGCCACAGCAGCGGATCGGGTTGTCACAGGTGTGATTTCATCACAGCAGTCGGAGTTAGAGCAGGTTGCATTCCTGCATGGACTAGAGGTACAGTCGTTACCACATGCACTTGAGGTACAGGTTTCTGTTGTTGTTGTGCATGTGGAGGAGGCATGTGGATTATGTCCAATGCAGTTGAGGCCATGAGTTATACCGACAGACTTATTGGTAATCGTGGCAGTTCGGTGTTTTGACCCTGTGCTTGGGATTGGTTGGCACAATGCCACAGGATCTTTGACTGCGGAGAGAGAGGACTTTGACCTTCTGCGAGGCAGACGAGAGGAGGCTTGGTTGTTGAGATTGTTAGAGCACACAGGTTATAGCGACAGTGTGAGAGGTGCTTACGGCGGCACCAAGACTCAAGGATATCCCTGTTGCCCGTGAGATCCCGATTGTGATTTCACCTGAGCTGTTGATGATGCCGCCGGTTAGGGAGCTTGAGATTGATGTGGTTTTGGGAACCGTGCCAACCTCGACAGCACCTCATTGGTTATCGCTAGTGGAGCAGAGAGAGAGCTGATGGCACAGTCGCAGGATCTGATGGAACGAGGGTCTGTTTGACCTTGCCACGCCGTTGATACACTGTAGTGATGCCACGTCGTTGATACACGACGGTGAGGGTTCGTTGTGGTTTGAGCACAGGCAGGTCCGGATATTATTTAGGACCTTTTGATGGAGTTATACTCCGGCAGTTATTGTATGATGCGAGTACCTACTTGGAATCAGACAGCCGAGGACTTTGCCTAGATGGCGTTCAGGACACGGTAGGGGCATTATGAGCTCATAGTGAGGCCAAATGAAATGATTAATGCCTTGTTGTCTTCAAGATTTGAGGAATTGTGTGTTCTAGTTGTACTTGGACGGATTGGGAGTGGTGTTCCCCAAGGATATTATCATTTACTCCCTGAGTGACTTGGAGTAAGAGGAGCACTTATGGATGTGCTACAATGCTTGGGTGGAAGAAGCTGTATGTCGTGTTATTGAGGTACAAGTTTTAGCTTCAGAAGCATATTTCTTGGGTCACATTATTTTAGCCATAGGGGAGGCTGTAGAAACCCAACCAAAATGGATGCCATTCGAGATTGGTCGAGATCAATATTTATGGTTAAGGTAAGGAACTTCTTGGACTGGACAGTGCCAGGAGAGCTTGACGTATGGACGATGAGACTGATACCAGCGCCAATTCTTGTATCGTCAGTGATGGGAGAGGGATCCGCGAGTTATAGTGACACCTCCCATAGTGGCTGTAGAGTTACCGTGGGGTTATTGTTGAGCCTTCTAGATCACCCCGACAAGGCCACTGTAGTGGCGGATACCTGGAGCAGGAAAGCTGTCTGGGGTTGAGTTTGATGATTCCACGGCTGGCGCTGTGTGGGATTGTTGAGGCAAACAAGGCTTGAGGTTGTATTCCTGGGGGTCCCTTTTGATTGGTGGATTGCGGAGGGGCAGTCCACTCGGGTGGTCAGGATTCGGGAGTGACCGAGTGAGGACCCCAGCTTGTTAGGACTCCTTTCCTTCTTGGTTGGTCGCGTGGGTGTGTTTCGGGTCGCCCTTGTTGAGTTTGGCACCAGAGTGTGGTGTTGGTTCGTATAGCACTGGTGGTTATTTTGTTTCCCCCAGTATTTTGTTGGAGTCCCAAAGGTTTTTCATGTCTCAGCTCAGGAGTGTTATGTTTTTGGATCCCTCGCCCATGATTGACTCACTCCACTTGAGATCTATGAGTGCTTGGAGTACGAGGGACGTCCGTTGCGAATTCTGGCTCGTGAGGTGAGGGAATAGCGCAATTGGGCCATGCCGTACGGGTTATTGTTGTTATTGAGGAGTAATCACGGGGAGTGAGTGGTGACTTGGGAGCTAGAGACGGTGATTATGAGTACCTACCATTGATTTTGAGACACCTTTTGGGTTATGTTAGTTTCGAGGACGAAACTTTCTTTTAGTGGGGGAGGATGTGTGTGACGCCCCAACTTCCCAAGGGGTCACCCATCCTAGAAATACTCTAGCTCTAGCACGCTTAACTCTCTTAACCTCTTGGGTCTTGCTACCACCCAAAATGCTATAGCCGGGTTAAGAGATTTAGTCCTATTATATCATTTATATATAGGACTAATCCAAATTCCGGGGGTGTCATATTCTTCCCCCCTTTAAGCCCTGACGTTCACGTCAGGCTCAAGCACACTCACAAGCACCAGGTGATGTGAGACTCGTCTCGCTAGCCTTAGCCGACCTTGTGGGGAGCTGCACTCCACCCACAACGGTCATTAGCCAGGGAGCCTCGCTCTACCCGCTATATAACCCTGGCTCAGTCGAGACTCATCTCACATTTCTGGCCGGTGAATGGCTCTGATACCAACTGTGACGCCCCACTTCCCAGGGGGTCACCCATCCTAGAACTACTCTAGCTCTAGCACGCTTAACTCTCATAGCCTCTTGGATCTTGCTACCATCCAAAATGCTATAGTCGGGTTAGGAGATTAAGTCCTATTATATCATTTATATATAGGACTAATCCAAATTCCGGGGGTGTCACATTCTTCCCCCCTTTAAGCCCTGACGTCCACATCAAGCTCAAGCACACTCACAAGCACCAGGCGATGTGAGACTCGTCTCGCTAGCCTTAGCCGACCTTGTGGGGAGCTGCACTCCACTCACAACGGTCATTAGCAGGGGAGCCTTGCTCTACCCGCTATATAACCCTGGCTCAGCCGATACTCATCTCACATTTCCGGCTCGTGAATGGCTCTGATACCGACTGTGACGCCCCACTTCCCAGGGGGTCACCCATCCTCGAACTACTCTAGCTCTAGCATGCTTAACTCTCATAACCTCTTGGATGTTGCTACCATCCAAAATGCTATAGCCGGGTTAAGAGATTTAGTTCTATTATATCATTTATATATATGACTAATCCAAATTCCGGGGGTGTCACAGTTGGTATCAGAGCCATTCACTGTGACGCCCCAACTTCCCAGGGGTCACCCATCCTAGAACTACTCTAGCTCTAGCACGCTTAACTCTCATAACCTCTTGGATCTTGCTACTATCCAAAATGCTATAGCCGGGTTAAGAGATTTAGTTCCATTATATCATTTATATATAGGAATAATCCAAACTCCGGGAGTGTCACATTCTTCCCCACTTTAAGCGCTGACAACCACGTCAGGCTCAAGCACACTCACAAGCACCAGGCGATGTGAGACTCGTCTCGCTAGCCTTAGCCGACCTTGTGTGGAGCTGCACTCCACTCACAACGGTAATTAGCCGGAGAGCCTCGCTCTACCCGCTATATAACCCTGGCTCAGCCGAGACTCATCTCACATTTCCGGCTGGTGAATGTCTCTGATACCAACTGTGACGCCCCAACTTCCCAGGAGGTCACCCATCCTAGAACTACTCTAGCTCTAGCACGCTTAACTCTCATAACCTCTTGGATCTTGCTACCATCCAAAATGCTATAGCTGGGTTAGGAGATTTAATCCTATTATATCATTTATATATAGGACTAATCCAAATTCCAGGGGTGTCACATATTAGACAGCCTTGGGAGCTTGAGTGGTGGATGATTGGATATTTACCCCCCTATACTTGGTTGAGGTTCCGGATTGAGGAATGACTTTAGTTTCGAGGACGAAACTTTCTTTTAGTAGGGGAGGATGTGAGGATCCGAACTTCCGCAAAAGGATTATTGTTGAATTAGCAGAGCTTCTGCAGTGCGTTTGGCAGCTTCTAGGGGGCCTGTACTGTGTATTGGAGGTGTTTGTGCACAAATTGGACACAAGGGTTGGACTTCGGGCTTAAAATGGATCACGTGAGTGATCGGAGGACCCTGTTGAGTGTTTAGAAGTGTTCTCGTGCGGACAGATATCAAAATTGGACTCAGCGCGAAATTTGGGATGAAAACACTTGTCTGGGTGCATTCGACAAATTTTAGGAGCGGATTTTGGCAAAACGGATATCAAATTTGGATTCAGCGCGCGAAAATGATGAAATTGGGCTACTTACTTGATTTTGCGCCACTGGTTACTGTTCACGCCGGAACAGTAACTCCGGCAGCCGGCGGGCAGCGGCGGAGCGCGGCGGACGGGCTCGGGCAGGCGGCGGAGCCGCCGCGGGCAGCGCGCAGGCGCGGGCAGCGCGCGGGCAGGCGCGCGGTGCACGGGAGCGCGTTGGACACGTGGCGGCTTGCGATAGGATCGGTTCAGTGATCGCGGTTCACGGAGTGGCGCGGGGCGGTGCATGGACCGGGAGGGACACGTGTTGGCTTCCGGTTGGCTGGCTCAGGTAGGCGGGGTCCACCGTGGCGCACCAGGGTGCCTCAGGAATCGTGCCTGGCAGGGGCGCCAGGCGGCGCGCCAGGGTTGGTCAGGGGCGGTAGTGCGGGCCAGGTGGCGCCCTGCGATTCGCGGGCGCCACCCACCTGCGTTGACCGGGAGTGGCCGCGCGGCGCCTCGTGTGCGGCGGGATTGGCTGTCGCCTGTTCGGGGTGACGTGGCGCTCTCCGGGCGTTCCGGGCGCTCGTCGCGGCCGGCCCGTGGGGCTTTCGGGCGCCCGAAAACGGGCTTGCGCCCGAAAGTTGGGACAAATCCAGTATTTCTAGATTTGTCATTTTGGGCCTATAAATAGAGCCCGAACTTCTCCCTGGAACTCTTTTCCTGCTCCTTATCTCTCAGTGCAAGCTTCATGAGATTTCTTCCTCTCCCAGAGACGGTTCCATCTGCAGATTCCAGGATTTTTCTGCGGCACGCATCCTGAGGTTTTCATTTTTACGGCGCGGCGCGACGCTCGTTCATTTGTGATCTTCTTCGTCCCGTTTTGGTACGAGGACTCCCCCGGCTTACTCTAACCTCCGATTGAGTTGATTTTTGCGCCATTGGACTCACGACAGGTAGGGCTTCGATATTCGTGTTTTGAGTCTCCCCTCATTTCGATTTTATCTTGGAGTTCCCTGAGCTTTCATTTGACCCTTTTTCTTGGGCGGAGTTTTGGACAGCACTGTGGTATTTCGGCGATATCTTTGCGCACAGGCGTCGGATCGAGGCGTGCCAAGAGGCATTTTTCATCTACACAGCGCAAGGAACACTCTCAAAATTTTTGGGAATTTTATGAGTATTTTTCAAAGGTGAAAAATCTCTGTTTACAGAAAGTGGTGCTATAGTTTTTGAGATCGGTTTATTTCGAGGTGGTTCCCTTGTCGAAATTGTTTCTCAGTGTTGGAAACTCGGATTTGAACATGCATGTACTCGTTTCGACCGGTTCGTCGCGAGGATCGTGACAGTATTTTTCCTGGATTTTTTTTGGCATTTCTCACAGGTAAAAATAGGGCATCTTTGGACTGTTAGCATTGGGACAGCATGTTTTGAGTTTAATTGTATGTTTTGGGATAATTCTTGTACAGTGTTCGCGGCGGTTTAGCTGTTTGGGCGGGAGAACTATTTGGACTTGGAATTAGCGATCGAGGTGGGTGGTTGCTATATCCCTCATTTTTCTGACATACCCACTAGGAATATTGCAGAGATGTTATTGGAACATTATGATCGTTAATTGCTAATCTTATGAGCCTATCATGTGAGACATATCATGTCGGGAATGCTTTTAGAAAACTGCTATGTTGGAATCATGATCGTATTCGGAACTTAACCATGTTGGCATGGATTTAATAGTAGTACATAATCTTACATGTGGTAGATAGTGGCATGTTTGGACAATGTGTGATATCTTGTTGGTGGGTACTACGTGGGGCCTTTTGGACATGCATAGGCGGATGGTTTATGTGAGGGTAGTCAGTGGATTTTAGACATGTGTAATTATTTAATGACTTTAGCATGATGGTTATATCTATGCGGAATTATTACCTAATACACATGTGGGACTATTAGTTGTTATACTTCTTTCAATTTTTGCATGAGGACAATTACATGCTTGTATGGACATCTAGGTAGGCCATCTTTTATCGCTACATTTTCATGCTGGAACTTGACTTAGGAGAAACCTTGTTTGTTTCTTTTCTCCTTTCGTTAGTCAGGTGGTATTTGTTGCTCGGGTTTGAGCAGGGGTTTGGGATAGTGTAGCCGGGGCCTGTATTATGGATTTTGGGTTTCGGCGGCGACCGCGGATATTGGGCGGTTGACCAGATGTCGGTTATAGGACCTCGGTGATAGGGCATGATTATGTACTAGAGGGTTTTGTGGCAACCGCGGATAGTAGGTGGTTGACCAGATGTCGGATGTGGGACATGATTGTGATTGTGGGTTATTCCGGCGACCGCGGATATTGGGCGGTTGACCGGAGGTCGGTTGTGAGACCTGGTCGTGGATTTTGGGGTATTGCGGCAATCGCGGATATTGGGCGATTGACCGGATGGTTACTTTTGCATCTGATTGGGAATCAGTTTTCGTTTAGTGGAGGGTTGTGTTCCACTGGGGCTTTATAGTTGTGATCCAGTCCTGCTTTTGTTACTTATCACACCGGCGCGGTTATTGCCCGGTGATGCTTTCCTCGTGTGGGTCGCTCCCCTCGAGATCCCCTCCGGAGGCCGGGGCCAGACAGTTATTGACAGTTTTGCTATCACATCGACGCGACTTATTTGCCCGATGATGAGGGTGGCAGGAGGAGTTTTGCTATCACATCGGCGCGGCTTACTTGCCCGATGATGAGGGCGGTACAGATTGGGTTCATCTGGGACGGTTGGTTACTGTTGCATACGGTTGTTCCAGTCTAGGACTGCATTTTTAGAGGCATAGTAGTGGTAGTTTTTCCTTTGCAGTAGTCTTTTTACTTACCACTCTTCTTCCCCTTTTTGCCTCTGGTAGACCTAGTGGGTGTGTTCAGGGCATGAGGCTTTACCCACTAGGGGAGGCTACTGGTTCACTAGTAGTTCTCACCCCCATTCTTCTTTTTCTTTTCTTTTCCTTTGTTTTGCAGAGCCTTCTGCGGGTGCAGCTGGACATACAACGGCGGGTCGAGGAGAGAGGACGGCTGAGTAGCTAGACAGTGGGCCTGACAGTGAATAGCTAGACTGGTACCTCTTATGTATCCTATCTCAGGCGGTTGTACTTTTACTTTTGGGGTCTGGCTTTAGCCAGCTGGTTGTATATTTGTGGTGAGCTGGGAGAGAGACTTGTACTTTATTTTACAATCATTTTGTATTTTTACTTCCAATTCATTCTGAGATGTAATATTTTCAGTTCAGCTCTGTTTTATTGCTCTATTATTGTATCTGTTTGATTTGAGCAGGTTATCGGCGCTTCGTGCATGCAGAAAATTCCGTGTGCACGGCGGATCTGTAGACGAGCCCGAGTTCTGGTTTACACTCGGGGCGTGACAACTAGACTCCACTCAGCCCCCAGGTACGAGTGCAATAATAAAAGTACCTGCCTGAAATAAACCCAATCAAACCACTAGTAACCACTGGTACTGCCTGCTCTGCCGGCCGCACCGGGTATGCCAGCCGACGCATAACACCGGGCGGAAACGGAGTCTCAAAGACTCAAAGCCTGCCTGTCGCACACACTGGAGTGGCACTCGAGGGGAGCGACCCACACGAGTAAAGTATCTCAGTAACAAGTATCATAGGTATCATAATATAGCAGGACTGGATCACGACTCTGATCAAAGTGGGAAAACCCATCCACTAAAGGGAAACCCGATCCCTAATCTGATGCAACAGTAAACAATAAGTGAGAAACTCCATCCACTAGAGAAAACCCTATCCCCAATCTGATGCAACAGTAAACAACCAGTCAACCGCCCAATATCCGCGGTCGCCGCAAACCCCTATCATCCACAATCTTGCCCCATAACCAACATCCGGTCAACCGTCCAATATCCGCGGTTGCCGCAATACCCTGCCATCCCCAATCAAATCCAACCTGTCCCAGACTCGAAGTCTCGACTACACTATCCCAGACGCCTGCTCGAACCCGAGCAACACTGACCGCCTGACTAACAAGGAAGGAGAAAGGAAAAGCATGGTTTCTCCTAAGTCAAGTTCCAATATGTAGTGTAGCAGTAAAAGATGGCCTAACTATATGTCCATACAAGCATGTATTTGTCCTCAAGGAAGAATAAAGATGAGATAACGAATAGTAGACTCAACTAGAAATAACCACATGCCCGAAAATCAAAGATGAACTACCCCTGTCCATAATCCATGAAAACTCCTCAGAGTAATTTTCGCACATAGATAAATCATCCCACTCCATCGAGTAAATCCAATCCCATGAAAGTCTATGTGTTAATATGGCATGCTAGTAACTTGCTACTATAATAAATCGATCTCGCAAAACGATGCCAAAAATAATCAAACATGATCTTCATCTCATCTAGTGTCTAATAACCACAACCATCCACCATATGCTACATCTTAATTCCTTTAAATCATGTACAATAAACAAGTAAGCATTAAACACATGATCAAGGCCATTTTCCATGCTTACATCTCAGATCTGTTAATTGTACATTTAATCATGCATGCATTCTAACATAAAGAATTTGAGAACCGTCCACCGGTTCTGGGGACAAAGCAACCCACCTGAAACGCTTTCCGTAGGCAAAGCTGAAGTCGGTGAAGAGCGTGGCCGCTTGCTAACAAAATCTGCTGAACCCGCATCATCGGTACATGTCGTGCAAGCGTCGGCTCCAAACAACATCACCCCAACAATGCAACACCACAACACAATCAATACCCCAAACACACACCAAACAGAATTGCTGTTTTTCCAAAATAGCACAAAGAAGGGCATTTCTCACCTGCATTCAGTCCTCCAAAAATCCTAGAAAAATCACGGTTGCGATCTTCGCGACGAGTAGCCCCAAAACAAGTATTTATACGCCCAATTCCGACACCTGAAGGCCAAGATACAAATTAAACAATACGGTGCGCCGGTAATCCACAACACTGAGAAAACTGCGGGATACAACCCCAAAGAAGCTTAAATCTCACCTTCGAAGAGTCATCAGAAAAATCTAATAAAAATACGGGCACATTCCCCTCGAAGCGTAGATGCCGATCGAGTCCTCATACGCTCCAACCGATGCCCGTAGGCCGAGAAATCCCAACATTACTCCACCGCTATCCCGTACCTCGCGGCAGTACAAAGGGTCACAAAAACACCTCGGGAACTATGCCAAAAACTCGAAATGAGGAGAAGAGATCAACACGGAAATCAAAGCCTTACCTCTCATGAACGCGCTGCCGCAAAAATCGGCTCAAAACTCCATTGGGGTGATCCAGTGTGTCTCGCGGAATGAAGAGCGACGGTAAAAGCCAAAAATCCAATGGGCGTCGATGTGCGCTGCGTCGCAGAAAATGTCGATGCCGCGGCCTCCAAAAATCCCAAAAATCCATCGAAGGGTAGAGGACAAGGTGGGGAAGGCTCTGCTACAGGGGAGGCTCCAGAAAAATTCCAAAAACCCGCACAAGAACTCCCCACGGCCTATTTATAGGCTCAGCTGTTGTGGTCCAGGTTTTCGTATAGTTTTTCCTGGGAATCCACAGTGTGAAACACCCATCATTGGTGTATTAGGCCCACAGTGCATCAAAGGGATGCTACAGATGGACCCAGTGTGTTATTTATAGTTGGTTTGGCCTTTGGCTATATTTGCCGAATTTTAGAAAAGGCTTTGGGCTAAACAGAGGTCGGATTTGGATTCAGCGCGGAAAAACGCTTGAAAACGGCTATTTACTTGTTAAATTCTGAGTCCGGAGGCCCAAAAAGGACTCCCGGAAGTTTTCTGCGCAAATTGGTGCACAAGGGGAAACCGTGGACCGGCCAAGACACGTGGCGGCTTCTTATTGGGCCGGCGCACGCTTCCCGGTCCACGGATTAGGCTGCCGGCGCACCGTGGACCGGCGGTTGGCTCGGTGCGGTGCGCGCGGCGCATGGACCTATGCGTGGGCAGCTCGGGCAGGCCGGGCAGGCGGGGGCGGAGGCGCGGTGCACGATGGACCGGGGCGCGCCACGTGGCGGCCCCGGATTGGAGGGTGCAGGTGCGCGCGGTGCAACCACGCGCGCGCGGCTGCTGCCATACGCGCACGCGGGCGCAGACGCACGGGCGGCGCGCTGACCGAGGCTGCGGGCGTGTCGGGCGGGGTGGCGCCGTGCCACGTGGCGCAATGCCAGTGGCTGGCGCCACCCGCCGCGCTAACCCTGGAGGGGGACGCGTGGCGCTTCCCCGATGGGCCTGCACGGCTGCCACCTGTTTGGCGGACACGTGGCAGGCCCTGAAGCGGGTCGGACGGCGGCGTGAGGGGCGGTTGGATCCGGTGGGCGAGCGGGCTGGGCCGGGCCGCACTGTGCGCCCGAAAGATGGCGGGCCGGGCCGCACTGTGTGCGCCCGAATCCGGGCCGGGCGCCCGAAACCAGAAACAAATCCGGAATTTCCGGATTTGTCCCCTCAGCCTATATAAAGGGGCCCGAGCTTCAGTTTTTGAGACTTTTCTCCCTCTTCCAGGCCCTTCCACCCCGAGCTCTCTTCAGTATTTTTTTTCCTCTTCGATTGCTGCATCTACTGGGGGAGTTCTAGGATTTTTGGTGGCACGCATCCCGAGGTTCGGATTTTACGGCGCGGCGCGACGTTTCATCTTTGGTGATCTTCTTCGTCGCAGTGCAGTGTGAGGACTCCCCTGGCCCACCCCGACATCCGATTTTGACGACTCTTGCGCAGGCATACTCCTGAGAGGCAGGGCTTCATCTTTTGTGCTGATCGCACACCCTCGTTTCAGGTTTTTGGCATGGTTCCCGAGGTGCCTTTGTGACCTCTTTTTCTGTGTGGTTTTTGGGACAGCATTGGAGTGTTTTGGCGATATCTTCGCACACAGGCGTCGGATTGAGTTGCACCAAGAGGCGTTTTTCTTCTACACAGCGCAAGGAACACCCTCAAATTTTCTGGGAATTGTCTGAATATTTTTCGAAGGTGAGGAATCCCTGTTCACTGTGATGAGTGCTACAGATTTTGAGGTTGATTTATTTCGGGGTGGTTCCCTTGTCGGATTTGTTTCTCAGCGTAGGAAACTTGGATTTGAACGTGCCGGTACTCGTTTCGACCGGTTCGTCGCGAGGATAGCGACAGTATTTTTCTTGGAATTTTTCGGGCAGATCTCACAGGTGAAAAAGGTAGAACATTGGACTGTTGTATTTTGGGACAGATTTTATTGAAACTTGTTATATTAATTGTGGTTGTTCTTTTGGGGGTTGTTGTGCAGCGTGGTGGGGATTGTTTGGACCGGGCGTGGACACCACTGTTGGGACCAGGATTTAGCGCTCGAGGTGGGTGTTCGTTGCAAACCTCTTAATTTGGACTACCCACTAGGCTTATTAGAGTGATGCATGTAAAAAGGGCTAAAAGGCATACATGAACAAACTAGCATGCTTGTAGGATTAAGTTCACATGTGGATGAAATATTCATACGGGTTATGATTATCACTTAGTACCCGCCTTAGAATGAAACTTATCATCATAAGATTTATAATTATACAAAAAGGGATATTTAATCGTGTATTATGATTATTATGCATGTGGCATAGGCAGGCATCATCCATGATAGAAGTTATCGTCTCATGTGAACACTAGTATCCTGGACCAGTGTGCTTGGAAATAAGTTGAACAGTCGAACCCATATTAAATTTACTATCATGAGGACTTTTGCATGCTCATTAGGCCATCTCTTTCTGCTACACTATTATGCTGGAACTGACTTAGGAGAAACCATGCTTTTATTCCTTTCTCCAGTCATCTAGACTTAGGGGATAGTACGCTCGAGTTCGAGCAGGGGGCTGGGATAGTGTAGTCGGACATTTGGGATTTGAGACAGGCAGGCAGTGAGGACAGGGTATTGCGGCAACCGCGGATTTTGGGCTGTTGACCGGATAGTGGTTATTGCATCAGATCGGGGGAGAGGATTTGGGCTTCTTGTAGTGGATGGGTTTTCCACTTAGATCAGGGTCATGATCCAGTCCTATGACTTATTCAGTTATGACTCCTATTACTCAGGCATTTTACTCGTGAGGGTTGCTCCCCTCGAGTGCCACTCCGGAGTGTGCGATGTACAGATTTTGAGTCCTTGAGACTCCCATCCCCTATCGGTGTTATGCGTAGGCTGGCATACCCGATTTGGCAGGCATAGCAGGCAGTACCAGTGTTTACTGGTGTACAGATTGGGTTGGGTCAGGCAGGCTTTTAGATTCTGGTGCATTTACTTAGCTATTCTTTTAGCTCGGCATTTTAGAGGCATTTAGTGGTAGCTTCTCCATCAGTAGTTATATTTACAGTTTACCACCTTGTTTTATTTTCGCCTCTGGTAGTCCTAGTGGGCATGTCTGAGTTTGAGGTTTACCCACTAGGGGAGGCTACTGTTTTATAGTAGTTCTCACCCCTCCCACTGTTTCCCTTTTCTTTCCCCTTTGTTTTGCAGAGTCTTCTGCGGCTGTTGCTGGACCTTCTTCAGCGGATCGAGGTAAGAGGATAGCGGACTAGATAGTCGTCTACCCCGATCACGTACATAGTAGGTTTGGTGTATCCCTTATACTGTCAGACAGTTGTACCTTTCCTTTTATTTTGGGTCTGGCTGCGGCCAGCTGGTTGTATCTTATTTGGAGAGCTGGGAGAGACACTTGTATTATTATGAGATTTATGTTGTACTTTTATCTCCAGCTTCTGTCTGAGATGTATTTAGTTTTAGTTCAGCTCTGTTTTATGCTCCTTTATATTATCTCTTATATTTGAGCTGGTTACCAGCGCTTCGTGTACACGGGAAATACCGTGTGCACGGCGGATCTGTGGACGGCCCCTGGGTTCTGGTTTACACCCGGGGCGTGAAAGATTAGGTTGGTATCAGAGCTTAGGGATAGGTCAGTTGGGACTTAGGAAACCCTAGGCTTTTGACAGACCCTAGAAAGGCAGGGCGTGAGTGACGCGACATTATGCGAAAGTCGGCAATTTAATTATGTATTTGTTTGACTCTTCCAGAGAGTGAAGAGGGATTGGCATGTCCTACTTCTGGCGAACTATTATGTTGGCTGCAGACAACATAAGGTTATAGGAATAGGAGGATGCCTTTGACTTTCGTTAGATTGGGTCGTGTGTGGTTTCGTTTACTAATTCGTGATTCCTTGTGTGACAGGATGCCTCCTAGGCGGCGGATTCCTACCCGGGGTGCTCCTATACCCCCGGAGGAGCGAAACCAGTCCGGGCCTTCTGAGATTGGCGAGTTGAGGGCCATGGTGGCCTAGCTTGCGGAGAGTCACCGCCGGCAGGAGCAGAGGATTGAGCAGTTGCTCGCTCAGGCAGGGACACCTCCCCTTACTACTGTCGAGGCCCCCGTACCACCAGTATTACCGCCGGCTACCCCACCAGCCGCTACGGCACCGTCGTCGAGCAGTGGGGCCCAGGGGGCGATCCGGCCCTTGACCCCAGCGGAGGAGCGGGAGTTTGCTGACAAACTCACACAGTTTTGTCAGCGAGGACCGCCTAGGTTTTCAGGGCGGAGCACACACCCGTGGGAGATAGGATCATGGCTGGCAGCAATGGATAAGTTATTTCGGGACTTCTTCATTGGCCATAGATACAGAGTGCATATGGCAGTACACTGTTTAGAGGGGGATGCAGATGCCTGGTGGCGTCGGGTTGAGCCTTTGGAATTCCAGATTACCCGACAGCTACCCTGGTCAGAGTTTAGACGGATGATTCTTGACACTTATTTCTCCACGAGCGTAAAGAAAAAGCTTGAAGATGATCTGAAGAATC
Source organism: Tillandsia leiboldiana (assembly GCA_029204045.2). Classification (NCBI taxonomy): domain Eukaryota; kingdom Viridiplantae; phylum Streptophyta; class Magnoliopsida; order Poales; family Bromeliaceae; genus Tillandsia; species Tillandsia leiboldiana. The sequence goes on from CM055066.1 coordinate 9,724,094, forward strand.
TCCAGCAGGGTGACCGGGCGGTATGGGACTACTTTCAGGAGTTCACGCAGTTGCTCAACTGCGTACCCTATGTTGCCAGGGATGGGCCGCACCAGGTGGAGCTTTTTGAGACAGGCCTACGCCCAGAGATTTATACCTTGGTGCATGCCCAGAGGCTTCAGACCTTATCAGAGGCAGTGGATCATGCACAGTGGGTCGAGAGGGGAGACCACGTTGTCGCTAGACGTGGAGGCTCGGCCGCTCAGAGTTCTGAGAGGAAGCGACCAGCGCCAGATGATGGGGGCAGGCCAGTTCTTGGAGGCTGCCCCGACCGCCACCGCCTCAGTTTACGGGCCGTGGGCGTTCGGAGCGGCGAGGGCCTGGGGGATCCCAGAGGCCCCCACAGCATCAGCAGCAGCCCCAGCGACAGCAGCAGCACTCGCAGCAGCAGAGGTCGCAGTCGCGACAGCAGGGGTCACAGCGGCAGAGGCAGCAGCAGCAGCAGTCGAGGCAGCCCCAGTCTACTGTCAGGTGCGTGTTTTGTAGGGGTCAGCATCCGTCGGATACTTGTGACTTGAGGTTCGGCCGTTGTTATCGGTGTGGAGAGTCTGGCCACGTCCGAGCTACTTGCCCTTATGCGCCATCGACGGCTCCTTCCTCGGCATCTGTTCCTTCTGTGCCCCAGCAGCGGTCCTATGCTCCAGCGAGCAGGGCTCCTTCCTCCCACCCAGCAGACTACCGACCACCAGCGCAAAGCAGGCGAGTCTATGCCGCCCAGGTAGAGGACTCCTCAGCAGCCGACCACGTGGTGGCAGGTATCACTTTACTTTTTGGTACTAGAGCTCGCACTCTATTTGATACCGGTGCATCACATTCTTTTATCAGTAGATCATTTGCATCATCCCATGGACTAGAGTTAGGTCGGTTGCCACATGCATTAGTGGTACAGATTCCTGAGCATACATTGCATGTAGAGGAGTGTTGTTGGTCTTGTCCGGTACAGGTTGAGTCTTGGATTTTGCCAGCGGACCTGATGGTCCTTAGCCAGCTGCGGGATTTCGACATAGTGCTTGGGATGGATTGGCTGGCTCGCTATTTCGCGATGATTGATTGCGCTGCGAGGACTATGATTTTTAGCGAGCCAGGCCAGGAGGTGTTTGTTTATAGGGGATGCCAGAGTGCTTTCTTCGCCTTAGTAGTTTCGACTTCTCAGGCGAGGCAGATGATGCGCAGTGGATGCGTGGCCTTTTTGGCATGTGTGGTTAAGGATCCTACGGCGGCACCGGGACTGGCGGATATCCCTATTGTCCACGAGTTCCCGGATGTGTTTCCACCAGAACTGATTAGCATGCCGCCGGATAGGGAGATCGAGTTTTTGATTGACGTGGTCCCAGGAACTGCGCCAATCTCTAAGGCTCCTTACCGAATGGCACCGGCTGAGCTGCGAGAGTTAAAGGCGCAACTTTAGGACTTAATGGATAAAGGTTTTGTGAGACCAAGTGTATCGCCTTGGGGAGCGCCGGTGCTATTCGTGAAGAAGAAGGATGGTTCACTTCGACTGTGTGTGGATTACCGAGAGTTGAACAAAGTGACCATCAAGAACAAGTACCCTTTGCCACGCATAGATGACTTATTTGATCAGCTGCAAGGGTCTTGTGTCTTCTCCAAGATTGACCTACAGTCCGAGTACCACCAATTGAAGGTGAAGGCCGAGGACGTCCCGAAGACGGCATTCAGGACACGGTACGGGCATTATGAGTTCACCGTCATGCCTTTTGGATTGACTAATGCCCCTGCCGCTTTTATGGATTTAATGAACAGGATCTTTCGACCATACCTGGATCGGTTCGTCGTCGTATTTATTGATGATATCCTGATTTATTCCCGGAGTGATGTGGAGCACGAGGAGCACTTGAGGATTGTGTTGCAGCTTCTGAGAGAGAAGAAGTTGTATGCCAATTTATCTAAGTGCGAATTTTGGCTTCGGGAGGTTGCCTTTTTGGGCCATGTGATTTTAGCCGCATGAGTGGCAGTGGACCCGGCGAAGATTGAGGCAGTCCGGGATTGGCTCCGACCGACGACGGTAGCAAAGGTTCACAGTTTTATGGGCTTGGCCGGATATTACCGTCGGTTTGTGGAAGGTTTTGCGAAACTTTCCACACCCCTCACTCACCTGACGCGTAAAGGGATTAAGTTTATTTGGAGTGAGGATTGCCAGAGGAGCTTTGAGGAATTAAAGAACAGATTGATGTCGGCTCCTATCCTTTCCCTCCCTGTTATGGGGAAAGGATATGTGATTTACAGTGATGCATCGCACAGTGGACTTGGTTGCGTGCTGATGCAGGAGGGAAGGGTAATCGCTTATGCCTCCCGGCAACTGAAGGATTATGAAAAGAATTACCCTACCCACGACCTGGAGCTAGCCGCTGTGATTTTCACACTGAAGTTGTGGCGCCATTACCTGTATGGGGAGCACTATGAGATTTACACCGACCACAAGAGCTTGAAATACTTGTTCACACAGAAGGAACTCAATTTGAGGCAACGCAGATGGTTGAAACTGTTAAAGGATTATGATGTGGACATACTTTACCATCCTGGCAAGGCCAACGTGGTCGCCGATGCCCTGAGCAGGAGAGCGGCACAGAGCCTATCTTTGATGATCACCGATCAGGTGCCATTACTTGAGCAGATGAGGCGGTTGGAGCTTGAGGTAGTGTCCCCTGGGGTCTCTGCTAGACTTATGTCTTTAGTCATGCAGCCCACTCTGTTGGACAGGATTCGAGAGAAACAGAGTGAGGACCCCCACTTGATGAAGATCCGAGAGCAGGCTCAGGCTGATGCGACAGGGGATTTTTTAGTTGATGCTTCGGGAGTACTGACGTACAGGGACCGAGCTTGTGTGCCTATGGACTCAGAGATTCGAGAGCAGATCTTGCGGGAGGCCCATTATACACCTTATACCATCCATCCTGGTGGGACTAAGATGTATAAGGAACTCAAGGCACAGTTTCGGTGGAGTGGTATGAAAAGAGACATTGGGAGATTTGTGGCACACTGCTTAACTTGTCAGCAAGTAAAGGCTGAACATCGTGTACCTGCTGGCAAGTTGCAGAGTCTCCCAATCCCTGAATGGAAATGGGATCATATCACCATGGATTTTGTTACGGGGTTGCCGAGAGCACAGACTGGAGCGGATGCGATCTGGGTAGTCGTGGACAGACTCACCAAGTCCGCTCACTTTTTACCGGTTCAGATGACTTGGCCGTTGGAGCGACTGGCACAGATGTACCTAGATGAGGTGGTTAGATTGCACGGGGTACCCGTTTCCATCGTATCAGATAGAGACCCGAGGTTTGTCTAGCATTTTTGGAGCAGTTTACAGACGGCCTTAGGGACGCAGCTCCGTTTTAGCACCGCATTCCACCCACAGACCGATGGGCAGTCAGAGCGCACTATTCAGACCCTCGAGGATATGTTGAGAGCATGCGTCCTGGATTTTGGAGGAGGGTGGTACCGACACCTGGGATTGGTTGAGTTTGCGTACAACAACAGCTATCAAGCGAGCATTCAGATGGCTTCGTTTGAAGCGTTGTATGGACGCAAGTGTCGGTCACCCCTATATTGGAGTGACGTGGGTGAGAAGAAGACTTTGGGTCCTGATTTACTGTTAGAGGCAGAGGAAAAGGTCAGATTGATTTGGCGACATCTTGAGACCGCCCAGAGTCGATAGAGGAGTTATGCTGATACCCGGCGGCGAGACTTAGAGTTCCAGGTGGGCGACCATGTCTTTTTGAAAGTCTCACCTTCGAAAGGGATTCGGAGATTTGGGATTCGGGGGAAACTGAGCCCTCGGTATATTGGACCTTTTGAGGTATTGGAGCGCTTAGGGACAGTTGCCTACAGGCTTGCACTTCCTCCCAGACTTGCTGGTGTTCACGATATGTTTCATGTATCTACTCTGAGGAGGTATGTTTATGACCCATCGCACATCATTGATTTCACCCCACTAGAGATCGCTGAGGACTTGAGCTATGTCGAGCGGCCATTGAGGATTTTAGGCCGGGAGGTGAGAGAGGTACGCAGCCGGGCTATTCCTTATGTGAAGATTCTGTGGAGCAACCAGAGCGAACGCGAGGCTACTTGGGAGCTGGAGTCGGCGATGATGGACGCCTACCCCCACTTGTTCGAGACTCCTACTTGAGGTATGACTTTTGTTTTGAGGACGAAACTTTTCTAGTGGGGGAGAATGTAGTGGTCCAGGTTTTCGTACAGTTTTTCCCAGGAATCCACAGTGTGAAACACCCATCATTGGTGTATTAGGCCCACAGTGCATCAAAGGGATGCTACAGATGGACCCGGTGTGTTATTTACAGTTGGTTTGGCCTTCGGCTATATTTGCCAAATTTTAGAAAAGGCTTTGGGCCAAACAGAGGTCGGATTTGGATTCAGCGCGGAAAAATGCTTGAAAACGGCTATTTACTTGTTAAATTCTGAGTCCGAGGCCCAAAAACGGACTCCCGGAAGTTTTCTGCGCAAATTGGTGCACAGGGGGAAACCGTGGACCGGCCAGGACACGTGGCGGCTTCTTATTGGGCCGGTGCATGCTTCCCGGTCCACAGATTAGGCCGCCGGCGCACCATGGACCGGCGGGCCACGTGTCAATCGGCGGTTGGCTCGGTACGGTGCGCGCGGCGCATGGACCTATGCGCGGGCAGCTCGGGCAGGCCGGGTAGGCGGGGGCGGAGGCGCGGTGCACGGTGGACCGGGGCGCGCCACGTGGCGGCCCCGGATTGGAGGGTGCAGGTGCGCGCGGTGCACCCACGCGCGCGCGGCTGCGTCCGTACGCGCACGCGGGCGCAGACGCTCGGGCGGCGCGCTGACCGAGGCGGCGGGCGTGTTGGGCGGGGCGGTGCCGTGCCACGTGGTGCAACGCCAGTGGCTGGCGCCACCCGTCGCGCTGACCCTGGAGGGGGAAGCATGGTGCTTCCCTGCTGGGCCTGCACGGCTGCCGCCTGTTTGGCGGACACGTGGCAGGCCCTGAGGCGGGTCGGACGGCGGCATGAGGGGCGGTTGGATCCGGTGCGCGAGCCGGCTAGGCCGGGCCGCACTGTGCGCGCCCGAAAGATGGGGGCCCTGGCCGCACTTTGTGCGCCCGAATCTGGGCCGGGCGCCCGAAACCAGGGACAAATCCGGAATTTCCGGATTTGTCCCCTCAGCCTATATAAAGGGGTCCGAGCTTCAGTTTTTGAGACTTTTCTCCCTCTTCCAGGCCCTTCCACCCCGAGCTCTCTTCAGCATTTTTTTTCCTCTTCGAGTGTTGCATCTACTGGAGGAGTTCTAGGATTTTTGGTGGCACGCATCCCTAGGTTTTGGATTTTACGGCGCGGCACGATGTTTCATCTTTGGTGATCTTCTTCGTCGCAGTGCAGTGTGAGGACTCCCCTGGCCCACCCCGACATCCGATTTCGACGATTCTTGCGCAGGCATACTCCTGAGAGGTAGGGTTTCATCTTTAATGTGATCGCACACCCTCGTTTCGGGTTTTTGGCATGATTCCCGAGGTGCCTTTGTGACCTCCTTTTCTGTGTGGTTTTTGGGACAGCATTGGAGTGTTTTGGCGATATCTTCGCACACAGGCATCGGATTGAGTTGCGCCAAGAGGCGTTTTTCTTCTACACAGCGCAAGGAACACCCTCAAATTTTCTGAGATTTTTCTGAATATTTTTCGAAGGTGAGGAATACTTGTTCACTGTGATGAGTGCTATAGATTTTGAGGTTGATTTATTTCGGGGTGGTTCCCTTGTCGGATTTGTTTCTCAGCGTAGGAAACTCGGATTTGAACATGCAGGTACTCGTTTCGACCGGTTCATCGCGATGATCGCGACAGTATTTTTCTTGGAATTTTTCGGGCAGATCTCATAGGTGAAAAAGGCAGAACATTGGACTATTGTATTTTGGGACAGATTTTATTGAAACTTGTGATATTAATTGTGGTTGTTCTTTTGGGGGTTGTTGTGCAGCGTGGTGGGGATTGTTTGGACCGGGCGTGGACACCACTGTTTGGACCAGGATTTAGCGCTCGAGGTGGGTGTTCGTTGCAAACCTCTTAATTTGGACTACCCACTAGGCTTATTAGAGTGATGCATGTAAAAAGGGCTAAAAGGCATACATGAACAAACTAGCATGCTTGTAGGATTAAATTCACATGTGGATGAAATATTCATACGGGTAATGATTATCACTTAGTACCCGCCTTAGAATGAAACTTATCATCAGAAGATTTATAATTATACAAAAAGGGATATTTAATCGTGTATTATGATTATTATGCATGTGGCATAGGCAGGCATCATCCATGATAGAAGTTATCGTCTCATGTGAACACTAGTATCCTGGACCAGTGTGCTTGGAAATAACTTGAACAGTCGAACCCGTATTAAATTTACTATCATGAGGACTTTTGCATGCTCATTAGGCCATCGCTTTCATCTAGACTTAGGGAATAGTACGCTCGAGTTCGAGCAGAGGGCTGGGATAGTGTAGTCGGACATTTGGGATTTGAGACAGGCAGGCAGTGAGGACAGGGTATTGCGGCAACCGCGGATTTTGGGCGGTTGACCGGACAGTGGTTATTGCATCAGATCGGGGGAGAGGATTTGGGCTTCTTGTAGTGGATGGGTTTTCCACTTAGATCAGGAACATGATCCAATCCTGCGACTTATTCAGTTATGGCTCCTATTACTTAGGCATTTTACTCGTGAGGGTCGCTCCCCTCGAGTGCCACTCCGGAGTGTGCGATGTACAGATTTTGAGTCCTTGAGACTCCCATCCCCTATCGGTGTTATGCGTAGGCTGGCATACCCGATTTGGCAGGCATAGCAGGCAGTACCAGTGTTTACTGGTGTACAGATTGGGTTGGGTCAGGCAGTCTTTTAGATTCTGGTGCATTTACTTAGCTATTCTTTTAGCTCGGCATTTTAGAGGCTTTTAGTGGTAGCTTCTCCATCAGTAGTTATATTTACAGTTTACCACCTTGTTTTATTTTCGCCTCTGGTAGTCCTAGTGGGCATGTCTGAGTTTGAGGTTTACCCACTAGGGGAGGCTACTGTTTTATAGTAGTTCTCACCCCTCCCACTGTTTCCCTTTTCTTTCCCTTTTGTTTTGCAGAGTCTTCTGCGGCTGTTGCTGGACCTTCTTCAGCGGATCGAGGTAAGAGGATAGCGGACTAGATAGTCGTCTACCCCGATCACGTACATAGTAGTTTTGGTGTATCCCTTATACTCTCAGACAGTTGTACCTTTCCTTTTATTTTGGGTCTGGCTGCGGCCAGCTGGTTGTATCTTATTTGGAGAGATGGGAGAGACACTTGTATTATTATGAGAGTGTCACGCCCCGGGGGATTGTTTTAGCGGAAACGATTCACAAAAGTCAAGCATTTGACGTATAAATTTTTTTTGATAGAGGAGAACCCCTCTTCCCCGGCGCGTGCCCAGACCCGCCACACATACAGGATCACTCTGTAAACGGACAGAGCCTCCCCTGTATATGCCCGGCGTGGAGTTCAGTACATATTCCAAACATACACATCCAGTCAATCACAACAGTTATTCATATACCACCAGCATTCTAATTTACTTAAAAACGTATGGCCGATCAATTTGGAAAGGATAAATCAACAGTTTTAAAAGAGCGCCTACCCGGCGCTTTCGTTTTGAAAGCAAGTTTCGAAATCAGCATAAAACCACAAGGTTTTGAAAACGGTGCCTACCCGACACCCAAGTTTTGAAATCCATTTCGCAATCCATAAATCCACAGAGTTTTGAAACCAATGCCCACACGACACTTAGATTTTAAAAACGGTTTTCGCAATCTTTTCTTTGGCTTTTGCCCTTTTTCATTTCAAATAGCCAACAGAAATAAAAGGAAGAGTAACGCATAAGAGGATAATTAAATGCAACCCGTACCGACATCCACACCGACCCCACGAGGGTATCGAGAACCTCTCACATAACTACAATGTAAATGAAAAGTAAGACTGAAAGAAGAAATACAGTCCCGGGTCCCCAACGACCCAGCTGCTCCTGTCCCGTCCTCATCGCCGCCTACCTCTCCCCCCGTCTGAACCCTGTCACGAAGTGGGAAGTCAGTGACGTAACAATAGTAGAGCAGAAGAATATAATAAAACAAACCGTGAAGATAACCGGAGCAACCACCCTCTCAAGGTGGAGAGGCAACCTGTACACCTGTATCCTGTAATACCCGGCCACGTCGGACAACTAAACCGACGGCCCATACCGTACCTGCAGAAACCCGACCACGTCGGACAACTAAACCGACGGGTCGCACCGCTCGCACCTCGGCGCCTCAAACCCCACAACTAATAAGGGGCCCCCACTACGTCACCTCGTGGGTATACACGGGTCATAGACCACTTTTTCGGAAAAGCGCACCCTTTGCGGTGGCCAAACCGCGGGTGCGCGTGCTGCAGCCTCGAGCAAAGTAACCATAACCGCTATCATGTCAGCATCATAATGTATAAACAACAGTAAACTATAACCGCCATCATGTATAAACAAGAGTAAGCTATAACTGCTATCATGCATAATCCAAAGAAAAACGGTAACACGTGTGCTCAAAAGTACCCCGCTAACATGTAATAACGAAAGTAAAATGACTGCCAAAGACCGACGCTAAACACCAAGGCAAAAGAACCCACCTCAATGCGAAGGAGAAGACGTGCGGAACTCCAACTAAAACGCCCTCGCTGTGTGCCCAGTGGGTGTGGAAACCCTGTTTAAAGGCAGCTATCATGTCCCATTTACAATTTGATACCTAACAATTTTTTAAATTGCATAAGAACCTAACATTATTGCTCGTTTTGACTTGTTCTTCCAATCCAGGAAACCAAAGACAGCGCTGTAAGTTTCAGCGTGTCTGGTTCGACGAGACGAAGCTCGTGCTCACGGGCTTGGGCCAGCACGAAGCCCACTTACAAAGTTGGCCCATAAACACTTAAGGTCCAAATACGACTTATGCTACAACTTTATTTATGCTTGATCAAACTTTGAAATAACAGGAGCATGACACTTAATATAAACATAGGACAGTGGTGCTCACCTGCGGCTTGCCGGAGAGTGGCCGGAAAATTGCCCGGAGAACCACCCTCAAAAACCCTTTAGGTCCACAATTATCACTTTATTATAAATAACTATCTACTAGATCAACTTGGGATTAAACATGAGCATCATGCTCTTGATACAATACTGAGTCGAGGGCTCACCTTTGGCACGTCGGAGGCTGGCCGGAAAGATCGCCGGAGCAGCCCCCTTAAAGCTAGCTAGGCTCGGTTTGCACTTCACTTGAATCAACCCAGGTTCAGACCTGATGCAAGGTGAGCACTAGCATTAGAACCTTCCCAGGTAAAGGTTGGTCATGGCCACGCTGGTTTCCGGCGGCCGGAGGCGACGGCGGCCGGAGGAGGAGCTCGGCCAAGAAAAGGGTGCAACTTCCTAAATTTAAAACCGCACGTTAACATTTGCATGCAAATGAATGGGAAGCTCCAACATAACCATAAGAACATACCCGAGTCGGTTTCCCACCTCGTGAAGCCCCGGGTTGGCCGGAAAATGAGTCCGCCGGAAACTAGAACTCTAATGGCGGATTCCGGCCGGCTGTGCTTGGGCCGGCGCAACCTGGACCAAAATGATCTCCTCGGTGCCAGGAAGCTTCCTGCAGTGGTGGCCGGCGTCGGGAAGCAGCGGCGGCGCCGGACGGCCGAGATCGGCCGAAGTGAAGAAGATCGGTTTCTAGGGCTGGCTCGCGCGGTCCCGATCCTGATCCGATCGTCGTCCAAATTTAGAGGAAACTTGCAGTCGCTCAGAGGAGCAAGATCAACGGTTCTGATCTTGTGCACAATGGCCGGATGTGGCCCGTGAGCAATCTCGACCATATAGTGGTATTCCGGCGATACCCCGCTCCCGCCGGCAACCGGATGGACGGCGACGGCTGGGACGACATGAGGATGATCCCCTCAGTGTCAGGAACATGCTGCTAGGGTTTATGGACGAACTTAACGCAATTATTTTCAAGAGCTTACCTCGCCGGAAAGTTGGGAGAAAGAGGAGAGGTCCCGCGGCGGCGCAGGGCCGGATTCGCCTCAGCCCGTTTGGGCTCCACGGGGAACTCCACAGGACCAGGTCTTGATCGCCTTGGGCCTTCTCGATCACCTTCCTCTCCAAACGCCCAAAGTCAAGAAGGATTCTTGATCTTTCTTCTCCGGCGACGAGTGGCGGCTGGTGCGCGGCTTCCTATGGGTGCGGCAGAGGGAGGGGAGGTGGTTGGAGCTGGCGGCTAGGGAAAGGGTTACGAGGTTTTTTTTTGTAGAAATCCTAGCTCGGGATATACACATATATATAGGGTTTCATGTGCAATTGTCACCTTTTTCGCCTTGTTTCACGCTTTTCGAGGCGATCCGGTCGTCGAAACGGAAAATGGACTGCGCCACGGCGTCCGGCTCGACGAGACCTATCAGGTAGCAATTTCTGATTTTCGAGAAACTGTCCGGATAAAATCTCGGTCCATAAAATACTATTTCGGAATACAGTTTTCGCGCTTTTCGAGACTCTAGGGTCGTCAAACGGAGATTCCGTCAGCGCCATTGCATCCAGAACGACGGAGCCGTTCAAATCGACTACCTGAAGTGCTATGTTCGGTTTCCAGCCAGCGAATTAGTCAACGTTGTGTCCGTCGGGATTCCGAAAACTAGGGTTACTGTTCACCTACAGTAACAACTTAATTTACACTGTGCACAGAGCACTATTACACTGGTCGCGGTTATTTGCTCGCTTCTTCGTCGATTTCTGGAAGATCCGACCGTCGGATCGAAAAGTGCTGAATATGAATCTCGTTCAGTTCAATGAGACGATCGCAACAGTCAATTCGGATTTCCAAGATCACGTCCGGATTGGAAATTAGCCCTTTTTCCTCGTAAACCGTGCAACTTGCACACTGGCGATTGACCATATAGGCCAACAGGGGTCTTTTGAATTCAAAACCAGATCAAAATTCACTTTTAGACTATTTATTAAAAATAAAATATTTCGAGTTTCTACATCACTTACAACTTAAAAGAAGTTTTGTCCCCGAAACTTACAACTTAAAAAGTTTTATTCCCGGAGCTTACAGCCTGAAGTCATACTTTATGAAATGCTCAAAAAGTTTATTCGAGGGCTACAAGTCAGTCGCAAGGTATCGACAACTCTAAGGCTACTAATTTAGACCCAATCTGATACTCCCCATTACAGGGCAGAGTATTTCCTCGGTTCTTTCGACAGTCCATTGCCTGCAGCCAACGTGCTTACCAAAAGAACAGCGAAATACCATAGATCTGTCGCCAACAACTAGTTGGGGACGCAACTCCTATCAGAAGGTATATCACATACCTCCCAACACAAACTCAGTGCTAAAAACATAACCTTTATCAAGGATTACTACCACCTCGAGGTCACAACCGTCACCATGACTAACACATAGTCGATCCACAAAATCTGTGCAAAAGGTGGGGTCAATTTGCATCCGTCCCAAAATAGGGTTACCATCGGGCCCATAGGCCATTGAATTATGACACGGGGACACTGAAGGATCAACAACTTGTTCAACCTCTAAGCAAACTGTGAGGCTAGTGCAATAATAGCAGTCATCTACTGTTGTGCCATCAGCTGGACGATTACGACAAGAACAGTGATTTAACCTTTAACCACTGTAACTGATCCGAGCACTCTGGCTCCATTGAAACATCAAGCCCACAGCCGAAACCATGACCGCGGCTAACCCTGCACTAACAACGATCCCAAAAACCAGAGTGCGTACGACTAATAACCGAAACAACGAGACTCAACTGTGTGAAACACACCTGAGCTCCAACCCACTATGCCAATACCCTGCGCTCTCTCGTGGACACAAGTCATCCTAGGGTTCGTTCCTAACCAAATACCCAGGTATCGAATCGGAAAGGCGGAAATTTGTGCATCGGAAACTGTGCAATTCACGCACCGGCATGCAAATCGCTAAGGTTAGATCTGCTTCCTCGCCCGCAAGCACACTAGAATTTCTCGAGTGCTACATCACTCACACCTTAAAAGAAGTTTCATCCCCGAAACTTAAATACGCCAGGAATCCAATACATGGGAAAAGTGGCCAAACATGTCCGACTTGCGCTTCCCATTGGCCTTGCGCCCCTCGTGATCTGTACTGCTTCACAATCACAAACTCGCAACCCAAAACCTCAAGACTATGCCTTGGTCATGGGGAGCTGGTGACAAAACCCAAGGAGCACGGTCCTACTTCCGTCTTGGCACCCAAGGGGGTGCTACACTCTGATTAACCTCTACCGCTCGGTCCCAATCCATTGCCCTTCCAAGCACCATGCACTGAGCCGAGCTGCATACCCCCAGACCAAACGATCACACTCCCATCTAGGAGTATCTAAGCTCTAGGTCCGCTCAACAAAAACAAAAAAAAAAGAATCAAGCCCAAACGAACAAGATTTGCTAGCCCCGGTGGTCTCTTTTCTCAACCCCAGGGGGAATCCCAAGACCCCACCGTGACGATTCCTACAACCATCGCAGTGACCACAACAAAGAGCCGAACCATGGGTAACAACCGTAGGGGAAGAGTCCTCATACCTACCCCTACCCTATCCAAGATGCAAAAGAATTGGCCGACTCTCTGCTGTAACCTAGAACCCGTTGTCCTGGAAGGTACAATTTTAGGCAAAGAGACCACCCAGCTACTCACGACCGACAATTTTAGGCAAAGAGACCACCCAGCTACTCACGACCGACAAAACGGCCGATGATCTAGTACGGGCCATGTCTGTCACACATCACAAGAGTCAACTTTAGACTACCCTACTAACAACAACCATAAAGTGAGAGAAAGGACTCAACATTTTCCCCCCTCCCTCGGTCACTCACGTTCTACAGTCCTATGCCCTACCAATTTCATTCACGTGTAGGCAAGTGAGGTGTTCCCGCGGATGTCGGCACTAACTGTTGTGATTGAAAGAACTCTCTGATACCATTTAATCTGTCACGCCCCGGGGGATTGTTTTAGCGGAAACGATTCACAAAAGTCAAGCATTTGACGCACAAATTTTTTTTGATAGAGGAGAACCCCTCTTCCCCGGCGCGTGCCCAGACCCGCCACACATACAGGATCACTCTGTAAACGGACAGAGCCTCCCCTGTATATGCCCGGCGTGGAGTTCAGTACATATTCCAAACATACACATCCATTCAATCACAATAGTTATTCATATACCACCAGCATTCTAATTTACTTAAAAATGTATGGCCGATCAATTTGGAAAGGATAAATCCACAGTTTTAAAAGAGCGCCAACCCGGCGCTTTCGTTTTGAAAGCGAGTTTCGAAATCAGCATAAAACCACAAGGTTTTGAAAACGGTGCCTACCCGACACCCAAGTTTTGAAATCCATTTCGCAATCCATAAATCCACAGAGTTTTGAAACCAGTGCCCACACGACACTTAGATTTTAAAAACGGTTTTCGCAATCTTTTCTTTGGCTTTTGCCCTTTTTCATTTCAAATGGCCAACAGAAATAAAAGGAAGAGTAACGCATAAGAGGATAATTAAATGCAACCCGTACCGACATCCACGCCGACCCCACGAGGGTATCGAGAACCTCTCAGATAACTACAATGTAAATGAAAAGTAAGACTGAAAGAAGAAATACAGTCCCGGGTCCCCAGCGACCCAGCTGCTCCAGTCCCGTCCTCACCGCCGCCTACCTCTCCCCCCGTTTGAACCCTGTCACGAAGTGGGAAGTCAGTGACGTAACAAGAGTAGAGCAGAAGAATATAATAAAACAAACCGTGAAGATAACCGGAGCAACCACCCTCTCAAGGTGGAGAGGCAACCTGTACACCTGTATCCTGTAATACCCGGCCATGTCGGACAACTAAACCGACGGCCCATACCGTACCTGCAGAAACCCGACCACGTCGGACAACTAAACCGACGGGTCGCACCCCTCGCACCTCGGCACCTCAAACCCCACAACTAATAAGGGGCCCCCACTACGTCACCTCGTGGGTATACACGGGTCATAGACCACTTTTCCGGAAAAGCGCACCCTTTGCGGTGGCCAAACCGCGGGTGCGCGTGCTGCAGCCTCGAGCAAAGTAACCATAACCGCTATCATGTCAGCATCATTATGTATAAACAAGAGTAAACTATAACCGCCATCATGTATAAACAAGAGTAAGCTATAACAGCTATCATGCATCATCAAAAGAAAAACGGTAACACGTGTGCTCAAAAGTACCCCGCTAACATGTAATAACGAAAGTAAAATGACTGCCAAAGACCGACGCTAAACACCAAGGCAAAAGAACCCACCTCAATGCGAAGGAGAAGACGTGCGGAACTCCAACTAAAACGCCCTCGCTGTGTGCCCAGTGGGTGTGGAAACACTGTTTAAAGGTAGCTATCATGTCCCATTTACAATTTGATCCCTAACAATTTCTTAAATTGCATAAGAACCTAACATTATTGCTCGTTTTGACTTGTTCTTCCAATCCAGGAAACCAAAGACAGCGCTGTAAGTTTCAGCGTGTCTGGTTCGACGAGACGAAGCTCGTGCTCACGGGCTTGGGCCAGCACGAAGCCCACTTACAAAGTTGGCCCATAAACACTTAAGGTCCAAATACGACTTATGCTACAACTTTATTTATGCTTGATCAAACTTTGAAATAACAGGAGCATGACACTTAATATAAACATAGGACAGTGGTGCTCACCTGCGGCTTGCTTCAGCGCTGTCTTTGGTTTGACGAGACGAAGCTCGTGCTCACGGGCTTGGGCCAGCACGAAGCCCACTTACAAAGTTGGCCCATAAACACTTAAGGTCCAAATACGACTTATGCTACAACTTTATTTATGCTTGATCAAACTTTGAAATAACAGGAGCATGACACTTAATATAAACATAGGACAGTGGTGCTCACCTGCGGCTTGCCGGAGAGTGGCCGGAAAATTGCCCGGAGAACCACCCTCAAAAACCCTTTAGGTCCACAATTATCACTTTATTATAAATAACTATCTACTAGATCAACTTGGGATTAAACATGAGCATCATGCTCTTGATACAATACTGAGTCGAGGGCTCACCTTTGGCACGTCGGAGGCTGGCCGGAAAGATCGCCGGAGCAGCCCCCTTAAAGCTAGCTAGGCTCGGTTTGCACTTCACTTGAATCAACCTAGGTTCAGACCTGATGCAAGGTGAGCACTAGCATTAGAACCTTCCCAGGTAAAGGTTGGTCATGGCCACGCTGGTTTCCGGCGGCCGGAGGCGACGGCGGCCGGAGGAGGAGCTCGGCCAAGAAAAGGGTGCAACTTCCTAAATTTAAAACCGCACGTTAACATTTGCATGCAAATGAATGGGAAGCTCCAACATAACCATAAGAACATACCCGAGTCGGTTTCCCACCTCGTGAAGCCCCGGGTTGGCCGGAAAATGAGTCCGCCGGAAACTAGAGCTCTAATGGCGGATTCCGGCCGGCTGTGCTTGGGCCGGCGCAACCTGGACCAAAATGATCTCCTCAGTGCCAGGAAGCTTCCTGCAGTGGTGGCCGGCGTCGGGAAGCAGCGGCGGCGCCGGACGGCCGAGATCGGCCGAAGTGAAGAAGATCGGTTTCTAGGGCTGGCTCGCGCGGTCCCGATCCTGATCCGATCGTCGTCCAAATTTAGGGGAAACTTGCAGTCGCTCAGAGGAGCAAGATCAACGGTTCTGATCTTGTGCACAACGGCCGGATGTGGCCCGTGAGCAATCTCGACCATATAGTGGTATTCTGGCGATACCCCGCTCCCGCCGGCAACCGGATGGACGGCGACGGCTGGGACGACATGAGGATGATCCCCTCAGTGTCAGGAACATGCTGCTAGGGTTTATGGACGAACTTAACGCAATTATTTTCAAGAGCCTACCTCGCCGGAAAGTTGGGAGAAAGAGGAGAGGTCCCGCGGCGGCGCAGGGCGGCGGCTGGGGCCGGATTCGCCTCAGCCCGTTTGGGCTCCACGGGGAACTCCACAGGACCAGGTCTTGATCGCCTTGGGCCTTCTCGATCACCTTCCTCTCAAAACGCACGAGGTCAAGAAGGATTCTTGATCTTTCTTCTCCGGCGACGGGTGGCGGTTGGTGCGCGGCTTCCTATGGGTGCGGCAGAGGGAGGGGAGGTGGTTGGAGCTGGCGGCTAGGGAAAGGGTTACGAGGTTTTTTTTTGTAGAAACCCTAGCTCGGGATATACACATATATATAGGGTTTCATGTGCAATTGTCACCTTTTTCGCCTTGTTTCACGCTTTTCGAGGCGATCCGGTCGTCGAAACGGAAAATGGACTGCGCCACGGCGTCCGGCTCGACGAGACCTATCAGGTAGCAATTTCTGATTTTCGAGAAACTGTCCGGATAAAATCTCGGTCCATAAAATACTGTTCCGGAATACAGTTTTCGCTCTTTTCGAAACTCTAGGGTCGTCAAACGGAGATTCCGTCAGCGCCATTGCGTCCAGAACGACGGAGCCGTTCAAATCGACTACCTGAAGTGCTATGTTCGGTTTCCAGCCAGCGAATTAGTCAACGTTGTGTCCGTCGGGGTTCCGAAAACTAGGGTTACTGTTCACCTACAGTAACAACTTAATTTACACTGTGCACAGAGCACGGTTACACTGGTCGCGGTTATTTGCTCGCTTCTTCGTCGATTTCTGGAAGATCCGACCGTCGGATCGAAAAGTGCTGAATATGAATCTCGTTCAGTTCGATGAGACGATCGCAACGGTCAATTCGGATTTCCAAGATCATGTCCGGATTGGAAATTAGCCCTTTTGCCTCGTAAACCGTGCAACTTGCACACTGGCGATTGACCATATAGGCCAACAGGGGTCTTTTGAATTCAAAACCAGATCAAAATTCACTTTTAGACTATTTATTAAAAATAAAATATTTCGAGTTTTTACAGAGAGTTATATTGTACTTTTATATCCAGCTTCTGTCTGAGATGTATTTAGTTTTAGTTCATCTCTGTTTTATACTCCTTAATATTATCTCTTATATTTGAGCAGGTTACCAGTGCTTCGTGTACACGGGAAATACCGTGTGCACGGCGGATCTGTGGACGGCCCCTGGGTTCTGGTTTACACCCGGGGCATGACATCAGCCGAACAAATGAGAAAATGCCATCCGTGTCCCTGGTTTCGGGCGCCTGAAACTTTCGGGCGCCGAAACCGGGTCGAACGAGACCCGTCCGACCGCGCCCGGATCATCCTGGTGGCGCCACGTCACCCGCCAACAGGCTACAGCCGAATCCGCAAACCACCTTGCGCCGCGTGGCCTGCCGCGGACGCTAACGCGTGGCGCGCCCGAGCGCTGGAAACGCCATCAACGCGCCCACGTGCGCACCTGCGCCCGCCGCCTGCGCCCTCTGCACGCACGCTTCCTGAGGCACCCCCACACGGCATCGTGGACCGCAACCACTGAACCAACCAATCGCCTGCTGCCACGCGTCCAAAGCACACCACTAGGAAGCCTCCACCTGGCACTCCTAACCCCGCAACACCGCGACTGCCCCCGCACTGCCCGCGCCCGCGCGCTGCCCGCGCCTGCTCCGACGCCTGCCCGTGCCGCCGCACTCCGCCGCTGCCCGCCGCCGCCGGCACTCCCCCTCGGCCGCCGAAACAATATAACATGCCTCGAAATCCGTGCAAGGCATCCGGGCTCCGAAAACTACAAATAAATAGTCCATTTTCATCGTTTTCGCGCGCTGAATCCAAATCCGCTGTTCGTTTTGCCAAATTCCAATTCTCAATTTTTCCGACGGCATCCAGACAAGTAAACTTAATCCAAACTTCGCGCTGAGTCTAATTCTTGGGTCCAATATGCGCACAAACACTTCCAAAACCCAACTTAAGCCTCCAGAAGCTGCCGATCAAGCAAGAATCCTAACGCGGGAATTTTGGGTCCTCACAGATAGTGTAGTGATATATTATATGCATATCAGCATTTCAATATTGAGGTTATAGTTTTCCTATCATTCTATTATTAGTGCTTCTGTTGGACCAAGCGATGTAGGACATTCTTTCTCGGTGGTTGAACCCACTGGGAACTTTGTTGTAGTTCTCACACCCTCAGGTGACCATTTTTCCAGGTCCAGATACGGCGGTCGAGACAGACGGCGGGGGCACGGGCCCAGCAACATAGAGACCTACAGGGTCTAGCAGATGTACCTTTTTATATTTTGAGTGAACTATGTATTGTGAGGAAAAGATGTAAAAATTTGTAATATTATTTAATTGCAAGTTGAGAGATGGGAATGTAATAAAGTTATTTATAGTTCACTCTTATCATGCTTTCATTTACAGTTCTAAACTTATTGTTTATTGAATGAAATTTTTAAACTAGTAGTAATTTTTACTCTGATATTGTATCTCATCATACACATTGTTTGATTGGAGATGGTTGTTACCGTTCCTTTCGGCTAGCGTGAGGTCGTGCCCGATTGGCGGGTCTGTTGGCGTGCCCGAACTGTACAAATTGGTGGTTTCGGGGCGTGACACAATCCAATAAAACAACTTCTCTCTCAAAGACTCTTGAAGAGGAAAGATACAACTTGATCAAGATCAACAATTTCCTTCATGAGAAGAATGAGCATTTTGAGAAGGATCATGTAAAATTAGTTGATAAAGCAAATTACTTCTTGAAGCTCTATTTCGAGGCACGTCAAGGAAATATGGAAATGACGAAGACCATGTTCCAACTTAAAGAAGATTTGAAAAGGTTCTCATCGGGACGAAGTAAGTTGGATAAGCTACTCGGTCTTGGTCAAACAAATAGATTGGGCCTTGGATATGATCGAACTTGTGAGGACCCAAGTTCGAGTGAACATAAGTTCTTGCCCTAGTTGGTTTCCCCTCCTACTCCGACTAAATTCTTCCCCTCCTACTCGAACTTATGTTCGAGTGAACATAAGTTCGAGTGAACATAAGTTCGAGTGAACATAAGTTCTTGCCCTAGTTGGTTTCCCCTTCTACTCCGACTAAATTCGTTAAATCCAATGTTGACAAACCTTCTACATCACATCTGAAATCAACATCAAATAAGCTATGTCATCATTGTGGATCAAAAGGGCACACAAGAACTTCATGCAAACATAGAGTAAATCAGGCAAATCATGCATCGACTACCATCAAAAACACAATTTGGAAATCAAAGATAAATCAACCAAATGTCAAGAACAATGGTAGTACACCCCCCAAGACAACGCCAATGTGGAAAACAAAGAAAGGAGATCAACCGAAAAAGATCAATTTACCAAGGAGTACAAGATCACGATCATTGCCGACGTATTCCAATACTCGTAAGGTTTGAGTGCGCAAAGATGAACTCTTCCCTTGTCTTGTCATTCACACATCACTACATGCTTATGATAATTCGTCTTCGTATTTGGATAGTGGTTGCTCACAGTACATGACTGGTGATAAAAACTATTTTACGTCTTTTGAGAAAACCTCCGGAGGATTTGTTGTTTTTAGAGATGGTAGATCTTCAAAAATAGTTGGCAAATGAATGATCACTATTCCAAATGGCCTAGTTTTGAATGATGTTTTATATGTTGAGGGTCTTAAGACTAATCTGTAATGCCCGAGAATTTTTAAAGTTGAAATTATAAAAAATAGGCGAAAAGTATAATTTTTACAGATAAAATATCTACCGAGATCAGATCTCAGTAAATGAATATCGTCAGTCTGGGCGTCGTCGAGCTGAGAGCGGTGGTGTGATCGGATCTGTAATCCGATGCCTGGATCTCCCAAAAATTCAAGTTTTGTGTAAAATTGGACCGAAAATTAGTTTTCGGTGTAAGTCAGGACATCTACGCATTGAGATTTGTGAGATCGATCGATTTGGGTTGATCAAACTATTGGCATACTTTTTGAGAAAGAAATGGGAATTTGAAATTCAAAATTTGGAGTCCGGATGCACAAAAGAGAGACAACACAAGTTCGGGGGCATTTTGGTCAATTTGCTCAACCTTGTGATTAAAGAGGGAATAGGGTTTAGGTTTCCCTAATTAATCACTAATCAACCCATTTCTTCCCCCAGCCGCCACTCAACCTTTTCCCCTTAAATCGCCCACCATCTCCCCTTGTCCTTACGCTGCTCGAGATCGTCGCCGTCGTCGTCACTGCCGAAGCCGAGGAAGACAAGATCGGGCTATCTTCCCCTCGGATCTAGCTGCTAGACCCTGCCGCCGCCTCTGCCTGTCGTGCACAGCCGCGCGTGGCCGCCGCCACACGAGCCCGCCACTGCCCTAGCCATGCCACGCCTGCGTGATCAGCCTGCACGCCGCCCATCGCGCAGTGCCGTTGTGGAATACTGGATTTTTGGATTGAGCATACCGACTCCATGGATGAGCTTTTTGGGTGAGAAAAGCTGTGGGCATGTGTATTTTCAGATTACAGCGGAGTTCGGGAGGTTTCGGACTGCGGCGGAGGCCCCGAGGGCGAAAAGTGAGTTA
Organism: Tillandsia leiboldiana; assembly: GCA_029204045.2. Classification (NCBI taxonomy): domain Eukaryota; kingdom Viridiplantae; phylum Streptophyta; class Magnoliopsida; order Poales; family Bromeliaceae; genus Tillandsia; species Tillandsia leiboldiana. The sequence goes on from CM055066.1 coordinate 9,744,664, forward strand.
GAGTTGACTTTTTTGGATTATTTTATTAATTTAATTAATTAAGTTGGCTAATTGGGTTTTATCCTGCTTGTGTGCAGAGAGTGAGGGATGAAGGGGTTGGTGGGAGGTAAGTGAGGTTTTTTGGACTTAATTAGGCTTCTTTAATTTTAATTTATATTTTTTTATTTTATGCCAGCTGCCTTACACTGACTTAATTAGCCCACTTAATTTAATCGCGCCACCTCACCTTCATCCTCTCCAAGTAAACAGAGGAAGTAGAGTGAAACAGAGGAAAGAAGAAAAGGAGAAGAAGAAGAAGAAGAAGGAAGGTGGGAGTTTTGTGTAGTGTGTTTGTGGGGTGGACCACCTGCTTGTTGCCGAGTGAGCTGAACGGAGCGCGCGCGTCGAGCGTAGGCAAGGTTGGTTGTTTATGCAGTTTTTTTTCTGTTGGTTGGATTTTTTGTGAGCCATTTGGATTTCACTTTTTTTTTTTATCTTGTTGTTGCGCTTGGGTTGTTGCGGCTGGGTGGTTTGGTGGAGCCGGACTCATTGTCCGAGGTGGTTGGCCACAGCTGGGAGAGTCGCGCGCGCGCGCAAAGGCGTGAGCGCGGCTGGCGCGAACCGCTGCGCAGGCGCGAATAAGCGCCGCGCGCAGCAGACGCCATGCTGCCGCAAGCGCGCAGCAGCGCGCTGCGCAGCTTACGGCAGGGCGCCACGCTGCAGGGCGGGCGCACCAGGGCGCCGCGCAGTGGGCAGGCGCGCCTGGGCGCCGCGCTGCAGGGCGGGCGCGCCTGGACGCCGCGCTGCAGGGCGGCCGCACCAGGGCGCCGCTCCTTCCGGCGGTCGCGTGCGGCATGTGCGGGCTGCGCGCGGGCTACGCGCAGCGCCGCGGGCCCCGCACGGGCCCCGCACAGTGCCGCGGGACACGTGCGGGCCGCGTGCAGTGCCGCGGGCCCCGCGCGGGGTGCATGCAGCGCCCGCGCGCAAGGCGCGCAAGGCGCTGTGGGGCGCCGCGCGGCAGGCCCTAGCGCGCGGCAAGGGCCCAGCGCCGCACGGCAGGCCCAGCACCGTGTGGTAGGCAGGCTGACGCCGGGCGGCTGGTCTCGGTTTCCGCGCGGCGTGAGCCATGGCTTCGAGCAGCAGCACACGGCGTCGCGCGGCTGGCTGCGCCGCGCTGAAGCCGCGCAAGCAGCGGCTTGGCAACGCGCTGCGGCATGTTCAGGCAGATTTTCGCGTGGCGTTTTTATCGACGAATGTGTGGGTTTGACTGTGCTTATTTAATTTTGGATTTTTACCCCTCTTTTCTAGCAGCTAGCAGTACAGTCACAGGCTACTACTTAGCAGATTTGGAGATTTTCGCCGCGCGGAGCCGAGGGAGCCTGGTTGCTCAGTTGGTGCTGTGTTTTGGCTTTGGGTGAGCCGGTGTGCGCGCGGATTTTTCTGCAGAGCTCAGGTGGGTTGGTTTTCTTTCAAACAAATCGCGGAATGCCGGTAATGCTTCTGAAAGCAAATTTATCATGTCTAATACGTTATTTTTTGTTGTTATTTAATCTGATAAATGCCTGGGAATTTTTGGAAAATTTGTTGGAACCCCAAGTTATTTTTAGTGCACTCCTTAGACTGCATGGCACTTGTTTTTATGTTTAGTTGGCATTGCTGTTGCTCCCAGATCATTTACAAAATCAAGAAAAACCCTTTTATTCGAAAATTGGTCTTTAAATTATGATTTTAAAGCCGTACATACATCTGGGCTATGTTGAGGGTTTGGGGTGCATTGATCTCGTGCCCGGGGGCCGAGAGGGGGTTTTCAGATCTTCTAGTTGTACTCTAGAATCTTGGGATTTTAGTAGGGCTTATCAGATTGAGTCGATAGATGGTTTCCGACTTAGACATGGGTGTGAGTAGTAGCATTTGTGCATTCGAGTTTTCCGATCTGATTGACCGTGGACTATAGCTGCATAAGCCGCTTGCTGAGATAGATGAGACATGCTTGATACCCGGTGGGGTCGCGCCCCTCGGGTCACTCTCCGGATGCGTAGATGTGTGGTTACTTGCCCCTGGCCGAGTTACCAGGTGGGTATTTGCCCCTGGCCGAGTTACCAGGTGGTTACTTGCCCCTGGCCGAGTTACCAGATGGTTACTTGTCCCTGGCCGAGTTACCAGGTGGTTACTTGCCCCTGGCCGAGTTACCAGGTGGTTACTGGCCCCTGGCCGAGTTACCAGGTGGGTACTTGCCCCTGGCCGAGTTACCAGGTGGGTACTTGCCCCTGGCCGAGTTACCAGGTGGGTACTTGCCCCTGGCCGAGTTACCAGGTGGTTACTTGCCCCTGGCCGAGTTACCAGGTGGTTATTTACCCCTGGCCGAGTTACCAGGGCCCTCACAGTCGTGTATCAACGATGTGGCATCACCACCGTATATCAACGGCGTGGCACTAGGTCAAACAGACCCCTCGATCCATAAGATCCTGCAACTGTGCCATCAGCTCTCACAGCTCTACTGGCAATATCCAATGAGGTGCTGTCGAGGGTGGCGCGGTTCCCCGAACCACGTCAAACTCAATCTCTATCTCCCTAACCGGCGGCATTATCAACAGCTCAGGTGAAATCACACCCGGAATCTCGTGGCAACAGAGATATCTTTGGGTCCCGGTGCCGCCGTAAGCACCTCTCACACTGTCGCTATAACCAGTGTGCTCTAACGACGTCAACAACCAAATCTCCTCTCGTTTGCCTCGCAGAAGGTCAAAGTCCTCTCCTTCCGCAGTCTAACATCCTGTGGCACTGTGCCAACCAAAACCCAAGCACTAGGTCGAAACGCTGAACTGCCATAATTACCAATAAGTCTACCCGTATATCTCGCGGCCTCAACTGCATAGGACATAATCCACAAGCCTCCCCCACATACACAACACTAATAGGAACCTGTACCTCAAGTGCATGTGGTAACAATCTGCCTCTAGTCCATGCAGGAATGCAACATGCTCCTACTCCGACTGCTGTGATGAAATCACACCTGCGACAACTCGATCCACTACCGTGGCGCCCTCCAACCGGGCGGCACAGATTCATCCGCTCAAAGCAAGTGGTTGTCGCCCAATCTGCCTGAAAATCAGGACTATCCACAAGGGAGCACGACCTCTGTCTCTGCTCACATTGAGGCAACGAATAAAGTCCTCCGCAGATAACAAATCCACGCTACCGCTGCGCCACTCCGATATAGAGGTTGATGCTGCCATCGGGGTCCACCCGATCTCTGGCATCACGGGAACCCGTTATCCAGGAAAAAATAAAATCAGAAATATCTCTGCCGGCCGATCTGTCCTCCATCACCCGGCGCCAAGCGCCAATATCCAGAACTCACCTCTGGCGGCAGATCCCTATCCAAAGGAATTGCAGCGCCGCGCTCCATACACCACGCCTACACCATCGAAGCGTCAATAATCCAAAACGGAGGGACCAACTAAACTGAAAGGTATCCTGGCACAATCCACTCTCAGCCACACATATCCTATGCGCCTCGTCCCTCGAAACCTGGAGCGCGTAGTTCAACGACTGTATAAACTCCCTAGCACAGGGAGGCTCTCCGAGAGTCTCTCCATCACCACCAACCCCAATTCTGCCTACAAAGGCTCCAACTCAAACCTATGAATCGGGATGGTTCAGACTGCCGGGACTGGCTCCATCGATCAATGATGTCCCTAAGCTCAGCTACTATCCACTATCCATCCTGCCTCGGTGCCTCGGCACTACTCATCGACACGGAGGGGCTGCTCGCTCAGTCGGTGCCACAAGTACAACTGAAGGTACCACTGCATAGGAAGAAAGTACTGGAGGACACTCAAGCGGTACTGCCACTGGCTATGCTCTCTGCTCCAACAAGCGCATCAAACGTTCCATGGCTTCTTCCTGGCATCGGACAGCCTACGACATCTGTGCCATCTGGATCCATAACTCCTGGCTCTCGCTCTGCTCTGATAGCTCTGTCTCCCGCTGCTCGGGTTACTCATCAGATGCGGGATGTGCCCTCTTCGCTACACGACGTCTCAGGGGCATCGTAGTCCACTACACAATAAAAAACATCAGGACACAACAACCAAACGACCCAATCCAGCGAAAGTCTAAGACATGTTATCAATTCCACAGCATTATGTTGTCTGCAGCCAACATAATCGCTTAAGAGCATAAACATGCCAATCACTCATCCCGTCTCTTGGGAGAGGTACAAAACTCGATCAGGACTCTCGCTAAAAGTCACGACTCTCACGTAGTCATCCTAATGTCCAACCACAAGCCTAGGGTTTCTAAGTCCTCAATGACCTACAACCTAGGCTCTGATACCACTCTAATCTGTCATGCTCCGGGGTTGAAACTGCGACCCGGCTCGCCAACAGATCCGCCACCTATGCCAAACCCGCATAGGCGAAGCGTCCTACCTGCAAGAAAAGTACTACAGCTAAACAGATATCAGAGATATAAATAAAAATCTGCTGTATAACTAAATCAATCACTGTACAACTGGAAATAATACAATAATGTCCGTCTCCCAAAAATGATAATCATACAATATCCTCATATACAAACTGAGAACTCAACCGGGAGGTATCTCCAATAAATACATCAGTGTACAGGCTCTCAATACAAGACAATCCTCACTACATCAGTCTCTCAAAGAAGAAAAGAATAAAATAACTAATCTACTGAAGCTCTCCTCTGAAGGGGTACCGCTACACACCAACGACGGGTAGGGAACTAGCTCGCGACTCCCTCGCCTCGGTCAGAAGGATCAGCAACAGGAACAACAGGAACCGGAGTAGAAGTCCCTGGGGAAAGACACCACGACGGTCTGCCCACTAAGTCTACTAGAGGCATAAAGCAACAAATGCAGTACTGTAAGGAAAGCTGGGAAAAGTAAACTCTACAGCTACTATGCCTCTATCTAGATGCTCAAAGAGTGGAACAGAAAGAACATGATGCCACAACTAACTCTCATCTCGGATCACCCAATCTGAACTGACTGCCTCCTCGGGTCCAGTCAAACCTGCGCCAACCTACTGCCGTTACGTCCCGGAGGAGCGGACTTATGTAGGACGTCCATGACTGCCAACACCAGCACAGCCAGAGGGACAAAAGCAATGACAAGTCGCGATAGAAAAGCTCAAGCTCACGCCGGTACAACAACCCGGTCTCGCCTACTCCGGAGTGGCACTCGAGGGGAGCGACCCGCTCGAGTCAAAAAGTAACCCATCTCAAATATCTCTGTAAAGTATCTCTGTCAAGCTCAAATGTGGCTCATGCAGGCTATGATCCACGATCAAACAGATCGGTAACTCCAAGGTCAAAGCACAACTCAGTCGGAAAAAGAACCTCGACTCGAACAGGAATAGCCCAAAACACTCTCACAGCTATCTCGGAGAATCCTCAACGACTCAATCTGATAATGCACGACCATGGCTGAGTCGGGAAACCTCCACGACTCGATCTGCCAGAACCCCAAGATCCTCAAAGCTAAGTGGGAGAACCACCTCCACCACTAAATCAGAAAAACAACCTCTAGATCACACTCTACCAACTCATAGCACAAAGTCGCATCCACTGCGAGAAACTGCCTCAACAGGCCAACACCGCATCCACTGCGAACAACTGCCTCAACAGGCCAACATCGCATCCACTGACACGAGGAAGGGTCCGGGAACCCCGAAAGACTAGAACCTACAATCCAAATCAAACAAGAACAGGCTCTAGGCATAGCCTCTCGTTGTTCTCGTCCCAAGAAGAAGGCAGACCTTAGAACCCAGACCACTCGAATCATCTCGGGTGGTTAATTTATAGGAAAAAGGTGACATTTCTTACTGAAGCCATCTGATCTGTAAGAAATCCATATTTAATGATTTTTAGTTCTTTTTAGAAAAACGGTTGAAATCAAGTTTTATATCCAAGCCTCGAAGGGCTAATGCCTTCGTCCAATCAAACAAGACAGACTCCGGCGACCCTACGATGCTTGGAAGAAACCATTTGGTTGACAAAAATCATATGTGTGTCCAAAAAGGTTCTGGGTTTATGGTCCTGCTAACACGGATATACCGCTGCCACTAACACAGCGGCGACAGATAAAACAAGAGAATAAAACATCTCGGGACCGCCGTCTACCCAAACAGCTCCCGCTACAGATGAACAACCAACTACATCTACCAGACTCCACTCTGCTCCCAAGCACGAGTGTAACATGCATCCCACACTAAAAGATAACTCCTGACCACTCGGCCCACTACCCGGGCGAGGAAGAACACTATGTCCAGGAAAGTAGAAGTGTGGATGTCTAAAGCAGAAATAACCCTAGCCCAAGTGAGGGTTTTCTACTAGTCTGGTTACACATGCAACATATGACGGGGTGCTAGGTCAAATTCCAAGATAACAATAATCAACAGCTTGTAGGGAAGGAAAATAAACACATGATCATCTAACAGCATTAGGAACATCAATTCCTATAATCTAGCATGCTATATAGAACACATCTATAACATGCAAGTCCCTACACAGATAGAATTAATGCACAGTCCATAGGTCATGAAGACAAGGCCACCCACCTGAAAATGCTAACTGTCCGGAGTTCCACAGCTGAAAACACCATAAGCAACAACCTCCACTAATCCTCAACACCAACGGGTTCACAAACATCCGCAAATACTCCTGGGTACAACAAAAGGTCCAAGGTTACATTTTATTCCACAAAATAACCAAGTACAAAAATCTGCAGAAGACAGTCCTGAAGATCTGAAATTTCCACCTGCAGAAAGTGCCCTGAAAATTCTGATAAAAATATCACAGCGAGCGTCTCGTCGAGACCTTCGAAACGGGCACCTGCACGCCCAAATCCGAGTCCCGTAGGCCAAGTTACAAATTCCACAGTACAGGTGCGCAAACACTCACAACCACACAACTGTAAACTCAACACAGATAAAAGGGGAATAGTATACCTTCGGGAAAGTCTCAGAAAAATCCCGGAAAAATACAATGATAATCCTTGCGACGATTAGATCAAAAAAGTGTATAGGCTCGTCTCAATCCGACACTCGGGTGCGGAGATAAAATTCCGACAAAGGGCCGCTGTCCAAAAACTCCACCAGAAAACAGCAGCTTAGAAATGCCTCGAAAACCGTATCATAAACTCTGAATCCAGCAAGATGATCAACATGAAAGTCGAAGGCGTACCTCTCGTGATTCCAACGCCATAGAAATCGTCGAAAAATACTGATGGAGTAGCTATGTGGACCTCTCAGATCAAACTGCGACGATAACGGGCCTCCGATGAAAAATCGCCACACTGCGCTCCGATGCCGAAGTCATCGACGCCGCGTCTTCCAAAAAATCCGGGCCTCTGCCAGAAGATGCGCAACACGAAGATCTCCAACTTTGCTAAAGGGGCTATGGGCAGGGGAGCTCGGGAAAGGGGGCAAAAAGCCCCAGCAAAGTGCCTATTTATAGGCCCAGCCCGAAAATCCAACAGTTTTGGAATTTTGGCCCAAAACCGAGCGCCCGAATCTTCCTGGCTGCTACAGTAATGGGCCCAGCCCGTTACTGTTCACGCCCGGAAATCTCCCAGGCTGCCACGTAGCCTCCCAAACAGCAAACAGCTGTTTGGGCCAACCGCGCTGCGCCACGCGGCCGAAGCGGGTGCCGACACGTGGCGCCCCCGAGCGGGTAAGCGCGCCCACGTCGCGCCCACGTGCGCCCACGCGCGCCTGTCGGGCACGCAACCCGAGGCCACCGAATCCCGCTCCGTGGACCGCGCGCACAACACCGCACCAACCAAGATCTGCCACGAGTCCACCCCTGGTCCACCGTGCACCCGCGCCTTTCCCGTGGACCGCGCCCACTGCGCCCGCCAACCGGGAGGCGCCACGTGGCGAGCGCCCGGGTGCACGCCTCCGCGGTGGACCGCGCGCCTCAGCCGCCGGCAACCGCCGCGCTCCGCCGCCCGCCGCCGCCGCCGCCGGCGCCTCTCCGGCCGCCGGAACAGTGCCGTCGAACCTCGAAATCCGTGCCGGCTCATCCGGGCTCCGAAAAACATAAATAAATAGTCCATCTTGACCGTTTTCGCGCGCTGAATCCAAATCAGAAGTCCGATTTGCCAAATTCCACTTCTAAAATTTACCAAAAATTCCCGGAAGAGCAAACTTGATCCGTTTTTCATGCCGGGTCCAATCCTTGAGTCCAATATGCGCGCAAACACCTCTAACACCCAACATGGGTCTCCAGAAGCCGCAGATCCAACAGTAATCCAAACGTGGGAATTTTCGGGTCCTCACAAGCAGAGTTTGCCTATAGCAATAGCTTCCTGGCGAGCATTCAGATGGCACCTTACGAAGCATTGTATGGAAGGAAATGTCGATCGCCTTTATGTTGGAGTGACGTGGGTGAAAGGAAAACTTTGGGGCCAGATTTGCTATTGAAAGCCAAGAAAAAGGTAAAGGTTTTTCGGCATCATCTAGTGATTGAACAGAGCCGACAGAGGAGCTACGCCGATAGGAGGCAGCGAGACTTGGAGTTTCAGGTGGAAGATCATGTTTTTCTGAAAGTCTCGCCCTCTCGTGGGATACGTCGCTTTGGAGTGCGCGGGATGCTGAGTCCGCGTTTTATTGGTCCATTTGAGATTTTGGAGCGCATTGGACCTGTTGCCTATCGAGTTGCGCTACCGCCGCGGTTAGCGGGTACCCATGATGTGTTTCATGTATCCGTCTTGAGGAGATATGCTATGATCCCCCGCATATATTGGATTTCACTTCCTTAGAGCTAGACGAGGAGCTGCACTTTCAGGAGCGCCCGATGCGAATTCTTGCTCGGGAGACGAGAGAATTGCGCAATCGGGTTATACCTTATGTGAAGGTACTATGGAGCCACCACGATGAGAGAGAGGCTACTAGGGAGCCTGAGGATGAGCTGAGGACTGCCTATCCCTACCTTTCCGAGACCCCTTCCTGAGTTTGAGTTCTTTGGGTTTCGAGGACGAAACCTTTTGAAGGGGGGGAGAGTGTGGAATACCGGATTTTTGGATTGAGCATACCGACTCCACGGATGCGCTTTTTGGGTGAGAAAAGTTGTGGGCATGTGTATATTCAAATTACAGCGGAGTTCGGGAGGTTTCGGACTGCGGCGGAGGCCCCGAGGGCGAAAAGTGAGTTAGAGTTGACTTTTTTGGATTATTTTATTAATTTAATTAATTAAGTTGGCTAATTGGGTTTTATCCTGCTTGTGTGCAGAGAGTGAGGGATGAAGGGGTTGGTGGGAGGTAAGTGAGGTTTTTTGGACTTAATTACGCTTCTATAATTTTAATTTATATTTTTTAATTTTATGCCAGCTGCCTTACACTGACTTAATTAGCCCCCTTAATTTAATCGCGCCACCTCACCTTCATCCTCTCCAAGTAAACAGAGGAAGTGGAGTGAAACAGAGGAAAGAAGAAAAGGAGAAGAAGAAGAAGAAGAAGAAGAAGGAAGGTGGGAGCTTTGTGTAGTGTGCTTGTGGGGTGGACCACCTGCTTGTTGCCGAGTGAGCCGAACGGAGCGCGCGCGTCGAGCGTAGGCAAGTTTGGTTGTTTATGCAGTTTTTCTTCTGTTGGTTGGATTTTTTTTGAGCCATTTGGATTTCTCTTTTTTTTTTTTATCTTGTTGTTGCACTTGGGTTGTTGCGGCTGGGTGGTTTGGTGGCGCCGGACTCTTTGTCCGAAGTGGTTGGCCGCAGCTGGGAGAGCCGCACGAGCGCGCAAAGGCGTGAGCGCGGCTGGCGTGAACCGCTGTGCAGGCGCGAATAAGCGCCGCGCGCAGCAGATGCCATGCTGCCGCAAGCGCGCAGCAGCGCGCTGCGCAGCTTGCGGCTGGGCGCCGCGCTGCAGGGTGGGCGCACCAGGGCGCCGCGCAGTGGGCGGGCGCGCCTGGGAGCCGCCCTGCAAGGCGGCCGCACCAGGGCGCCTCGCCTTGGGGCGGTCGCGCGCGGCATGTGAGGGCTGCGAGCGGGCCACGCGCAGCGCCGCGGGCCCCGTGCGGGCCCCGTGTAGTGCCGCGGGCCCCGCGCGGGGTGCGTGCAGCGCCCGCGCGGAGGGCGCGCGCGGCGCTGTGGGGCACCGCGCGGCAAGCCCTTGCGCGCGGCAAGGGCCCAGCGCCGCACGGTAGGCCCAGCGCCGCGCGGCAGGCAGGCTGACACGGGCGGCTGGTCTCGGTTTCCGCATGGCGTGCGCCTTGGCTGCGAGCGGCAGCGCACGGCGCCGCGCGGCTGGCTGCGCCGCGCTGAAGCCGCGCAAGCAGCAGCTTGGCGACGCGCTGCGGCATGTTCTGGCAGATTTTCGCGCGACGTTTTTGTCGACGAATGTGTGGGTTTGACTGTGCTTATTTAATTTTGGATTTTTACCCCTCTTTTCTAGCAGCTAGCAGTACAGTCACAGGCTACTACTTAGCATATTTGGGGATTTTCGCCGCGCGGAGCCGAGGGAGCCTGGTTGCTCAGTTGGTGCTGTGTTTTGGCTTTGGGTGAGCCGGTGTGCGCGCGGATTTTTGTGTAGAGCTCAGGCGGGTTGGATTTCTTTCAAAAAAATCGCGGAATGCCGGTAATGCTTCTGAAAGCAAATTTATCATGTCTAATACGTTATTTTTTGCTGTTATTTAATCTGATAAATGCCTGGGAATTTTTGGAAAATTCGTTTGAACCCCGAGTTATTTTTAGTGCACTCCTTAGACTGCATGGCACTTGTTTTTATGTTTAGTTGGCATCGCTGTTGCTCCCAGATCATTTACAAAATCAAGAAAAACCCTTTTATTCAAAAATTGGTCTTTAAATTATGATTTTAAAGCCGTACGTACATCTGGGCTATGTTGAGGGTTCGGGGTGCATTGATCTCGTGCCCGGGGGCCGAGAGGGGGTTTTCAGATCTTCTAGTTGTACTCTAGAATCTTGTGATTTTAGCAGGGCTTATCAGATTGAGTCGATGGATGGTTTCCGACTTAGACATGGGTGTGAGTAGTAGCATTTGTGCATTCGAGTTTTTCGATCTGATTGATCGTGGACTATAGCCTGCATAAGACGCTTGCTGAGATAGATGAGACATGCTTGATACCCGGTGGGGTCGCTCCCCTCCGGCCACGCTCCGGATGCGTAGATGTGTTGATGCCCCTGGCTGAGTTACCAGGTGGTTACTTGCCCCTGGCCGAGTTACCAGGTGGGTATTTGCCCCTGGCCGAGTTACCAGGTGGTTACTTGCCCCTGGCCGAGTTACCAGGTGGTTACTTGCCCCTGGCCAAGTTACCAGGTGGGTACTTGCCCCTGGCCGAGTTACCAGGTGGTTACTTGCCCCTGGCCGAGTTACTAGGTGGGTACTTGCCCCTGGCCGAGTTACCCGGTGGTTACTTGTCCCTGGCCGAGTTACCAGGTGGTTACTTGCCCCTCACCGAGTTACCAGGTGGTTACATGCCTTGGACGAGTTACCAGGTGATTACTTGAGTGAGATTGAGATAGTCGGACAGGATGCCCCACGTAAATCCCATCCTCATGTGGATGTGTGGTAGTGGGCAGGTGCGTTCCTAGTCGACAGGCACAGGCCTGACTGGACCCTACGTGGCAGTCTTTGGGATTGGGTGACATGAGCGGGTGGTTGCATCATATGTTCTTAGATGGTATTTCCTTTGAGCATTATACTTGAGGCATCTGGTGATAGTTTCATTTCCCGCTCGCATTCTTTCATATTATCTATCTATCTATCTATCTATCTATCTATCTATCTATCTATTTTTGCCTCCAGTGGACTTAGTGGACATACCATGGGTTTTGACGACGGTACCCAGTGAGATCTGCCTGTTGCAGTAGATCTCACACCCGCTGTGGTGACAGGTGTTCCAGAGGCGACTGCTCCAGGTTCGGCTCGTGCGGAGTCTTCAGACCGAGGTAAGGGCGTGGCCGACTAGTTCCTACCCGAGTCTGCTGAGTTAGTGGTAGAGTCACACCCATTTTTGGTTTCCACTTTTGTACCAGGCAGTGACGGTGTATTTATGTTTTGAGAGACAGTGGACTTATGTATTTGGACTCTTATTACTTAGTGATTTCAGCAGTTCAGTCTTATTTCTGTAGCGTAGTTTCTTTTCAGCTCTGATATTTGTATAGCTATAGATCTCTTTTGTAGGTTAGATGCTTCGTCTGTGCGGCATTTTCCGCACAGACGGCGGATCTGTTAGTGAGCCAGGTCGCAGTTCGACCCCGGGGCGTGACAGCCGCCCCGCCCAATCGCCGCTCGCCCAAGCCCACACTGCTACGTTCACGCGCGCCGCCCGCCTGTTGCCGCACGCGCCTGGCCACCCCTACCTGCGCCCTTGCCCAGGCCGCCCATGTTTGCACACACCCCTGCGCAGGCGGCTCATTGTCTGCGCGCTGTTTGCGCCGCACGCCACCGCATGCAAACCGTGCCCGTGCCGTCTGCGCGCTGCCCGAGCTTGATGAATTTGCGTCGCAGTCATCACAACGGCGTCGTCGGCCCTCGTCGCCGTCTGTCGCCCCGTTGAGCATCGCGTCGCCATCGTGCTTGTTCGGGATCGTCGTGAACCCCGATCCAATGGCGGATCATTCCGGTGGCGCATTTTCTATCCGGTTCTCACGTCTTGGACATCAAAGCACCGTTTTGCGTTCCAAAAATTCCTGCGGCCATCGTTTCTTCGACAGACGAACACGGTCCACCCGGAACGCCTCATTTGCGTTTATTTTACTTAAATTTTATAAAATCGCAGCATTTGTGTTTAGCACTGATATTTATTATTGGCGGCTCAGGTTGACCCGAATACTGGCTTTTTATCACCAAACGGACCTCGGACAGCGGCACGACTTACGAGACCCCGTGTACTGCTTTAAATCAGTGTTAGATTGATTTTGAATCGCTGGATCAAAGGTATGATTCTTGTAAGTCATTATCTAATGCAAATAACTACACCGGTAGGACTTTGTGGTGCAAATTGCACGTGTAGATATTTCCGGACAGTGCGAACGTCGCGGTTTGGACTCTTGGATTATTTGTCCTCATCTGAATGATGGTGATGTCGTTCTAGCTCCTTTTTCGATCAAGTGACCGATCGGGTGCGACGGTTCGTGAAACTGGGATTTTGGTGAAGTGGTTGGGACCACTTATTCGCCAGTAATTGTCAGTTGTCTTCAGTGAAGTTCACTGTTTAGTCTTTTGGTTTACCGTGAGTTAGTGGGGTGGTTGTGAGTGAGTCAGTCACTGATAGATGTTTCTGATTCATGCCCGAGCAGTCAGGAGCCTGTAGTGAGCCCAGCAGCGGATTCCAGGACCGCCTACATTGAGGTGGGTTTATCTTCGTTCTGGGCTTTATCATCTCGGCCCTCTGGGGTATCGTAATTGGTCGGACCCCTGTGCTTGTGGTAGCCCAGATCCCATTCTTGAGCCAGCTCCTTTTTGATTGATCATTATCAGATATTTACTATGTTTCTCAGTATATCTTGAACATTTGTCATGTCTGATTGGTCATTAGCTAGCTATCAGATATTTACGACGTTTCTCAGTATATCTTGGACATTTGCCATGCCTGATTGGTCATTAGCTAGTTATCAGATATTTACTATGTTTCTCAGTATATCTTGGACATTACTCTTGTATAGACAGCTATTGTTCCTTGCATCAGTATTGCATAAGATGAAATCGCATTGGCTTTCAATTACAGAATCCCTGTAGGGATTTTCAGCTTGTTGCCGATTACTCGGTCTGTGGACCGCGAGCTTGAGCATCAGTATTATGATCGCCCCGCACCGCTATACTTTGTTGGGTTATATATAATTGGATCTAAATAGGGAAAAAAACACCTAGAGGGGGGTGAATAGGTTTAAACAATAAACACTCAAAAATCTTTACGATATAAAACCCAATGCGGAAAAATAAATAACACGCAGAGATTTTTACGGGGAAAACTCCAAACCAGAGTAAAAAACCACGGGACCGATAACACGGTGAAATCTACTAGAATTATAACACGTACAAAGGTGATATACCGTACTCACAGACGACTCAACCTTTTTCCATACGCTCCTAGTTGATCTTCTCCGCTCGCTCCGCAACGCTTCTCGAATCCACGATCTGCGTCCAACGCCGAATCCACGGCGTCCAACGTCGAGTCCACGACGTCCGACCGAATCCATGGTCTTCACCCAGTAGCACGCTTCGAATCCACGAACGTACCTCGCTCCGAATCCACGAGAGCGGTTGCACCTTGAATCCACAAGGCCACGCGAGTCCACGCACCGATTTTGAGAAAATCGTTGTTTTTGGGTGGTGATGATCCGCCGAATACTTAGATTAGAAATAGATCGGAAATACCATCTAAGTATTCATTGATTTGATTCTACTTAAAATATGAGTATGAAACCCTAGAATCAAATCAATCAATATAGATGAAGAAACATAAGATAAAATCTAGTATTTCCTTTCTTCTCTATATGTGGATTTATATGGCCGTCTTTTGATTTAATAAGATTATGCGGCCTTTTGCGTCGTACCCTAAAAGATGAATTAAAGGGTCTATATATAGGTTAGAAACCATTGGAAGAGGATAAGAATCAAAAACTAACCTTTTCTGGAATTTTTCAGGACAGCGATCCGGATCGAATTTCGGCGATCCGGATTGCAGTAACGAGACAGGCAGTTTCCAGAAAAACAAAGGTTCGGGATCCGGATCGAAGTGCCTGATCCGGATCGTTCATACAATTCACCAAACACTAATGTTCGAGATCCGGATTGAAATGCCTGATCCGGATCGTTCATATATTTTGGTAAAAACCAGTGTTCGGGATCCGGATCAAAAGAGGCTACGATCCGGATTGAGTTTGCGTATGAACTAACACCCTTCGGGATCCGGATCGAAGTGCCTGATCCGGATCCTGAACATGTCCCATGTCCAGTTTTTAATTTTTATGCAATTAAAAATTCATCCAAGTGTTTCTACACTATAAGAAGTATTCGGATGACCAAAAATAATTAGTTAAACATACCTGATCCTTTTGAATTCTTCTTTCTTGAGATTGAGTTATATGATCCGACCTTCTTTATCTTCAATCTTCAAGACTTAACCGAATTCACGAAATACGCCAACTCAAATTCCGTAACAATCTCCCCCTTTGGCGGTTTCGTGACAAAACACAAATCCACTCAAGAAAATTCAAAAAGATATTTTTGTTGCTATCACCATACAATAAAAATTTACAATGGAGATCCAAAATAAAATACATGAGATAAACTCCTAAAACAGACTCTAGACTTAGACATCTGTACTCTCTGCAAAAAGAAGCAATTCTTGACAAAAGAGATCGTTAGATACCTCAAGAATTTTATGTCATTCAAAAATCACACACAGAGATGAAGTTTATACTCATTTATACTTACCATGATATTTTACGAATTTAGATATGTAATAGGATCAACAATAAAACATCGACATATCTTCTAAGCAATAAAATTCAAGATGTCATAACTTTGTTAGTAATCAAACAACTTGTTAGTAAAAGTACATGCCCAAATAATTAGTCAAATAGTTAGTCGGGGCATGCATTCAAACACAATATAAAACCACAAGTTGTGATACTTACCTTCATAGTGCAAAGTTCAGAGTTCACATATCTCATTGTTCGTTTCTCTCTCCCCCTTTTTGTCACAAAATCAAGCCAAAAAAAAAACAAAACGTAAGGAGAGTTAAAAGTTTAGATAATCAGAAAACTAAAATTAAGACTAGAAACCTGCACAAGAGAAGGATAAGTTAAAAAAGTTATTCCGATTCTTCGGAACTAACACACCCGAGTATTTGAAAGATTTTCTTTATCCTCTTGTTCATTAAAGATTGTTCTTTCTTAACCTCTTTAAGATTCTCTGTCACCTCAACGAACTTGTTAGATATGCGTTCTTGCTCGTCGGAGAGACGCTTTTGTTCTTTATAGATGGAGGTAACCGATGCATCATCGGAAGTTGAAGAAGGTACTGGTTGTGCTGCATGTGCTGGTGGGACTGGAGGTTTTGCTGCCGGTGCAAAAGTGGTTGCTTGTGGTTGTGCTCTTCGTCGGTGAGGAGGTGATGGGGGCTCATCTTGTTTTGTTGAGAGAGACTTTACAATAGTCGTTTCATTGATCGTTCCTAGACTGTGCATGTAGGAACTCGCACTAGTGTCAACTTTAAATTTTCGAAAAATGCGCATAATGATCATTGGAAAGGGAAGTCTCTCTGAGGGGTGAGCATGTTCCACATAGCGTGCCATCCTTGACCAGATGAGGTAAGGAATGTTTAAGTTTGCTCCCATTGCCGCTGTGGGGTTTCCAAGAAGATAAAGGAATAACATCCTATCCCACAGAAGAACCTTTGTATTCATATTTAGAAGGATGTTATAGCACACAATAAAGTTCACGTAGCGATACTCTGGTCGAAACTCTTTTGAAAAGACCGAATTTCCTGCCGACAGAGTATCTGGAAGACAAATTTCATCAACTACCACTCTCCAGGAGTTGGTGGTGAAGATTTGACTTTTCAGATAATGGGCACCATCAGCTCTAGCCTTCATCCCTAACACCTCTCCAATTAGTTGAGGTGTGACTTTGATCTTGACATTTTTAACTAATGTGTGAAATTCCCGACGTCCGTTTTCCTGATCAACTAGACTTGAAGCATTTTGATAAAACATTCTTACCGAATGAAGACAATACCCAGTGGACTCAGGGAAACTACAGATGGGGCCAAGACCAGTCTGTTCATACAGAGTCCCAAAGAGAGTAGATCGCTCTTTCAGTGCTTTGATATTGACATTCCTTTCACCAATGCACTCCCTGTTCTCAAAATCCTTGATCCTTGCAGAACTGATAAAGTCTTGTGGAGGAGGCTGGCTAGCAACTGGTTGCTCAATGGAAATTCCTCGAGCACTCCCTCTCTTGCGGGCAACACTTTTTCTTTTTGTTTTCACAGGAGTTTCTTCCATTGGAGCTTTTCCTTTTTCAGCAGCAGTGGGCGGAGCCTTTGCCTTTGATGTTTCTGTAGGGGCTTTCCCTTTCGAAGCAGTGGGAGTAGTTGCTTCAACTTGAAGCTCATCCCAATCAATGGACTCCGTTTCAGATTCTGTCTCGGAATCATCCCTAGATTTCTTTGCCTTCTTTGCCTTTTTAGGCTTGACAGGATTTCTTGTATGCACCATGGCAGCCAGAAGAAAGATGATCCAGGTGATCACCATTGCTACTGTCCTTTGTGAGAGAAGAGAAACCTGTGAGCAACAACTCAAGAACACGAAAAATTGTCAATTTTCAAAAATTTGAAAAATTGTACCCAAACAATCATTATCGTGTAGAGAGAATAAGAATCAAATTAGTTTTGCAAAAGGAATTTTAAAAATAGATCAATCGCATGATTTTCAAAAATTCCTATTATATGCCCTAAAACCGAAATTTTTGAAATCGAATGCCAAAAATTCGTTTATCATGAGAGTACCTACCATATAATCAAAACTAATCTACCCAGAGTTCTTATTTCAAAAGAAATTTGATCAAAAACCATCCACAAACGAAAAAGATACAGAAATTTCATCACGTTTTGAGGAAGAATATGAAAAACTGTGAAAAACCGAGATTTTGATCAATAAAACTTACTTAGAATCGAAGAACTTGAGTTTGTAAGCTTCCAAAATGGATTAATTCTAGAGAGAGAAGCTCTGGAGACTTTGGAACAAAAGATTGAAGTAGAAAGAAATCAAAACCCTTTTGTTCTATATAAAACCCTAGCCACGATCCGGATCAGTTCGTGAATCCGATCTGGATTGGCTACCCGCAGAGAATACCTGCGTTCGGGATCCGGATCGGCTTGTTCAATCCGGATCGGCTCCAACTTTATCTCAGAAAAATTCAGAAAAATTTTAGAAAATCCAAAAAAAGATTGTAAGCACTTTTGTGTATCAACTTTAACCAAAAATCATCATTTCATATCAAAAGAAATAGATTATACTAAATCTATCAATAATAGCCAAATAATGAAATAAAGATTTATAAAAATTAAATCCCTTAAAGTTGAACAACTTCAATTACATCTAACTTGATCTTATGAGTAATGCCTTTATCAAATCATCAATTTGGTAAAGAAAATGAAATACCAAGATCAATAGATGTCTGAAATCCCAGATAAGTTAGATAATATATCTAGTCAATTTATTGAAGAGAGTGGCTCTTTGAGCATCTTTCATTAAAATTTTCACCTTATACCAACCTTGAAATTTTGACAGAGTCAAGTATTTCAACATGCATTTTATTTAATCAAACTTGAAAAACCTTGCTTGGTATACATGTAGTAGCTGCACACAGTACTCGGACGACCGAGGTGGTAGCTCTTTCCTCCATGTGGTGGTAGTTTTCACACTCCTCATTGGGATGTAACTCTTGTTACGGAATTTGAGTTGGCGTAGTTTCGTGAAAGTCTCAAGTCTTGAAGATTGAAGGTGAAGAAAGTTGGATCGTTTAACTCAATCTCAAGAAAGAAGAATTCAAAAGGATCAGGTATGATTAACCTAAGATTTTGTGTGATCCGAATACTTCTTGTAGTGTAGAAACACTTGGAAGAATCTTTCATTGCATAAAAATCAAAAACTGGACTTGGGACATGTTCAGGATCCGGATCAGGTTGTTCGATCCGGATCCCGAAGGTGGTTCGTTCATACACCAGTTCAATCCGGATCGTAGCCTCTCTTGATCCGGATCCCGAACACTGAGTTTACCATCTTCCTTGAACGATCCGGATCAGGCTTCGCAATCCGGATCCCGAACGTTGATGTTTGGTGAACTGTATGAACGATCCGGATCAAGCACTTCGATCCGGATCCCGAACCTTCGTTTTTCTGGAATTGCCTGACTCGTTGCGACGATCCGGATCACAGTTAATCCGATCCGGATCGCCGTCCGTAAAATCTCCAGAAATGTTAGGTTTTTGATTCTTATCTCCTTCCTAGGGTTTCTAACCTATAAATAGACCCTATGATTCTTTTTCTAGGGTGAATCCACTGTGAATCGAAATAGCCGTCATTTTCATATATCATCTTATACGGCTCTAGATCCACATATAGAGAAGAAAGGAAATCATTAGAGAATACTCTATGTTTCTTCATCTATATTGATTAGTTTGATTCTAGGTTTTCATACTCACATCTTGAGTTAAATCAAACTAATGAATACTTAGATGGTATTTCCGATCTATCTTTGATCTAAGTATTCGGCGGATCATCACCACCCAAAACAACGATTTACCCCAAAAATCGGCGCGTGGATTCGCGTGTCCTTGTGGATTCAAGGTTCAACCGCCCTCGTGGATTCGGAGCGAGGCACGTTCGTGGATTCGAAGGGTGCTATTGGGTGAAGACCGTGGATTCGGTCGGACGTCGTGGATTCGACGTTGGACGCCGTGGATTCGGCGTTGGGCGCAGATCGTGGATTCGAGAAGC
The DNA here is from genome assembly GCA_029204045.2 of Tillandsia leiboldiana. Taxonomy (NCBI): domain Eukaryota; kingdom Viridiplantae; phylum Streptophyta; class Magnoliopsida; order Poales; family Bromeliaceae; genus Tillandsia; species Tillandsia leiboldiana. Next base: position 9,764,133 of record CM055066.1, read on the forward strand.
GTCGCGGAGCGAGCGGAGAAGATCCTCTAGGAGCGTATGGAAAAGGTTGAGTCGTAAGTGTGTACGGTAAATCACCTTGTACGTGTTTTAATTCTAGTGGATTTCTGCCGTGTTATCGGTCCCGTGGTTTTTTTACTCCGGTGATGGAGTTTTCCACGTAAAAATCTTGCGTATTATTTTTATTTCCGCATTGGGTTTTTATCGCAACGATTTTTGAGTGTTTATGCGTTTACACCTATTCACCCCCCTCTAGGTGTTTTTTCCCCTATTTAGATCCTTATTACATATAACCCAACAAGTGGTATCAGAGCGGGAATAGGGTTGTAAACAATGGTTGAAGGTGGAAACATCAACCGACCCCCGTTCTTCGATGGAACAAATTATGCGTACTGGAAAGTACGGATGAAAGCCTTTTAAATTTCCATCGACGAACGGGTGTGGCAATCGATTGAATTAGGATGGACTAATCCAACTGAATTTATTGGTGATGTTCGCACCTTAAAACCTAGGTCGAAATGGACCAAGGAAGAGTTAGATTCATCTTCTTACAATGGCAAGGGAATTAATGCTATCTTTAATGCCTTATCTCAAACTGAATTCTCTCGCGTCTCGGCATGTGAGACTGCGAAAGAAATCTGGGATGTTCTTCAGGTTACACATGAGGGAACTAATCTCGTGAAGATTCAGAAACTGCAAATGCTTACGAGCAAGTTTGACTCTATCTTAATGGCAGAAAATGAATCTTTCACGGACTACTATACACGATTGCAAGACATCGTAAACTCATGTGCTAATCTGGGAGAGAAGATTCCAGAATTTAAGATTGTAAGAAAGATCTTAAGAACTCTTCCTGAACGATTTCGCCCAAAGGTTACTGCCATTGAAACTATTAAACACCCGGACGAAATACGTGTAGAAGAATTAGTTGGTTCATTACAAACTTATGAAATGACATTTACTACTAACAATTCTTCTGGAAAGGCATCCACTTCTAAGTCTTCAGGTTATGCGTTGAAAACAACTAAGGAAGAAGACGCGGATACGTCCTCCTCAGACGATGACGAGAACCTTTCTATGGAGGAATTTGAGAAGCAGCTCGCTCTCTTGACAAGGAAGTTTCGCCGCAATTTTCGAAGGGGTAATTCAAGCAAATCTCCATCCTTCGGAAAGTCGAACAAAGGCAAGGGTACTTCAGGTTACAAGTCAAGAAAGCAAGAGAACTTCTCAAAGGATAAGAAAAGTTCAGAAGGACAACTACAATGCTTCAAATGTCGAGGCTACGGCCACATTGCAACGGAATGTCCTAACAAGTATCCGGCAAAGAAGAAGGCGATGCAAGTTGTCACTTGGGATGACAACTCAACGTCAAATGAGTCGTCTTCGAGTGATGAAGAAAAGAGCTCCACCGCATTCCACGCGTCTGTATCTTCACCCTTCATGTGCTTTATGGCAAGTACATCTGAGTCGTTGTCCAACTCCACTGTTGAAAAGAACGCAACGGACAACGAATCGGATGATTCGGAAGGTGAAGATTTTGCTCTAGCCTACCACAGACTTTTGAGGGACTCAAAGAAAGTGGCTAAGCAAAACAGGAGTTTGAGAGGGAGAGTGCATGATCTCGAAGAAGAAGCAAAAAGAGCGACTTCTCTCTCAAACGCTCTTGAAGTGGAAAGGGAAAACCTGATAAAAGAAAATGTTTCCCTTCAAGAGTCCAATGAGCAACTTGAGAAGGAACATACAAATCTGTTGGATAACGCGAATCACTTCTCAAAGCTCTACAACGAGGCTCGACAGGATAACCTGGAAATGACAAAGACCATTTTCCAACTCAAGAATGACTTACATCGATTCTCTTCAGGAAGGAGTAAGTTGGATAGACTTCTTGGTCTTGGTCAATCAAATCGGTTCGGCCTCGGATACACTCAAACTGGAAACAGTCCAAGTTCGAGTGAGACAGTTTTTGTGCCTCAGTCGGTATCTCCTCCTCCGACACCAGAATTCAAGACAAACAACGACAACAAACCTACTTTATCCTCTTTGGGATCGTCAAGATCTAAGGTATGTTTTCGTTGTGGTGTTTCAGGGCACATAAGAAGATATTGCAAGACGGGAGTCGAACGCTCATCTCAAGGACCTCTTGCAACAACTACCAAAAAGGCTCCTCCCCGAAAATCAAAGCAAAACTTTTCAAATGAAAAGAGACTTGGTAGTTCATCGCGCAAGACGATTTCATCAAGGAACAACAATCGCTATAACAAGACGCCTTCACCTAGGCATATAACTTCACGACCATTACCGACGCACTCCAAAAGGGTTTGGGTGCGCAAAGGTGAAATTTTCCCTTGTCTTGTTTCCAATGTTTCCTTGCATGCATATGATAGTTCGTCTTGGTATCTGGATAGCGGGTGTTCCCGTCACATGACCGGTGACAAAAATAGTTTTCAAAATCTTGAGAAAATCTCCGGAGGACACGTAGTTTTCGGAGACGGTCGATCTTCCAAAATTGTTGGAAAAGGGACGGTAGCTATTCCAGATGGCCCGATTTTGAAAAACGTCTTATTTGTTGATGGCCTTAAGACTAACCTCATAAGCATAAGTCAACTTTGCGACAATGGTTTTTCAGTTAACTTTTCATCTGTTGAATGCGTTGTAACTGATAAGGACCATGTCTTCTTTTTAAAAGGGGTTAGATCTGAAAACAATTGTTATGTTGTTCCTAATAAATTTTCTGAAAATTGTAACTTAGCCGCTTTGAATAATGAAACTCTTTGGCATGAAAGGCTAGGTCACTTAAATTTTAAGGAACTTACTAGAATTTCAAACAAGGACGTGGTCAAGGGGGTTCCAAAGCTTTTATTTAAACAAAACGTTGTGTGTGGTGGTTGCCAAAAGGGAAAACAGTCTAGGACTGCACACAAGAACTTGAACCACGTTGGTACAAAACGGCCCTTGGAACTTTTGCACATGGACTTAATGGGGCCGACCCGTCAACCATCTTTGGGAGGTAAATGGTACATTTTTTTATTGGTTGATGATTTCTCTCGGTTTTCTTGGGTAGCATTTTTAAAAGAGAAAGCTGATACGTTTGACTCTTTTCATGAGATTTGCCATCGTATTATGATTGAAAAGAATGAAAAGATCATTCGTGTTAGAAGTGATAGAGGTGGAGAATTTATAAATTCAAAATTCATTGATTTTTGCACTTCAAATGGCATTAAACATGAATTCTCGGCACCCTATACACCTCAGCAGAATGGTGTTGTTGAGCGCAAGAACAGGGTTGTTCAAGAGATGGCGCGTGTGATGCTTCATAGCCGGAATTTACCGCTACATTTTTGGGCTGAAGCCGTGAACACCGCTGTCTATGTCATTAATAGAGTTTACTTGCGCCCAGGAACTTTAAATACACCATATGAGCTGTGGTTTAGTAGAAAACCCAACATCAAATATTTTCGTGTCTTCGGGAGTCGATGTTACATTTTACGTGACCGTAAAAATCTTGGAAAGTTCGACTCTCGAAGTGATGAAGGGATCTTTTTGGGTTATTCTACGAATAGCAGAGCATATCGAGTATTTAACATTGAATCTAAGACGATCGTAGAATCTATAAATGTTAAAGTAGATGAAGTTTTTCACTTTGAAACTGGAAAATCTACCCTCGATATCTCTCTAGATGATGATTCTCCTGCTAGTGCATCTTCTCATAATAATACTTCCAATATTAATGATGCATCTAATGGTTCTTCTAGTTTATCTGATGTGCAGGAATCATCTCATATATCTCCGAGTACTCCGTTTCAACAAACGTTACGAATCTCCAAGGATCATCCGGAATCGAATATTATTGGAGATCCACAAGAAGGAGTCAGAACTCGGAGGCAGTTGGTTTGTGGATTCGCTTGCTACGTATCTTTAATCGAACCAAAGAACATAGATGAAGCTCTTCAGGATGACTACTGGATTAAAGCAATGCAGGAAGAGCTCCATCAATTTGAGCGAAACAAAGTCTGGGAATTAACGAAGCCTCCAAAGCAACACAATGTGATAGGTACCAAATGGATCTTCAAGAACAAGAAAAATGAGGATGGTACTATCATCAGGAACAAGTCACGATTAGTTGCTCAAGGCTACTCTCAAGTAGAAGGTATAGACTTTGATGAAACCTTCGCCCCTGTAGCTAGACTCGAGTCCATTCGTATACTATTTGCTATTGCTTGTCATTTTAAAATCAAATTATTTCAAATGGACGTTAAGAGCGCATTTCTAAATGGGTTTTTAAATGAGGAAGTTTATGTGGCTCAACCGAAAGGTTTTGTAGATCATAAACAACCTAACCATGTTTTTCGTTTGAAAAAGGCTCTGTACGGTCTGAAACAAGCACCGCGAGCATGGTACGAAAGGTTAACAAAGCACCTTTTGGAGAAGGGCTATACTCGAGGGGGAGCTGATAGGACTCTCTTTGTGAAGCATTATCAAAGCAATTTCATTGTAGCACAAATCTATGTCGATGACATTGTATTTGGCGCAACAAGAGATAACGATGCTTCTAAATTCGCGGAGACCATGGAAAGCGAATTTGAGATGTCCATGATGGGCGAATTGACTTATTTCCTTGGATTGCAAATTAAACAAAATGATGAAGGTATTCACTTGAGTCAATCCAAGTATGCAATGGAGTTGGTCAAAAAGTTTGATCTAGAAAATTGTAAAGATTTTCCGACTCCAATGGGAACTAGCCACAAGGGACTTGGAAGTGAATCACATAGTGAGAATGTAGACGAGAAACTGTATCGAAGTATGATTGGAAGTCTACTTTACCTCACGGCTAGTCGCCCAGATATATCTTTTGGTGTTGGGATTTGCGCGAGATATCAATCAGCACCAAAGGAGGTTCACCTGAAAGCGGTGAAAAGGATCATCCGGTATATCAAAGGATCAATTAATTTCGGAATTTGGTATCCTATGGGAACAAGTTTGGATATTGTTGGATACTCAGATGCCGATTGGGCAGGATCAGTGGATGATCGGAAAAGCACGAGTGGTGCATGCTTCTATCTTGGCCATTGCCTTGTTGCATGGCACAGTAAAAAGCAGAACTGCATAGCACTCTCGACTGCCGAAGCGGAATACATTTCAGCTGGAAGTTGCTCAACTCAACTCATTTGGATGAAAAGCGTATTGAGCGACTTCCGCATTTCAGCATCTTCGGTAACAATACTTTGTGACAACACTAGTGCAATTAACATTTCTAAAAACCCTGTGTTGCACTCTAGAACAAAACATATTAAACTTAGATATCATTTTCTTAGAGAGCTAGTTGAATCAAATTGTCACGCCCCGGGGTCGAAACTGCGACCCGGGCTCGCTAACAGATCCGCCATCTGTACGGAAACTGCCGTACAGACGAAGCGTCAAGCCTGCAAAAGACAAAACTACAGCTACACAGATATCAGAGCGGATAAAAAGCTGTACTATAAATTTTTTTCTCAACTACAAGCTGCTACAACACATAGCCTATCTCCCAAAATCAGATGATACAAAAAGAAGTGCACCTATACAACATCTACAAATCCAAAGGGGAGATAGCTAACAAGAACATAACCAACTCCCACAATCCGGGATGGTACATCTACCTCTCTCTAAAGTAACAATGCTGGTAGGGAACTATCACGCGACTCCCTGTCCTCGGTCCGTCCAGTCAAGCACAGCAGGAACGGAAGAAAGCCTCAGCAACCTGTCACCGACAGAGGGTGTGAGAACTACATCCTACAGTAGTTCTCAGTGGGTACCGTCTCCAAGAACCACGGTCTGCCCACTAAGTCTACCAGAGGCATAAGATAGAGAAAAGACTGATGAGAAATATAAATAAGCTGGAAAAGAATCTACAGCTATCATGCCTCTATCTACTATGCTCAACAAGAAGAGACTATGGATGATGGTATGCAGTCACTCACAGCTGACAACATGTCACAAGTACTAAGCCCAAGATGCTCTACTATGACACATGCTACACCATCACTCTCTCAGTACATCTCAAATCTCGGCGACTGCCCACCCGGGTCCAGTCGAGTCAAGCCTGCGCCCCCTGGTGTATCAACCAGGGTGTCCCAACGGACAAACTCAATATCTCACACAGTGACCCCATGGTAGCACGGCCAGGGGTATCAAGCGACCACTAGTATATGAACTAGGCGCATCATCGCAGCCTCGTCAGGCTCGGTATCATCATCGCAGCCTCATCAGGCTCGGAATCATCAACGCACCCGGGGCGTGGTTCGAGGGGTGCGACCCCACCGAACTCAAGTATCTCATCAGTATCACTGTCTCACAAGTGGCTCCTGCAGGCTGTGGTCCTCGATCAAACAGATCGGTATCTCGATGCTCAAAGCACAAACTCAGTCGGAGAACCCTCCACGACTCAATCTCACAACACAGACCCACTCAACGAAGGTACTACACAGCTGGGACCACCGTCTCACCCACGGCTCCCACAACACAACTCCACTGAACTCAACACTCAACTCACGGCCGGAGCTACTCCACGGCCAGATCTACGAAGGGTCCGAAACCCAGGGAGACTAACATCTACGTCCCCAAGAGAGAAAGCAGCCCTTAGAACCCAGATCACTCGAATCCACTCGGGTGGATAAGTTTATAAGAAACCATGTCATTTATTTCAGAAAAATCATTCGATCTGAGAGAAAGCCATCTTTATAATGATTTTTAGTCTTTTTAGGAAAACCCTTTGAAATCAAGTTTTATGCCCAAGCCTCGAAGAGCTGACGCCTTCGTCCCAACGGACGAGAACAGACTCCGACAACCTTGCGAGGCTTGGAAGAAACATTGGCTGACTAAAATCCTGTATTTATCCAAAAAGGTTCTGGGTTCAAGGTCCTGCTAACACACGTGCACCACGATCCCAACCTGGTGGTGACGAGAAGAACAGTGGAAAGGAAAACCCCCGGGACCACCGTTTATCTGAAACGGTTCCCCAAAACACTAACACTGGCCTAACCCAGCCACCAGACCCCACTCGGCCCCCCCGGGCCCGAGTGCAACACCCGTCCCACAACACTCTGACCACTCGGCCCACTACCCGGGCGAGGAAACTCTAAGTCCCGAAGGATATGAAAAGTGCGGGATGTCTAAAGCATAAGGAACCTAGCCCAAATTAAGGTTCACAAATGGTCTGGTCAAAATCATGCACATATGACGGGGGTGCTAGTTAAGTTCCAAGAAAAATACTTAAACTAGCATGCAATCCTAAAACATTAGAATTAGAAGGAAGTCCGTAGACTTGGAGAGAAAACCAACCCACCTCAGAAAGCCACCAATTGCTCGTCGACACTTGCAATTGGCACAGCGGCTTACCTGGCCTCCAAGGGGTCCGCACGCAACCCGAAGCCCGATGCCAGAAACCGCACGCAAAACGGAGCACGCGGCGACCAACCACACGACCGCGCGCTCCGCGGAAGCAAAAACCGCACCGCAAGCTGTCAGAAGCGAAGAAATCGCAAAATCAATCAAAAAGGTCAAAACCGAGCATCCGACGGCGAAAAACAGCTTCCGTCGGCGAAAACAGCCTCCGTCAGCGAAAAATCAGCGCCCGACGGCGAAAAAACAGCCCGTCGGCGAAAACCAGCGCCCGACGGCGAAAACAGCCCCGTCGGCGCAAAAACTGCTCAAAAACAGCTTGCGAAAAGCCAGCGAAAACTGCTCAAACCGCTCGCAAAGTCTGCTCGAAAAACGCGCTAAACCGCTCGCAAACTGCTCGCGAAAAACGGCGAAAACCTGCGCGAAAACTGCGCGAAACGGCGCGAAAACCTGCGCGAAAACTGCGCGAAAACCTGCGCGAAAACTGCGCGAAAACCTGCGCGAAACGGCGCGAAAACCTGCGCGAAAACTGCGCGAAAACCTGCGCGAAAACTGCGCGAAAACCTGCGCGAAACGGCGCGAAAACCTGCGCGAAAACTGCGCGAAAACCCCTCGCGAAAACAGCGGCCGACGGGGGGAAACAACGGCGAAAAACGGTGCCGGCATGCAAACCGAGGCGCCACCGCTGTCCCGGGAGCACGCCGAGCGGCGAAAAACCAGCCGCGCGACGAGGGAGGCCCGCCGCACGCCGCCCAACCAAGCGGCGCTGCGCAGCGGCCTGCTGCGCGGTGCCGGAGCGCACCGCGCTGCGCCCAGCGGCGCTGCGCGCGGCGCCCAGCGGCGCTGCGCGCGGCGCCCAGAGGCGCTGCGCGCGGGCCCGCGCGCAGCCCACTGCGCTGCGCGCGGCCGCGCGCCTGCGCAGGCCCGCGCGCGGCCCGCGCAGGACCGCGCGCGGCCCTGCCGCGCGCCCCTGCGCGCGGCCCTGCCGCGCGCGCCTGCGCGCGGCCAGGAGGGCCCGCGCGCACAGCGCGCGGCCCTGTCGCGCGCCCCTGCGCGCGGCCCTGCCGCGCGCGCCTGCGCGCGGCCAGGAGGGCCCGCGCGCACGCGCGCGGCCCTGCCGCGCGCCCCTGCGCGCGGCCAGGAGGGCCCGCGCGCACGCGCGCGGCCCTGCCGCGCGTCCCTGAGCGCGGCCCTGCCGCGCGCGCCTGCGCGCGGCCAGGAGGTGCCGCGCGCACCTGCGCGCGGCCCTGCCGCGTGCCCCTGCGCGCGGCCCGGCAGCGCCGCGTGCCGCTCTTTGCTGCACGCGGCGCCGCGCCCAGCGGCAAGACGCCGCAGGGTGCTGCCAACAGCAGCACCCTGGCGCCGCGCATGCGCCGTTGCGCGCGCGCGCGGCCGGCGGCGACGGAAAAAAAAACAGAAAAAGGCCCCGATAAATCCGATAAATCCGAAAATCCCAAAAAATCCATAATCCACATTTTTCATGATTTTTAAACACCAATTAAAAATCCTCAAAGCTCCAAAACACCGAAAAAACCTCAAAAAGAGAAATTACTTACCTCGTTGTCGCACGCCGCACGCCCACGGCGCTCTCTCGGCCACCAACGGGGAGTCCAAAAATCCAAGAAGCTCCAATCCCAATTTCTTCTTCTTCTTCTTCTTCCTTTTCCTCTCTTTTCCTTTCCTTTCTTTCTTTCTCTTTTTCTTTCTTTCTTCTCTCTGCTGCAGAGGAGGGTGGAGGCAGCTTTATATAAAGCATAAAGCTTTAATTAATTAAATCCATTAATTAATTAACTCCAAACTCCAACTCCAACTCACTTTTTGCCTTCGGGCTCTCCGCCGCTGCCCGGAACCTCCCGAACTCCGCTGTAAATCGAAAATACACGCGCTCACAGCTTTTTCTCTCCAAAAAGCTCATCCGTTGAGGCGGGGTGCTCAAATCAATTACCGGCTCCAAAATTGCCAGTTCCAACTCACTTTTTGCCTCCGGGTCCTCCGCGTCAGTCCGGAACCTCCCGAACCTCGCTGTAAATCAAAAGTACACGTGTCCACAGCTTTTTCTCTTCAAAAAGCTCGTCCGTTGAGTCGGGGTGCTCAAATCAATTACCGGCTCCAAAATTGCCAGTTCCAACTCACTTTTTGCCTCCGGGTCCTCCGCGTCAGTCCGGAACCTCCCGAACCTCGCTGTAAATCAAAAGTACACGTGTCCACAGCTTTTTCTCTTCAAAAAGCTCGTCCGTTGAGTCGGGGTGCTCAAATCAATTACCGGCTCCAAAATTGCCAGTTCCGACTCACTTTTTGCCTCCGGGCCCTCCGCGTCGGTCCGGAACCTCCCGAACCTCGCTGTAATCTGAAAGTACACCTGTTCCAAGTGTTCCTGAATTTCCGGCGCTCCACGGTGAAGTCGGAAATTTCCAATCTCATCCTCAATCGGCCTACAAAGCCCGGAAAAACCCCGAATCGAGCTGGAGCTTCCGCGTTGATCCGAATCAACCCGGCATCAACTGTAACCTCAGATACAACATGCTCAAGGCAACTCTCTGCTCCAAGTCATCTGAGTGGTCGGCGCGCTATCCAAAGTCCCGGTACTCTACACAAATACTCTTCAACTTTCATATATTTCAACTGAGGATCAATTAGCTGACATTCTAACAAAACCTTTGGATCAAAAACGTTTTATTCATTTACGAAAAGCAATTGGGATGCTTTCCTTGAAATAATCTTCTTTTTGAAATCTTTGCTCAGGATAGGTTTTGTATTTGTTTTTGTTTTGTTCATTATCTATGTTTGTACATAGGACATTAATTGAGCATAGATCATAATTGACTTTAATTGCATCTTTTCGCACATTTAGAAATTTATTATGCTTTTGCCATCATAATATTTCACTGTTGCAATGATCATTTATGTTAATTAAATCATCTTCTAAGTGATCAAAGTCAATTTCTCTCTCTCTATGATCTCTTGGTATAGTCATTATCTTATTTGACTGCTTAGTCGAGTATGAAATCGAGATCAATATTTGGTTGAATACTTTATATCTTAAATAATTGATAGCCAATTGAGGGGGAGTCATAGAAAAGGTAAAATGCTCAAAAGATGTGGAAAGAGTTACATCCCAATGAGGAGTGTGAAAACTACCACCACATGGAGGAAAGAGCTACCACCTCGGTCGTCCGAGTATTGTGTGCAGCTACCACATGTATACCAAGCATGGTTGTTCAAATTTTTGATTAAGTAAAATGCATGTTGAAATACTTGACTCTGTCAAATTTCAAGGTTGGTATAAGGTGGGTTTTTAAAGAAAGATGCTCAAAGAGCCACTCTCTTCAACAGATTGTCTAGATACATTATCTATTATATTTGGGATTTCAAACATCTATTGATCTTTGTATTTCATTTTCTTTACTGAATTGATGATTTGATAAAGGCATTACTCATAAGATCAAGTTAGATGTAATTGAAGGTGTTCAACTTTAAGGGATTTAATTTTTGTAAATTTTCGTTTCATTTTTGGATATTATTGATAGATTTGGCATAATCTAATTCTTGTTGTATGAAACGATGATTTTTGTTTAAAGTTGATACACATTTGCGCTTACAATCTTTTTCTGGTTTTTCTTGAATTTCTCTGAAATTTTCTAAAGAAAAAGTTGGGGCCGATCCGGATCGGGCTAGATGATCCGGATCCCGAACGCAGGAATTCTTCTGCGGGCTGACGATCCGGATTGTATCTGCCGATCCGGATCCCGAACGCAGGTTCTCACTGCGGGTAGCCGATCCGGATCGCAGTTATGAACTGATCCGGATCGCGGCTAGGTTTTATAAAGAACGAAAGGGGTTTTTGATTTCTTTTACTCCAATCTTTTGTTCCAAAGTTTCCAGAGCCCCTTTCTCTAGATTTCATCCTTCCTGGAAGCTTTCAAACTCAAGTTCTTCAACTCCAAGTAAGTTTTATTGATCAAAATCTCGGTTTTTCACCGTTTTTCTTTCTTCCTCCTCAAACGTGATGAATTTCTTGGATCAACTTTGTTTGTGGATGGTTTTTGATCAAATTTCTTTTGAAATAAGAACTCTGGGTAGATTAGTTTTGATTATATGCTAGGTATTCTCCTGATCAACGGATTTTTAGGCTTCGATTTCTAAAATTTCGGTTTTAGGGCATATAATAAGGATTTTCGAAAATCATGCAATTGATCTATTTTTAAAAGTCCTTTTGCAAAACTAATTTGATTCTTAGTCTCTCTACATGATTATGATTGTTTGGGTATAATTTTTCAATCCTTGAAAATTAACAATTTTTTCATGTGTTCTTGAGTTGGTCTACACAGGATTCCTTTTCTCAAGAAACCATTAGCAATGGTGATCACTTGGATTGTTCTCCTACTTGCGGCTATGGTTCATACGAGAGACACCGTCAAGCCCAAGAGGGCTAAGAAGGCTAAGAAAGCGAAGAAAGCTAAAGATGATTCCGATACAGAATCTGAAACGGAATTAATTAATTGGGATGAACTGCAAGTTGAAGCAACGACTGTTCCGACTGCTTCAAAGGGAAAAGCACCTGCAGAAACATCAAAGGCTCCGCCCACTGCTGCTGAGAAAGGCAAAGCTCCAATGGAAGAAACTTCTGGGAAGACAAGAAGAAAAAGTATTGCTCGCAAAAGAGGGAGTGCACAAGGAATCTCCATTGAGCAACCAGCTGATAGGCAAGCACCTCCTCAAGACTTTGTCAGCTCGGCTAGAATAAAGGATTTTGAAAACAGAGAATGCATTGGAGAAAGGCATGTTGATGTAAAAGCCTTAAAGCAGCGTTCTCAGACGTTTGGGACTTTGTTTGACCAGAGAGGTCTTGCTTCCATTTGCGATTTCCCGGAGACCACTGGGTATTGTCTTCACTCAGTGAGGATGTTTTATCAGAATGCCTGCTATCTAGTTGATCAGGAAAGCGGGCGTCAGGATTTTCAAACATTAGTCAAGAATGTCAGAATCAAAGTAACGCCTCAGCTAATTGGTGAAGTACTAGGGATGGACGCCCGAGCCGATGGCACTCATTACCTGAAGAATCAAGCCTTCAACACCTACTCCTGGAGAGTGGTAGTTGATGGAATCTGTGTTCCAAATACTCGGTCGACAGGAAACTCCGTTTTCTCGAAAGAACTACGACCAGAGTACCGCATCTTAAACCTTATTGTTTGTTACAATATTATTCCAAACATGAACACAAAGGTTCTTCGGTGGGAAAGAATGATATTCCTTTATCTACTTGGAAACCCCGCAGCAGCAATGGGAGCTAACTTAAACATTCCCTACGTCATCTGGTCAAGGATGGCACGATATGTGGAGCAAGCTCATCCGTCAGAGAGACTACCTTTTCCAATGATCATCATGCGCATTCTTCGCAAATTTAAAGCTGACACAAATGCGAGTTCCTATCTGCACAGTCTAGGAACGATCAATGACACAACAATTGTAAAGTCTCTTTCGACGAAGCCAGATGAACCTTTCATACCTCTTCACCGGCAACGAGAACAACGACAACAAGCAACAACCTCTGCACCGGCAGCAGCTCCTCCAGTCCAACCAGCACCACCATCACAACCAGCACCTCCGGCACAACAAGCACCGCAATCAACTTCTGATGATGATGCATCTGTTACCTCAATCTATAAAGAACAGCAAAGGCTCTCCAACGAGCAAGAACGTATATCAAATGAACTAATTGAGGTAAAGGAAGAAATAAAGAAGGTAAATAAAAATCAATCAGCAATGAACAAGCGAATAAAGAAGATTTTCCAAATCCTCGGCTGTATCAGTTCAGACGAGTCTGAATAATCCGTATCCTTCTAATTTCTGTTTATTATGCATATGTTTAAATCCTTCTGTTGTGCAGGTTTTTAAGTTTTAATTTGAGTTTTTAGTTCTCTAACTTAAACTGTTAACCATTCTCTCCACTTCTGTAATCTTTGGCTTTATTTGTGACAAAAAGGGGGAGAGAGTTTAGAACAATGATTTGAACAATGAACAATACAATGAACAATGATTGTGAAAATCTTGATGATGAAGATTTTGTATACATCAAGGTAAGTATATCTTCAACTTCAACTTTGGTTTTCATCTTGTGATTGTTTGCATGTCTCGACTAACTATTCGACTAACTATTTGGGCATGTAATATAACTAACAAGTTGATGTTGGACTAACATTTTGTGACATTTGGTTTTTAATTGCATAGAAGATATGTTGGTTTTTGACTATGATTCTCTTACATATCTGAATTCTCAAATGTCATGATGATCAGATAAACTCTATCTCTGTACTAGATTTTGTATGCTAAATATTCTTGAGGTATCTAACGATCTCTTTTTGTCAAAAATGATTTCTTTGTGCAGAGAGTACAGATGTCTAAGTCTAGAGTCTGTTTTAGGAGTTTATCTCATGTTTTTAAATTTTTGGATCTCCATTGTAAATTTTTGTTGTATGGTGATAGCAACAAAAATATCTTTTTGAATTTTCTTTAGTGGATCTGTGTTTTGTCACAAAACCGCCAAAGGGGGAGATTGTTACGGAATTTGAGTTGGCGTAGTTTCGTGAAAGTCTCAAGTCTTGAAGATTGAAGGTGAAGAAAGTTGGATCGTTTAACTCAATCTCAAGAAAGAAGAATTCAAAAGGATCAGGTATGATTAACCTAAGATTTTGTGTGATCCGAATACTTCTTGTAGTGTAGAAACACTTGGAAGAATCTTTCATTGCATAAAAATCAAAAACTGGACTTGGGACATGTTCAGGATCCGGATCAGGTTGTTCGATCCGGATCCCGAAGGTGGTTCGTTCATACACCAGTTCAATCCGGATCGTAGCCTCTCTTGATCCGGATCCCCAACACTGAGTTTACCATCTTCCTTGAACGATCCGGATCAGGCTTCGCAATCCGGATCCCGAACGTTGATGTTTGGTGAACTGTATGAACGATCCGGATCAAGCACTTCGATCCGGATCCCGAACCTTCGTTTTTCTGGAATTGCCTGACTCGTTGCGACGATCCGGATCACAGTTAATCCGATCCGGATCGCCGTCCGTAAAATCTCCAGAAATGTTAGGTTTTTGATTCTTATCTCCTTCCTAGGGTTTCTAACCTATAAATAGACCATATGATTCTTTTTCTAGGGTGAATCCACTGTGAATCGAAATAGCCGTCATTTTCATATATCATCTTATACGGCTCTAGATCCACATATAGAGAAGAAAGGAAATCATTAGAGAATACTCTATGTTTCTTCATCTATATTGATTAGTTTGTGTAGAGTACCGGAGCTTTGGGCAGTGTGCCGACCCCACGTGGCAGCCTGGTATTGTGGAAATACCATCAACAGTTTCTGTTTGTATTTACAGAGAGGTTCGGGTGGTCCCGTAGCGACGCGGAAGTCTTTTTGAAGAAAGTGAGTTGGCGTCGACTTGAAAGCTTGCGGGTCGAGCTTTGGTTTCTTGGATGGTTTTGATGTGAGTTGAACTCTTGGGACATGTGTATTATGTGTTTACAGAGGTGTTCGGTTGGTTTCGGGGTGATGCGGAGGATCCGAGGCGAGAAAGTGTGTTGGCGGGGCAAATTTTGGAGTTTTCGGGCTGTTGCTGGGAGTTTTGGGAGGCTGGTTCCGGAACCAGGTGTTTGGTTCCGGAACCAGGGGCTGTGTACCGGTACCAAGTGGGTGGTACCGGTACACAGACACAGGGGGAGCCCCGATTAAGCCCGGACTTGCACAGTAAACCTCGGTATGGGCTTCTTCTGTTCCAACTACTCCCGCGTTGATTTTTATACCCCTCAACACAGCTCCCTCACCCTTATCTCATCCCTTATCCATCCTCCACCATTCCTTGCTGCCTGAGAAGAAGGAGAGGAAGAAGAAGGTGAAGAAGCTTGGTTTCCATTTCTGCTGCTTGTGGGAGTTGACCGAGTCAACGTGCGCGCGCGAGGAGCAATTTGAGGTAATTGATTGTTGGAAACTATGGATTTGGATTCATTGGTTCTTCTCTTGGGTTTTATTGATGGATTTTAATGGTGAATTGAGCTAATTTTCCATTCTTGCTCCTTGGTACTCTCGGATTGCATGCTTGCAGCAGGTTGAGTACTGTGCAAATCCGCAACTCTTCGCACGCTTAATTCGTGGACTGTAGTGATCGGTTTGAGCTGGGATTTTTATGGTGGCCTAGCTGGGTGCTGTGGAGGTTGCGTGGAGCTCCGTGGATTTTTCCGAGACGCGCGACGGCGCGCGCCGCGCGCGAGGGGCGCAGTTCAGTTTTTCTTCAGTTTTCGCCCGTTTCTTCACCGATTTCAGTGCGGCCTTCGGGAAGCATTTGAGGTGGGTTGGTTTTTCTTCTAAAAATCGTGGAATGCCCTCTAATGCTTCAGAACGCACTTTGATCATGTCAAAACTGTATATTTTAGCTGTTAAATGATCTGATAGTTGCCTAGAAAATTATGGAAATATTATCTGAACCCCAAAGCATTTTTAGTAGACTCTTGGCACTATATGACACTAGACGGTATACTTGGTTGGCCTCTTTTAACCTCCCGAACCGTTTTAAAAATCCGAAAGCTTGTTTTATTGGAAAACCGACTTTTAAAAATGGTTTTAAAATGTCCGAGGGTTCTAGTGATGCTGCATGGGTTCGGGGAGCGTGTTCTCTCGTGCCGGGGGGCCGAGGAGAATTTGGTTGTTTATTAAAGCCTTTCTGTGGCTTTTTTTGAGTTTTACTAGTGTCGTTGGGGGTTCCATGAGAGCACTTCAGATTGAGTCGTGGAGTTTACTCCGACCTTGACATGAGAGTGAGTTGTCTGTTCACTGTGTTCCGATCTTTTTGATCGCGGATTGTAGCCTGCTGAGCCTGGCATGTTTGCCAGTATTGAGATACTTGAGATACTTGAGTTCGGTGGGGTCGCTCCCCTCGAGCTACGCCCCGGGTGCGATGATGTTACCGAGCCTGACGAGGCTGCGATGTGTTACTGATAGTCCTTGAGGGACACCCTACGTAAGTCCGTTCCTCCGGGATGTGCGG
This sequence comes from Tillandsia leiboldiana, assembly GCA_029204045.2. Lineage (NCBI taxonomy): Eukaryota > Viridiplantae > Streptophyta > Magnoliopsida > Poales > Bromeliaceae > Tillandsia > Tillandsia leiboldiana. The sequence continues at coordinate 9,780,554 of CM055066.1, forward strand.
CAGTAGATGAGCGCAGGCTTGACTTTATCTTGACTGGTCCAAAGTGGACAGTCATTGAGATTTGGGTGAGACGTGTGAGTGAGTTACATTGCAGGTTCATAGATGAGTACTTTTCCTTTGAGCATATGTAGAGGCATATAGAGGTAGATTTCCTGCTTCCATATCTATCTATCTATCTATCTATTTGTTTACCCTTTTGTGCCTCCGGTGGACTTAGTGGGCATACCGTGTGCTTTGAGGACGGTACCCACTGGGAACTACCTTTGCAGTAGTTCTCACACCCGCTGCGGTGCAGGTTTTCCTGAGGCAGCTGCTCCGACTCCTTCCCGTGCGGGGTCTTCAGATCGAGGTAAGGGCGTGGCCGACTAGTCGCTTACCCGAGTCAGTTTAGTGGAGAGGTAGCAGTACCCTTTTGAGTTTCCACTTTTGTAGAGTGAGATTTTGAGAGATGTTTTTTTGTACCTTGAGGACAGCTTGTATCTTGGATTTTATTTACTCTAGTACAGTTGTTCTGTTTCCTTTCTATAGCATGTTCTTACTTCTGCTCTGATATCTGTCGGCTATAGATTTATTTGCAGGGTAGACGCTTCGTCTGTACGGCAGTTTCCGTACAGATGGCGGATCTGTTAGCGAGCCCGGGTCGCAGTTTCGACCCCGGGGCGTGACAGATTAGAGTGGTATCGGAGCCTAGGTTTATAGGTCATTGAGGACTTAGAGACCCTAGGCTTTTAGCTGGACAGTAGGTTGACTATCGAGAGAGACGTGATTTCTGCGAGAGTCCTGATTGAGTTGTAACTCCCCCAGAGGATTGGGGTGAGTAATTTTGCATGTTTATTCTCTAAAGGGGACATGTCGGCTGCAGACGACATTACGCTTTAGAATGGGTAATATGTATAGACTCTCGTTTGATTGGGTTGAGTGATTCTTGGTCCTGATGTTTGGTTTTAATTGCAGGATTGCGATGCCTCCCAGACGTCGAGCTACGACGAGGGCTCACCCAGCCGCAGACGAGGAGCCTGAGCGGCAGGAGGCTCCACCTGTTGATCAGGGAGAGGTTCAGGCGCTGCGGGCCCAAGTGGCCCATTTGTCGGAGGCGTTGCAACGCCAAGATGAGGCGTCCAAACGCCAGGAGGAGACAGCCAGGCGCCAGGAGGAGACAGTTAGGCGCCAGGAGGAGGCAGCCAAGGCCCAGCAAGAGAATGTGGAACGGTTGGTGAGGTTACTCGAGCAGAGGGCACCTCCAGCGACGCCCCCAGTAGCTACCTCGGCGACCTCGTCACAGATTGCTCCTTTGACGGAGGCAGAGCAGAGAGAGCTCACGGATCGACTGTCGTATATTAGCCAGTTCCATCCCCCGCGGTTCTCTGGTCTGAGCTCGGAGCCGTGGGAAGTCGAGAACTGGATTGCTGCTATGGAAAAATTATTCGAGAATCTTTTCATCAAGGAGGAGTATCAAGTGCACCTGGGAACTCACTTTTTGGAGAAAGACGCCGAGACTTGGTGGCGTCGGGTTCGCCCTGTTGGACCGCCGGGCGTACAGTTGCTGACTTGGCACGAGTTTCGAGCTTTACTGCGTGGGGCTTACTTCCCCGACAGTGCAAAGCAGAAACTCGAAGGAGATCTTCGACGGCTACAGCAGGGTAGCCGACCCCTACAGGAGTATATACGAGAGTTCCAGCGCTTACTGAACAGTGTTCCATACGTCGCCCCAGATGAGCCGCAGAGGGTTGATCTATTTGAGAGGGGATTGCACCAGGATATCTACCATCACGTCCACTCCCATCGGTCACCTACCTTGGACGCAGCTATTGAGCGAGCTCGATGGGTCTCCCGAGGGACCGTTATTATGACAGAGAGGGGCGAGGCGCCAGGGACCAGCTCCGGGGAGAAGCGCCCCACACCTCAGGATTTTGGGCAGTCAAGCAGACCGAGGCCCCCGAGACCACCGCAGCCACAGATCCAGCCTCGAGGCCGCGGGTCACAGAGGAGGCAGAGGCCAGGGGGTCATCGGCCGCCTAGACAGCAGTAGCAGCAGCAGCAGCAGAGGCGCTCCGATCAGTGTGTGATTTGTGGCGGGCCTCACGCACCTCAGCAGTGCGAGCAGCGACAGGGCAGATGCTATCGATGTGGACAGCCGGGACATATAGCTTGGACTTGCCCGAGGGCAGGGTCTTCAGCACCGTCGACTACATCGACTTCTCCCTTGCCCCTGCAGGCAGTGGGAGCTTCGCCGAGCTTCACCCGGGGTGATCGTGCCACCTCCTCACGACAGTCTGAGGGACGACCTCCAGCGAGCGGGCGAGTGTACGCCGCTCAGGTCGAGGATTCCACAGCAGCGGATCAGGTAGTAGCAGGTATTGTTCTTATCTCCTCTACCCGTGCTCGAGCGCTTTTTGATACTGGAGCATCACATTCATTCATCAGTAGTACATTTGCATCTTCGCATGGGTTTGAGATTGGGCCATTGACTCATGCATTAGAGGTCCAGGTTCCGGGTTGTGTATTGCATGTAGATGAGTGCTGTTGGTCCTGCCCAGTGCAGTTAGGACCGTGGATTTTACCCATTGACCTGTTGATCTTGCGCCGACTTCAGGATTTTGATGTGGTTTTGGGTATGGATTGGTTATCCCGGTTCTATGCTACTATTGATTGTAGATTGAGGACTGTGACCCTTCGGGAGCCGGGTCAGGAGGATTATGTGTATAGGGGATGTCAGAGTGCATTGTTTGCAGTGACAGTGTCCTCCGCCAGAGCCCGACAGATGTTGAGTAGAGGCTGTGTCGCTTTCCTTGCGACTGTTGTAGAGGCACCTACGGCGATGCCCGGACTCGAGGACATCCCTGTTGTCTGCGAGTACCCGGATGTTTTTCCCTCGGAGCTATCATCTATGCCGCCGGATCGAGAGATAGAGTTTGTGATTGATGTAGTCCCTGGAACTACATCAGTCTCTAAAGCGCCCTACAGGATGGCCCCAGCAGAGTTGAGAGAGCTAAAGGCTCAATTGCAGGATCTTTTGGATCGAGGGTTCATCAGACCTAGTGTCTCTCCGTGGGGAGCGCCGATTCTTTTTGTGAAAAAGAAGGACGGATCACTTAGATTGTGTGTGGATTATCGAGAGTTGAATAAAGTGACCGTTCGGAACAAGTATCCTCTCCCCAGGATTGATGATTTGTTTGATCAGCTTCAGGGAGCTACGGTCTTCTCCAAGATCGACCTTCAGTCCGGTTACCACCAGCTTAAGGTGAGGGCCGAGGATGTGTCCAAGACAGCTTTCAGGACTCGGTATGGGCATTATGAGTTCACAGTGCTACCTTTTGGATTGACTAATGCCCCAGCCGCATTTATGGATCTAATGAACCGAGTGTTTCAGCCCTACTTGGATCGTTTTGTAGTTGTGTTTATTGATGACATTCTGGTTTACTCCCGAAGTGACGCGGAGCACGAGGAGCACTTGAGGATAGTGCTGCAGCTTCTGAGAGAGAAGAAGTTGTATGCCAAGTTAAAGAAGTGCGCTTTTTGGCTTCGGGAGGTTTCTTTTCTAGGCCACGTAGTTTCAGCCGCAGGAGTGGCAGTGGACCCGGCGAAGATTGATTCAGTTCGGGATTGGCCTAGACCCACGACGGTGACAGAGGTGCGCAGCTTTTTGGGCCTTGCAGGGTACTACCGTCGTTTTGTAGAAGGCTTTGCGAAGCTTTCTACTCCCCTCACTCGGTTGACCAGGAAGGGGATCAGGTTTGTGTGGACAGAGCAGTGTCAGCAGAGCTTCGAGGAGTTGAAGCAAAGGTTGATTTCAGCGCCAGTCCTTTCACTACCAGTCATGGGAGAGGGATTCGTGATTTACAGTGATGCCTCCCACAGCGGCCTAGGATGTGTGTTGATGCAGCATGGTAGGGTAATTGCTTATGCTTCGCGCCAGCTAAAGGATTATGAGAAGAATTACCCTACACATGACTTGGAGTTAGCCGCTGTTGTCTTTGCTTTGAAGCTTTGGCGGCACTATCTTTATGGCGAGCATTGTGAGATCTTCACCGACCACCAGAGTTTGAAGTATTTGTTCACCCAGAAGGAACTCAACTTGAGGCAACGCCGGTGGCTGGAGCTGCTAAAGGATTATGATCTGAGTATTCAGTATCATCCCGACAAGGCCAATGTGGTCGCAGACGCCTTGAGCAGGCGATCAGGGCAGTCCTTGAGCTTGTTGATTACTCAGCAGATGCCCTTGAGAGAGCAGTTGAGGCGCTTGGATATCGAGGTAGTGTCCCCTGGGGTCTCTGCAAGACTTATGTCCATGGTCTTGCAGCCCGCTCTGTTGGACAGGATTAGAGAGAAACAGAGTGAGGACCCCGAGCTTGTGAGGATTAGAGATCAGCTTCAGCAGGATCAGGGTGGGGACTTTTCTGTGGATACAGCGGGAGTACTCAGGTACAGGGACCGCTTTTGTGTGCCCGTGGACTCTGAGGTTCGAGAGCTGATTTTGAGGGAAGCTCACTATACACCTTACACCCTCCATCCTGGGGGAACTAAGATGTATAGGGACTTGAGGGCACAATTTTGGTGGCGCGGCATGAAGAGAGATATTGGAAGGTTTGTGGCTCGTTGTTTAACTTGTCAGCAAGTTAAAGCTGAGCATCAGGTTCCAGCTGGCAAGTTGCAGAGCCTTCCAATACCTGAATGGAAATGGGACCGTGTCACTATGGATTTTATTGTGGGATTGCCGAGGACTCAGAGTGGTTCTGATGCCTTATGGGTGATTGTTGATCGTTTGCCAAATCAGCCCACTTTCTGCCGATGCAGCTGAGTTGGTCCTTGGAGAGGTTAGCACAGTTATATATCGACGAGATTGTGAGACTGCACGGGGTGCCAGCATCGATTGTGTCGGACAGGGACCCGAGGTTTACTTCACAGTTTTGGAGGAGTCTGCACAGAGCCTTGGGGACCCAGCTTCAGTTTAGCACCGCCTTTCACCCACAGACTGATGGACAGTCGGAGAGGACCATCCAGACTCTGGAGGACATGTTGAGAGCATGTGTCCTGAGCTTCAGTGGCAGTTGGGATCGACACTTGAGATTAGCCGAGTTTGCGTATAACAATAGCTTCCAGGCGAGCATTCAGATGGCGCCCTACGAAGCATTGTATGGTCGGAAGTGTCGATCGCCTCTATTTTGGAGTGACGTGGGCGAAAGGAAGACTTTGGGGCCAGATTTGCTTGTTGAAGCCGAGGAAAAGGTCAGGATCATTCGGCGACATTTAGAGACCGCTCAGAGCCGTCAGAGGAGTTATGCAGACAGGAGGCGGCGAGACTTGGAGTTTCAGGTGGGAGACCATGTTTTTCTGAAAGTCTCGCCATCTCAAGGAGTTCGCCGATTTGGAGTACGCGGAAAGCTTAGTCCGCGGTTTATCGGGCCATTTGAGGTGCTAGAGCGCATTGGACCAGTGGCATATCGGGTTGCGCTACCGCCGCGGTTGGCAGGCACCCATGATGTGTTTCATGTATCCACCTTGAGGAAATATGTGTTTGACCCCTCACATATCCTGGACTTCACATCCTTGGAGCTAGACGAGGACTTGGGCTATCGGGAGCAACCGGTGCGAATTCTTGCTCGAGAGACGAGAGAATTGCGCAACCGGATTATACCTTTTGTTAAGGTTTTATGGAGTCATCATGAGGAGAGAGAGGCCACATGGGAGCCTGAGGATGAGCTGAGAGTTTCATATCCCCACTTATTTGAGTCGCCCTCTTGAGATTTGGATTTTTGCGGTTTCGAGGACGAAACCGTTAAAAGGAGGGGAGAGTGTAGAGTACCGGAGCTTCGGGCAGTGTGCCGACCCCACGTGGCAGCCTGGTATTGTGGAAATACCATCAGCAGTTTCTGTTTGTATTTACAGAGAGGTTCGGGTGGTCCCGTAGCGACGCGGAAGTCTCTTTGAAGAAAGTGAGTTGGCGTCGACTTGAAAGCTTGCGGGTCGAGCTTTGGTTTCTTGGATGGTTTTGATGTGAGTTGAACTCTTGGGACATGTGTATTATGTGTTTACAGAGGTGTTCGGTTGGTTTCGGGGTGATGCGGAGGATCCGAGGCGAGAAAGTGTGTTGGCGGGGCAAATTTTGGAGTTTTCGGGCTGTTGCTGGGAGTTTTGGGAGGCTGGTTCCGGAACCAGGTGTTTGGTTCCGGAACCAGGGGCTGTGTACCGGTACCAAGTGGGTGGTACCGGTACACAGACACAGGGGGAGCCCCGATTAAGCCCGGACTTGCACAGTAAACCTCGGTATGGGCTTCTTCTGTTCCAACTACTCCCGCGTTGATTTTTATACCCCTCAACACAGCTCCCTCACCCTTATCTCATCCCTTATCCATCCTCCACCATTCCTTGCTGCCTGAGAAGAAGGAGAGGAAGAAGAAGGTGAAGAAGCTTGGTTTCCATTTCTACTGCTTGTGGGAGTTGACCGAGTCAACGTGCGCGCGCGAGGAGCAATTTGAGGTAATTGATTGTTGGAAACTATGGATTTGGATTCATTGGTTCTTCTCTTGGGTTTTATTGATGGATTTTAATGGTGAATTGAGCTAATTTTCCATTCTTGCTCCTTGGTACTCTCGGATTGCATGCTTGCAGCAGGTTGAGTACTGTGCAAATCCGCAACTCTTCGCACGCTTAATTCGTGGACTGTAGTGATCGGTTTGAGCTGGGATTTTTATGGTGGCCTAGCTGGGTGCTGTGGAGGTTGCGTGGAGCTCCGTGGATTTTTCCGAGACGCGCGACGGCGCGCGCGCGCGCGAGGGGCGCAGTTCAGTTTTTCTTCAGTTTTCGCCCGTTTCTTCACCGATTTCAGCGCGGCCTTCGGGAAGCATTTGAGGTGGGTTGGTTTTTCTTCTAAAAATCGTGGAATGCCCTCTAATGCTTCAGAACGCACTTTGATCATGTCAAAACTGTATATTTTAGCTGTTAAATGATCTGATAGTTGCCTAGAAAATTATGGAAATATTATCTGAACCCCAAAGCATTTTTAGTAGACTCTTGGCACTATATGACACTAGACGGTATACTTGGTTGGCCTCTTTTAAGCTCCCGAACCGTTTTAAAAATCCGAAAGCTTGTTTTATTGGAAAACCGACTTTTAAAAATGGTTTTAAAATGTCCGAGGGTTCTAGTGATGCTGCATGGGTTCGGGGAGCGTGTTCTCTCGTGCCGGGGGGCCGAGGAGAATTTGGTTGTTTATTAAAGCCTTTCTGTGGCTTTTTTTGAGTTTTACTAGTGTCGTTGGGGGTTCCATGAGAGCACTTCAGATTGAGTCGTGGAGTTTACTCCGACCTTGACATGAGAGTGAGTTGTCTGTTCACTGTGTTCCGATCTTTTTGATCGCGGATTGTAGCCTGCTGAGCCTGGCATGTTTGCCAGTATTGAGATACTTGAGATACTTGAGTTCGGTGGGGTCGCTCCCCTCGAGCTACGCCCCGGGTGCGATGATGTTACCGAGCCTGACGAGGCTGCGATGTGTTACTGATAGTCCTTGAGGGACACCCTACGTAAGTCCGTTCCTCCGGGATGTGCGGCAGTAGATGAGCGCAGGCTTGACTTTATCTTGACTGGTCCAAAGTGGACAGTCATTGAGATTTGGGTGAGACGTGTGAGTGAGTTACATTGCAGGTTCATAGATGAGTACTTTTCCTTTGAGCATATGTAGAGGCATATAGAGGTAGATTTCCTGCTTCCATATCTATCTATCTATCTATCTATTTGTTTACCCTTTTGTGCCTCCGGTGGACTTAGTGGGCATACCGTGTGCTTTGAGGACGGTACCCACTGGGAACTACCTTTGCAGTAGTTCTCCCACCCGCTGCGGTGCAGGTTTTCCTGAGGCAGCTGCTCCGACTCCTTCCCGTGCGGGGTCTTCAGATCGAGGTAAGGGCGTGGCCGACTAGTCGCTTACCCGAGTCAGTTTAGTGGAGAGGTAGCAGTACCCTTTTGAGTTTCCACTTTTGTAGAGTGAGATTTTGAGAGATGTTTTTTTTTACCTTGAGGACAGCTTGTATCTTGGATTTTATTTACTCTAGTACAGTTGTTCTGTTTCCTTTCTATAGCATGTTCTTACTTCTGCTCTGATATCTGTCGGCTATAGATTTATTTGCAGGGTAGACGCTTCGTCTGTACGGCAGTTTCCGTACAGATGGCGGATCTGTTAGCGAGCCCGGGTCGCAGTTTCGACCCCGGGGCGTGACAGTTTGATTCTAGGTTTTCATACTCACATCTTGAGTTGAATCAAACTAATGAATACTTAGATGGTATTTCCGATCTATCTTTGATCTAAGTATTCGGCGGATCATCACCACCCAAAACAACGATTTACCCCAAAAATCGGCGCGTGGATTCGCGTGTCCTTGTGGATTCAAGGTTCAACCGCCCTCGTGGATTCAGAGCGAGGCACGTTCGTGGATTCGAAGGGTGCTATTGGGTGAAGACCGTGGATTAGGTCGGACGTCGTGGATTCGACGTTGGACGCCGTGGATTCGGCGTTGGGCGCAGATCGTGGATTCGAGAAGCGTCGCGGAGCGAGCGGAGAAGATCCTCTAGGAGCGTATGGAAAAGGTTGAGTCGTAAGTGTGTATGGTAAATCACCTTGTACGTGTTTTAATTCTAGTGGATTTCTGCCGTGTTATCGGTCCCGTGGTTTTTTACTCCGGTGATGGAGTTTTCCACGTAAAAATCTTGCGTATTATTTTTATTTCCGCATTGGGTTTTTATCGCAACGATTTTTGAGTGTTTGTGCGTTTACACCTATTCACCCCCCTCTAGGTGTTTTTTCCCCTATTTAGATCCTTATTACATATAACCCAACAACTCTTTCCACATCTTTTGAGCATAACACTTTTTCTTTGACTCCCCCTTAATTGGCTATCAATTATTTAAGATATAAAGTATTCAACCAAATATTGATCTCGATTTCATACTCGACTAAATAGTCAAATAAGATAAAAACTATACCAAGAGATCATCGAGAGAGAAATTGACTTTGATCAAAACAAAGATGATTTAATTCACATAAATGATCATTGCATCAAATGAATTATTATGATATCCAAAGCATAATAAATTTCTAAATAAACGAAAAGATGCTACTAAAGTCAATAAGACATATGCTCAATTAATGTTCTATGTCTAAGCATAGATAATGAACAAAAACACAAAAACAAAACCTAACCTAAATAAGAGTTTCAAAAAGGGGTTATTTCAAGGAAAGTATTCCAATTGCTTTACGCAAATGAATAAAACGTTTTTGATCCAAAGGTTTTGTTAAAAAGTCAGCTAATTGATCTTCAGTTGAAATGTAGGAAATTTGAAGAATATTTGATTCAACTAGCTCTCTAAGAAAATGATATCTAAGTTCAATGTGTTTTGTTCTTGAGTGCAACACAGGGTTTTTTGAAATGTTTATAGCACTAGTGTTGTCACATAAAACAGTTACCGAAGTTGCTGAAATCCGGAAGTCGCTCAACACGCTTTTCATCCAAATGAGTTGAGTTGAACAACTACCCGCTGAGATATATTCCGCTTCGGCAGTCGAGAGTGCAATGCAGTTTTGCTTTTTACTATGCCATGCAACAAGACAATGGCCAAGATAAAAACATGCACCACTCGTACTTTTCCGATCATCCACAGATCCTGCCCAATCGGCATCTGAGTATCCAATAATATCTAGACTTGTTCCCATAGGATACCAAATTCCGAAATTAATGGTTCCTTTGATGTACCGGATGATCCGTTTCACCGCTTTCAGGTGATCCTCCTTTGGTGCTGACTGATATCTCGCGCAGATCCCAACACTAAAGGATATGTCCGGGCGACTAGCTGTGAGGTAGAGTAGACTTCCAATCATACTTCGATAGAGTTTCTCGTCTACACTATCACTAAGAGATTCACTTCCTAATCCCTTATTGCTAGTTCCTATAGGAGTAGGAAAATCTTTAGAATCTTCTAATCCGAATTTCTTTACCAACTCCTTTGCATACTTGGATTGACACAGATGGATGCCTTCACCATTTTGTTTCACTTGCAATCCAAGAAAGTATGTCAGTTCGCCCATCATTGACATCTCAAATTCGCTTTCCATGGTTTCAGTGAATTTAGAAGCATCATTATCCTTTGTTGCTCCAAATACAATGTCATCGACATAGATTTGTGCAACAATGAAGTTATTTTGATAATGCTTCACAAAGAGAGTCCTGTCTGCTCCCCCTCGAGTATATCCCTTCTCCAAAAGGTGCTTTATCAACCTTTCGTACCACGCTCGCGGTGCTTGTTTTAAACCGTAAAGAGCCTTTTTCAAACGAAAAACATGGTTAGGTAGTTTACAGTCTACAAAACCTTTCGGTTGAGCCACATAAACTTGCTCATTTAAAAACCCATTTAAAAACGCGCCCTTAACGTCCATTTTAAAGAGTTTTATTTTAAAGTGACAAGCAATAGCGAATAAGATACGAATGGACTCGAGTCTAGCTACAGGGGCGAACGTTTCATCAAAGTCTATACCTTCTATTTGAGAGTAGCCTTGAGCAACTAAACGTGCTTTGTTCCTGATGATGGTACCATCCTCATTTTTCTTGTTCTTGAAAATCCATTTAGTACCAATCACATTGTGTTGCTTCGGAGGCGTCGTTAATTCCCAGACTTTGTTTCATTCAAACTGATGGAGCTCTTCCTGCATTGCTTCAATCCAGTAGTCATCCTGAAGAGCTTCATCGACGTTCTTTGGTTCGATCATGGAAACGTAACAAGCGAATCCACAAACCAACTGCCTCCGAGTTCTGACTCCTTCTTGTGGGTCTCCAATAATGTTTGATTCAGGATGATCCTTGGAGATGCGTAACGTTTGAGGTAATGGAGTACTCGGAGGTACATGAGATGATTCCTGCACATCAGATAAACTTGAAGAACCATTAGATGCATCATTAATATTGGAAGTATTATCATGAGAAGATGCATTTACAGGAGTATCATCATCAAGAGAGATATCAGGGGTAGATTTATCAGATGCAAAGTGGAAAGCTTCGTCTACTTTAACATTTATGGATTCTACAATCGTTTTAGATTCCAAGTTAAATACCCGATATGCTCTACTATTTGTAGAATAACCCAAGAAAATCCCTATTTGTAGAATAACCCAAGAAAATCCCTTCGTCACTTCGAGAGTCAAATTTTCCAAGATTTTCGCGGTCTCGTAAAATGTAACACCGACTCCCAAAGATACGAAAATATTTGATATCCGGTTTTCTACAAAACCATAGTTCATATGGTCTATTTAAAGTTCCCGGGCGCAAATAAACTCGATTAATAACATAGATTGCAGTGTTCACAGCTTCAGCCCAAAAATATAACGGTAAATTCCGGCTATGAAGCATAACACGTGCCATCTCTTGAACAACGCTGTTTTTGCGCTCGACTACACCATTCTGTTGAGGTGTATAGGGTGCTGAGAATTCATGTTTTATCCTATTGGAAATGCAAAAATCAATAAATTTTGAATTTATGAATTCTCCACCTCTATCACTTCTAACACGAATGATCTTTTCATTCATTTCAATCATAATACGAAGGCAAATCTCGTGAAAAGAATCAAAAGTATCAGCTTTCTCTTTTAAAAATGCTACCCATGAGTATCTAGAGAAATCATCAACCAATAAGAAAATATACCATTTACCTCCCAAGGATGGTTGACGTGTCGGCCCCATAAGATCCATATGCAATAATTCCAAGGGCCGTTTAGTACCAACGTGGTTCAAGTTCTTGTGTGCAGTCCTGGATTGTTTTCCCTTTTGACAACCACCACACACAATGTTTTGTTTAAGTGAAAGTTTTGGAACCCCCTTGACCACGTCTTTGTTTGAAATTCTAGCAAGTTCCTTAAAATTTATGTGACCTAGCCTTTCATGCCAAAGTGTTTCATTATTCAAAGAGGCTAAGTTATAATTTTCAGAAATTTTATTGGGAACAACATAACAATTGTTTTCAGATCTAACCCCCTTTAAAAAGAAAACATGGTTCTTATCAGTTACAATGCATTCAACAGATGAAAAATTAACTGAATAACCATTGTCGCAAAGTTGACTGATACTTATGAGGTTAGTCTTAAGGCCATCAACAAATAACACATTATTCAGAATCGGGCCATCTGGAATAGCTACTGTTCCTTTTCCAACAATTTTGGAAGACTGACCGTCTCCGAAAACTACAAGTCCTCCGGAGATTTTCTCAAAATTTTGAAAGCAGTTTTTGTCACCGGTCATGTGACGGGAACAACCGCTATCCAGATACCAAGACGAATTATCATATACATGCAAGGAAATATTTGTAACAATACAAGGGAAGATTTCACCTTTGCGTACCCAAACCTTTCGAGTTTTGGTGTACGTCGGAAATGATTGTGAAGTTGATACCTTTGGTGAAAGCGTCTTGTTTGATCCATTGCTTTTCCTTGACGTCGTCGTCTTGTTTGATGAACTACCGAGGCTCTTTTCCTTCGAATAATTTGCATTTGATTTCCCAGGAATCACCCTTTTGGTAGTCGTTGCAAGAAGTGCTTAAGTTGAGCGTTTGGCTCCCATCTTGCAATTTCTCCTTATGTGCCCTGCAATACCACAACGAAAACATACCTTAGTGCTTGACGATCCTGAGGAGGGTGAAGTAGGCTTGTTGTCATTGCTTGTCGTTAGTTCCGGTGTCGGAGGAGGAGATACCGACTGGGGCACAAAGTGTCACGCCCCGGGGTCGAAACTGCGACCCGGGCTCGCTAACAGATCCGCCACCTATGCCAAACCCGCATAGGCGAAGCGTCCTACCTGCAAAAAGAACTACAGCTAACAGATATCAGAGCTAAAAGATAAAACTGCTGTAGAATAAAATCAACCACTGTACAACTGAAGATAAAACGACAAGGTCCATCTCCCAAAAATGATAATCATACATTAACCTCGAGTACAAAACTCATAGCTCAACAGGGAGATATCTCAAATAAAACATCAGTGTACAAGCTCTCAATACATCATATCCTCACTACATCAGTCTCTCAAAAAGGAAATAAATACCAATCTACCGACTATACTGAAGATCTCCTCCAAAGGGGGTACCGCTACTCTCCAAAGATGGGTCTGGATCTAGCTCGCTACTCCCTCACCACGCACAGCAACCACAGAACGGCAACACCCGCCAAGACTCTGCAAAACAAAGAGGAGAAAGGACAAAAGGGGGAAAACCCCCAACGGGCGTGAGAACTACGCAATAAGGGAGTTCTCAGTGGGTATCGCCACTAGGCCCGACGATCTGCCCACCAAGACTACTAGAGGCAAAAGATAACCGATGCAGTAAAACTGAAAGAAGAAGCTGGAAACACTCTACAGCTACCATGCCTCTATCCAAATGCTCAAATGGGGAAACTCTGATGAAGATATGCAACACTCGCACACGAGGTGCTCAATCGACCCAATCGAGCTGACTGCCACATCGGGTCCAGTCAAACCTGCGCCCACCTACAACCACCTCCCGCTGACGGGCAGGAATTACGTAGGGCGTCCAAACGGACTAACTCGCTATCGAGTAGTGGCTCATGCAGGCTATAGTCAAATCCATGCCCTCTCTCTCTCAGAACGGAAAGACTCAAGATGCTCAACCTCTCACACAATGGTCAAAGAACTCACAACGACCACGGGACCACCGTCAAACCCCGAACGGTTCCCAACAATACTAGCACTGGTCTAAACACAGCTACTAGACTCCACTCGGTCCCCCAGGCACGAGTGTAACAAAAAGTATCTGCCTGAATAAACCCAATCGATAGACCAGTAATCACTGGTACTGCCTGCTCTGCTGGTACGGTCGCATCCCAAGGTAAGTAACAGATCGGCATCGAACCGTCCGATCGCACACAAAAGTAAGTAACAGACTGGCCTCGATCCGTCCAGTCGCACACTCCGGAGTGGCACTCGAGGGGAGCGACCCACACGAGTAAAGTAACTCTGTCATCAGTATCACAAGTATCTCTGTAACCACTGTCTCATAATAGCAGGACTGGATCAAGACTATGATCAAAGTGGGAAACTCCGTCCCCTAACAAAACCCCGATCTGACGCAATAGTACTTAAAAAGTGGGAAACACCATCCACCTGAACAAATCTGATACCCAATCTGATGCAATAGTCAACATCCGGTCAACCGCCCAAAGTCCGCGGTCACCGCAATAACCCACAACCCACAATTGGGTAAATTAATCAAGATCCGGTCAACCGCCTACTGTCCGCGGTTGCCGCAATAACCCACAATCCAACATCAAGCACACCCTGTCTCTGACCCTAAGGTCCCAGCTACACTATCCCAAACCTCTGCTCGAACCCGAGCAACATGACTCAAAAGTCTAAATAAAAAGGAGAAAGAAAGCAATCATGGTTACTCCTAAGTCAAATTCCAATATGTAGTGCAGCAGTAAAAGATGGCCTAACTATATGTTCATACACATATGTCCATACAAGCATGCATTTGTCCTTAAGAAGGATAAAGAAAATAAACCTCATGCCAGAATTAACAATGACCATACCTGTCCATGATTTTCGATCCATAATCACTCCTTGGAGTAGAACCTGCACATAACTACATAATCCTATCCCAATGCATAAACCAGCCTCATAAAAGGTTATGTGCTAATATGGCATGATAATTAATCCTGATATGGTAACCTTGCCTTAGGTGGGCTTCCACTAATCACCAACATGAATATTTGATTATACCATTGTCATACTATGAGAAATTCACTTGCAATTTCCATAGAATCCTCACTGTTAAACTTACCGACCAATTTCAGTTATTGTACCGTACACCTGCATGCAATGCTAACATATAACAATATAGAGAACCGTCCACCGGTTCCGGGAATAAGGCACCCACCTGAAAAGCTGACTGTCCAAAGCCCAACAGCTGAAAACACCAGATAACTCTAATCCCTTGCTCCAATAGTTCAGCACACCCGTAACTCTCCTGGCACAATACAAAGCTCACTAATTACACTAAGGCTCCCAAATATAACTCTTATAATCCCATACAACAACAGTCCCGAAACTGTTAAATTATCACCTGTAAAAAGTGCCCAGAAAATTCCAAGAAAAATACCACAGCGATCCTCGCGTCGATAGCTTCGCAACGGCACCTTGCACGCCTAAATCCGAGTTCGGTAAGTCAAGATAAAAATTCGGCAAGGTGGTACACTCAAAAGATTTCAGCACAAAAGACTGTAGCACTGTACACAGAGAAACAGTGATTCTCACCTCTGATGAAATCTCAGAAAAATCCAATAAAAATACGAGCGCGTTCCTTGCGATCTGTAGATAAAAAAGTTGTATAAGCTCGTTTCCGGCTGACGCTTGGGCGCAAAGATATGGCCAAAACACCTCGATGCTGTCCCACAAAGCCAAACAGAAAAAGGGTCACAGTGTTGCCTCGGGATCCGTGCCAAAAACTCGCAACGGGAAAGCGCGATCAATACGAAAGATGAAGCCCTACCTCTTAGGAGTCTGTCGGCGCAAGAATCACAGAAAAAGGAGCTCGGGGTAGCCCAGGGGAGCTAAAACACTGCTGCTGCGCGGAAGAAGAACACTAGAAAGCAACGTCGCGCCGCGCCGTAAAATGGGGAACCTCGGGATTCGAGCCTCCAAAAATCCCAGAACTTGGCAGGAAGATCAAGGACTTGAAGATGAAAATCTTCCAAGAAGGGAGCTCGGGGAGATCAAGCTTGGGCTGAGAGGAAAAAGCCAAAGAAGAGGGCTCGGGCTGCCTATTTATAGGCTGAGAAAAACATTAGGAGAAATACCCAATGTGTCCCAAGTTCCGGGCGCGCACAGTGCGGCCCGGCCCAGCCCGCAGGTTTCGGGCGCGCACAGTGCGGCCCGGCCCGCCAAGATTCGGGCGCGCACAGTGCGGCCCGGTCCACCACACAGCCCAGTCCGCTAACACCCCGGGCCCCACTGCACCCGGTGCACCTGCGCCCACCAATGGCGACGCGACACGTGGCCCGGCCACCCGTGCACCGCGCACGTCGCGCCGTGGACCGCGCACGTCGCGGCTGACCCGGGCCCGTACGGCCACCTGCCCCGCCGTACGGCCACCTGCCCCGGTCAACGACTCCACCGATTGCGTGGACCGGGAGCACAACACCGGACCAACTACCTCCCGCCACGTGTCCACCCGGTCTACCGTGCACCACCGGCCTGCTCCGTGAACCCAGACCACAACACCGACCAGTGAAAACCTGCCACGTGTCCCTTCCTCGGGTGCACGACGGCCGCGTGGACCGCGCACATGACCGCGCCCCCGCGCGCCTGCCCGCGCCCCTGTGCGCCTGCCCGCGGCCGCGCGCCGCCTGCCCGAGCGCCCTCCGCCGCCTTCCGCCGCTGCCCGCCGCCGCCAACCGCCGCCGGCGATCGCCGGAAACACTGTTCCGGCGATGAACAGTAACCGCAGCCCAAAAACATCAAGTAAATAGCCCATCTTGACCGTTTTCGCGCGCTGATTCCAAAAACGACGTCCATTTTGCCAAATTCCAAACCTATAATTCGCCGGAGGCTCCCGCAAACCCCAAAACTGCCAAAACTTCCGGGAGCCCGCTTTTGGGTATCCGGACTCAGAATTAAGCAAACAAAAAGCCATTTCCAAGCGTTTTTCCGCACCGAACCCAAATCCACCCTCTGTTTGGCCAAAATCCTTTCCTAAAATTCGGCAAAAACAGCCGAAGGCCAATACAGCCAACCAAAGCTCACAGGGTCCATCTCTTGTGTCCAAATAGGCGCGCGAACACCGCCGACAAGCCACGTAGGCTTCCAGAAGCTGCTGGTCACACTGTAGAAGCCCGGCAAAGGTCCGGGTCACCACATCCTCCCCCACTAAAAGAAAGTTTCGTCCTCGAAACTAAGGCAACTCCCAAGGAGTCTCAGAAACCAGGGGTCAATATTCAACACCGCCGTCTCCAGCTCCCAAGTCACCTATCACTCCCCGTGATTACTTCTCAGCAACAACAACAGCAACAACCGGTACGACATAGCCCGATTGCGCAATTCCCTCACCTCACGAGTCGGAATTCGCAACGGGCGTCCCTCGTACTCCAACTCTCACAGATCTCAAAAGGAACGAGTCCATCACGGGCGAGGGGTCCAAAACATAACACTCCAGAGCTGAGACGCAGAAAAACCTCAAAACTCCAACAAAAGGCGGGGGAAAAAGGAACAAACAGCCTGAGTAACACGCTCAAAAATCACACTCAAGAGCCAGCCCAACCAGAGCGACCCGAATCACATCCACACAGACACCTGCACAGAAAAGGGGCCCAAACAAGCAGGGGTTCACACACGGTCGCCCTCAAATCTCAACCACCTAAGTGGATTGCTCAGCCGCAGCCTTTCATCAAAAGGGATCCTCAGGGACACAACTCAAACCCTGCACACAAGAATGGCCCCACACCGTGCCAGCTATGGAACCGTCAAACTCGACTCCCAAATAGCTCTTCTGCTCCAGACATCCGCCACCACAGTGGCTCTGTCGGGGTGATACAGGATGCTCAACCAAATTCAATGGTAGCTCTTCCGCCACAGTGGGAGGTATCACTAAACTCACAAACCCATCTCCCACTACTGGCAGGTTAAAATCGGTGCTGGTACCAATCTCATCACCCGCTCGTCAAGCTCAACTGGCACGATCCGGTCCAAACGCCCCTCACCCCAAATAATAACCGTCGGTCTCGGCCAGCCTTAACTAGCATCCACCTTGGCCGAATTTCCACCGCCGCCCCTTCGGCTAGAAAAGGTAATCCAGGAAGATATGCTCTCGAAGCTAAAACTTGTACCACAACGACTAGGCATAAAGCTTCATCCCCACAGACTTGTCACAACGACTACAAATGCAACACAAGCTCTAAACCACACAGGGAGGGGGTAAAACCAAAATATCCCAGGAGAACGCCGCTATCAACCCGTTCAAGGCCAACAGAAATACAAAATTCCTCAATCTAGAGGCAACAGGGCATTAGTCAATCCATTGGCTTCACTGTACTCGTAATGCCCCTACTGTGTCCTGAACACCATCTAGACAGTGCCCTCAGCTGAAATTCCAAATTGGCGCAGGCATCACACAATATCTGCCGAAATATACCTCCTTCAAAAGGTTCTAAATAATACCTGGACTTGCCTGGACTCCGATCCCAAAGGGCTCTCACCGTCGTGTATCAACGACGTGGCACTAGGTCAAACAGACCCTCTATCCATCAAATCCACGCACCTAAGAACTCAACTCTCGTAGCTCCAAAGGCAGTATCCAATGAGGGGCTAATGAAGTTGGCGCGGTTTCCAGAATCACGTCAATCGCAATCTTAATCTTCCTTTCTGGCGGCCTAATCATCGGCTTAGGTGGACTTACACCAGGGATTCATGGACAATAGGGACATCCTTAAGTCCCGCTGCCGCCGTAGGCACCTCTCACACGGACGCTGTAACCTGTGTGCTCAAAAAGTCTCAACAAACAAAATGCCTTCCATTATCCGCCTCGCAAAAAGTCAAAGTCCTTTCTCTCAGCAGTCAAACATCCTGTGGCACTATGCCAACCGATCCCAAGCACTGGGTCATAACACTGAGCTGCCGTAGAAACCAATAAGTCTGCCGGCATAACCTACGGCCTCAGCTGCACTGGACAAGCCTCCTCCACTTGCACAATGCCAACAGTAACCTGTACCTCAAGTGCAAGTGGTAACGACTCTACCGCTAGCCCATGCAGGAACGCAACATGTCCTAACTCCGACTGCTGTGAAGAAATCACACCTGCGACAACTCAATCCACCACCGTGGCGCCCTCCAACCGGGCGGCACAGATTCATCCGCTCGATGCAAGTGGTCGTCGCTCAGCCTGCCAAAATATCTAGACCAATCACAAAGGGAGCACGACCTCTGTCCATGCTCACACTGAGATGCCGAACGTGGTCTCTCGCAAACAACCCATCCACGCTACCGCTGCGCCACTCTGATGAAAGGGTTGTTGCTGTCATCGGGGTCCACCCAACCCCTGACGTCTCAGAAATCCACCTGGGTATCATCGTCATACGACCAAGCACAATTGATTCATGCAATTCCTTAAACAATTATCCTTACAAATCTCACCCCTCAATCACAAACATTGCACCCCAAACATGCCAGTTATCAATCACACAGGGTAACATCCCCCACGGGTAAGCTTTACATAATCCATTCACAAGGATATCCATCATCCAGGAAGGGAAAACAAAAATGTCTCTGCCGGCCGATCTGTCCTCCATCATCTGGCATCAAACGCCTCTAACCAGAACTTGCCTCTGGCAGCTGATCCCCATCCAAACGAACTGCAGCGCCAGGCTCCAAACACAATGCCAACTCTAACGCGGCATCCAAGATCCAAAAATCTGCACAGGAGGGACTAAATCAACTGAAAGGTAACCTGGCGCCATCCACTACTGGTCACATAAATCCTATGCGCCTCGTTCCATGGAACGCGCAGTTCAACAACTGTGTAAACCCTTGCCACAAGGGCTCTCAAGTAGCCTCTCCGACACTACCAACCACGATTCTGCCTCCTAAGGCTCCAACTCAATTCCATGAATCGGGGTGGTTCATCTACCAAGCTAGCTCCATCGATCAATAATGTCCCACAGCTCATCAGCTGTCAGCAATCCACCCTGCCTCAGTGCCTTGGCACTAACACTGGCACGGAGGGGGTAACTCGCTCCATTGGCGTCACAGAAATCCCGGCCGCTGAGGGTACTGCAACCTGGTGGTCTCAGGAGGAAAGCACTGTCAGGCTGCCCACTGCTCCGACAACTGTGTCACCAAAACTAGCTGGCCACACAAACACTGATATGCCTCCAAAATCCTGTCATCTGGGTCCGGAGCTCTCTGACCTCAATCCGGGTATCCGGCCCAAAACCAACCGCTCAAGCTCAACTGCTATGACAGGATGCACACGGGTCAAAACCCAGCGTCGGGGAGACACCGCTCGCCACGACGAAACCACAAATCAGCACACACAACAACGCTCGACCCAATCCAGCGAAAGTCTAGAGCATGTCACCCATTCCACAGCGTTATGTTGTCTGCAGCCAACATAACTACTTAGGAGAATAAACATGCCAATCACTCATCCCGTCCCTCGGGAGAGGTGTAAAACTCAATCAGGACTCTCGCTACAAATCACGACTCTCACGAAGTCATCCTAGGGTCCAACCACAAGCCTAGGGTTTCTAAGTCCACCATGACCTACAACCTAGGCTCTGATACCACCTAATCTGTCACGCCCCGGGGTCGAAACTGCGACCCGGGCTCGCTAACAGATCCGCCACCTATGCCAAACCCGCATAGGCGAAGCGTCCTACCTGCAAAAAGAACTACAGCTAACAGATATCAGAGCTAAAAGATAAAACTGCTGTAGAATAAAATCAACCACTGTACAACTGAAGATAAAACGACAAGGTCCATCTCCCAAAAATGATAATCATACATTAACCTCGAGTACAAAACTCATAGCTCAACAGGGAGATATCTCAAATAAAACATCAGTGTACAAGCTCTCAATACATCATATCCTCACTACATCAGTCTCTCAAAAAGGAAATAAATACCAATCTACCGACTATACTGAAGATCTCCTCCAAAGGGGGTACCGCTACTCTCCAAAGATGGGTCTGGATCTAGCTCGCTACTCCCTCACCACGCACAGCAACCACAGAACGGCAACACCCGCCAAGACTCTGCAAAACAAAGAGGAGAAAGGACAAAAGGGGGAAAACCCCCAACGGGCGTGAGAACTACGCAATAAGGGAGTTCTCAGTGGGTATCGCCACTAGGCCCGACGATCTGCCCACCAAGACTACTAGAGGCAAAAGATAACCGATGCAGTAAAACTGAAAGAAGAAGCTGGAAACACTCTACAGCTACCATGCCTCTATCCAAATGCTCAAATGGGGAAACTCTGATGAAGATATGCAACACTCGCACACGAGGTGCTCAATCGACCCAATCGAGCTGACTGCCACATCGGGTCCAGTCAAACCTGCGCCCACCTACAACCACCTCCCGCTGACGGGCAGGAATTACGTAGGGCGTCCAAACGGACTAACTCGCTATCGAGTAGTGGCTCATGCAGGCTATAGTCAAATCCATGCCCTCTCTCTCTCAGAACGGAAAGACTCAAGATGCTCAACCTCTCACACAATGGTCAAAGAACTCACAACGACCACGGGACCACCGTCAAACCCCGAACGGTTCCCAACAATACTAGCACTGGTCTAAACACAGCTACTAGACTCCACTCGGTCCCCCAGGCACGAGTGTAACAAAAAGTATCTGCCTGAATAAACCCAATCGATAGACCAGTAATCACTGGTACTGCCTGCTCTGCTGGTACGGTCGCATCCCAAGGTAAGTAACAGATCGGCATCGAACCGTCCGATCGCACACAAAAGTAAGTAACAGACTGGCCTCGATCCGTCCAGTCGCACACTCCGGAGTGGCACTCGAGGGGAGCGACCCACACGAGTAAAGTAACTCTGTCATCAGTATCACAAGTATCTCTGTAACCACTGTCTCATAATAGCAGGACTGGATCAAGACTATGATCAAAGTGGGAAACTCCGTCCCCTAACAAAACCCCGATCTGACGCAATAGTACTTAAAAAGTGGGAAACACCATCCACCTGAACAAATCTGATACCCAATCTGATGCAATAGTCAACATCCGGTCAACCGCCCAAAGTCCGCGGTCACCGCAATAACCCACAACCCACAATTGGGTAAATTAATCAAGATCCGGTCAACCGCCTACTGTCCGCGGTTGCCGCAATAACCCACAATCCAACATCAAGCACACCCTGTCTCTGACCCTAAGGTCCCAGCTACACTATCCCAAACCTCTGCTCGAACCCGAGCAACATGACTCAAAAGTCTAAATAAAAAGGAGAAAGAAAGCAATCATGGTTTCTCCTAAGTCAAATTCCAATATGTAGTGCAGCAGTAAAAGATGGCCTAACTATATGTTCATACACATATGTCCATACAAGCATGCATTTGTCCTTAAGAAGGATAAAGAAAATAAACCTCATGCCAGAATTAACAATGACCATACCTGTCCATGATTTTCGATCCATAATCACTCCTTGGAGTAGAACCTGCACATAACTACATAATCCTATCCCAATGCATAAACCAGCCTCATAAAAGGTTATGTGCTAATATGGCATGATAATTAATCCTGATATGGTAACCTTGCCTTAGGTGGGCTTCCACTAATCACCAACATGAATATTTGATTATACCATTGTCATACTATGAGAAATTCACTTGCAATTTCCATAGAATCCTCACTGTTAAACTTACCGACCAATTTCAGTTATTGTACCGTACACCTGCATGCAATGCTAACATATAACAATATAGAGAACCGTCCACCGGTTCCGGGAATAAGGCACCCACCTGAAAAGCTGACTGTCCAAAGCCCAACAGCTGAAAACACCAGATAACTCTAATCCCTTGCTCCAATAGTTCAGCACACCCGTAACTCTCCTGGCACAATACAAAGCTCACTAATTACACTAAGGCTCCCAAATATAACTCTTATAATCCCATACAACAACAGTCCCGAAACTGTTAAATTATCACCTGCAGAAAGTGCCCAGAAAATTCCAAGAAAAATACCACAGCAATCCTCGCGTCGATAGCTTCGCAACGGCACCTTGCACGCCTAAATCCGAGTTCGGTAAGTCAAGATAAAAATTCGGCAAGGTGGTACACTCAAAAGATTTCAGCACAAAAGACTGTAGCACTGTACACAGAGAAACAGTGATTCTCACCTCTGATGAAATCTCAGAAAAATCCAATAAAAATACGAACGCGTTCCTTGCGATCTGTAGATGAAAAAGTTGTATAAGCTCGTTTCCGGCTGACGCTTGGGCGCAAAGATATGGCCAAAACACCTCGATGCTGTCCCACAAAGCCAAACAGAAAAAGGGTCACAGTGTTGCCTCGGGATCCGTGCCAAAAACTCGCAACGGGAAAGCGCGATCAATACGAAAGATGAAGCCCTACCTCTTAGGAGTCTGTCGGCGCAAGAATCACAGAAAAAGGAGCTCGGGGTAGCCCAGGGGAGCTAAAACACTGCTGCTGCGCCGAAGAAGAACACTAGAAAGCAACGTCGCGCCGCGCCGTAAAATGGGGAACCTCGGGATTCGAGCCTCCAAAAATCCCAGAACTTGGCAGGAAGATCAAGGACTTGAAGATGAAAATCTTCCAAGAAGGGAGCTCGGGGAGATCAAGCTTGGGCTGAGAGGAAAAAGCCAAAGAAGAGGGCTCGGGCTGCCTATTTATAGGCTGAGAAAAACATTAGGAGAAATACCCAATGTGTCCCAAGTTCCGGGCGCGCACAGTGCGGCCCGGCCCAGCCCACAGGTTTCGGGCGCGCACAGTGCGGCCCGGCCCGCCAAGATTCGGGCGCGCACAGTGCGGCCCGGTCCACCACACAGCCCAGTCCGCTAACACCCCGGGCCCCACTGCACCCGGTGCACCTGCGCCCGCCAATGGCGACGCGACACGTGGCCCGGCCACCCGTGCACCGCGCACGTCGCGCCGTGGACCGCGCACGTCGCGGCTGACCGGGCCCGTACGGCCACCTGCCCCGCCGTACGGCCACCTGCCCCGGTCAACGACTCCACCGATTGCGTGGACCGGGAGCACAACACCGGACCAACTACCTCCCGCCACGTGTCCACCCGGTCTACCGTGCACCACCGGCCTGCTCCGTGAACCCAGACCACAACACCGACCAGTGAAAACCTGCCACGTGTCCCTTCCTCGGGTGCACGACGGCCGCGTGGACCGCGCACCTGACCGCGCCCCCGCGCGCCTGCCCGCGCCCCTGTGCGCCTGCCCGCGGCCGCGCGCCGCCTGCCCGAGCGCCCTCCGCCGCCTTCCGCCGCTGCCCGCCGCCGCCAACCGCCGCCGGCGATCGCCGGAAACACTGTTCCGGCGATGAACAGTAACCGCAGCCCAAAAACATCAAGTAAATAGCCCATCTTGACCGTTTTCGCGCGCTGATTCCAAAAACGACGTCCATTTTGCCAAATTCCAAACCTATAATTCGCCGGAGGCTCCCGCAAACCCCAAAACTGCCAAAACTTCCGGGAGCCCGCTTTTGGGTATCCGGACTCAGAATTAAGCAAACAAAAAGCCATTTCCAAGCGTTTTTCTGCACCGAACCCAAATCCACCCTCTGTTTGGCCAAAATCCTTTCCTAAAATTCGGCAAAAACAGCCGAAGGCCAATACAGCCAACCAAAGCTCACAGGGTCCATCTCTTGTGTCCAAATAGGCGCGCGAACACCGCCGACAAGCCACGTAGGCTTCCAGAAGCTGCTGGTCACACTGTAGAAGCCCGGCAAAGGTCCGGGTCACCACACAAAGACTGTCCCAACCGAACTAAAATTGTCTTCAGTTCGATTGTATCCGAGGCCGAATTTGTTTGATTGACCAAGACCAAGAAACTTATCCAACTTACTCCTTCCTGATGAAAATCGCTGTAAGTCATCCTTGAGTTGGAGAATGGTCTCTGTCATTTCCAATTTTTCCTGTCGAGCCTCGCCGTTGAGCTTCAAGAAGTAATTCGCTTTGTTCACCATATCTACATAATTCTTCTCGAGTTGCTCATTGGACTCTTGAAGGGAAACATTTATTTTAATCAGATTATCCCTTTCCACTTCAAGAGCGTTTGAGAGAGAAGATGCCCTTTTTGCTTCTTCTTCGAGATCCTGCAATCTCCCTCTCAAACTCTTATTTTGCTTTGCCAGTTTCTTTGAATCCCTCAAAAGCTTATGGTAGGCAAGAGCAAAATCTTCACCTTCAGAATTATCCGATTCATCATCCGTTGCAATTTTTTCAACAGTGGAGTTGGACAATGACTCGGATGTACTAGCCATTAAGCACATGAAGGGTGAAGATGTGGACGCGTGGAACGTCGTTGCGTTATCTTCTTCATCACTTGACGATGACTCATTTGACGATGAGGTGTCATCCCAAGTGACGGCTTGCATCGCTTTCTTCTTTGACGGATTCTTATTTGGACACTCCGTTGAGATATAGCCATATCCTCGGCACTTGAAGCACTAGACTTGTCATTCTGAGCTTTTCTTATTCTTTGAAAAACTCTCTTGCTTTCTTGACTTTTGGCTTGAAAAACCTTTGCCTTTCTTCCACTTTCCGGAGGATGAGGTTTTACTTGAATTACCCCTTCGGAAGTTTCGGCGAAATCTTCTTGTCAAGAGAGCGAGCTGCTTCTCAAAGTCCTCCATAGATAGGTTTACGTCATCGTCTGAGGAGGATGAATCCGCGTCTTCTTCTTTTGTTGTTTTCAATGCTAAACCTGAAGACTTAGAAGAGGATGCTTTTCCCGAAGAATAGTTAGTAGGAAATGTCATTTCATATGTTTGTAAAGAACCAACTAATTCTTCTACACGGATTTCGTCCGGGTGTTTAATAGTTTCAATGGCCGTAACCTCGGATCGAAATCTTTCAGGAAGAGTTCTTAATATTTTTCTTATAACTTTAAATTCTGGAATCTTCTCTCCCAAGTTAGCACATGTGTTTACGATGTCTTGCAATCGTGTATAATAATCTGTGAACGATTCATTTTCTGCCATGAAAATAGAGTCAAATTTGCTCGTAAGCATTTGCAGTTTCTGAATCTTCACAAGGTTAGTTCCCTCATGTGTAACTTGAAGAACATCCCAGATTTCTTTCGCAGTCTCACATGCCGAGACGCGAGAGAACTCTGTTTGCGACAAAGCATTAAATAAAGCGCTAATCCCTTTGTCATTGTAAGAAGATAAATTAATCTCTTCCTTGGTCCATTTCGACCTAGGTTTGATGGTGCGAACATCACCAATAAATTCAGTTGGATTAGACCATCCTAATTCAATTGAATGCCACACCCGTTCGTCGACGGAAATTAAAAAGGCTTTCATCCGTACTTTCCAGTAGGCATAATTTGTTCCATCGAAGAACGGGGGTCTGTTGATGTTTCCACCTTCAACCATTGTTTACAACCCTATTCCCGCTCCGATACCACTTGTTGGGTTATATATAATTGGATCTAAATAGGAGAAAAAACACCTAGAGGGGGGTGAATAGGTGTAAACAATAAACACTCAAAAATCTTTGCGATATAAAACCCAATGCGGAAAAATAAATAACACGCAGAGATTTTTACGTGGAAAACTCCAAACCGGAGTAAAAAACCACGGGACCGATAACACGGTGAAATCCACTAGAATTATAACACGTACAAAGGTGATATACCGTACTCACAGACGACTCAACCTTTTTCCATACGCTCCTAGTTGATCTTCTCCGCTCGCTCCGCAACGCTTCTCGAATCCACGATCTGCGTCCAACGCCGAATCCACAGCGTCCAACGTCGAGTCCACGACGTCCGACCGAATCCACGGTCTTCACCCAGTAGCACGCTTTGAATCCACGAACGTACCTCGCTCCGAATCCACGAGAGCTGTTGCACCTTGAATCCACAAGGCCACGCGAGTCCACGCGCCGATTTTGGGAAAATCGTTGTTTTTGGGTGGTGATGATCCGCCGAATACTTAGATTAGAAATAGATCGTGTGAAAACCCGGATCTTTGTGGTCATTATGATGTGATCGACAGCTGGTGGAGGCCAATTTTTGTGGATAGTGTTGGTTGCGCGCAAATCGGACCCAAGAAATGGACTCAGTGCGAGAAATGGATCAAGATTGCTTAATTGGGAGTTTCGTCGAAAAATGGAAGTGGTTTTGCGCAAATCGGACACCGTATTTGGATTCAGCGCGGAAAAACGATCAAAACGGCTATTTGGTTGCATTATTTGGAGTTTTGGAGGTCGTAATGGGACTCAGCGCGCGAAAATAGCAAAAATAGGCATTTTTGGAGCTTATTTGGACCAATCCTAGGCGGTCGGTCCATGGAGCGCGCGTGCACCAGGAGCAGCCAACCCGGGAGATGGACGCGTGGCACTCACGCGTAGGCGCGGCGCACGCGGGGCGGTGCGGGCGGCGCCCGCTGCTTCCCCAGGCGCCACGTGGCGCCTGCCGGTTGGCGGGCGCCCGTTGCCACGGATTCCACCCGCGTGGCACGCGCCGAGCCGCCGGATGGCCTGTCCGCTGTGTGGATCAGCGCCACGTGCCCCCCGCCTTCCCTCTCTCTTCCGGCTGCTTGGAGTACCCCAGGATGTCCCCTGAACCACATTGCAGTAGTTCTTTTTGGCTATATAAACCCTCTTCTTCCTCAATTTTCAGATTTTTGGACTTTGGAGAGTATTCCTGTACTTCACAGAGCTTCCTCCCCATCTTCTTCCTCTTCTCCTTCTGTAACGATTCGGCCCACTAGCATTTTGGGCTGTGGTTTGGCCCAACGAGTTATTATTGCTAGTGGGCCGGGTCGTTACATTTGGTATCAGAGACAATAACCAGTCGGAAGTGTGTTACGAGTCTCAGCTGAGCCTGGGTCTAGATGACAGGGCTAGTGAGACGAGTCTCACATCGCCTGGTGATCTTGGGCTGCTGTGTGTGTGTGTTTGGGCTGACGAGGACGTCAGGCCTAAACGGGGGGAGTCTGTGACGCCTCCAATAGTCCCACATCGGATGTGGATGGAATTGCCATTGGGTTTATAGGAGACATGAACACTAGTAATAATAACTGGGCTTAAGCATTTTGGGATGTGATTTGGGCCCAACGAGTTATTATTGCTAGTGGGCCGGGTCGTTACACCTTCATCTGCTGCTGAACTTGGGGGACTCCCCGCTGTCTTCATAGCTGAGCAAGAGGAGAAGATCACCATTGTTGTTATTTCAACTCTTTTTCGTCGCGTTTCAGTGCAGGAGGCCTACAGCACTCATCTGATGGATTTTTGATCTGAACATTTAAAGGGATCTTCATAAGAGGTAGATCTACAACATTGATATTCAACACTTTGGCTAAATCTGGAGTTTTATCTGAGTTTCAAGGCCATCTTTGGGACCCTTTGTTGCAGCCTGAGATTTTGGGCAATCTGTGGTATTTTGGCCTTTATGAATTGTAGGAGTGGAATTTTTGGATGATTTTTGCGGGACAATTTCCAGGACTCGAAGATGTAAAATATTGGTAAGTATCATTTTCCTCAGATCTGAGTTTTTATTAGGGTTTATTCTTGATCTTTGGAGCACCTTGCTGCAGTCCTGTACAGATGGAACTTGGTGATAGTTCAAAGTGTTTATGGGTTTTCTCCTTCATCCGAGCACGAAAATTGGAGTTCTTTAGCTCAATTTGTATCTATCCTCGACAAGGAATCCAAGGGTACCTCTCTTGTAGGGTTTGGAGCAAGTTTGCTTAGGTAACTTTAATGATCTTTTTAAGTGTTGTTATATGGTTTACTGCAGTCCCTATTTTAGTTTTGATTTGAACAAGGCACCTTGGAATGCAGATAACTTTGTGGATATAAGATCTTTTTCAGAAATTCAAGTTGGTACTTCTTCTTAACTTCAAGGTGAGCAAATTATCTTTTATGATCTGTGGATGAATCCCTTTGGAACAGCCCCTAATTAAGCTTGGAAATGCTAGCAAGTTTATGTTAGCAATTTTGGACAGCATTGTGATTTGTTGCTTCATTTGAATGTTAAGGGAAATTAATGGTGGATTTGTGAGGACTTGAAGATGTTGTATGAAAGAGGATATCTTTGCTTTACTGCTGGGAACTTTATTTTGAGGTATTTGAGGTTACACATACTTTTTATTTAACCTTGTTGCACTTGCCGAAATTCTGGAATTTGAATGCGCAGTGTGCATTGTTTCAGCGATTGCGCCCAATCCGTGAGGCGGATTTGGATGATTTTCGCGGCATCGGACTCCTGGGAGGATAAGGATTACTCACGCCAAAATTCGGCCAGATTGGGCATCGGATCTTTGAGTTTCAGGTGGGTGGTTGTGTTATGCCGAAAACAATGATTTACCCACTCGGGCTATTGGTTTCTCTTATGGCATAGTTGATTGTTGTTCTCTTTTCTGTGGTGAATTATGCTTAAATCTCCATATTTATGTTAGGTTAATTAATCCTTAGCTTATGCATGAATAAATGATCGGTTGGTTGATATTACATTATTTCATATGAAGTTGATTAACGGTGATCATCCTTAAATCTATGCTATGTGAGGGTAGTTGGAAAATCACTATTCAACCTATACCTTGTGATGAATGATTAACATTATTATGTGAGAATGATGGTGATAGATATATATGTAAATGGTTGGTTGATTTATGTGAGGACTTGATGGGGTTATGTGAGAAGTGCTTGGTTGCTTATGTGAGAAGGACTTGGTTCATTTATTTGAGAATGGCTTATATGAGAGTAGTTGGTTTTGTTGATCCTTAACCTACAATGTGTGATGTTTGGCATAGATGTTGATTCATAACCTATTTATGTGAGAATAATGAGTTGATTGATCTTTGATCTAGTTTATGTGAAAATGGGTGTTGATGTTGGTTATTGATCTAGTTAATGTAATAATGACCTAGGCTTTTGATTCCTAATTCCTTCATAAAAAGGTGGATATCATTGTTGAGTTGAGGCCTATTCCTTATGAGAAAAAGCAATTTCATGACTCCTATCACTTACAAATGAGATTGGATGTTGTTGGTAGATCCTATATTCATCCTATGTGAGATCAATGAAGATTGTTGGACCTTAAGCTATTCATTGGTGATACTTGATTGAATGTCCCTGTTTAAGTGATGTTAAATGATCTTGGGCTTATTCCTGTATGAATGTGAGGGTTGACAAGCATTGTACCATCTTATGTGATTTTTGATTAGGTGTGGCAATTCCTTATTTTCATACTTTGTGAACATCGTGTATGTGGTATTGGCAGGCATAGGCTATGTTGCACTTAATATTCTTATGCAATCATCAATATTATGGAATAGCATGCTCTAATAAATGTAGAACATCGACACCTGTTTACTTTATATCATCTTGGGACATCTTCATGCTTGTATGGTCATCTAGATAGGCCACCTTTTTCTGCTACACTATCATGTTGGACTTGACTTAGGAGAAACCATGTTTCTTGCTTTTCTCCTTTCATACTAGGCTCAGGGTATTTGTAGCTCGTGCGCGAGCAGGGGGTTTTGGGATAGTGTAGACAGATTCTTGGGATCTGGGATAGGCTGGCCTGAGGGCAGGGTATTGCGGCTACCGCGGACTTTGGGCGGTTGACCGGATGGTGACTTGTGCATCGGATTAGGGATGACAGGTCGGGCTTGATTTGGGGTATTTGTGGGATATTGCGGCGACCGCGGACTTTGGGCGGCCGACCGCGTATGTACAGTGCATCAGATTGGTGGGATCGAGCTTTCTTTAGTGGATGGGTTTTCCCACTTTGATCAGAGTCGTGATCCAGTCCTGCTAGTTTTGATACTTGTTACTGAGATACTTACTCGTGTGGGTCGCTCCCCTCGAGTGCCACTCCGAAGTGTGCGACAGACAGGCTTTGAGTCCGTGAGACTCCTTTTTGCATTGGTGTTATGCGTAGGCTGGCATACCCGATGCGGCAGGCAGAGCAGGCAGTACCAGTGTTTACTGGTGGTCGGGTTGGGTTTATTCAGGCAGGCATTTATTTACTGATGCATACATTTAGCTATAATTCTTAGCACGGCATTTAGAGGCATACTAGTGGTAGCTTCCTCTTATCAGTATTTCTGTTTTTAGCTTACCACCTCTCTTATTCTTTTCTTGCCTCTTGTAGACTTAGTGGGTACGTCGGGGTTTGAGGCCTTACCCACAGGGGGAGGCTACTGGTTTTACTAGTGGTTCTCACCCCCATTGTTGTTTTTCTCCTTTCCTCCCTTTGTTTTGCAGTGTCTGCTGCGGGAGTTGCTGACCTTACGGTTGGAGGTTCGAGGCGAGGGAGTCGCGAGATAGATCCTTACCAGTGTTGATTTCTTCAGTGGGATAGATGTACCAGCCCTGTTTGTGGGATTCACTGTACTCAGTTGTATTTTATTATTTCAGTTTATCTCCCTTTTTGGATTTGTAGATGATGTATAGGTGGCTTTTACTTGTACTACAGTTTCGGTGGATCGGATTATTGTATTATCTTTTTGGGAGATGGTTATTGTACCTTTATTTTTCAGTTGTACAGTGATTCAGGTTTTTTTTTTCAGCAGTTTTTCTTCTGCTCTGATATCTATTTAGTTATTAGATGGTACTTTGCAGGTTGGACGCTTCGCCTATGCGGGGTTTCGCATAGGTGGCGGATCTGTTAGCGAGCCCGGGTCGCAGTTTCGACCCCCGGGGCGTGACAGATTAGAGTGGTATCAGAGCCTAGGATGTAGGTCATTATGGACTTAGAAACACTAGGCTTGTGGTTGGACCTTAGGATGACTACGTGAGAGTCGTGACTTACAGCGAGAATCCTGATTGAGTTTTATACCTCTCCCAAGGGATGGGACGAGTGATTGGCATGTTTATTCTCCTAAGCGATTTTGTTGGCTGCAGACAACATAATGCCATGGAATGGGTGACATGCCCTAGACTTTCGCTGGATTGGGTCGTGTGCTTGTTGTGTGTTCGGTTGTGCGGTTTGTTGCAATGAGCGGTGTCTCCCTGACGCAGAATTCTGACCCGTGTGCACTATATTGTAGCTTGTTGGCCAGGATGGGCAGTTTCGGGTCGGATACCCAGATTGAGGTCAGAGAGCTCTGGACCCAGATGACAGGATTGACTGTGGCACATCAGCGGCGGAGAGAGCAGCTGGATAGGATAATACAGTTGTTGGAGCTGTGGGCACCTCCGACGGTGTTTTCCGTCGAGACCAACCCCTTTGTAGTATCCCTGGTGGCAACGATCTCAGTGGCGCCGGTGAGCGAACAGCCCCCTCGGTGTCGACTTTTAGTGTAGAGGCACTGAGGCAGGGTGGATAGTTGATCGCAGATGAGCAGTGGGATATCATTGATCGACTGAGATAGCTTTGGCTGTTAGACCTGTCCCGACTCGAAGGATTGAGTTTGGAGCCTTTGGAGGCAGAGTCGTGGGTAGGGGTGCTGGATAGACTATTTGAGAGTCTTTTATGCCAGAGGGTTTACGCAGTTGATGAACTGCACGCTCCCCGTTTTGAGGGACGAGGCGCATGGAATGTGTGTGTGCTGGGTTAGGATTGCGCTAGGATATCTTTTTGGCTCATTCGGTCCCTCTGACTTCAGATTTGGATGCCCCGATGGAGCATAGCGTTGTAGTTCCTTGGGACAGATGGAGGCACTCGGTGCCAGTTGATGGAGAGCAGACTAGTAGGCTGAGGCATTCTCGATTCCTTTTCAGAGTCGTGGACTTCTGAGGTGCCAGAGGTTGGGTGGACCCCGATGGCAGCATATGCATCAGTATCAGAGTAGCGCAGCGGAAGCGTGATGGGCTGCGATCATTGCCGGAGTATGAGTGGAGGCAGAGATGGTGCCTTCTTTGGAGATAGTCAGGATATTCTCAGGCTGATTGAGCGACGACCACGAGCGCTGGCAGTTGAGTCCGGGCAACCGAGTGTATGACGCCCCACTTCCCAGGGGGGTCACCCATCCTAGAACTACTCTAGCTCTAGCACGCTTAACTCTCATGTTCCTCTTGGATCTTGCTACCATCCAAAATGCTATAGCCGGGTTAGAGATTTAGTCCTATTATATCATTTATATAGAGGACTAATCCAAATTTTCGGGGGTGTCACATTCTTCCCCCCTATAAGCCCTGACGTCCACGTCAGGCTCAAGCACACTCACAAGCACCAGGCGATGTGAGACTCGTCTCGCTAGCCTTAGCCGACCTTATGAGGAGCTGCACTCCACTCACAACGGTCATTAGCCGGGGAGCCTCACTCTACCCGCTATATAACCCTGGCTCAACCGAGACTCATCTCACATTTCCGGCTGGTGAATGGCTCTGATACCAACTATGACGCCCCACTTCCCAGGGGGGTCACCCATCCTAGAACTACTCTAGCTCTAGCACGCCTAACTCTCATGTTCCTCTTGGATCTTGCTACCATCCAAAATGCTATAGCCGGGTTAGAGATTTAGTCCTATTATATCATTTATATAGAGGACTAATCCAAATTTTCGGGGGTGTCACAGAGTGGGAGGGCGTCCCATCAGTGGGATGTGTTGTCGCAGGCATGATTTCCTTTACAGCTATTTGAGTTAGGATGAGGTGCATCCCTGCATGGACTAAAGGTAGAGTTGTCACCACGTGCACTTGAGGTATAGATCCTTGTTTAGGATGTGCACGTGAAGGAGGTTTGTGGAATATGTCCAATGCAATTAGGCTGTGGATTATACCCGTTGACTAGCTGGTCTTATGGCAACCCAGGATTTTCGACTCGGCGTATTGGATTGGTCGGGGTGACATCTTGCAATTTTTGATTGTGGTGAGTGGACTGTGAACTTCTGCAAGTTGGACAGGAGGAGTTTGTCTACAGGGATTGGTAGATTGCACTAGTTGCAGCGATAATGTGCCAACAAGAGTCAGACAGATGATGAACCAAGGATGCATTGCCCAGTTAGTGACTGTGATGAAGGTGCCTCCGGCGACCCCGGGACTCCAGGGTATCCCTGTTGTCCACAAATTTTTGGATGTGAGTCTACTTGAGCTGTTGACAATGCCGCCGGGTAAGGAGATTGAGATTGTTATTAACATGGTTCTGGGAACCGCGTCGGTATTGAAGGCACATTATTGGATGGCACCTGTACAGCTGAGAGCTGAAGATGTAATTATTGGTTATGATGGATAAAGGGGTTGTTAGGCCCGGTGTCTTACCTGATGGAGGAGACGATGGATCTTTCGTCCTGTCAATAGTGATTGAGTTGTAGTGATGCCCCAATGGTAGTTTTGGATATGTGTAGATGTTTTAGGCCGGAGTACAGTGCAGAGCGTGAGCAATGCTTGCGCAGTAAGCGCCATTACTGGAATGGATGGGATGATTAGGACCAGGGATCGTGCCCCAGACTGATCCGTTCCAGATTTTGGTTTCAGTCGAGCAACCCACACTGATGGATGAGATCAGTGAGTGTTGAATTAAGGGTCCCCAGTTGATGTGGAGCAAGGACAGAATGACAGCCACAGCAGGGACAACTTCAACTCTTCGCTATTTTTCGGTGACTCTCCAACCCAGGGTTGTAGTTGTGGATGTTTCTGATATTGAACTCCCTTTTTGCATGGAAAATTGAGTGCGTGTACTTCAGGTTTCTTGAGTGAGTTGGTATTGAGGAGGAGATTTTGAGAGTGTTGTGGATCAGTGGTTACCTACCGTTTCTTCTTTTCCCCGTGACATGTTGGAATCCTTGTTGTTGTCCATGTCTCAGCTTAGAGGTGATATGTCTGGTTTTCCCGCCATTGATGGACTCGCTTCACTTGGGACCAGTGAGTGTCTGGAGTACGTGAGGCGCCATTGTGGATTATGGCTCGAGAGATGAGGAACGACACAGCTAGGCCTTGCCGTACAGGTGTTGATGTTGTTGTGGAATAATCACGGGAAGCGAGTGACGCCTTGAGAGCTGGTGACGAGGATGTTGGATATTTGCCCTTCTGATTTGAGACATCTTTTGAGCTATGTTAGTTTCGAGGACGAAACTTTCTTTTAGTGGGGGAGGATGTGAAGACCCGGATCTTCGTGGTCATTATGATGTGATCGACAGCTGGTGGAGGCCAATTTTTGTGGATAGTGTTGGTTGCGCGCAAATCGGACCCAAGAAATGGACTCAGTGCGAGAAATGGATCAAGATTGCTTAATTAGGAGTTTCGTCGAAAAATGGAAGTGGTTTTGCGCAAATCGGACACCGTATTTGGATTCAGCGCGGAAAAACGATCAAAACGGCTATTTGGTTGCATTATTTGGAGTTTTGGAGGTCGTAATGGGACTCAGCGCGCGAAAATAGCAAAAATAGGCATTTTTGGAGCTTATTTGGACCAATCCTAGGCGGCCGGTCCATGGAGCGCGCGTGCACCAGGAGCAGCCAACACGGGAGATGGACGCGTGGCACTCACGCGTAGGCGCGGCGCACGCGGGGCGGTGCGGGCGGCGCCCGCTGCTTCCCCAGGCGCCACGTGGCGCCTGCCGGTTGGCGGGTGCCCGTTGCCATGGATTCCACCCGCGTGGCACGCGCCGAGCCGCCGGATGGCCTGTCCGCTGTGTGGATCAGCGCCACATGCCCCCCGCCTTCCCTCTCTCTTCCGGCTGCTTGGAGTACCCCAGGATGTCCCCTGAACCACATTGCAGTAGTTCTTTTTGGCTATATAAACCCTTTTCTTCCTCAATTTTCAGATTTTTGGACTTTGGAGAGTATTCCTGTACTTCACAGAGCTTCCTCCCCATCTTCTTCCTCTTCTCCTTCATCTGCTGCTGAACTTGGGGGACTCCCCGCTGTCTTCATAGCTGAGCAAGAGGAGAAGATCACCATTGTTGTTATTTCAACTCTTTTTCGTCGCGTTTTAGTGCAGGAGGCCTACAGCACTCATCTGATGGATTTTTGATCTGAACATTTAAACTGATCTTCATAAGAGGTAGATCTACAACATTGATATTCAACACTTTGGCTAAATCTGGATTTTTATCTGAGTTTTAAGGCCATCTTTGGGACCCTTTGTTGCAGCCTGAGATTTTGGGCAATCTGTGGTATTTTGGCCTTTCTGAATTGTAGGAGTGGAATTTTTGGATGATTTTTGCGGGAAAATTTCCAGGACTCGAAGATGTAAAATATTGGTAAGTATCATTTTCCCCAGATCTGAGTTTTTATTAGGGTTTATTCTTGATCTTTGGAGCACCTTGTTGCAGTCCTGTACAGATGGAACTTGGTGATAGTTCAAAGTGTTTATGGGTTTTCTCCTTCATCCGAGCACGAAAATTGGAGTTCTTTAGCTCAATTTGTATCTATTCTCGACAAGGAATCCAAGGGTACCTCTCTTGCAGGATTTAGAGCACGTTTGATTAGGTAACTTTAATGATCTTTTTAAGTGTTGTTATATGGTTTACTGCAGTCCCTGTTTTAGTTTTGATTTGAACAAGGCACCTTGGAATGCAGATAACTTTGTGGATATAAGATCTTTTTTAGAAATTCAAGTTGGTACTTCTTCTTAACTTCAAGGTGAGCAAATTATATTTTATGATCTGTGGATGAATCCCTTTGGAACAGCCCCTAATTAAGCTTGGAAATGCTAGCAAGTTTATGTTAGCAATTTTGGACAGCATTGTGATTTGTTGCTTCATTTGAATGTTAAGGGAAATTAATGGTGGATTTGTGAGGACTTGAAGATGTTGTATGAAAGAGGATATCTTTTCTTTACTGCTGGGAACTTTATTTTGAGGTATTTGAGGTTACACATACTTTTTATTTAACCTTGTTGCACTTGCCGAAATTCTGGAATTTGAATGCGCAGTGTGCATTGTTTCAGCGATTTCGCCCAATCCGTGAGGCGGATTTGGATGATTTTGGCGGCATCGGACTCCTGGGAGGATAAGGATTACTCACGCCAAAATTTGGCCAGAGTGGGCATCAGATCGTTGAGTTTCAGGTGGGTGGTTGTGTTATGCCGAAAACAATGATTTACCCACTCGGGCTATTGGTTTCCCTTATGGCATAGTTGATTGTTGTTCTCTTTTCAGTGGTGAATCATGCTTAAATCTCCATATTTATGTTACGTTAATTAATCCTTAGCTTATGCATGAATAAATGATCGGTTGGTTGATATTACATTATTTCATATGAAGTTGATTAACGGTGATCATCCTTAAATCTATGCTATGTGAGGGTAATTGGAAAATCACTCTTCAACCTATACCTTGTGATGAATGATTAACATTATTATGTGAGAATGATGGTGATAGATATATATGTAAATGGTTGGTTGATTTATGTGAGGACTTGATGGGGTTATGTGAGAAGTGCTTGGTTGCTTATCTGAAAAGGACTTGGTTCATTTATTTGAGAATGACTTATATGAGAGTAGTTGGTTTTGTTGATCCTTAACCTACAATGTGTGATGTTGGGCATAGATGTTGATTCATAACCTATTTATGTGAGAATAATGAGTTGATTGATCTTTGATCTAGTTTATGTGAAAATGGGTGTTGATGTTGGTTATTGATCTAGTTAATGTAATAATGACCTAGGCTTTTGATTCCTAATTCCTTCATAAAAAGGTGGATATCATTGTTGAGTTGAGGCCTATTCCTTATGAGAAAAAGCAATTTCATGACTCCTATCACTTACAAATGAGATTGGATGTTGTTGGTAGATCCTATATTCATCCTATGTGAGATCAATGAAGATTATTGGACCTTAAGCTATTCATTGGTGATACTTGATTGAATGTCCCTGTTTAAGTGATGTTAAATGATCTTGGGCTTATTCCTGTATGAATGTGAGGGTTGACAAGCGTTGTACCATCTTATGTGATTTTTGATTAGGTGTGGCAATTCCTTATTTTCATACTTTGTGAACATCGTGTATGTGGTATTGGCAGGCATAGGCTATGTAGGCTATGTTGCACTTAATGTTCTTATTCAATCATCAATATTATGGAATAGCATGCTCTAATAAATGTAGAACATCGACACCTATTTACTTTATATCATCTTGGGACATCTTCATGATTGTATGGTCATCTAGATAGGCCACCTTTTTCTGCTACACTATCATGTTGGACTTGACTTAGGAGAAACCAAGTTTCTTGCTTTTCTCCTTTCATACTAGGCTCAGGGTATTTGTAGCTCGTGCGCGAGCAGGGGGGTTTGGGATAGTGTAGACAGATTCTTGGGATCTGGGATAGGCTGGCCTGAGGGCAGGGTATTGCGGCTACCGCGGACTTTGGGCGGTTGACCGGATGGTGACTTGTGCATCGGATTAGGGATGACAGGTCGGGCTTGATTTGGGGTATTTGTGGGATATTGCGGCGACCGCGGACTTTGGGCGGCCGACCGCATATTTACAGTGCATCAGATTGGTGGGATCGGGCTTTCTTTAGTGGATGGGTTTTCCCACTTTGATCAGAGTCGTGATCCAGTCCTGCTAGTTTTGATACTTGTTACTGAGATACTTACTCGTGTGGGTCGCTCCCCTCGAGTGCCACTCCGAAGTGTGCGACAGACAGGCTTTGAGTCCGTGAGACTCCTTTTTGCATTGGTGTTATGCGTAGGCTGGCATACCCGATGCGGCAGGCAGAGCAGGCAGTACCAGTGTTTACTGGTGGTCGGGTTGGGTTTATTCAGGCAGGCATTTATTTACTGATGCATACATTTAGCTATACTTCTTAGCACGGCATTTAGAGGCATACTAGTGGTAGTTTCCTCTTATCAGTATTTCTGTTTTTAGCTTACCACCTCTCTTATTCTTTTCTTGCCTCTGGTAGACTTAGTGGGTACGTCGGGGTTTGAGGCCTTACCCACAGGGGGAGGCTACTGGTTTTACTAGTGGTTCTCACCCCCATTCTTGTTTTTCTCCTTTCCTCCCTTTGTTTTGTAGTGTCTGCTGCGGGAGTTGCTGACCTTACGGTTGGAGGTTCGAGGCGAGGGAGTCGCGAGATAGATCCTTACCAGTGTTGATTTCTACAGTGGGATAGATGTACCAGCCCTGTTTGTGGGATTCACTGTACTCAGTTGTATTTTATTATTTCAGTTTATCTCCCTTTTTGGATTTGTAGATGATGTATAGGTGGCTTTTACTTGTATTACAGTTTCGGTGGATCGGATTATTGTATTATCTTTTTGGGAGATGGTTATTGTACCTTTATTTTTCAGTTGTACAGTGATTCAGGTTTTTTTTTTCAGCAGTTTTTCTTCTGCTCTGATATCTATTTAGTTATTAGATGGTACTTTGCAGGTTGGACGCTTCGCCTATGCGGGGTTTCGCATAGGTGGCGGATCTGTTAGCGAGCCCGGGTCGCAGTTTCGACCCCTGGGGCGTGACAGATCGGAAATACCATCTAAGTATTCATTGATTTGATTCTACTTAAAATATGAGTATGAAACCCTAAAATCAAATCAATCAATATAGATGAAGAAACATAAGATAAAATCTAGTATTTCCTTTCTTCTCTATATGTGGATTTATATGGCCGTCTTTTGATTTAATAAGATTATGCGGCCTTTTGCGTCGTACCCTAAAAGATGAATTAAAGGATCTATATATAGGTTAGAAACCATTGGTAGTGGATAAGAATAAAAAACTAATCTTTTCTGGAATTTTTCAGTACGGCGATCCGGATCGGATTTCGGCGATCCGGATTGCAGTAACGAGACAGGCAGTTTCCAGAAAAACAAAGGTTCGGGATCCGGATCGAAGTGCCTGATCCGGATCGTTCATACAATTCACCAAACATCAATGTTCGGGATCCGGATTGAAATGCCTGATCCGGATCGTTCATATATTTTGGTAAAAACCAGTGTTCGGGATCCGGATCAAAAGAGGCTACGATCCGGATTGAGTTTGCGTATGAACTAACACCCTTCGGGATCCGGATCGAAGTGCCTGATCCGGATCCTGAACATGTCCCATGTCCAGTTTTTAATTTTTATGCAATTAAAAATTCATCCAAGTGTTTCTACACTATAAGAAGTATTCGGATCACCAAAAATAATTAGTTAAACATACCTGATCCTTTTGAATTATTCTTTTTTGAGATTGAGTTATATGATCCGACCTTCTTTATCTTCAATCTTCAAGACTTAATCGAATTCACGAAATACGCCAACTCAAATTCTGTAACATACTTCACATACGGTGAGGGCCTAATCCCCCACTTGTGTTCTTTGCCGGTAAAGTGGTCTTATGATGACCCGTGACCCCCAGGTTAGTGCCCAAGGGTGCCGGGGTTAAGTCCCCCAGGTTAGTGCTCGAGGGTGGCGGGGTATGTCAGCCAGGTTGGCGCCAGGTTCGGCATTTTCCCTGAGGTCTCAGTGACCAATATGGGGCTCGATTAGGTTTTTGGTTATTCTTTCATTGATGCATTATTTACCTGCTCAGCATGCTTAGTAATTGTACTCTTGTGATTGCTCAGTTTCTTGATTCAGCATCTATATCACCATGCCATTACTTTAGCAGTTCAGAATCCTTATTATGCTCAATACTATTGCTTTATATTACTGATTGGGTATTTGGTTTCGTTTATCGAGGCATAGTTCATTCTATTGTATTTCAGCTTGCTCTGTTCTTGTATTTCAGTACCCATTTATGCTCAGTATCATGATTATGCTTTCTGCTAGTATTTGCTTCATATATCAGCTTTTACCTAGTGATCTATTACTATTCGTTGATTATAATATGCCAGTAGGTACGATTTGCTATTTCTCGGCTCGTCGTGCCCACTGGGATACATTTATGTTGTATCTCACACCTTTTGGTGACCATTTTTCAGGCCAGTTAGGTCTTGGGATGTCGAGACGATCCAGTGAGCGGTCACGATAGAGTTACCCCCATTACTGGCTGCAGATGCCCAGTGCTTATGATTTATAGATTTGATCTTGTTATTCTATCAACTTGTGATGTGGATTTGTGGATGTATTTAGTTGTAGAGTTATGTTTATGTTTAGTTAAGTGATTGTCGCTCTCTAATTGCACTGCTATACTTGCCTAGCCGAGCATGTATAGGGGAGACTCTGTCCGTGTGGACAGAGAATTTTCTATGCATGTGGTGGTCTGTTTATGCCCTGGTTTTAAGTTCAAACTCTGATTTATAAAAAAAAAAAAAATTAGACGGCTTTTTAAACTCGGGGCGTGACATAATTTCATAAGCATTAGTCAATTGTGTGATGATAGTTTTTCAGTTAATTTTTCTATGATAGAATGTGTTATAACTGATTTAAATCATTCATTCTTTTTTAAAAAGGTTAGATCACAAAATAACTGTTATGTAGTTTCTAGTAAACCCATTGAACAATATAGCCTAGTTTCACTTGACACCGGAACACTTTGGCATGAAAGACTAGGTCACATGAATTTTAAGGAACTATCTAGGATTACACATAAGGATATTGTTAGAGGTGTTACTAAACTAAGTTTTTTAAAAAAATATTGTGTGTGGTGGATGTCAAAAGGGAAAACAAACTAGATCCACTCACAAGAACTTGAACCATGTAGGAACAAAAAGGCCACTAGAATTATTGCATATGGATTTAATGGGGCCAACTCGTCAACCTAGCTTGGGTGAAAAATGGTACATCTTTCTCATTGTTGATGATTTCTCTCATTTTTCATGGGTAGTATTTTTGAAAGAGAAAGCGGATACTTTCGATTCTTTTCATTATATTTGTCATCGTATTATGATTGAGAAAAATGAAAAGATTGTTCGTGTTCGTAGTGATAGAGGTGGAGAATTCATAAATTCAAAATTAATTAATTTTTGTTCTTCAAATGGCATAAAATATGAATTCTCCGCACCTTATACACCACAACAGAATGGTGTAGTCGAGCGCAAAAATAGAGTTGTACAAGAGATGGCGCGTGTTGTACTTCATAGCAGGAAACTTCCTTTATACTTTTAGGTTGAAGCAGTTAACACCGTTGTCCATGTGATCAATAGAATCTATTTGCACCCGGGTACTTTAAATACTCCATATGAACTTTGGTTTTGTAGAAAACCGAATATCAAATATTTTTGTATTTTTGGGAGTCGTTGTTATATTTTACGTGACCGTGAAAATCTTGAAAAATTCGACTCTCGTAGTAACGAAGAAACATTTCTGGGTTATTCTACTACTAGTAGAGCGTATCGAGTATACAATCTTGAATATAAAACGATGATAGAATCAATAAATGTTAAAGTAGATGAAGCTTCTTATTTTTCTTCTGATAAATCTAATCTTGATGTCTCATGATGATGAATTAATTGTTGATGATGTTGCATCTTTGCGTGATAAATCTTCTGATAATTTTGATGCATCTCATGGGAC
Source organism: Tillandsia leiboldiana (assembly GCA_029204045.2). NCBI lineage: Eukaryota > Viridiplantae > Streptophyta > Magnoliopsida > Poales > Bromeliaceae > Tillandsia > Tillandsia leiboldiana. The sequence goes on from CM055066.1 coordinate 9,822,577, forward strand.
TTCAAGTCCATCTACTTTGCATGATTCATCACATGTTTCCCCGAGTAATCCTATACCTCAAACTCTTCGTATCTCCAAAGATCATCCTGAATCAAACATAATTGGAGATCCTCAAGAAGGAGTTCGCACTCGGAGACAATTGGAATGTGGAGTTGCATGTTATGTCTCCATGGTTGAACCAAAGAATATTAATGAAGCTCTTCAAGATGAATATTGGATTGAAGATGAATATTGGATTGAAGCAATGCAAGAAGAGCTAAATCAATTCGAAAGGAACAAGGTTTGGGAATTAACTAAGCCCCCTAAGCAACAAAACATCATTAGTACTAAATGAATTTTTAAAAACAAGAAAAATAAGGATGGTACCCTTGTGAGAAACAAAGCAAGATTAGTTGCTCACGGATACTCATAGATTGAGAATACAGATTTTGATGAGATTTTCGCCCCGATTGCCCGTCTCGAGTCCATTCGTATTTTGTTCGCAATTGCTTGTCATTTCAAAATCAACCTTTTTCAAATGGACGTAAAGAGCGCTTTCTTAAATGGTTATTTAAATGAAGAGGTTTATGTTGCTCAACCGAAAGGTTTCATTAATCATAAATCTCCTAATCATGTTTTTCGCTTGAAAAATGCTCTTTACGGACTAAAAGAAGTACCGCGAGTATGGTATGAAAGATTAACGAAATATCTTTTAGAAAAGGGCGATAATCGAGGGGGAGCCGATTGGACACTCTTTGTGAAGCACTTTCAAAACAATTTCATTGTAGCATAAATATATGTGGACGACATTGTGTTTGGTGCCACAACAAACAAGGATGCTATTACACCTCCGCTAAATAAAGAAAATGTGGGTTATGGGATTCAAGGATCTAAATAGGGGAAAAACCACCTAGAGGGGGGGTGAATAGGTGTAAATAATAAAAATCAGAAATCTTTGCGTAAAAATAACCCAATGCGGAAAATAAAAAATATACGCAAGATTTTAACGTGGAAAGCTCCAATCCAAGAGTAAAAAACTACGAGACCGATCACACAAAAAGATCCACTAAGATTAAAACACGTACAAGGTGATATAACGCAACACTATGACTCAACCTTTTTCATACGCTCCAAGTAGATCTTCTCCGCAGTCCTCAACGCGCCTCGATCACACGATTTACATCCAACTTCGAATCCACGAAGTCCAACGTCGAATCCACAACGTCTAACCGAATCCACACGCCGATGTTCATTTAAAGAGTTTGAAAACCCTTAGAATCAAATTGATCAATATAGATAAAGAAACATGAAAATAAACATGTTTTTCTTTCTTCTCTATATGTGGATTATCTTCGGTTTACCCTATTTTCGTATATTCCATACCCTAAAGGATGAAATTTTGGGTCTATTTATAGGCTAGAAATCTTCTGAAAAGAGATAAGAATCAAAAACTGCCTTAACAGAATTTTTCCCGCACGGCGGTCCGGACTGGACTTCATATGATCCGGACTGTCGTCACAGTCAAGAAAATTTTCAGAAATATAGTTTGGGGTTCGGATTGAATGTGGTCTGATCCGGACTGATTTATGCGATACAACAAAATCAATGTTCGGGGTCCGAACTGAATGAGGGTTGATCCGGACTGAAATTGCGCATGAACCAAACCATGTTCGGGGTCCGGACTGGATCTGCCTGATCCAGATCCAGAACACTAAAATTGCCCAATTTTTTATTTCCATGAAAATTATTTCAAGTGTTTTTAAACTATAAAAATATATTCAAATCACCAAAAATATTTAATTTACCGTACCTGAGCATTTTGAATCCATTCTTCTTGAAATTGAAATTTGTGATATTCAAGTCTTCACCTTCAATCTTCAAGACTCAAATAACTTCACAAAATACGCCAATACAAAAATCTTTAACAATCTCCCCCTTTGGCTGTTTCGTGACAAAGCATATAATCCGCAAAAATTTTTAAAAAAAGATTTTTGTTGCTATCACCATACAACAAAAATACGCTTAAACGATCCAAATAAATGTAAATACAAGAGTAAACTCGTAATACAAACTCTAGACTTAGACAACTAGGAGTCTTCAAATCTTATACTCTCTGCAAAAGAAATAATTCTTGACAGAAATAAAATTCATTAATTGTAATGACACTTTTAATTTCTTCTTTTGACTTATGAATAAAATTAGTTTTAGGGTAAATTATCCTTCGTGTGTTGTCGGGTGTGGATACTATTTTGTTGTAGAGCTCACTTAACCTGGAACAACGGTGCGATCGGGGAGAGAATCTGACTTACCGATCTCCCGAAATGGGCCATTTAGGGTTAACGGGTACGATCGGGTAAGTCGAGTCCGTTATGTTGTCGGTGCTTTAAAATTCGTGCCGATTGTTTCTGAAATGGTGCGTAGGTGGCATGCCTATCGAGAAGTCGGTTGGGGTTTTTCCCTTCTTTTTATATCTGAGTTTTGGGATGGTACGTACACAAGAAATAATTTATTAATTTTACCGCATCCCATCTGGGTCTCTTTACTTCCTTCTTATTCTTTCTCGTGGTGCCGGGGACCAAGAACGAAACATCACCGTCAATGGGGAGCGGATCCGGATTCTCACTGCCTGCGAGGAACAGGATCGGGTCGTCTTTTCCATTAGATCAAGGTTAGCGGCCTATCTCTCTCACCCTTTCACTTTTTCGTTGTTTCGTTTTGCATTTTTGGTCGTCTAGGGTTTTGTGTTTTGCATCGTTGTTGCCGTACGATGCTAGGATGCCGTAGCCACCGCCACCGCATTGCCGCCTCGCTGCCGCTGCACGGACAGGACATGCGCTACCCGCGCGCCGCTGAAGGGCCGCAAGCGCCCGCGCGGGGCAGCCGCGCTGCTTGCAGCAGCGCAGGGACAGGACCCGCGTTCGGCTGCAAGCGCCGCACGCGCCGCGTAGAGGGAGGCGCCGCTCGGAGCAGCCGCGCCACTTGCAGCCGTGCGGGGACAGGACCTGTGCTCGGCTGCAAGCGCCGCACGCGCCCGCGCGGGGGAGGTGCCTGCGCGGGGCAGCGGCGTTGCGCCGCGCCGCTTGCAGTCGCGCGGGGACAGGACCCGCGCGCCGCTTGCAGCCGCGCGGGGATAGGACCCGCGCGCGGCTGCAAGCGCCGCGCGCACCCGCGCGGGAAGGTGCCCGCGCGGGGCTTGCTTGTAATAATTCTATTTCTTTTTACTTTTCCCTAAATATCGACTTTTGGTTTTAAGCTAGATTTAGGTGGGAATTTATTAACGTTGGTTCTTTTGGAATTTCGGGTTGCGGTTACCGTATGGCGGTAGAGCTCGTTAAGCGAAGAACGACGATGCGATCGAATCTGAAATCCGACTTACGGATTTTCCGGAATGAGGGTTTTAGTGTTAGCGGGTCCGAATGGTAAATTCGGAAGTTCTCGGGACCCGTTAGGTGTTATTGGTGCATCGGGATCCGTGCTAGCAGTTACGGGACATTTCGGAGGATCGGCACGCTTGTCGAGGAAGGCGGTGGTAAAATCCCTTTTTGTTTTAAATATCGGATATTGGGATTTTTGTACATACAATGAAAATAAATAAATAATAAATATTAATAAATGATATTTAATATCCTAATTACTGTATAACCCTAATTTTGGAAAAGATTATTTTTTCTTCCTTCTTCCTCGCCGTGCGTGCCGCAGACCGAGATCGAAAGCGTCGCCAATACTGAGGAGCGGATCCAGAAACACCACCGTCTATGGAGATCGGGATTGTGTTGTCTTCTCCATCAGAGCAGGGTTAGTTAGTTTTCAGTCTTCGTTTTGTGGTTCTCGTCTTTCAGTTATCGGTAAATTAGTTTGTGTTTTGGGTTCGTTCTTGATTGACGTTCGTTGATGTTTTCGGTTGGTTTCATTCTTGATTGACGTTCATTGATGTTTTCGATTGGTTTCATTCTTGATTGACATTCATTGAGGTTTTCGGTTGGTTTCGTTCTTGGGTTTTGTTCGAGGAGGTTTTTGGTCGAGTTTGTGGGGTTTTCGGCGGGATTGCTTAAGGATAGTCAACGGTGGTGCCGCCGCCGATCGATGCCCTAGCCGAGCCGCCGCCACCGCCGCCGCTCGACACCCTAGCCGAGCCGCCACCACTGCCGCGCGCTGCCACCCGCAGGCCATCGCCTGCGCGCTGCCCGCGCGCCGTAGGGGCCGCGCCGCGCGCGCGGTCAGGTGGGCCGCTGCCAGGTGCTGTCGCCATCCTTGTGTGTAATCCTAAATAGTTCCCGTGGACCGCCATCCTTGTGTGTAATCCTAAATAGTTCCTTAAAGTTCATGTGACCTAGTCTTTCATACCAAAGAGTCTCAGTGTCAAGTGAAACTAGGTTACATTGTTCACTGGGTTTACTAGGAACTATGTAGCAATTGTTCTATGATCTAACTCTTTTCAAAAAGAATGATTGGTTTAAATCAGTTATAATACATTCAATCGTAGAAAAACTAACTGAAAAATCATTATCACACAATTGACTAATGGTTATGAGGTTAGTCTTGAGGCCCTCAACATATAAAACATTTTTCAAAACTGGGCCATTTGGAATAGTGATTATTCATTTTTCAACTAATTTTGAAGATCGTCCGTCTCCGAAAACAACAAGTCCTCCGGAGGTTTTCTCAAATAATTTAAAGTAGTTCTTATCTCCGGTCATGCACCGTGAGCAACCACTATCCAAATACCAAGACAAATTATCATATGCATGTAGTGATGTGTAAATAACAAGACAATGGAAGATTTCACCTTTGCGAACCCAAATCTTACGAGTATTGGAGTACGTCGGCAATGATTGCGATGTTGAGCTCCTTGGTGAATGCGTCTTGTTCGGTTGATCACTTTTCTTTGATTTCCACATTGATGTTGTCTTGGGGGACATGCTACCATTGTTCTTGACCTTTGGTTGATTTTCTTTCGATTTTCGGTCTTTGTTCTTGATGGTAGTCGATGCATGATTCACTTGATTTGATCATTTTGCTCCATGATTGCACTTTGATTTTATGTGCCTTTTTTTACCACAATTGTGACATATCTTATTTGGCATTGAATTCCCTCACGATGTATAAGGTTTGTCAACAATTGATAAAACAATTTCAGTCAGAGGAGGAGGTGAGACCGACTGAGGCACAAACTTCGTTCCAGTCGAACTTGGTGTTGGGTTATGTATAATTGGATCTAAATAGGGGAAAAAACACCTAGAGGGGGGTGAATAGGTGTAAACAATAAACACTCAAAAATCTTTGCGATATAAAACCCAATGCGGAAAAATAAATAACACGCAGAGATTTTTACGTGGAAAACTCCAAACCGGAGTAAAAAACCACGGGACCGATAACACGGTGAAATCCACTAGAATTAAACACGTACAAGGTGATATACCATACTCACAGATGACTCAACCTTTTCCATACGCTCCTAGTTGATCTTCTCCGCTCGCTCCATGACGCTTCTCGAATCCACGATTTGCGTCCAACGCCGAATCCACGGCGTCCAACGTCGAGTCCACGACGTCCGACCGAATCCACGGTCTTCACCCAGTAGCACGCTTTGAATCCACGAACGTACCTCTCTCTGAATCCATGAGAGCGGTAGCACCTTGAATCCACAAGGCCACGCGAGTCCACGCGCCGATTTTGGGGTAAATCGTTGTTTTTTGTGTGGTGATGATCCGCCGAATACTTAGATTAAAAATAGATCGGAAATACCATCTAAGTATTCATTGATTTGATTCTACTCAAAATGTGAGTATGAAAACCTAGAATCAAATCAATCAATATAGATGAAGAAACATAAGATAGAATCTATGATTTTCTTTCTTCTCTATATGTGGATCTTAGGCCGTATAAAAGATGACGGCTTTTAAGTTTAGCGGCTTCCTTTTGGATTGTGTGGATTTCCCTAGAAAAAGAATCATAGGGTCTATTTATAGGTTAGAAACCCGTGGAAGAAGATAAGGATCAAAAACTTGTTACGGAATTTGAGTTGGCGTAGTTTCATGAAAGTCTCAAGTCTTGAAGATTGAAGGTAAAGAAAGTTGGATCAGTTAACTCAATCTCAAGAAAGAAGAATTCAAAAGGATCAGGTATGTTTTACTAAAGATTTTGTGTGATCCGAATACTTCTTGTAGTGTAGAAACACTTGGAAGAATCTTTCATTGCATAAAAATTAAAAACTGGACTTGGAACATGTTCAGGATCCGGATCAGGTTGTTCGATCCGGATCCCGAAGGTGGTTCGTTCATACATCAGTTCAATCCGGATCGTAGCCTCTTGATCCGGATCCCGAACAGTGAGTTTACCATTTTCCTTGAACGATCCGGATCATGCTTCGCAATCCGGATCCCGAACAGTGAGTTTACCATTTTCCTTGAACGATCCGGATCATGCTTCGCAATCCGGATCCCGAACGTTGATGTTTGGTAAACTGTATGAACGATCCGGATCATGCACTTCGATCCGGATCCCGAACCTTCATTTTTCTGGAACTGGCTGACTCGTTACGACGATCCGGATCACAGCTAGTCCGATCCGGATCGCCGTCCGTAAAATTTCCAGAAATGTTAGGTTTTTGATTCTTATCTCCTTCCTAGGGTTTCTAACCTATAAATAGACCCTATGACTCTTTTTCTAGGGTTAATCCACATAGTCAATAGCCGTCATTTTCATATATCATTTTATACGGCTATAGATCCACATATAGAGAAGAAAGGAAATCATTAGAGAACACTCTATGTTTCTTCATCTATATTGATTAGTTTGATTCTAGGTTTTCATACTCACATCTTGAGTTGAATCAAACTAATGAATACTTAGATGGTATTTCCGATCTATCTTTGATCTAAGTATTCGGCGGATCATCACCACCCTAAAACAACGATTTACCCCAAAAATTGGCGCGTGGATTCGCGTGTCCTTGTGGATTCAAGGTTCAACCGCTCTCGTGGATTCGGAGCGAGGCACGTTCGTGGATTCGAAGGGTGCTATTGGGTGAAGACCGTGGATTCGGTCGGACGTCGTGGATTCGACGTTGGACGCCGTGGATTCGGCGTTGGGCGCAGATCGTGGATTCGAGAAGCGTCGCGGAGCGAGCGGAGAAGATCCTCTAGGAGCGTATGGAAAAGGTTGAGTCGTAAGTGTGTACGGTAAATCACCTTGTACGTGTTTTAATTCTAGTGGATTTCTGCCGTGTTATCGGTCCCGTGGTTTTTTACTCCGGTGATGGAGTTTTCCACGTAAAAATCTTGCGTATTATTTTTATTTCCGCATTGGGTTTTATCGCAACGATTTTTTGAGTGTTTATGCGTTTACACCTATTCACCCCCCTCTAGGTGTTTTTTCCCCTATTTAGATCCGTATTACATATAACCCAACAAGTGGTATCAGAGCGGGAATAGGGTTGTAAACAATGGTTGAAGGTGGAAACATCAACCGACCCCCGTTCTTCGATGGAACAAATTATGCGTACTGGAAAGTACGAATGAAAGCCTTTTTAATTTCCATCGACGAACGAGTGTGGCAATCAATTGAATTAGGATGGTCTAATCCAACTGAACTTATTGGTGATGTTCGCACCTTAAAACCTAGGTCGAAATGGACCAAGGAAGAGTTAGATTCATCTTCGTACAATGGCAAGGGAATTAATGCTATCTTTAATGCCTTATCTCAAACTGAATTCTCTCGCGTCTTGGCATGTGAGACTGCGAAAGAAATCTGGGATGTTCTTCAGGTTACACATGAGGGAACTAACCTCGTGAAGATTCAGAAACTGCAAATGCTTACGAGCAAGTTTGACTCTATCTTAATGGCAGAAAATGAATCTTTCACGGACTACTATACACGATTGCAAGACATCGTAAACTCATGTGCTAATCTGGGAGAGAAGATTCCAGAATTTAAGATTGTAAGAAAAATCTTAAGAACTCTTCCTGAACGATTTCGCCCAAAGGTTACTGCCATTGAAACTATTAAACACCCGGACGAAATACGTGTAGAAGAATTAGTTGGTTCATTACAAACTTATGAAATGACATTTACCACTAACAATTCTTCTGGAAAGGCATCCACTTCTAAGTCTTCAGGTTATGCGTTGAAAACAACTAAGGAAGAAGACGCGGATACATCCTCCTCAGACGATGACGAGAACCTTTCTATGGAGGAATTTGAGAAGCAGCTCGCTCTCTTGACAAGGAAGTTTCGCCGCAACTTTCGAAGGGGTAATTCAAGCAAATCTCCATCCTTCGGAAAGTCGAACAAAGGCAAGGGTACTTCAGGTTACAAGTCAAGAAAGCAAGAGAACTTCTCAAAGGATAAGAAAAGTTTAGAAGGACAACTACAATGCTTCAAATGTCGAGGCTACGACCACATTGCAACGGAGTGTCCTAACAAGTATCCGGCAAAGAAGAAGGCGATGCAAGTCGTCACTTGGGATGACAACTCAACGTCAAATGAGTCGTCTTCGAGTGATGAAGAAAAGAGCTCCACCGCATTCCACGCGTCCGTATCTTCACCCTTCATGTGCTTTATGGCAAGTACATCCGAGTCGTTGTCCAACTCCACTGTTGAAAAGAATGCAACGGACAACGAATTGGATGATTCGGAAGGTGAAGAATTTGCTCTAGCCTATCACAGATCTTTACGGGATTTAAAGAAACCGGCTAAGCAAAACAAGGGGTTGAGAGGGAGATTGCAGGATCTCGAAGAAGAAGTAAAAAGGGTAACTTCTCTCTCGACCGATCTTGAAGTGGAAAGGGATAAACTGATAAAAGAAAATGTTTCCCTTCAAGAGTCCAATGAGCAACTCGAGAAGAACTATATAGATATGGTGAACAAAGCAAACTATTTCTTGAAGCTCTACGGCGAGGCCCGACGGGAAAAATTGGAAATGACAGAGACCATTTGCCAACTCAAGGATGACTTACAGCAATTTTCCTTAGGAAGGAGTAAGTTGGATAAACTTCTTGGTCTAGGTCAAACAAACAAGTTCGGCCTCGGATACAATCGAACTGAAGACAATTTTAGTTCGGTTGGGACAGTCTTTGTGCCTCAGTCGGTATCTCCTTCTCCGACACCGGAAATCATGACAACCAACGACAACAAGCCTACTTCATCCTCATCAGAATCTTCAAGCACAAAGGTATGTTTTCGTTGTAATTTTGCAGGGCACATTGGAAGAAATTGCAAGATTGGAGCTCAAAGATCAAATCAACCACATCTTGCAACTGCTACCAATAAGTTCACTCCATGGAATTCAAAGAAGGATTTTCCTAAAGAAAAGGACATTGGTAGTACTTCAAACAAGACGATGACAAAAGAAAAAGATCAATCTTGCAAGACGTCTTCATCAAGGAAAACTTCTCAACCATTGCCAACATACTCCGAAACTCAAAAGGTTTGGGTATGCAAAGGTGAAACCCCTCCTTGTCTTTAATCGTTCTTCGATTAAATCTTGTGTAGTTTATGTATACTACTTTCTTTTCTTCTTTTTCTTTTGGCCGACCCGTCAACCATCTTTGGGAGGTAAATGGTACATATTTTTATTGGTTGATGATTTCTCTCGGTTTTCATGGGTAGCATTTTTAAAAGAGAAAGCTGATACGTTTGACTCTTTTCATGAGATTTGCCATCGTATTATGATTGAAAAGAATGAAAAGATCATTCGTGTTAGAAGTGATAGAGGTGGAGAATTCATAAATTCAAAATTTATTGATTTTTGCACTTCAAATGGAATTAAACATGAATTCTCGGCACCCTATACACCTCAGCAGAATGGTGTTGTTGAGCGCAAGAACAGGGTTGTTCAAGAGATGGCGCGTGTGTTGCTTCATAGCCGGAATTTACCGCTACATTTTGGGCTGAAGCCTGTGAACACCGCTGTCTATGTCATTAATAGAGTTTACTTGCGCCCAGGAACCTTGAATACACCATATGAGCTGTGGTTTAGTAGAAAACCCAATATCAAATATTTTCGTGTCTTCGGGAGTCGATGTTACATTTTACGTGACCGTGAAAATCTTGGAAAGTTCGACTCTCGAAGTGATGAAGGGATCTTTTTGGGTTATTCTACGAATAGCAGAGCATATCGAGTATTTAACATTGAATCTAAGACGATCGTAGAATCTATAAATGTTAAAGTAGATGAAGCTTTTCACTTTGAAACTGGAAAATCTACCCTCGATATCTCTCTAGATGATGATTCTCCTGCTAGTGCATCTTCTCATAATAATACTTCCAATATTAATGATGCATCTAATGGTTCTTCTAGTTTATCTGATGTGCAGGAATCATCTCATATATCTCCGAGTACTCCGTTTCAACAAACGTTACGAATCTCCAAGGATCATCCGGAATCGAATATTATTGGAGATCCACATGAAGGAGTCAGAACTCGGAGGCAGTTGGTTTGTGGATTCGCTTGCTACGTATCTTTAATCGAACCAAAGAACATAGATGAAGCTCTTCAGGATGACTACTGGATTAAAGCAATGCAGGAAGAGCTCCATCAATTTGAGCGAAACAAAGTCTGGGAATTAACGAAGCCTCCAAAGCAACACAATGTGATAGGTACCAAATGGATCTTCAAGAACAAAAAAAATGAGGATGGTACTATCATCAGGAATAAGGCACGATTAGTTGCTCAAGGCTACTCTCAAGTAGAAGGTATAGACTTTGATGAAACCTTCGCCCCTGTAGCTAGACTCGAGTCCATTCGTATACTATTCGCTATTGCTTGTCATTTTAAAATTAAATTATTTCAAATGGACGTTAAGAGCGCATTTCTAAATGGGTTTTTAAATGAGGAAGTTTATGTGGCTCAACCGAAAGGTTTTGTAGATCATAAACAACCTAACCATGTTTTTCGTTTGAAAAAGGCTCTTTACGGTCTGAAACAAGCACCGCGAGCATGGTACGAAAGGTTAACGAAGCACCTTTTGGAGAAGGGCTATACTCGAGGGGGAGCTGATAGGACTCTCTTTGTGAAGCATTATCAAAGCAATTTCATTGTAGCACAAATCTATGTCGATGACATTGTATTTGGCGCAACAAGAGATAACGATGCTTCTAAATTCGCGGAGACCATGGAAAGCGAATTTGAGATGTCCATGATGGGCGAATTGACTTATTTCCTTGGATTGCAAATTAAACAAAATGATGAAGGTATCACTTGAGTCAATCCAAGTATGCAATGGAGTTGGTCAAAAAGTTTGATCTAGAAAATTGTAAAGATTTTCAGACTCCAATGGGAACTAGCCACAAGGGACTTGGAAGTGAATCACATAGTGAGAATGTAGACGAGAAACTGTATCGAAGTATGATTGGAAGTCTACTTTACCTCACGGCTAGTCGCCCGGATATATCTTTTGGTGTTGGATTTGCGCGAGATATCAATCAGCACCAAAGGAGGTTCACCTGAAAGCGGTGAAAAGGATCATCCGGTATATCAAAGGATCAATTAATTTCGGAATTTGGTATCCTATGGGAACAAGTTTGGATATTGTTGGATACTCAGATGCCGATTGGGCAGGATCAGTGGATGATCGGAAAAGCACGAGTGGTGCATGCTTCTATCTTGGCCATTGCCTTGTTGCATGGCACAGTAAAAAGCAGAACTGCATAGCACTCTCGACTGCCGAAGCGGAATACATTTCAGCTGGAAGTTGCTCAACTCAACTCATTTGGATGAAAAGCGTATTGAGCGACTTCCGCATTTCAGCATCTTCGGTAACAATACTTTGTGACACACACTAGTGCTATTAACATTTCTAAAAACCCTGTGTTGCACTCTAGAACAAAACATATTGAACTTAGATATCATTTTCTTAGAGAGCTAGTTGAATCAAATACTCTTCACACTTTCATATATTTCAACTGAGGATCAATTAGCTGACATTCTAACAAAACCTTTGGATCAAAACGTTTTATTCATTTACGAAAAGCAATTGGGATGCTTTCCTTGAATAATCTTCTTTTTTGAAATCTTTGCTTAGGATAGGTTTTGTATTTGTTTTTGTTTTGTTCATTATCTATGTTTGTACATAGGACATTAATTGAGCATAGATCACAATTGACTTTAATTGCATTTTTTCGCACATTTAGAAATTTATTATGCTTTTGCCATCATAATAGTTCACTGTTGCAATGATCATTTATGTTAATTAAATCATCTTCTAAAGTGATCAAAGTCAATTTCTCTCTCTCTATGATCTCTTGGTATAGTCATTATCTTATTTGACTGCTTAGTCGAGTATGAAATCGAGATCATATTTGGTGAATACTTTATATCTTAAATAATTGATAGCCAATTGAGGGGGAGTCTTAGAAAAGGTTAAATGCTCAAAAGATGTGGAAAGAGTTACATCCCAAGGAGGAGTGTGAAAACTACCACCACATGGAGGAAAGAGCTACCACCTCGGTCGTCCGAGTATTGTGTGCAGCTACCACATGTATACCAAGCATGGTTGTTCAAATTTTTGATTAAGTAAAATGCATGATTGAAATACTTGACTCTGTCAAATTTCAAGGTTGGTATAAGGGGGTTTTTAAAGAAAGATGCTCAAAGAGCCACTCTCTTCAACAGATTGTCTAGATACATTATCTATTATATTTGGGATTTCAAACATCTATTGATCTTTGTATTTCATTTTCTTTACTGAATTGATGATTTGATAAAGGCATTACTCATAAGATCAAGTTAGATGTGATTGAAGGTGTTCAACTTTAAGGGATTTAATTTTTGTAAATTTTCGTTTCATTTTTGGATATTATTGATAGATTTGGCATAATCTAATTCTTGTTGTATGAAACGATGATTGTTTGTTTAAAGTTGATACACATTTGTGCTTACAATCTTTTTCTGGTTTTCTTGAATTTCTCTGAAATTTCTAAAGAAAAAGTTGGGGCCGATCCGGATCGGGCTAGATGATCCGGATCCCGAACGCAGGAATTCTTCTGCGGGCTGACGATCCGGATTGTATCTGCCGATCCGGATCCCGAACGCAGTTCTTACTGCGGGTAGCCGATCCGGATCGCAGTTATGAACTGATCCGGATCGCGGCTAGGTTTTATAAGGAACGAAAGGGGTTTTTGGATTTCTTTACTCCAATCTTTTGTTCCAAAGTTTCCAGAGTCTCTCTCTCTAGATTTCATCCTTCTTGGAAGCTTTCAAACTCAAGTTCTTCAACTCCAAGTAAGTTTTATTGATCAAAATCTCGGTTTTTTCACCGTTTTTCTTTTTCCTCCTCAAACGTGATGAATTTCTTGGATCAACTTTGTGTGTGGATGGTTTTTGATCAAATTTCTTTTGAAATAAGAACTCTGGGTAGATAGTTTTGATTATATGCTAGGTATTCTTCTGATTAACGGATTTTTAGGTTTCGATTTCTAAAATTTCGGTTTTAGGGGCATATAATAAGGATTTTCGAAAATCATGCAATTGATCTATTTTTAAAGTCCTTTGCAAAACCAATTTGATTTTAGTCTCTCTACATGATTATGATTGTTTGGGTATAATTTTTCAATCTTTGAAAATTAACAATTTTTCATGTTGCTCTTGAGTTGGTCTACCAGGATTCTTTTTCTCAAGAAACCATTAGCAATGGTGATCACTTGGATTGTTTTTCTACTTGCGCTATGGTTTCATACGAGAGACACCGTCAAGCCCAAGAGGGCTAAGAAGGCTAAGAAAGCGAAGGAAAGCTAAAGATGATTCCGATACAGAATCTGAAACAGAATCAATTAATTGGGATGAACTGCAAGTTGAAGCAACGACTGTTCCGACTGCTTCAAAGGGAAAAGCACCTGCAGAACATCAAAGGCTCCGCCCACTACTGCTGAGAAAGGCAAAGCTCCAAGGGAAGAAAACTCTATGGGAAGACAAGAAGAAAAAGTATTGCTCGCAAAAGAGGGAGTGCCAAGGAATCTCCATTGAGCAACCAGCTGCTAGCCAAGCACCTTCCACATGACTTTATCAGCTCGGCCAGGGTTAAGGAAAATGAAGATGGAAGTGGAATTTCAAATTACTGAATCCCTCTAGAGCATACTCTGTACCCTAGCGAATCCGCATGGACCTGAAGACCAGCATGCATCATCTGCCTCTAAACTCGTCCAGCGACTTCCAGAGAAAACGCTCTAGCCAGCTACTGTATTGGCCGCCATTCATCAGGACCAAAGAAGACTTCTGCTGAGCAAGAGAAATTGGCGTTAGGTCTCCGACAAATGGCTGCTGACCAAAAAACAGATGAAAAAGAAATGTTCCAAATTATCGCGAATGCTGAAAGGAATCTTGAACAAGATAGACGATACTAGCTCAGATAGTTCTGATTTGGCTTGATCTTTTATGCTCTAACCCTTATCGTTAATATTGCAGGTTTTTAAGTTTTAAGTTTTAATTTTAGTTCTCAGAATTTTCTTGATTGATATTTTTTTTAACTCTCCTTGTGTTTTGTAATTTTGGCTTTGTTTTGTGACAAAAAGGGGGGAGAGAGTTAGAGAGACTTGAACAATGATTTGAACAATGATTGTGAAATCTTGATGATGAAGATTTTGTATACATCAAGGTAAGTATCTCTTCAACTTCAACTTTGGTTTTCATCTTGTGATTGTTTGCATGTCTCGACTAACTATTCGACTAACTATTTGGGCATGTAATATAACTAACAAGTTGATGTTGGACTAATATTTTGTGACATTTGGTTTTTAGTTGCATAGAAGATATGTTGGTTTTGACTATGATTCTCTTACATATCTGAATTCTCAAATGTCATGGTGATTAGATAAACTCTATCTCTGTACTAGGTTTTGTATGCTAAATATTCTTGAGGTATCTAACGATCTCTTTTTGTCAAGAATGATTTCTTTGTGCAGAGAGTACAGATGTCTAAGTCTAGAGTCTGTTTTAGGAGTTTATCTCATGTTTTTAAATTTTTGGATCTCCATTGTAATTTTTGTTGTATGGTGATAGCAACAAAAATATCTTTTGAATTTTCTTTAGTGGATCTGGTTTTGTCACGAAACCGCCAAAGGGGGAGATTGTTACGGAATTTGAGTTGGCGTAGTTTCGTGAAAGTCTCAAGTCTTGAAGATTGAAGGTGAAGAAAGTTGGATCTTTAACTCAATCTCAAGAAAGAAGAATTCAAAAGGATCAGGTATGTTTTACTAAAGATTTTTGTGTGATCCGAATACTTCTTGTAGTGTAGAAACACTTGGAAGAATCTTTCATTGCATAAAAATCAAAAACTGGACTTGGGACATGTTCAGGATCGGATCAGGTTGTTCGATCCGGATCCCGAAGGTGGTTCGTTCATACACCAGTTCAATCCGGATCGTAGTCTCTTGATCCGGATCCGAACGTGAGTTTACCATTTCCTTGAACGATCGGATCATGCTTCGATCGGATCCAACATGAGTTTCATTTTCCGAACGATTCGGATCATGCTCGCAATCCGGATCCCGAACGTTGATGTTTGGTAAACTGTATGAACGATCGGATAACTGCTTCGATCCGATCCCGAACCTTCGTTTTTTGGAATGGCCTGACTCGTTACGACGATCCGGATCACAGCTAGTCCGATCCGGATCGCCGTCCGTAAAATTTCCAGAAAGTTAGGTTTTGATTCTATCTCCTTCCTAGGGTTTCTAACCTATAATAGACCCTATGACTCTTTTCTAGGGTTAATCCACTGAGTCAATAGCCGTCATTTTCATATATCATTTTATACGGCTCTAGATCCACATATAGAGAAGAAAGGAAATCATTAGAGAATACTCTATGTTTCTTCATCTATATTGATTAGTTTGATTCTAGGTTTTCATACTCACATCTTGAGTTGAATCAAACTAATGAATACTTAGATGGTATTTCCGATCTATCTTTGATCTAAGTATTCGCGGATCATCACCACCCAAACCAACGATTTACCCCAAAAATCGGCGCGTGGATTCGCGTGTCCTTGTGGATTCAAGGTTCAACCGCTCTCGTGGATTCGGAGCGAGGCACGTTCGTGGATTCGAAGGGTGCTATTGGGTGAAGACCGTGGATTCGGTCGGACGTCGTGGATTCGACGTTGGACGCCGTGGATTCGGCGTGGGCGCAGATCGTGGATTCGAGAAGCGTCGCGGAGCGAGCGGAGAAGATCCTCTAGGAGCGTATGGAAAAGGTTGAGTCGTAAGTGTGTACGGTAAATCACCTTGTACGTGTTTTAATTCTAGTGGATTTCTGCCGTGTTATCGGTCCGTGGTTTTTTACTCCGGTGATGGAGTTTCCACGTAAAAATCTTGCGTATTTATTTTTATTTCCGCATTGGGTTTTTAGCAACGATTTTTGAGTGTTTATGCGTTTACACCTATTCACCCCCCTCTAGTGGTTTTTTCCCTATTTAGATCCGTATACATTAACCCAACAAACTATCCTTTTCTGGAATTTT
>CM055066.1:9839112-9881312 GCA_029204045.2 Tillandsia leiboldiana
ATGATATACCGTACTCACAGACGACTCGACCTGTAGTGTTCTGGTTTTCCCATGCAACTTTCGGATGAATCCACTGTGTAATACACCCTAGTGTTGGGGTGTCTGGCCCCATGGGGCATCAAGGTGTCCACCGATGACCTTGTTAGACTTTGTTAGCAGATTTGCCTGCGGCTGCATGTTGCTGGATGTTAGAAAGGTGGTGGCGAATCTGAGTTGGATTTTTTTCAGCGCGAAAAACGCTTGAAATCGCTAGTTGCTTGGTTAAATTTGGAGTCCGTAGACCAAAGCGGGCTTCCCGGAAGTTTTGGGGTTATTCGGTTCATGGGGGAGCCTCGTGGACCGGCCTGAGCCACGTGGCGGCCTATTATTGCCGCTCACGGAGCAGTTCGGTCCACGGAGAAGCCGGCGGTGCATGGACCGCGGGCGGGAGACGCGTGGCGTGCCCTGATAGGCCGGCGCACGCGGCATGGTTCACCGATTGTGCGGGGTTGCGGTGCACGGGCGCTTGACACGTGGCGGCTTCGGATTCGTCGGCTCCGTGGCGCGGTCCCAGTGTGCGCGGGGGGCGCCTCGGGACTGCTTGCGCACAGTGGCACCAGGCGGGACGGTCGGCCGCACTCGAGTGCGCCACGTGTCGCCTCGCGGTTGGGCGCCGTACCTACCCCCGCTACCGCGAGGGGACACGCGGCGCAGTGTGGCCGCGGGATTTGCTGTCCCCTGTTTGGGGTGACGTGCCGCTCCTGGGAGATTCGGCGCGTCGGACGGAGGCGTACAACCGGGTTTCCGGGCGCAGTGCGCCCGAAACTTGCGCCCGAAAACCCGGCCCGGCAGCTTATGCTGGCCTATAATAGCTTCCCCTATTCGTTCTTTTGGCTTTTTGGACCCTATTTTCACAGAGCATCCTTCAGCAAAGTTTTTCCTCCCTCAGGGCACTACCCAGTGGAGAACTTGAGGAGTTTTGGAGGCACTCTTCCCGGTTCACCATTTACGGCGCGGCACGACGCTTGTTTCCCCGGCGATCTTCTCCGCCCCTTCTCAGTGTTTGGACTCCTCCGACTCACCCCGACATCGGATTTCGGCGATTCTTGCGCCGTTGGACTCATGACAGGTAGGACTTCAACTCCTGTGTTTTGAGGTTCCTCGATTTCCGTGCTGATCTTGGAGTTTTCTGAGCACCCATTTGACCCATTTTTCGTCGCGGACTTTGGACAGCACCGCGGTGTTCTTGCCGTATCTTTTCGCTCGGACGTCGGATCGAGGCGATTCGAGAGGCAATTTTCATCTACACTTCGCAAGGAGTCTCCTGGATTTTTCTCAGATTTTTCTGGTTTTAGGACGAGGGTGAGAATCTCCTTTTTCTGTGGTTCTTTGTTACAGAAATTTGGTACAGTTTGGATTGGGAGTTTCTCTTGTCGGATTTTTATCTCAGCTTAGGAAACTCCGATTTGGGCGTGCAGGTACTCGTTTCGACGGGCTCGTCGCGAGGATCGCGACAGTATTTTCCTTGGATTTTCTGGGCATCTTTCGCAGGTAAAAATTGGTGAATTCTGGACTGTGGTATTAAGGGACAGATTCTAGGAATTGTGAATGAATAGCTTATGTACTTTCCTTTGGGGTATTTTGTACAGATTGGTGGGGAGTTTTTGGACTGAGCTTGGGTTTCGCTTTTGGGAACTGGGATTAGCGCTCGAGGTGGGTGATGTTGTAAACCTCCTATTTGTGATTTATCACTAGGCCTATTAGAATGCTCTTGATCAGGCTGTTATTAGAACTGTGAGATGGACTTAGCATGCTTGTACGAAATCCTAGTTCCTTCGTTAATAATCGCATTGTTAGAAACTACAAGTTAATTAGTGGTGGGTCCATGCTTTAAATATGTAGTATAATTACTTGGAAATTATGCTAAATCCCTATCTTGTTGAATGTTAAATGAAAGGTTGGGGTATGTGGTTAGAGTATTTAAAATGGTACATTAAGAAAAGGACTTTTGCATGCTTGAATGGTCACCTAGATAGGCCACCTTTTTCTGCTACACTATCATGCTGGAATTGACTTAGGAGAAACCATGTTTCATTCTTTCTTCAGTCACTTAGACATAGGGGATATTATGCTCGGGTTAGAGCAGGGGCTGGGATAGTGTAGTCAGATACTTGGGTTTCGGGGAGAGGGTTTTGGGCTTCCTTTGGGGGATGGTACTTTTCCTTATAGATCAGAGTGCGCGATTCGCAGACTTGAGACCCTGAGACTCCTGTCCCATATCGGTGTTATGCGTAGGCTGGCATACCCGATTTGGCAGACATTGAGAATCCTTTCCCATATCGGTGTTATGCGTAGGCTGGCATACCCGATTTAGCAGACCTTGAGACTCCTGTCCCATATCGGCGTTATGCGTAGGCTGGCATACCCGATTCGGCGGACATTGAGACTCCTTTCCCATATCGGTGTTATGCGTAGGCTGGCATACCCGATGTGGCAGGCTTCGATATTCTGATGCATACATTTAGCTATCTTTAGCTGGGCAGGTAGAGGCATATTAGTGGTAGCTTTTATTAGGAGTCATACTCATAGTTACCGCATTTATTCTTTAGCCTCTGGTAGTCCTAGTGGGCAGGTATGAGTTTTGAGTTGAGGTTTACCCACTAGGGGAGGCTACTGTCTTTATAGTAGTTCTGACCCCCACTGTTTTCCCTTTTCTTGTCCCCTTTGTTTTGCAGAGTCATCTGCTGGAGTTGCGGGACCCTCCTCCCAGGATCGAGGTAAGAGGATCGCCGACTAGATAGCTGCTACCCCAAGCTCGAGTTTTGTAGTTTTGTTGTATCCCCTGTACACTCAGACAGTTGTATTTTCTTTTATTTTTGGGTCTGGCTGCGGCCAGCTGGTTGTATTCACTTCGTGAGCTGGGAGAGACATATGTATATTCTTGAGTGTTTATTGTACTTTTATTTCCAGCATTTGTCTGAGATGTACTAGTTTTAGTTTAGCTATGTTTTATGCTCTAGTATTGTTTCTCTATATCTGAGCAGGTTACCAGCGCTTCGTGTACACGGGAAATACCGTGTGCACGGCGGGTCTGTGGACGAGCCCGGGTTCTGGTTTACACCCGAGGCGTGACAGATTATTTTGGTATCAGAGCTTAGGGATAGGTCAGTTGGGACTTAGGAAACCCTAGGCTTTTGGCAGACCCTAGGAAGGCAGAGCGTGAGTGACGTGATATTGTGCGAAAGTCGGCAATTAGTTGTTAACTCTTCCTGTGATTGGAGAGGGATTGGCATAGCCTATTTCTGGGGGACTATTATGTTGGCTGCAGACAACATAAGGTTACAGAAATGGGGGAATGTCCATGACTTTCGCTGGATTGGGTCGAGAGTGGTTTGGTTTACTGACCCGTGGATTTTTTGTGGCAGGATGCCTCCTAGGCGGCAGATCCCTACTCGCGGTACTCCTACACCCCCGGAGGAGCCGGAGCAGTCCGGGCCTTCTGAGATCAGTGAGCTGTGGGCCATGGTGGCCCAGTTGGCGGAGAGTCACCGCCGACAGGAGCAGAGGTTTGAGCAGTTGCTGGCTCAGGTGGCGGCACCTCCCCCTACTACGGTAGAGGCCCCTGTACCACCGGTTGTACCGCCGGCTATTCCACTTGTTCCTACGGCACCGTCGTCTAGCAGTGGGGCTCAGGGGGTGATCAGGCCATTGACCCCAGCGGAGGAGCAGGAGTTTGCTGACAAACTTGCACAGTTCTGTAAGCGAGGACCACCTAGTTCTCGGGGCGGAGTACTCATCCAGCGGAGATAGGATCGTGGTTGGCATCGATGGAGAAGTTGTTCAGAGATTTCTTCATTGATTCGAGATTCAGAGTACACATGGCCGTACATTGTTTAGAGGGTGATGCGGATGCTTGGTGGCGTCGGGTCGAGCCCTTAGAGTTTCAGATCACCCGACAGCTACCCTGGTCGGAGTTCAGGAGGATGATCCTTGACACTTACTTCTCCACGAGCGTGAAGAAGAAGATAGAAGATGACTTGAAGAACCTGCAGCAGGGTGATCGCTCAGTATGGGACTATTTCCAGGAGTTTACGCAGTTGCTTAACTGCGTACCCTATGTTGCCAGGGACGGGCTGCACCAGGTGGAGCAGTTTGAGACAGGTTTACGCCCCGAGATCTATACCTTGGTACACGCCCAGAGGCTTCAGACTTTATCAGAGGCAGTGGATCATGCACAGTGGGTCGAGAGGGGAGATCATGTGGTCGCTAGGCGCGGAGGCTCGGTCGCTCAGAGTTCTGAGAGGAAGCGGCCAGCACCAGACGAGGGGGGACAGGCCAGTTCATGGAGGCCGCCCCGACCGCCACCGCCACAGTCTGCGGGCCGTGGGCGTTCGGATCGGCGAGGGCCTGGGGGATCCCAGAGGCCCCCACAGCAGCAGCCCCAGCGACAGCAGCAACACTCGCAGCAGCAGAGGTCGCAGTCGCGGCAGCAGGGGTCACAGCGGCAAGGGCAGCAGCAGCAGCAGTCGAGGCAGCCCCAGTCTGCGGTCAGGTGCGTCTTTTGTAGGGGACAGCACGCGGCGGATACTTGTGACCAGAGGTATGGCCGCTGTTATCGGTGTGGACAGTCCGGCCACATTCGAGCTACTTGCCCTCTCTCTACACCGCAGGCTCCTTCCTCAACATCAGCTCCTTCGGTGCCCCAGCAGCGGCCTTATGCTCCAGCGAGCAGGGCTCCTTCCTCCCACCCTACAGACTACCGACCACCAGCTCAGAGCGGGCGAGTCTACGCCGCCCAGGTAGGGGACTCTGCGGCGGCCGACCACGTGGTGGCAGGTATCATTTTACTTCTCGGCATTAGAGCTCGCACTTTATTTGATACCGGTGCATCACATTCTTTTATTAGTAGAGCATTTGCATCATCGCATTGACTAGAGTTACGTCGGTTACCGCATGCATTAGAGGTACGGATTCCTGATCATATTTTGATTGTAGAGGAGTGTTGTTGGTCTTGCCCGGTACAGCTTGAGTCTTGGATTTTGCCAGCGGACCTGATGGTCCTTAGTCAGCTGCGAGATTATGACATTGTGCTGGGGATGGATTGGCTAGCTCGCTATTTCGCGACGATTGATTGCGCCGCGAGGACTGTTACTTTTAGCGAGCCAGGCCAGGAGGTGTATGTTTACAGGGGGTGCCAGAGTGCTTTCTTTGCCTCTTTGGTTTCGACTTCTCGGGCGAGGGCAGATGATGCGCAGTGGATGCGTGGCCTTTTTGCCGTCGGTGGTTAAGGAGCCTGTGGCGGCACCGGGACTCCCGGATATCCCTATTGTCCACGAGTTCCCGGATGTGTTTCCTCCAGATCTGATTCATATGCCGCCGGATAGGGAGGTTGAGTTTTGATTGACGTAGTTCCAGGAACTGCGCCAATCTCTAAGGCTCCTTACCGAATGGCACCGGCTGAGCTGCGAGAGCTAAAGGCGCAACTCCAGGATTTAATGGACAAAGGTTTTGTCAGACCAAGTGTATCGCCTTGGGGAGCGCCGGTGCTATTTGTGAAGAAGAAGGATGGATCACTTCGACTATGTGTTGATTATCGGGAGTTGAATAAAGTGACCATCAAGAACAAGTACCCTTTGCCGCGCATTGATGACTTATTTGATCAGCTGCAAGGGTCTTGTGTCTTTTCTAAGATTGATTTACAGTCCGGTTACCACCAATTGAAGGTGAAGGCCGAGGACATCCCAAAGACGGCATTCAGGTCGCGGTACGGGCATTATGAGTTCACCGTCATGCCTTTTGTAGAACACCGGGTTTTGGATGACGCACCGACCTTGCAGGATGGTGCGGTGCGGAGGAATTTGCCTTGGATGTGTCCCACTTGTGTTTTCAGAGGAGTTCGGGTTGATTTGGATCCCCGCGGAGGCCTCTGTTTGTTTCGGGCTTTGTACGCGTTAGGTGACTGGTTCGGGAAGCTCCGACACCGCTATGGGTTGCAGAAAATTGGGAAACACTTGGAGCAGGTGTACTTTTGTTTTACAGCGAGGTTCGGGAGGTTCCGGACTGACGCGGAGGACCCGGAGGCAAAAAGAGAGTCGGAACTGGCATTTTTGGAGCCGGTATTTGATTTGAGTACCCCGACTCAACGGTCGAGCTTTTTGAGGAGAAAAAGCTGTGGACACGCGTACTTTTGATTTACAGCGAGGTTCGGGAGGTTCCGGACTGACGCGGAGGACCCGGAGGCAAAAAGTGAGTCGGAACTGGCATTTTTGGAGCCGGTATTTGATTTGAGTACCCCGACTCAACGGTCGAGCTTTTTGAGGAGAAAAAGCTGTGGAAACGCGTACTTTTGATTTACAGCGAGGTTCGGGAGGTTCCGGACTGACGCGGAGGACCCGGAGGCAAAAAGTGAGTCGGAACTGGCATTTTTGGAGCCGGTATTTGATTTGAGCACCCCGACTCAACGGTTGAGCTTTTTGAAGAGAAAAAGCTGTGAGCGCGTGTACTTTGGAATTACAGCGGAGCTCGGGAGGTTCCGGGCAGCGGCGGAGAGCCCGAAGACCAAAAGTGAGTTGGAGTTGGGTTTTGGAATTAAATTAATTAAGTTAATTAATTTATATAAAGCTGTTGCTTTATAAAAACCCCTCCCCTCCACCTCTGTAGGAAAGGAAAAAGAGAAAGAAAGAAAGAAAAGGAAAGGGAAGAAGAAGAAGAAGAGGTTGGGTTTGAAGGAAACAACTCTTGGGCGTTTTTCTTCTCCGAGCGTGGACGAGAGCCGAGCGAGGACCGGCGTGCCGCGAGGAGGTTGGTTTATTTTATTTTATTTCATTCTTTTCACTCTTTTCTTCTCCCCGGTGGCCGGAGCCTTGCGGCTAGTCGTCCGGCGCGTGGCCGGGGGAGGCGCTTGGGCGCCGCGCGCAGCTGCGCCCTGCTGCCAAAGTGGGACAGCAGGGCGCCGGGCTGCACAGGGGCGGCATGGTGCCGCGCGGCCCTGCAGGCTGCGCGCTGGGCGCGCGGCACTGCAGGGGTGCCGCGCGGGCATCCCCTGTGCCGCGCGGCCTGGCGGGCCGCGCGGGGCGCGCGGCCCTGCAGGGGTGCCGCGCGGGCAGCCCCTGTGCCGCGCGGACTTGCAGGCCGCGCGGGGCGCGCGGCACTGTAAGGTGCCGCGCGGGCGGCCTTGGGGCCGCGCGGCCCTGCAGGCCGCGCGCTGGGCGCGCGGCACTGCAGGGGTGCCGCGCGGGCAACCCCTGTGCCGTGTGACCTTGCAGGCCGCGCGCTGTGCGCGCGGCACTGCAAGGTGCCGCGCGGGCCTGCGGGCCGCGCCCGTGGGCGCGCGGCCCTGCAGGGGGCCCCGCGCGGGCGGCCCTGTGCCGCGCGGGCCTGCGGGCCGCGCCCGTGGGCGCGCGGCCCTGCAGGGGGCCCCGCGCGGGCGGCCCTGTGCCGCGCGGGCCCGCGGGCCGCGCCCGTGGGCGTGCGGCCCTGCGGGGGCCCCGCGCGGGCGGCCCTGCGCCGCGCGGGCCTGCAGGCCGCGCCCTTGGGCGCGCGGCGCTGCAGGGGCCCCGCGCGGGCGGCCTTGTGCCGCGCGGGCCTGCAGGCCGCGCCCTTGGGCGCGCGGCCCTGCAGGGGCCCCGCGCGGGCGGCCCTGCGCCGCGCGGGCCTGCAGGCCGCGCCCTTGGGCGCGCGGCGCTGCAGGGGCCCCGCGCGGGCGGCCTTGTGCCGCGCGGGCCTGCAGGCCGCGCCCTTGGGCGCGCGGCCCTTCAGGGGCCCCGCGCGGGCGGCCCTGCGCCGCGCGGGCCTGCAGGCCGCGCCCTTGGGCGCGCGGCGCTGCAGGGGCCCCGCGTGGGCGGCCCTGTGCCGCGCGGGCCTGCAGGCCGCGCCCTTGGGCGCGCGGCGCTGCAGGGGCCCCGCGCGGGCGGCCCTGTGCCGCGCGGGCCTGCAGGCCGCGCCCTTGGGCGCGCGGCGCTGCAGGGGCCCCGCGCGGGCGGCCCTGTGCCGCGCGGGCCTGCAGGCCGCGCCCTTGGCGCGCGGCGCTACAGGGGCCCCGCGCGGGCGGCCCTGCGCCGCGCGGGCCTGCAGGCCGCGCCCTTGGGCGCGCGGCGCTGCAGGGGCCCCGCGCGGGCGGCCTTGTGCCGCGCGGGCCTGCAGGCCGCGCCCGTGGGCGCGCAGCCCTGCAGGGGCCCCGCGCGGGCGGCCCTGTGCCGCGCGGGCCTGCATGCTGCGCCCGTGGGCGCGCGGCCCTGCAGGGGCCCCGCGCGGGCGGCCTTGTGCCGCGCGGGCTTGCTGGACGCCGCGCGGGCGGCTGGGCCAGCGCCGCGCGGCTGGGTTTTGGGGGCCGTGCAGCTGCGCCGCATTGGCCGCGCAGGCTGCGACTCGGCGACGCGCCGCGGCGTGTGTGCGCGATGGGTTTTCCGCGCAACGCGCGGCGTTTCTCGTCGCCGGATGGGTTTCTTTCGCCTTTGTGAGCGCGGTTTTAGCCGCATGTTTTTTCTGATCCCGGTCCCTCTTCTTATCTCGCAGTTGTGGCATAGTGTTAGCTTCTCACGTGGCCAGGGGCGCGTGTTTTGCCGCGTGGAGCTGCGGGATCGCATCGGGACCTCCGTTTGGCGCACGGTTTTCACGGATGGATCGCAGGTGGGTTGGTTTCTCCCAAGGAACTACGGATTGCCCTTTTATGCTTCCGAATGCAAAGGTATCGTATCCTTACTATCAGGTATTTGCGGAACAGTCGTGCAAGTCGAGGGTTGTCGTTTCCGACTTGGACACGAGTGTTAGTCGCATCGTTAGAGTATACGAGTTGTACTGGCAGAGTTACCAGATGGGTATAAATCACTGGCTGAGTTACCAGATGAGTAGATACCACTGGCAGAGTTACCAGAGGGGTATAGATCACTGGCTTAGTTACCAGATGAGTAGATACCACTGGCAGAGTTACCAGATGGGTATAAATCACTGGCTGAGTTACCAGATGAGTAGATACCACTGGCAGAGTTACCAGAGGGGTATAGATCACTGGCTGAGTTACCAGATGAGTAGATACCACTGGCAGAGTTACCAGATGGGTATAAATCACTGGCTGAGTTACCAGATGAGTAGATACCACTGGCAGAGTTACCAGAGGGGTATAGATCACTGGCTGAGTTACCAGATGAGTAGATACCACTGGCAGAGTTACCAGCTGGGTATAAATCACTGGCTGAGTTACCAGATGTGTAGATATCACTGGCTGAGTTACCAGATAGATAGTTATGCCCTGGCCGAGTCACCAGGTGGTTACTAGAAGGGATTGGGGTGACCTTCTAGTGTCTTGTAGAGTTCTAGCAGTCCCAGTGCGGGGGCGGAAACTATGGGCGCCTAAGCCTACAGCATGTTCTTGTTTGATAAGGGCTGTAGGGGGCGCAGACGTTCGTAGTTTCCAGGCCTCCCGTGAGAGAGACTGAGAACTTACTTCCAGCATTGCATTGAGACATGTAGCGATAGATTCATTTCCAGTTATCTATCTATCTACCTATCTATCTATCTATTTGTGTTTTTGTCTCCAGCAGACTGAGTGGGTGTACCGTGGGTTTAGCTTTGGTACCCACTGAGATCTGACTGTTGCAGTAGATCTCACACCCGCTGTGATGACAGGTGTTCCTGAGGCGACCGTTCCAGGTGTGGCTCGTTCGGAGCTTTCTGACCGAGGTAAGGGCGTGGCTGGCTTGCTCCTACCCGAGTCGGTGGTGTCGGTGTTAGTGTCACTTGTACTTTTTAGTTTCCACTTTTGTACTTATGTTGTGGGTGCTAGTGGACTGGTGTACTTGGACTTTTCACCGCTTAGTGTTTCAGCTTCCTTTCAGCTCTGATACTTGTTAGCTATAGATCTCTTTTGCAGGTTAGGCGCTTCGTCTGTACGGCAGTTTTCGTACAGACGGCGGATCTGTTGGCGAGCCCGGGTCGCAGTTCGACCCCGGGGCGTGACAGATTAGGTGGTATCAGAGCCTAGGAATATAGGTCGTTGGGGACTTAGAGACCCTAGGCTTTTGGCTGGACAGTGGGAAGACTGTCGTGTGAGTTGTGACCTTAGCGAGAGTCTTGTCTGAGGGTGTACCTCCCCCTGAGGATTGGGGTGAGTGACCTCGCATGTTATTTCTCTAAAGGTGATCGTGTTGGCTGCAGACAGCATGATGCTTTAGAAAGGTTAACATGGTTAGACTTTCGTTTGTTTGGGGTCGAGAAAGTCTTGGTCCTAATGTTTTTCTGTTGCAGTGGTTTTTGGATGCTTCCGAGACGCCGTGCAGCGGCGAGGGCGTGTTGGACCCGGGATGAGGGGCTCGTATAGCGGAAAGCTAAATGGATGGAGCCGAGAGAGGCTTGAGTGATCCAGGCCCTAGCAGTCCTGGTATTTGAGGCGTTACGGCGCCAGGAAGAGAGAGCATGGAGCGTGGGATGCACATGCTTGGTGCACATGCTTGGACCGAGAGCATCGCCCGGAGTATCGTCGGTAGTACCTCCGGCCGCGACTTTGTCGATTTCTGTTTCGGGATCGCACCATTGATGGTGCGGAAGCAGCGAGAGGTTACTGATAGGTTGTGTACCGCATCCAGTTCTATCCCTTGAAGATTTCGGGACCGAGTTGGAGCCGTGAGAGGCCGAGAACTGGAACGCTGTTATGGAAGATTTGTTCGAGGATTTGTTCATCCAGGATAAGCATCAGGGCGCTTGGTTATGTACTTTTCTTTGGGACGCCAAGAGAGCTGGTGGCGTCGGATTCGTCTTGTTGGACCATCGGGAGCGCAGTTGATGTTCTGGGGTGAGTTTCTGTGACAGTTGAGCGGTGTATCCCTGGTCGTCCAGGATGAGGCTTAGAGGTTGGTTGTGTTCGAGTGGGAACCGCCTCAAGATGACTATCTCTTTGTGCATTTTCGGCGATTGCCGACCTTGGATGCAGTGAGCGTGCATACGCGATGGATTGACCGAGGATCAGTGTTTCCGTCCGAGGGAGACGGTGAGAGGGGGATCAGCGTCGGAGTGAGAGCTCCGGCATTGCCGATTTTGCGATAGTCGCGGGATTCGAGGTTGCCGTGATTCCACCCTCTGGATCAGGGGTCTCAGAGGAGACAGAGACCAGGAGGTTCTCGACAGTGCTCGCTTCAGCAGCAGTGCCAGGATGTGAGTTTCCCTGCTGCATGGGCCGCATTCTTCGTCAGGGTTGAGGATCGCGTTTCACCTGGTGTGGCCGTCGGGTTAGAGCTTGCTTAATGCCAACGCCGTGTGTGCGTTTCGGTAAAGCGGGGGTACCTTCGTGTGGGCCAGTGTCAGGACTGATGGTTTTGCACGTTTGGATCGATTTTCTGATCACGTGAAGCACGTGGATGAGTGCTGCCTGTCCTGCCAGTGCAACTAGGACCTTGGATTGATCATCGAGATGTTAGTCCTACATCAGAGCTGGGGTGTTGATACGAGGTTGGATAGGAATCAGTCGTCCCAATTTACGCTATCATGGATTGTCGAAAGAGAAGACATTGACCCTCCGTAGACCTGGTCAGGAGGAGTGTATATTTTATAGCATGCGATGAGATATTTGATGCCCTGGCTGAGTTACCAGGAGGTTACCTGCCCCTGGCTGAGTTACCAGGAGGTTACTTGCCCCTGGCCGAGTTACCAGGTGGTTGATGCCCCTGGCCGAGTTACCAGGTAATTACTTGATTGGGACCGAGATCGAGACAGTCATTGACGTGGTTTGGTAACCGCGCCAACTTCGACAGCACCTCGTGGAGTATCAACCGTGAGACAGGGAGAGCTGTGAGCGCAGCTGCGAGATTTGTCGGATCGAGAGGTCTCTGAGACCTAGTGCCTCGTCGTGGGAATACGACAGTGAGGATCCAGGCGGTTGTTACACCGTGGTGATGTCACGTTGTGGGTACACAACCGTGTGAGTTCTTGTAAGGTTCGAGCTTGATTAGTCTCATCTTGTGCTTGGGCAGATGCCTTCGAGTGATTGATATCTTTATGGAACCTTACAGCCAAGGGCTGTGCCTGGATACTGATCCGGAACCAGTAGGGCAGTTTGAGCGGTTTGCGTGGTCAAGTGGTTTGACTAATGCCCTACTGATTTGAGAGCTGTGTTTTTTCCCTGTTTCACTGGACGGGTTGGTGGTGATACCGTCGTGGGTTTTTGCTTACCTCCGAAGCGACTTGGAGCTTGAGGGGCTCTTGAGGTTAGTGCTACAACTTCTAAGGAGGAAGAAGTTGGTTGCCAAGCTTTGAGAGTTGCACTTCGACATCGAGGATTTCGTGTTTGGGCCTTGTGTTTTTGCCGCTTGAGGGACAGAGGATATGAGGTGTATTGAGGCAAAGCTGAGGAGGATACCAGCTTTGATCCGGATATTGCCGTGATAGAGAGGTCATGGGATTGTTCAGAACCCTCGAACCTAAAGTGCATGGACACTCAGGAGGTCGGTTGAGGTAACGTCGGTGATAGATTTTGCAAGGATGTATGATTGCTTTATCCCGGCGAGGACATTTTGTTCAGTATGCCCTGTTTAGGCGAGCTGTGTAACCCTGAGAATTGAGTGCCAGAATCGAGAGAAGGTTCTCGAGGTTGAAGTTTTCCCCTGTCAAGGGGAGGTGATCCATGTTTTGTGGAACTGGAGCTTTGGTGGCCTATGAAGCAGCTGGGGAGTTTTGCCTTATGGAGGCTTGAACTTCGGTTTTTTTTGAGTTCTCGAATCGAGGGAAACTTCCAGCCCGAGAGTTTTATATAGAAACGAGTTATGCGAGTTGTGGATCCTCGAGCTGTGATCAGGCTGGATGAGGCCTATTTGAACCCCGAAAGTTTTGTTTTGCTTTCCCTTCCTTGGTGATGGACGAGGACTGCGTTATCCTCATCGACCGATGCGATTCTTGTTGGTGAAACCAAAGAATTTTGCAGTCGAATCATACCTTTGGGAAGGTTCAGTGTTGTCAGCATGAGGAATGTGAGTGACCACTTGAGAGCCTTAGGCAATCTGAGGATCTTCTATCCCTTTTGTTGTTGATTTACCCTCCTAAGTATGGATTTAGTTGGATTTCGAGGACGAAACCCTTTTAAGGGGGGGAGAGTGTAGAACACCGGGTTTTGGCTGACGCACCGACCTTGCAGGATGGTAGTGGTGCGGAGGAGTTTGCCTGGGATGTGTCCCATTTGTGTTTTCAGAGGAGTTCGGGTTGATTTGGATCCCCGCGGAAGCCTCTGCTTGTTTCGGGCTTTGTACGCGTTAGGTGACTGGTACGGGAAGCGCCGACACCGCTATGGGTTGCAGAAAATTGGGAAACACTTGGAGCAGGTGTACTTTTCTGTTTACAGCGAGGTTCGGGAGGTTCCGGACTGACGCGGAGGACCCGGAGGCAAAAAGTGAGTCGGAACCGGCATTTTTGGAGCCGGTATTTGATTTGAGCACCCCGACTCAACGGTCGAACTTTTTGAGGAGAAAAAGCTGTGGACACGCGTACTTTTGATTTACAGCGAGGTTCGGGAGGTTCCGGACTGACGCGGAGGACCCGGAGGCAAAAAGTGAGTCGGAACCGGCATTTTTGGAGCCGGTATTTGATTTGAGCACCCCGACTCAACGGTCGAGCTTTTTGAGGAGAAAAAGCTGTGGACACGCGTACTTTTGATTTACAGCGAGGTTCGGGAGGTTCCGGACTGACGCGGAGGACCCGGAGGTAAAAAGTGAGTCGGAACTGGCATTTTTGGAGCCGGTATTTGATTTGAGCACCCCGACTCAACGGTTGAGCTTTTTGAAGAGAAAAAGCTGTGAGCGCGTGTACTTTGGAATTACAGCGGAGCTCGGGAGGTTCCGGGCAGCGGCGGAGAGCCCGAAGACCAAAAGTGAGTTGGAGTTGGGTTTTGGAATTAAATTAATTAAGTTAATTAATTTATATAAAGCTGTTGCTTTATAAAAACCCCTCCCCTCCACCTCTGTAGGAAAGGAAAAAGAGAAAGAAAGAAAGAAAAGGAAAAAAGAGAAGAAGGAAGAAGAAGATGGTGGAAATGGAGAGGGCTCTTGGGCGTTTTTCTTCTCCGAGCGTGGACGAGAGCCGAGCGAGGACCGGCGTGCCGCGAGGAGGTTGGTTTATTTTATTTTATTCATTCTTTTCTCTCTTTTCTTCTCCCCGGTGGCCGGAGCCTTGCGGCTAGTCGTCCGGCGCGTGGCCGGGGGAGGCGCTTGGGCGCCGCGCGCAGCTGCGCCCTGCTGCCAAAGTGGGACAGCAGGGCGCCGGGCTGCACAGGGGCGGCATGGTGCCGCGCGGCCCTGCAGGCTGCGCGCTGGGCGCGCGGCACTGCAGGGGTGCCGCGCGGGCATCCCCTGTGCCGCGCGGCCTGGCGGGCCGCGCGGGGCGCACGGCCCTGCAGGGGTGCCGCGCGGGCAGCCCCTGTGCCGCGCGGCCTTGCAGGCCGCGCGGGGCGCGCGGCACTGTAAGGTGCCGCGCGGGCGGCCTTGGGGCCGCGCGGCCCTGCAGGCCGCGCGCTGGGCGCGCGGCACTGCAGGGGTGCCGCGCGGGCAACCCCTGTGCCGCGCGACCTTGCAGGCCGCGCGCTGTGCGCGCGGCACTGCAAGGTGCCGCGCGGGCCTGCGGGCCGCGCCCGTGGGCGCGCGGCCCTGCAGGGGGCCCCGCGCGGGCGGCCCTGTGCCGCGCGGGCCTGCGGGCCGCGCCCGTGGGCGCGCGGCCCTGCAGGGGGCCCCGCGCGGGCGGCCCTGCGCCGCGCGGGCCTGCAGGCCGCGCCCTTGGGCGCGCGGCGCTGCAGGGGCCCCGCGCGGGCGGCCTTGTGCCGCGCGGGCCTGCACGCCGCGCCCTTGGGCGCGCGGCCCTGGAGGGGCCCCGCGCGGGCGGCCCTGCGCCGCGCGGGCCTGCGGGCCGCGCCCGTGGGCGCGCGGCCCTGCAGGGGGCCCCGCGCGGGCGGCCCTGTGCCGCGCGGGCCTGCGGGCCGCGCCCGTGGGCGCGCGGCCCTGCAGGGGGCCCCGCGCGGGCGGCCCTGTGCCGCGCGGGCCCGCGGGCCGCGCCCGTGGGCGCGCGGCCCTGCGGGGGCCCCGCGCGGGCGGCCCTGCGCCGCGCGGGGCCTGCAGGCCGCGCCCTTGGGCGCGCGGCGCTGCAGGGGCCCCGCGCGGGCGGCCTTGTGCCGCGCGGGCCTGCAGGCCGCGCCCGTGGGGCGCGCGGCCCTGCAGGGGCCCCGTGCGGGCGGCCCTGTGCCGCGCGGGCCTGCAGGCCGCGCCCTTGGGCGCGCGGCGCTGCAGGGGCCCCGCGCGGGCGGCCTTGTGCCGCGCGGGCCTGCAGGCCGCGCCCGTGGGCGCGCGGCCCTGCAGGGGCCCCGCGCGGGCGGCCTTGTGCCGCGCGGGCCTGCATGCTGCGCCCGTGGGCGCGCGGCCCTGCAGGGGCCCCACGCGGGCGGCCTTGTGCCGCGCGGGCTTGCTGGGCGCCGCGCGGGCGGCTGGGCCAGCGCCGCGCGGCTGGGTTTTGGGGGCCGTGCAGCTGCGCCGCATTGGCCGCGCAGGCTGCGACTCGGCGACGCGCCGCGGCGTGTGTGCGCGATGGGTTTTCCGCGCAACGCGCGGCGTTTCTCGTCGCCGGATGGGTTTCTTTCGCCTTTGTGAGCGCGGTTTTAGCCGCATGTTTTTCTGATCCCGGTCCCTCTTCTTATCTCGCAGTTGTGGCATAGTGTTAGCTTCTCACGTGGCCAGGGGCGCGTGTTTTGCCGCGTGGAGCTGCGGGATCGCATCGGGACCTCCGTTTGGCGCACGGTTTTCGCGGATGGATCGCAGGTGGGTTGGTTTCTCCCAAGGAACTACGGATTGCCTTTTATGCTTCCGAATGCAAAGGTATCGTATCCTTACTATCAGGTATTTGCGGAACAGTCGTGCAAGTCGAGGGTTGTCGTTTCCGACTTGGACACGAGTGTTAGTCGCATCGTTAGAGCATACGAGTTGTACTGGCTGAGTTACCAGATGAGTAGATACCACTGGCAGAGTTACCAGAGGGGTATAGATCACTGGCTGAGTTACCAGATGAGTAGATACCACTAGCAGAGTTACCAGATGGGTATAAATCACTGGCTGAGTTACCAGATGAGTAGATACCACTGGCAGAGTTACCAGAGGGGTATAGATCACTGGCTGAGTTACCAGATGAGTAGATACCACTGGCAGAGTTACCAGAGGGGTATAGATCACTGGCTGAGTTACCAGATGAGTAGATACCACTGGCAGAGTTACCAGAGGGGTATAGATCACTGGCTGAGTTACCAGATGAGTAGATACCACTGGCAGAGTTACCAGATGGGTATAAATCACTGGCTGAGTTACCAGATGTGTAGGTATCACTGGCTGAGTTACCAGATAGATAGTTATGCCCTGGCCGAGTCACCAGGTGGTTACTAGAAGGGATTGAGGTGGCCTTCTAGTGTCTTGTAG
This sequence comes from Tillandsia leiboldiana, assembly GCA_029204045.2. Taxonomy (NCBI): domain Eukaryota; kingdom Viridiplantae; phylum Streptophyta; class Magnoliopsida; order Poales; family Bromeliaceae; genus Tillandsia; species Tillandsia leiboldiana. The sequence continues at coordinate 9,855,516 of CM055066.1, forward strand.
AGTTCTAGCAGTCCCAGTGCGGGGGCGGAAACTACGGGCGCCTAAGCCTACAGCATGTTCTTGTTTGATAAGGGCTGTAGGGGGCGCAGACGTTCGTAGTTTCCAGGCCTCCCGTGAGAGAGACTGAGAACTTACTTCCAGCATTGCATTGAGACATGTAGCGATAGATTCATTTCCAGTTATCTATCTATCTATCTATCTATCTATCTATCTATCTATCTATTTGTGTTTTTGTCTCCAGCAGACTGAGTGGGTGTACCGTGGGGTTAGCTTTGGTGCCCACTGAGATCTGACTGTTGCAGTTGATCTCACACCCACTGTGATGACAGGTGTTCCTGAGGCGACCGTTCCAGGTTTGGCTCATTCGGAGCTTTCTGACCGAGGTATGCGCGTGGCTGGCTAGCTCCTACCCGAGTCGGTGGTGTCGGTGTAGTGTCTCTTGTACTTTTCAGTTTCCACTTTTGTACTTATGTTGGGGGTGCTGGTGGACTGGTGTACTTGGACTTTTCACCGCTTAGTGTTTCAGCTTCCTTTCAGCTCTGATACTTGTTAGCTATAGATCTCTTTTGCAGGTTAGACGCTTCGTCTGTACGGCAGTTTCCGTACAGACGGCGGATCTGTTGGCGAGCCCGGGTCGCAGTTCGACCCCCGGGGCGTGACAGAAAATCTGCGTTCGGGATCCGTATCATCTGCCCGGAGAAGAACATCTGCGTTCGGGATCCGTATCGGCAGGTCCAATCCGGATCGACTCCAACTTTTTCTTTAGAAAATTTCAGAGAAATTCTAGAAAAATCAGAAAAAGATTGTAAGCACTTTTGTGTATCAACTTTAAATGAAAATCATCGTTTCATACAACAATAAATAGATTATGCCAAATCTATCAATAACATCCAACAAATGAAACGAAAATTTATAAAAATTAAATCCCTTAAAGTTGAACAACTTCAATTACATCTAACTTGATCTTATGAGTAATGCTTTTATCAAATCATCAATTCGGTAAAGAAAATGAAATACAAAGATCAATAGATGTCTAACATCCCAGATAAGTTAGATAATATATCTAGTCAATTTATTGAAGAGAGTGGCTCTTTGAGCATCTTTCATTAAAATTCCCACCTTATACCAACCTTGAAATTTTGACAGAGTCAAGTATTTCAACATGCATTTTATTTAATCAAACTTGAAAAACCTTGCTTGGTATACATGTGGTAGCTGCACACAGTACTCGGACGACCGAGGTGGTAGCTCTTTCCTCCATGTGGTGGTAGTTTTCACACTCCTCATTGGGATGTAACTCTTTCCACATCTTTTGAGCATAATACTTTTTCTTTGACTCCCCCTCAATTGGCTATCAATTATTTAAGATATAAAGTATTCAGCCAAATATTGATCTCGATTTCATACTCGACTAAACAGTCAAATAAGATAAAAACTATACCAAGAGATCATCGAGAGAGAAATTGACTTTGATCAAAACAAAGATGAGTTAATTGGCATAAATGATCATTACATCAAATGAAATATTATGACATCTAAAGCATAATAGATTTCTAAATATATAAAATGATGCAGTTAAAGTCAATCAAAACTAATGCTCAATTAATGTTCTATGTCTAAGCATAGATAATGAACAAAAACACAAAAACAAAACCTAACCTAAACAAAAGTTTCAAAAAGAGGTTATTTCAAGGAAAGCATTCCAATTGCTTTACGCAAATGAATAAAACGTTTTTGATCCAAAGGTTTTGTTAACAAGTCAGCTAATTGATCTTTAGTTGAAATGTAGGAAATTTGAAGAATTTTTGATTCAACTAGCTCTCTAAGAAAATGATATCTAAGTTCAATGTGTTTTGTTCGAGAGTGCAACACAGGGTTTTTTGAAATATTTATAGCACTAGTGTTGTCACATAAAACAGTTACCGAAGTTGCTGAAATTCGGAAGTCGCTCAACACGCTTTTCATCCAAATGAGTTGAGTTGAACAACTACCCGCTGAGATGTATTCCGCTTCGGCTGTCGAGAGTGCAATGCAGTTTTGCTTTTTACTATGCCATGCAACAAGACAATGGCCAAGATAAAAACAGGCACCACTCGTACTTTTCCGATCATCCACAGATCCTGCCCAATCGGCATCTGAGTATCCAATAATATCTAGACTTGTTTCCATAGGATACCAAATTTCGAAATTAATGGTTCCTTTGATGTACCGGATGATCCGTTTCACCGCTTTCAGGTGAACCTCCTTGGGTGCTGATTGATATCTCGCGCAAATCCCAACACTAAAGGATATATCCGGGCGACTAGCTGTGAGGTAAAGTAGACTTCCAATCATGCTGCGATAAAGTTTCTCGTCTACATTCTCACAAAGAGATTCACTTCCTAATCCCTTATTGCTAGTTCCCATAGGAGTAGGAAAATCTTTAGAATCTTCTAATCCGAATTTCTTTACCAACTCCTTTGCATACTTGGATTGACACAGATGGAAGCCTTCACCATTTTGTTTCACTTGCAATCCAAGAAAGTATGTCAGTTCCCCCATCATAGACATCTCAAATTCGCTTTCCATGGTTTCTGCGAATTTAGAAGCATCATTATCCTTTGTTGGTCCAAACACAATGTCATCGACATAGATTTGTGCAACAATGAAGTTATTTTGATAATGCTTCACAAAGAGAGTCCGATCTGCTCCCCCTCGAGTATAGCCCTTCTCCAAAAGGTGCTTTGTCAACCTTTCGTACCACGCTCGCGGTGCTTGTTTTAAACCGTAAAGAGCCTTTTTCAAACGAAAAACATGATTAGGTAGTTTACAGTCTACAAAACCTTTCGGTTGAGCCACATAAACTTCCTTATTTAAAAACCCATTTAAAAACGCGCTCTTAACGTCCATTTGAAAGAGTTTTATTTTAAAGTGACAAGCAATAGCGAATAAGATACGAATGGACTCGAGTCTAGCTACAGGGGCGAACGTTTCATCAAAGCCTATACCTTCTATTTGAGAGTAGCCTTGAGCAACTAAACGTGCTTTGTTCCTGATGATGGTACCATCCTCATTTTTCTTGTTCTTGAAAATCCATTTAGTACCGATCACATTGTGTTGCTTTGGAGGCGTCGTTAATTCCCAGACTTTGTTGCGTTCAAACTGATGGAGCTCTTCCTGCATTGCTTCAATCCAGTAGTCATCCTGAAAAGCTTCATCGACATTCTTTGGTTCGATCATGGAAACGTAACAGGCGAATCCACAAACCAACTGTCTCCGAGTTTTGACTCCTTCTTGTGGGTCTCCAATGATGTTTGATTCAGGATGATCCTTGGAGATGCGTAACGTTTGTTGTAATGGAGTACTCGGAGGTACATGACATGATTCCTGCACATCAGATAAACTTGAAGAACCATTAGATGCATCATTAATATTGGAAGTATTATCATGAGAAGATGCACTTACAGGAGTATCATCATCAAGAGAGATATCAGGGGTAGATTTATCAGATGCAAAGTGGAAAGCTTCATCTACTTTAACATTTATAGATTTTATGATCGTTTTAGATTCCAAGTTAAATAGCCGATATGCTCTACTATTTGTAGAATACCCCAAGAAAATCCCTTCGTCACTTCGAGAGTCAAACTTTCCAAGATTTTCGCGGTCACGTAAAATGTAACACCGACTCCCGAAGATACGAAAATATTTGATGTTGGGTTTTCTACAACACCATAGTTCATATGGTGTATTTAACGTTCCCGGGCGCAAATAAACTCGATTAATAACATAGATTGCAGTGTTCACAGCTTCAGCCCAAAAATATAGCGGTAAATTCCGGCTGTGAAGCATAACACGTGCGATCTCTTGAACAACCCGGTTTTTGCGCTCGACAACACCATTCTGTTGAGGTGTATAGGGTGCTGAGAATTCATGCTTAATGCCGTTGGAAGTGCAAAAATCAATGAATTTAGAATTTATGAATTCTCCACTTCTATCACTTCTAACACGAATGATCTTTTCATTCTTTTCAATCATAATACGAAGGCAAATCTCGTGAAAAGAATCAAAAGTATCAGCTTTCTCTTTTAAAAATGCTACCCAAGAATACCGAGAGAAATCATCAACCAATAAGAAAATATACCATTTACCTCCCAAGGATGGTTGACGTGTCGGCCCCATAAGATTCATATGCAATAATTCCAAGGGCCGTTTGGTACCGACGTGATTCAAGTTCTTGTGTGCAGTCCTAGATTATTTTCCCTTTTGACAACCACCACACACAATGTTTTGATTAAGTGAAAGTTTAGGAACCCCCTTGACCAAGTCTTTGTTCGAAATTCTAGCAAGTTCCTTAAAATTTATGTGTCCTAGCCTTTCATGCCAAAGTGTTTCATTATTCAAAGAGGCTAAGTTACAATTTTCAGAAATTTTATTGGGAACAACATAACAATTGTTTTCAGATCTAACCCCTTTTAAAAAGAAAATATGATCCTTATCAGTTACAATGCATTCAACAGATGAAAAATTAACAGAAAAGCCATTGTCACAAAGTTGACTGATACGAATGAGGTTAGTCTTAAGCCCATCAACAAATAACACAATATTCAGAATCGGGCCATCTGGAATAGCTACTGTTCCTTTTCCAACAATTTTGGAAGACTGACCGTCTCCGAAAACCACAAGTCCTTCGGAGATTTTCTCAAAATTTTGAAAGCAGTTTTTGTCACCGGTCATGTGACGGGAACAGCCGCTATCCAGATACCAAGACGAATTATCATATGCATGCAAGGAAATATTTGTAACAAGACAAGGGAAAACTTCACCTTTGCGTACCCAAACCTTTCGAGTTTTGGTGTACGTCGGAAATGATTGTGAGGTTGATACCTTTGGTGAAAGCGTCTTCTTTGATCCGTCGCTTTTCCCTGACGTCGTCGTCTTGTTTGATGTACTACCGAGGCTCTTTTCCTTCAAAGAATTTGCATTTGATTTCCGAGGAATCACCCTTTTGGTAGTCGTTGCAAGAAGTGCTTGAGTTGACCGTTTGGCTCCCATCTTGCAATTTCTCCTTATGTGCCCTGCAAAATTACAACGAAAACATACCTTAGTGCTTGACGATTCCGAGGAGGGTGAAGTAGGCTTGTTGTCGTTGCTTGTCGTGAATTCCGGTGTCGGAGGAGGAGATACCGACTGAGGCACAAAAACTGTCCCAACCGAACTAAAATTGTCTTCAGTTCGATTGTATCCGAGGCCGAACTTGTTTGATTGACCAAGACCAAGAAGCTTATCCAACTTACTCCTTCCTGATGAAAATCGCTGTAAGTAATCCTTGAGTTGGAGAATGGTCTCTGTCATTTCCAATTTTTCCTGTCGAGTCTCGCCGTTGAGCTTCAAGAAGTAATTCGCTTTGTTCACCATATCTATATAATTCTTCTCGAATTGCTCATTGGACTCTTGAAGGGAAACATTTGCTTTTATCAGATTATCCCTTTCCACTTCAAGATCGGTCGAGAGAGAAGTTACCCTTTTTACTTCTTCTTCGAGATCTTGCAATCTCCCTCTCAACCCCTTGTTTTGCTTAGCCAGTTTCTTTGAATCCCTCAAAAGTCTGTGATAGGCTAGAGCAAAATCTTCACCTTCCGAATCATCCGATTCATTGTCCGTTGCATTCTTTTCAACAGTGGAGTTGGACAATGACTCGGATGTACTTGCCATTAAGCACATGAAGGGTAAAGATGTGGACGCGTGGAATGCTGTTGCGTTGTCTTCTTCATCACTTGACGATGACTCATTTGACGATGAGGTGTCATCCCAAGTGACGGCTTGCATCGCCTTCTTTTTGGACGGATTCTTATTTGGACATTCCGTTGAGATATGGCCGTATCCTCGGCACTTGAAGCATTGGACTTGTCCTTCTGTGCTTTTCTTATCCTTAGAAAAACCCTCTTGCTTTCTTGACTTGTAACTTGAAGAACCCTTGCCTTTCTTCCACTTTCCGAAGGATGGAGTTTTGCTTGAATTACCCCGTCGAAAATTTCGGCGAAACTTCCTTGTCAAGAGAGCGAGCTACTTCTCAAAGTCCTCCATAGATAGGTTCTCGTCATCGCCTGAGGAGGATGAATCCGCGTCTTCTTCTTTTGTTGTTTTCAACGCATAACCTGAAGACTTAGAAGAGGATGCCTTTCCCGAAGAATAGTTAGTAGGAAATGTCATTTCATATGTTTGTAAAGAACCAACTAATTCTTCTACACGGATTTCGTCCGGGTGTTTAATAGTTTCAATGGCTGTAACCTTGGAACGAAATCTTTCAGGAAGAGTTCTTAATATTTTTCTTATAACTTTAAATTCTGGAATCTTCTCTCCCAAGTTAGCACATGAGTTTACGATGTCTTGCAACCGTGTGTAATAGTCTGTGAAAGATTCATTTTCTGCCATGAAAATAGAGTCAAACTTGCTCGTAAGCATTTGCAGTTTCTGAATCTTCACAAGGTTAGTTCCCTCATGCGTAACCTGAAGAACATCCCAGATTTCTTTCGCAGTCTCACATGCCGAGACGCGAGAGAACTCTGTTTGTGATAAGGCATTAAATAAAGCATTAATTCCCTTGCCATTGTAAGAAGATATATCAATCTCTTCCTTGGTCCATTTCGACCTAGGTTTGATGGTGCGAACATCACCAATAAATTCAGTTGGATTAGACCATCCTAATTCAATTGATTGCCACACCCGTTCGTCGATGGAAATTAAAAAGGCTTTCATCCGTACTTTCCAGTACGCATAATTTGTTCCATCGAAGAACGGAGGTCTGTTGAAGTTTCCACCTTCAACCATTGTTTACAACCCTATTCCGGCTTTGATACCACTTGTTGGGTTATGTATAATTGGATCTAAATAGGGGAAAAAACACCTAGAGGGGGGTGAATAGGTGTAAACAATAAACACTCAAAAATCTTTGTGATATAAAACCCAATGCGGAAAAATAAATAACACGCAGAGATTTTTACGTGGAAAACTCCAAACCGGAGTAAAAAACCACGGGACCGATAACACGGTGAAATCCACTAGAATTAAACACGTACAAGGTGATATACCGTACTCACAGACGACCCAACCTTTTCCATACGCTCCTAGTTGATCTTCTCCGCTCGCTCCACGACGCTTCTCGAATCCACGATTTGCGTCCAACGCCGAATCCACGGCGTCCAACGTCGAGTCCACGACGTCCGACCGAATCCACGTTCTTCACCCAGTAGCACGTTTCGAATCCACGAACGTACCTCGCTCTGAATCCACGAGAGCGGTAGCACCTTGAATCCACAAGGCCACGCGAGTCCACGCGCCGATTTTGGGGTAAATCGTTGTTTTTTGGGTGGTGATGATCCGCCGAATACTTAGATTAAAAATAGATCGGAAATACCATCTAAGTATTCATTGATTTGATTCTACTCAAAATGTGAGTATGAAAACCTAGAATCAAATCAATCAATATAGATGAAGAAACATAAGATAGAATCTATGATTTCCTTTCTTCTCTATATGTGGATCTTAGGCCGTATAAAAGATGACGGCTTTTAGGTTTAGCGGCTTCCTTTTGGATTGTGTGGATTTCCCTAGAAAAAGAATCATAGGGTCTATTTATATGTTAGAAACCCTTGGAAGAAGATAAGGATCAAAAACTATCCTTTTCTGGAATTTTTACATGACGACGATCCGGATCGGAGTTCGGCGATCCGGATTGCAGTAGCGAGAAAAACAGTTTCCAGAAAAACGAAGGTTCGGGATCCGGATCGAAGTGCTTGATCCGGATCGTTCATACAGTTCACCAAACATCAACGTTCGGGATCCGGATTGCAAAGCCTGATCCAGATCGCTCAAATAAAATGGTAAACCCAGTGTTCGGGATCCGGATCAAGGAAGGCTACGATCCAGATTGAACTGGTGTATGAACGAACAACCTTCGGGATCCGGATTGCAAAGTCTGATCCGGATCCTGAACATGTCCCATGTCCAGTTTTTGATATTTATGCAATTACAAGTTCATCCAAGTGTTTCTACACTATAAGAAGTATTCGGATCACCAAAGATATTAAGTTAAACATACCTGATCCTTTTGAATTCTTCTTTCTTGAGATTGAGTTATATGATCCAACCTTCTTTACCTTCAATCTTCAAGATTTGACCGAATTCACGAAATACGCCAACTTAAATTCCGTAACACTTGGATCCTCACAAGTTCGATTGTATCCAAGGCCCAAATGATTCGTTTGACCAAGACCAAGCAACTTGTCCAACTTGCTCCTTCCTGATGAAAATCTCTTCAAATCTTCTTTAAATTGGAAAATGGTCTTCGTCATCTCCAAATTTGCTTACCGAGCCTCGGAGTAGAGCTTCAAGAAGTAATTTGTTTTATCCACCAATTTTACATATTCATTCTCGAAATGCTCATTCTTTTCTTGAAGGGAAGTGTTTATCTTGATCAAATTGTCCATTTCCTCTTCAAGAGCTTCTGAGAGAGAAGTTGCCTTATTGGATTGTTCTTCAAGATCCCACAACTTTCTCCTCAAATTCTTGTTATGCTTTGCCAACTTCTTAGAATCTTTTAGCAATTTTTGGTAGGCAAAAGCAAAATCTTCACCTTCGGAATCGCTCGGTTCATCATCTGATAAAGTTCTTTCATTCAAAGAGGAGGTGGACAATGAACCAGAGGAAGTCGATGAGAGGCACATGAAGGGTGAAGTGGTGGACGCAAGAAATGTCGTGGCGTTTGTATCCTCATCACTAGAAGATGACTCGTCGGAGGAGGAAGAGTCATCCCACGTGATGGCTTGCATAGCCTTCTTCTTGGACGGATTCTTGTTGGGACACTCCGTTGATATATGACCAAAGCCTCTGCATTTGAAGCACTAGATTTGTCCCTCGGTGTTCTTCTTGTCCTTTGAAGAACCCTTTTGCTTTCTTGATTTTGAGCTTGAAAATTCTTTGCTTTTCTTGGACTTAAAGAAGGATGATGATTTACTTGAATTACCCCTTCTAAAGTTTCGGCAAAATTTTCTTGTTAAGAATGCAAGTTGTTTCTCGAAATCCTCCATTGATAGATCATCGTCAGCGTCTAACGAGGATGAATCCGCTCTTCTTCTTTTGTTGATTTCAATGCCATACCTGAAGACTTAAAAGAAGAGAAAGGCTTTCCAGCATAAGAGTTAGTAAGAAAAGTAATTTCATAAGTTTGAAGTGCACCAACTAGTTCTTCTACTTTGATCTCGTCCGGGTGTTTTACTGTTTCAATGGCTGCAACCTTAGGGCGAAATCTCTCGAGAAGAGTTCTCAAGATTTTTCTTACAACTTTAAATTCTGAGATCTTTTCTCCCAAGTTAGCATATTTATTTACGATATCTTGCAATCATGTATAATACTCTGTAAAGGTTTCATTTTCTGCCATATGAATTGAGTCAAATTTGCTCGTAAGCATCTGCAGTTTTTGAACCTTCACTAGACTAGTACCCTCATGTGTAACTTGTAGAGTATCCCAAATTTCTTTCGCTGTCTCACAAGCTGAGATGTGAGATAACTCAGTTTGTGACAAGGCATTAAATAAAACATTTACTCTTGCCATTGTAAGAAGATAATTCAATTTCTTTCCTTAACAACTTCGTCCTAGGTTTAGGGATTTGTGAATCAACGACATTTTCAATAGGATGTTTCCATCTGGTTTTGATTGATTGCCACACCCGTTCATCGATGAAAATTAAAAACACTATCATACGTACTTTCCAATATGCATAATTAGTTCCATCAAAGAACGGAGGTCGATTGATGTTTCCACCCTCAACCATTGTTTACAACCCTATTCCCGCTCTGATACCACTTGTGGGTTATGGGATCCAAGGATCTAAATAGGGGAAAAACCACTTAGAGGTAGGGTGAATAGGTTTAAACAATAAAACTCAGAAATCTTTGCCTAAAAATAACTCAATGCGGAAAATAAAAAATGTACGCAAGATTTTTACGTGGAAAACTCCAATCCAGAAGTAAAAAACCACGGGACGGATAACACAAAAAAATCCACTAAGATTAAAACACGTACAAGGTGATATAACGCAACACTACGACTCAACCTTTTTCGTACGTTCCAAGTGGATCTTCTCCGTAGTCCTCAACGCACCTCGATCACACGATTTGCATCCAACTTTGAATCCACGAAGTCCAACATCGAATCCACGACGTCTAATCGAATCCACGATTTTCACCAATATAGCACGAGTCAATCACACGAACACGCCTAACTCCGAATCCATGAAGTCGATAGCACCTTGAATCACAAGGCCACACGAATCCACGCGCCGATGTTCTTTTCGAAAATCGTTGTTTGTTTATTGGTGGTGATGGAATTGAATACTTAGATAATCATATATAGACAAGAAAACACCATCTAAGTATTTATTAATTTGATTCTATAAGAAATAAAGAGTTTGAAAAACCCTAGAATCAAATTGATCAATATAGATGAAGAAATATGAAAATGAATGTTTTTTCCTTTCTTCTCTATATGTGGATTATCTCCGGCTTACCTTTTTTCCGTATATTTCATACCCTAAAAGATGAACGGTTGGGACTATTTATAGGCTAGAAACCTTCTGAAAAGATATAAGAATCAAAAACTGCCTTAACAGAATTTTTCCTGCATGGCGGTCCGGACTGGACTTCATCAGATCCGGACAGTCGTCACAGTCAAGAAAATTTCCAGAAATATTGTTCGGGGTCTGGACTGAATGGGGTCTGATCCGGACTGATTCATGCGATATAACAAAATCAATGTTCGGGGTCCGGACTGGATAGGGGTTGATCCGGACTGAAATTGCGCATGAACCAAACCATGTTCGAGGTCCGGACTGGATCTGCCTGATCCAGATCCATAATACTAAAATTGTCCAGTTTTTTATTTTTATTCCATGAAAATTATTCCAAGTGTTTCTAAACTATAAGAATGCATTCAAATCACCAAAAATATTTAATTTAACGTATATGAACATTTTGAATCCATTCTTCTTGAGATTGAAATTTGTGATCTTCAAGTCTTCACCTTCAATCTTCAAGACTCAAATAACTTTACGAAATACGCCAATACAAAAATCCTTAACAGAAAATAGCATAAGTAAGCATTAGGACGCATAAGAGAATAAAGTAGTCAAGTAGGAGCATTCCCTGTAACATGGGTTTAGTGTCACGCCCCGGGTGTAAACCAGAACCCGGGCCCGTCCACAGATCCGCCGTGCACACGGTATTTCCCATGCACACGAAGCGCCAGTAACCTGCTCAGATATAAGAGATATAATAAAAGAGCAATAAAAACAGAGCTGAACTAAAACTAACACATCTCAGACTGAAGCTGGAAATAAAATACAATACATCTGTATATAAATGATACAACAGTCTCTCCCAGCTCACAAAATAAATACAACCTGTTGGCGAAAGCCAGTCCCAAAAGTGAAAGTACTACCGTCTGAGGAAACATGGGTACACCAACAGTCCAGCTAACACGCTCACCCTGCCTCGAGATCTACCTACTCAGCCGTCCTCTCTCCTCGACCCGCCACTGAAAGCCCAGTAGCACCCGCAGAAGACACTGCAAAACAAGGGAGAAGAAAAAGAGGAAAGAAGAATGGGGGTGAGAACTACTAGTAAACCAGTAGCCTCCCCTAGTGGGTAAAACCTCAACTCTGACACGCCCACTAGGTCTACCAGAGGCAAAAGGAATAAAGGTGGTATGCAATGAGTATGACTCCTGATGAAAAGCTACCACTAGAATGCCTCTAAAAACTGAGCTAAAAGAATAGCTAAATGTAGTATGCATCAGAATACAAATGCCTGCCTGAATAAACCCAATCTGACCACTAGTAAACACTGGTACTGCCTGCTCTGCCTGCCAAATCGGGTATGCCAGCCTACGCATAACACCGATAGGGGATGAGAGTCTCGAAGACTCGAGGTCTGAAAACCGCACACTCCGGAGTGGCACTCGAGGGGAGTGACCCACACGAGTCAAGTGCCTCAGTAACAAGTATCAAAGTCAGCAGGACTGGATCATGACTATGACCAAAGTGGAAAAACCCATCCACTAAAGGGAGATCCGATCTCAATCTGATGCAATATAACAAATAGTGGGAAACTCCATCCACTAGAGACCTGATACCCAATCTGATGCATAAGCAACCTCCGGTCAACCGCCCAAGGTCCGCGGTTGCCGCAATACCCTGCCATCAAGCCTGCCTGTCCCAAAACCCAAGATCCCGACTACACTATCCCCAAACCCCCTGCTCGCGCACGAGCTACAAATACCCTGAGCCTCAAATGAAAGGAGAAAAGAATAATAAAAAGGTTTCTCCTATGTCAATTCCAGCATGATAGTGTAGCAGAAAAAGGTGGCCTATCTAGGTGACCATACAAGCATGCAAATGTCCCAAGATGATATAAAGATAAACAGATGTCGATAACCTTCATAATGTTAGAGCATGTAGAGAACAGTATGAGAATAGTAAATATGAGATAGCCTGTGCCTGCCTATGCCACATACCCAAAGCCCACAAAGCATTGATTAGCCTTATCCTTTAACATGACGCTGCTGTTCTACAATCATAATCCCCAATCAAGCAAATTCTAACAATATCTGTTTAATCACAATAAGCCTGCCATTGCCACACATAAAGTGCATTTATCCTTTTAATCAAAGAAGCTACTCAAATGCCTAGCGGGTAATCAAAAGAAGAAGGGTTAACAACCACACCCATAATGACAATCCTGATCCAGATCCGACATCCGGTCAACCGCCTACTATCCGCAATAGCCGCAATACCCCAAAAGCTAAAATCCAAGCCCCGGCTACACTATGCCGATCCCTGCTCAAACCCGAGCAACAAATAGCCGCCTGCCTAAGGAATAGGGGAAGAAGAGACAATAGGGTTCCTCCTAAGTCAGTCCCAACATATAGTGTAGCGATCAGAAATGGTCTAACTAGATATCCCTGAAATCAAGCCTATCTCCTCATGGAAGAAAGAAGGGGAGTGACAATTAGTGGTTCACCATGTGTACCAAGTAATAACTCCACCTGGGTGTAATCATCATGCTAAATCATAATCCAACCACACATGTCCATAACCTGCTAATCACCCTCACATGAATCATCCACCTATGCCTGTCCAAAAATCCTCAAGTGCTACCCTCCCACAAGACGCCTCACAATATCACAATATGAAAGTACATCCCCCTACCTCATGCAAGGTTAAATGCTAAAACGATGTCCATGAAGCATGTATAAGTTCCAACATGTCAAGTTTCCAATATAATGTTTTCCATATGGTAGGCTCACAATTATCCGGTTAAGCATGCATGTCCATTAGGTGACCATTCAACATGTTCAATAAAGGGGATCACTCTAATATTCCTAGTGGGTACATCAGAAAAGAGGAGCAACCACCCACCTGGAATTGCGCAACCCAAGGCTGTCCAATATCTCTTTTTCACGCCACAAGTCCAAACAGATAAGCCGCCGCGATCACTGTTCACAATTACCCCAAAACATGCAATTAAACATACAATTATCCTCAAAACATGCTATTCCAGTAATCAGTCCAGAGTTGAGCCTTTTTCACCTGCGAGTTGTGCACAGAAAATTCCCAAAAATATACCGTCACGATCCTCGCGACGAGCCGGTCGAAACGAGTACCTGCACGCTCAAATCCGAGTTTCCTACACTGAGATATAAATTCGGCAAGGGGACTATCCCAAAGAACTCTGTACTGTAAATTTCAGCACCAAATACTGAAAATAATGCCTTTTTCACCTTCGGGGGAAATCTATAAAAATCCAGGAAAATTTGAGGATGTTCCTTGCGATGTGTAGATGCAAAATGCCTTTTGAATCACCTCAATCCGATGTCCGGTTGCGGAGATATCGCTGAAAGATCGAACCGCTCTCCAAAACTCCATCACAGCAAATGGTGTCACAATAAACTCAGGAAAACTCCTTGAAAAACGTGAAACGAGGGGAAACAGGAAATACCAACATTAAAGCTCTGTCAGTCTCCGTTCCGATGGCGCAAGAATCGCCGGAAAATGTGATCGGGGTAGGCCGGGAGAGCTCTCGCATTGAAATGCGACGAAAGTGATACACCGATGAAGGAACGTCGCGCCGTGCCGGAGAAATGGAAATCTCGTAATCCGTGCCGCCGAAAAATCCGAAACTCCACCATATACTCCCTCTCTTCAAGATGAAGATTTCATCTTCTCACTCCTCGAGAAGATGAAGCCTCAAAAATGGTGAAAACTGCTCTTGAATGACTCTCGGATGGAAAGGAATGGAGAAAACCAAAAAATCATTTCCAATAATTCCCTCTGTGTCCTGCCGAACAGGAAACACCAAAAACGGCCAATAAAATGTCGCCACGTGTCCACAGAACACAAAACACCAACCTCAACCAATCCAGCTGCGACACGTGGCCCCCCGACCACGCCTGCCCGCGCGCCCAGACGCGCCTGCTGCCCCTTCTGCCCGCACAGTTGACCAACCAATGGGGGATTGCCACGTGTCATGCCTCTGCCTAGTGAACCCGGTGCACGAAATTCTGTGGACCGAACCAATATAAACCTGCCACGTGTCCAAGCCCGGTGCACCATAAACCATGAGCCATCCTGAATACCCCGTGGACCAACTCCCATGAGCCGACTTATCGGGTGATGCCACGTGTCCACCCGCCTCGGTGCACGCCCGCCGCGTGGACCGCCCGCCTGCCCGCGCGCCCGCGCGCTGCCCGCCGCCGCCGCCTGCCGCCGGCGATCGCCGGAGTTACTGTTCCGGCAGTGAACAGTACCCGAGCACCAAAAATACAAGTGGGTAGTCCGTTTTGACCGTTTTCGCGCGCTGATTCCAAATACGACGTCCATTTCGCCAAATTCCAACCCGATAATTCACCGGAGGCTCCCGGAAAGGTATTTTCAATCCGAATTTCGCGCCGAGTCCAAATTTGATATCCGATTTGCGCGAAAGCACTTCTAAACATCCGACGGGGTCCCCCGATCACCCACGTGATCCATTTTAAGCCCGAAGTTCATCACTTGAGTCCAAATTGGCGCACGAACACCGCCGACATGCCCCGTAGGCCTCCAGAAGCTGCCGATCACACTGTAACAGCCCTGTAGAATTCCGGATCATCACATCCTCCCCCACTAAAAGAAAGTTTTGTCCTCGAAACTAAAGCAACTCTCAATGAGTCTCAGAAACCAGGGGTAAGTACTCAACACCGCCGTCTCCCGCTCTCCAGTCACCTATCACTCCCCGTGATTACTCCTCAGCAACAACAACAGCAACAACCAGTACGGCATAGCCCGATTGCGCAATTCCCTCATCTCACGAGCCGGAATTCGCAACGAGCGTCCCTCGTACTCCAAACTCTCGCAGGGCTCCAAAGAAGTGAGTCAATCACGGGCGAGGAGTCCAAAACATAACACTCCTGAGCTGAGACGCAGGAAAACCTCAGGGACTCCATCAAAAGCCTGGGGGAAAAGAACGAACAGCCAGTGCAACACGCACTAAAATCACCCTCTAGAGCTAACTCGACCAGGGCGACCCGAAACACCTCTACACAAGCACCCGCACAGGAAAGGGGCCCTAACAAGCGGGGGTTCTCACTCGGTCACTCTCTGATACCAACTTAATCTGTCAAAACCAGACCACACGAGTAGATTGCTCAGCCGCAGCCTATCCTCAAAAGGGATCCCCTGGGACACAATCTCAAGCCCTGTACACCACCATGGTCCCACACAGCGCCAGCTATGGAACTGTCAAACTCAACTCCCAATTTAGCTCTTCTGCTTTAGGTATCCGCCACCACAGTGGCCCGGTCGGGGTGATCCTGGATGCTCATCAAAATCCAATGGTAGCTCCATAGCCACTATGGGAGGTATCACTATCACTCGCAAGTCCATCTTCCTCCGCTGACCATACTAAAATCGGCGCTGGTACCAATCTTACCATCCGCTCGTCAAACTCTGCTGGCACCATCCGGTCCAAAAGCCCCTCACCTCAATAGTAACTGCCGATCTCGGCCCATCTCAAATAGCATCTATTTTGACCGGACTTCCACCGCCGCCCCTGCGGCTAAAATACGTAATCCCGGAAGATGTGCTCTCAAAGCTAAAACTTGTACCAAAACCATTTGGCATAAAACTTCATCCTCACAGACCTTGCCACAGCATCTACAATTGCTCCACAAACTCAAGATCACTCAGGGAGGGGGTAAAAGCCAAGATATCCCTAAAAATGCCACTATCAATCCGTTCAAGCCCAACTGGAACACAAAATTCCTCAATCTTAAAGGCAACAAGGCATTAGTCATTCCATTGGCCTCACTGTACTCATAATGCCCCTAGCGTGTCTTGAACGCCATCTTGGCGAAATACTCAGCTGTAAATCCAAACTGGTGCAGGCATCATAATCGATCAACTGCCGGTGCATAACTCCATCAAAAGGTCCTAAATAATACCTGGATCTGCCAAGGCTCCAATCACAAAGGGCTCTCACAGTCGTGTATCAACGACGCGGCACTAGGTCAAACAAACCCTCTATCCATCAGGTCCACGCACCTATGCCCACAACTCTCACAGCACTACAAATGATATACAACGAGGTGCTATCGAGGTAGGCGTGGTTCCCAGAACCACGTCAATCGAAATCACAATTTCCCTAACCGGCGGCATCATCATCAGCTCAGGTGGAATCACAACCGGGACCTCACGAGCAACAGGAATATCCTTTTACGTCCCGGTGCCGCCGTAGGCACCTCTCACACTGTCGCTGTAACCTGAGTACCCAAGCAGTCATAACAAATGAGCCTTCCATTGTCTGCCTCGCAGAAAACAAGGTCCTTTCTCTCAGCAGTCAAACATCCTGTGGCACTATGCCAACCAGTCCCAAGCACTGGGTCTAAACACCGAACGGCCACAAATACCAATAAGTCTGCCGGCATAACTTATGGCCTCTACTGCACTGGATATGATCCACAAGCCTTCCCCACCTGCATAATACCAACAGTAACCTGTACCCCTAGTGCGCGGGGCAACAACTCTGCCTCTAGTCCATGCAGGAATGCAAAGTACACTAACTCCGACTGCTGTGACGAAATCACACTTGCGACAACTCAATCCACTACCGGGGTGCCCTCCAACCGGGCGGCACAGATTCATCCACTCGATGCAAGTGGTCGTCGCTCAGCCTGCCAAAATATCTAGACCAATCACAAAGGGAGCACGACCTCTGTCCATGCTCACACTAAGGTGACGAATGTGGTCTCTCGCAGGCAGCCAATCCACGCTACCGCTGCGCCACTCTGATAAAAGGGCTGATGCTGTCATCGGGGTCCACCCAACCTCTGACGTCTCAGAAATCCACCTGGATATCATCGTCATACGACCAAGCACAATTGATTCATGCAATTCCTTATATAATTATCCTTACTAAGCTCACCCCTCAATAACATATATTGCACCCCAAACATACCTGTTATCAATCACACAGGGTAACATCCCCCTTGGGTAAGCTTTGCATAATCCATCCACAAGGCTATCCACCATCCTGGAAGGGAAAACGAAAATGTCTCCGCCGGCCGATCTGTCCTCCAACACCTAGTGCCAAGCGCCTCTATCCAAGACTCGCCTCTGGCGGCAGACCCCTATACAAAGGAGCTGCAACACTACGCCCCATACACAATGCCTACTCCATCGAGGCATCCAAAATCCAAACGGGGAATCAAATAACCTGAAAGGTATCCTGATGCAATCCACTCACAGTCAAGCATATCCTATGCGCCATGTCCCCCAAGTCATAGAGAGCGCAGTTCGATAACTGCATAAACCCTTTTTGACACCAGGAGGCTCTCAAGCAGTCTTTCCATCACCACCAACCACGATTCTACCCCAAGAGGCTCCAAACTTAATCCTATGAATCGGGGTGGTTTAACTGCCGAAACTGGCTCAACTGATCAATGGTGTCCCATAGCTCATCCGCTGTCAACAATCCACCCTGCCTCGGCGCCTCGGCACTAACCATTGGCACGGAGGGGCTACTCACTCCCTTAGTACTACAGAAATCCTCGCCCCTGAGGATACTGCAACCGGGTGGTCTCAGAAAGAAGCACTGTCGAGCTGCCCGCTGCTCCGACAACTGTGTCGCTAAAACCAGATGCTCGCTCACTCTGCCGCTGATAGGCCTCTGACAAACCTGTCATCTGGGTCCCGAGTCCTCTGACTCTAATCCGGTATCCGGCCTGAAACAACTAGCTCAGACCCAACTGCTGCACCAAGGTGCGCCCGGGTCAAGGCCCAACGTCGGGGAGACACCGCTCGCCACGACAAACCGCAAATCAGCACACCCCAAACACTCGACCCAATCTAGCGAAAGTCAAAGACATCCTTCTATTTCTGTAACCTTATGTTGTCTGCAGCCAACATACTGTCCCACAGAAATAGAATATGTCGATCCCTCTTCACACACTGGAAGAGTCAAACAAATAAATCGCCGACTTTCGCAAAGTGTCGCGTCTCTCGCGCCCTATCATCCGAGGGTCTGCTAAAAGCCTAGGGTTTCCTAAGTCCCAACTGACCTATCCCTAAGCTCTGATACCAACTTAATCTGTCACGCCCCGGGTGTAAACCAGAACCCGGGCCCGTCCACAGATCCGCCGTGCACACGGTATTTCCCGTGTACACGAAGCGCCAGTAACCTGCTCAGATATAAGAGATATAATAAAAGAGCAATAAAAACAGAGCTGAACTAATTAAAACTAACACATCTCAGACTGAAGCTGGAAATAAAATACAATACATCTGTATATAAATGATACAGCAGTCTCTCCCAGCTCACAAAATAAATACAACCTGCTGGCGAAAGCCAGTCCCAAAAGTGAAAGTACTACCGTGTGAGGAAACATGGGTACACCAACAGTCCAGCTAACACGCTCACCCTGCCTCGAGATCTACCTACTCAGCCGTCCTCTCTCCTCGACCCGCCACTGAAAGCCCAGTAGCACCCGCAGAAGACACTGCAAAACAAGGGAGAAGAAAAAGAGGAAAGAAGAATGGGGGTGAGAACTACTAATTAGTTTCCTTCTGGGTTAGGATTACAAGCTGCAGAGGCCTTCTCAAGAGCTTGTGGCTAAGGATTTGTATGGTGCGGAATGGAGGTTTCGCCATATCTATAGAGGTGCAGTCATTGAAATTAAGCCCTTACTCACTTTCCATTTGCTGGAAATAAATTACAAGTACAATTGCTTACTGTAATAAATTTGCAGTCGTATTTTGTTTTTACCCGCTGTTAAAATCTTGAGAAGTTATGTCATATCACATACTAGATTCTGCACAACTCTTTGTACTTCGTTTGTTGGTCTTTTTCAAGTGGGCTTAATTGCGATATCTTCAATAACGACATGTCTAATTTTTGAATGACATGTCTAATTTTTGAATGAATGGTTATTTGTTATTTGAAAGCTATCTAGCACTATATTTTCTTACTCTTGCTTCCCAAAAGTTTCCTTATTTGAATGCCCAACTTACATACTGATCTTTTGCCTCCTGATTTATTTTGAATAGCAATCACTTCTTTCCAATTACAACTTCTTACGTCTTTGGATTGACAAAAAATTGATTGTTCAGAATATGTCTGGGTCAAACTTTCTTCTGATTCCTTCTTTATAGATTTTCCAAGTGGAGTATTGAGCTGTGTTCACTTTAATCTTTACGTTACCTGATTTAAGACCTTCAGGATAATGCTTGGCCGAAGATGATTCAAGCAGCAATTTGTTTTAAACATCTAGATTAGATCTAATATTCAATTTCCTATATTTGATTAGTATTTGTTTGAATTCCTATAGTAGAGTATGAAGTTGAAGTTTAAATGCCTCTCAATATGAGTCCAATAATGCATATAAATTGTACTGGTATTAAACTTTGAGAATTCTAGTTTTCCTGAACAATCTTTCTTTTATGAATTTTACAGGTCAACCACGGAGGCATCTTTTAACTACAGGGTGGAGTTCCTTTGTTAACAGAAAGAAGCTTGTCTCGGGTGATGCAGTGCTCTTTATTCGGTAGGCATGTGAAGCATTAGGTTATTTAACAATCAGTTTTATAAAAAAAAAACTTATTATAAAATGACCTTTGCTAATTTCTCAGGGGTGAAGACGGCGTGTTGAGATTGGGAATAAGGAGAGCTGTTCAGCTAAGAAATGGAAGTCCTTTTGTTGCTCTTTATAGCCAAAATTCAGTTCTTAACACACTGGCTACTGTGGCCAATGCTGTCACAACGAAGAGTGGCTTCCACATTTATTACAATCCAAGGTTTGTTTGTTTTTTTGTTTTTTCTTTTTCCCTATCTACTCAAGCATGATATTTCATTTTAACTTGATTTGCTTTGTGTGTATTTGGTGGTTTCAGCAGTAGGTTCATTTTGATTAATAATTAGATATTGGTGTAAGAAAAATTACTGACTAAGAGTAACCTTTTGCCACAAACGAGGGAAAATCACATTTTAGTTTTGCGGTAGCCGTGGGAGAGGGTCATGTTCAATCTTTCAGTCTATAGTTTCTTGACTTATGAAGTCATGAATGGAACATTATTGTTGGGAGAATAAGCTGTTGTGCTGTAACCTGTTACTCTATTGCCATTTTGGCTAGTGGATGACTGAAATAAACAATAAGTGATGTCCATTGCAAAATCTTGGTCTCTCATCATTGTTGGTTTTACAGATGATTGACTCGATCTGAAGAGTAAGAAACACCACCGCCAACTCGATCTGAAGAATGACTCGATCTGAAGAGTAAGAAACACCACCGTCGACTCGATCTGAAGAGTAAAGAAACACAATCTTAATATTGTTAATAGTAATTATCCAAAAGCATATCTTCATTTAAATTTTCTAAAATATTATTTGTTATTTCAAGAAGTTTCACATATTTCTTATATTATTTTAGTAATGTTGTAATAATATTTACTTTGGTATTTTGCAGATAACTAAAGATGTACGTATTTGAGCAAAGAGGATCGTCTTGAAGCCAACAGACTAGATTTCTAATTATTTTTTTTCTGTTCTTCTTTCGAAGCACAATGGAACATATATGACAACTTTTAATTTTTTTTTTCAGTCGTCATTTAAGTTTATTTTGGAGTGGTTACTTCTAATTTAGTAAACATTTTGGCAACTTTATATGTAGACTTGAAATAGTGTGTATGTGATGGTTGCATGTTTGATGACAATACTTTTTATAATTATTTTGACAAAATGGTGTGTATGTGAATGTATTTTTAATTGAATGTAATGTTTTCTCTATTGTATTTGTTGATATATGGTTTAATGGTAATATATATGTTGTATTATTATACTATTATTAGCGATCAAAATATTGGTCGTTATTATTTATATTTTTTAAAACGTACATTTTTTAGCGACCAAAATACTGGTCGTTATTATTATACTCTTTTCTAAAGGTTTACTTTTAGCGACGACAATTTTAGTCGTTATTGTCATATTATTTCGTAATATTTTAATTATTAGCGACGAAAATATTGGTCGTTAAATTTATAAACTTCTAAATCATAAGCTTATTAGCGACGACGAATAGGTCGCTATTGTTGCATTATATGGTCACTAATGAATACTGATTAACGACCGGAAATTTCTCCGTCGTTAAAAAGTTCCGTCGTTAAAAAGTAATAACGACCGGTTTATACGGTCACTAATGAATACTGATTAACGACCAGAAATTTCTCCGTCGTAAAAAAGAAATAACGACCGGTTTTTCTAAACCGTCGTTAATTCTTTTAGTAAGGAAGGCAATAACGACGGGTGACGACGACATTTTATCCCGTCGTTATTTGTTTTTAACGACGAAAAATAGAGCAATAACGACGACTTTTCCTTTCGTTACAGGGCAATTTTCTTGTAGTGCTAGTAAACCAGTAGCCTCCCCTAGTGGGTAAAACCTCAACTCTGACACGCCCACTAGGTCTACCAGAGGCAAAAGGAATAAAGGTGGTATGCAATGAGTATGACTCCTGATGAAAAGCTACCACTAGAATGCCTCTAAAAACTGAGCTAAAAGAATAGCTGAATGTAGTATGCATCAGAATACAAATGCCTGCCTGAACAAACCCAATCTGACCACCAGTAAACACTGGTACTGCCTGCTCTGCCTGCCAAATCGGGTATGCCAGCCTACGCATAACACCGATAGGGGATGAGAGTCTCGAAGACTCGAGGTCTGAAAACCGCACACTCCGGAGTGGCACTCGAGGGGAGCGACCCACACGAGTCAAGTGCCTCAGTAACAAGTATCAAAGTCAGCAGGACTGGATCATGACTATGACCAAGTGGGAAAACCCATCCACTAAAGGGAGATCCGATCTCAACCTGATGCAATATAACAAATAGTGGGAAACTCCATCCACTAGAGACCTGATACCCAATCTGATGCATAAGCAAACCTCCGGTCAACCGCCCAAGGTCCGCGGTTGCCGCAATACCCTGCCATCAGCCTGCCTGTCCAAAACCCAAGATCCCGACTACACTATCCCCAAACCCCTGCTCGCGCACGAGCTACAAATACCCTGAGCCTCAAATGAAAGGAGAAAAGAATAATAAAAAGGTTTCTCCTATGTCAATTCCAGCATGATAGTGTAGCAGAAAAGGTGGCCTATTTAGGTCACCATACAAGCATGCAAATGTCCCAAGATGATATAAAGATAAACAGATGTCGATAACCTTCATAATGTTAGAGCATGTAGAGAACAGTATGAGAATAGTAAATATGAGATAGCCTGTGCCTGCCTATGCCACATACCCAAAGCCCATAAAGCATTGATAGCCTTATCCTTTAACATGACGCTGCTGTTCTACAATCATAATCCCCAATCAAGCAAATTCTAACAATATCTGTTTAATCACAATAAGCCTGCCATTGCCACACTAAAGTGCATTTATCCTTTTAAGTCAAAGAAGCTACTCAAATGCCTAGCGGGTAATCAAAAGAAGAAGGGTTAACGACCACACCCATAATGACAATCCTGACCCAGATCCGACATCCGGTCAACCGCCTACTATCCGCAATAGCCGCAATACCCCAAAAGCTAAAATCCCAAGCCCCGGCTACACTATGCCGATCCCTGCTCAAACCCGAGCAACAAATAGCCGCCTGCCTAAGGAATAGGGGAAGAAGAGACAATAGGGTCCTCCTAAGTCAGTCCCAACATATAGTGTAGCGATCAGAAATGGTCTAACTAGATATCCCTGAAATCAAGCCTATCTCCTCATGGAAGAAAGAAGGGGAGTGACAATTAGTGGTTCACCATGTGTACCAAGTAATAACTCCACCTGGTGTAATCATCATGCTAAATCATAATCCAACCACACATGTCCATAACCTGCTAATCACCCTCACATGAATCATCCACCTATGCCTGTCCAAAAATCCTCAAGTGGTACCCTCCCACAAGACGCCTCACAATATCACAATATGAAAGTACATCCCTCTCCCCTCATGCAAGGTTAAATGCTAAAACGATGTCCATGAAGCATGTATAAGTTCCAACATGTCAAGTTTCCAATATAATGTTTTCCATATGGTAGGCTCACAATTATCCGGTTAAGCATGCATGTCCATTAGGTGACCATTCAACATGTTCAATAAAGGGGATCACTCTAATATCCTAGTGGGTACATCAGAAAAGAGGAGTAAAGCAACCACCCACCTGGAATTGCGCAACCCAAGTCTGTCCAATATCTCTTTTTCACGCCACAAGTCCAAACAGATAAGCCGCCGTGATCACTGTTCACAATTACCCCAAAACATGCAATTAACATACAATTATCCTCAAAACATTGCTATTCCAGTAATCAGTCCAAAGTTGAGCCTTTTTCCACCTGCGAGTTGTGCACAGAAAATTCCCAAAAATATACCGTCGCGATCCTCGCGACGAGCCGGTCGAAACGAGTACCTGCACGCTCAAATCCGAGTTTCCTACACTGAGATATAAATTCGGCAAGGGGACTATCCCAAAGAACTCTGTACTGTAAATTTCAGCACCAAATACTGAAAATAATGCCTTTTTCACCTTCGGGGAAAATCCAGAAAAATCCAGGAAAATTTGAGGATGTTCCTTGCGATGTGTAGATGCCAAATGCCTTTTGAATCACCTCAATCTGATGTCGGTTGTGGAGATATCGCTAAAAGATCGAACCGCTGTCCAAAACTCCATCACAGCAAATGGTGTCACAGTAAACTCAGGAAACCTCCTTGAAAACGTGAACGAGGGGAAACAGGAAATAACAACATTAAAGCTCTGTCAGTCGCCGTTTCCGATGGCGCAAGAATCGCCGGAAAATGTGATCGGGGTAGGCCGGGAGAGCTCTCGTATTGAAATGCGACGAAAGGGATACACCGATGAAGGAACGTCGCGCCGTGCCGGAGAAATGGAAATCTCGTAATCCGTGCCGCCGAAAAATCCGAAACTCCACCATATGCTCCCTCTCTTCAAGATGAAGATTTCATCTTCTCACTCCTCGAGAAGATGAAGCCTCAAAATGGTGAAAACTGCTCTTGAATGACTCTCGGATGGAAAGGAATGGAGAAAACCAAAAAATCATTTCCAATAATTCCCTCTGTGTCCTGACGAACAGGAAACACCAAAAACGGCCAATAAAATGTCGCCACGTGTCCACAGAACACAAAACACCAACCTCAACCAATCCAGCTGCGACACGTGGCCCCCGACCGCGCCTGCCCGCGCGCCCAGACGCGCCTGCTGCCCTTCTGCCCGCACAGTTGACCAACCAATGGGGGATTGCCACGTGTCATGCCTCTGCCTAGTGAACCCGGTGCACGAAATTCTGTGGACCGAAACAATATAAACCTGCCACGTGTCCAAGCCCGGTGCACCATAAACCATGAGCCATCCTGAATACCCGTGGACCAACTCCCATGAGCCGACTTATCGGGTGATGCCACGTGTCCACCCGCCTCGGTGCACGACCGCCCGCGTGGACCGCCCGCTCGCCCGCGCGCCCGCGCGCTGCCGCACCCTGCCCGCGCCGCGCGCCGCGCGCCGCCGCCCACTTTCGCCTGCCCGAGGCCGCGCCGCCGCAGCCGGCGGCTGCCTGCCGCGCCTGCCTGCCGCGGCGATCGCCGGAGTTACTGTTCCGGCAGTGAACAGTACCCGAGCACCAAAATACAAGTGGGTAGTCCGTTTTGACCGTTTTCGCGCGCTGATTCCAAATACGACGTCCATTTCGCCAAATTCCAACCGATAATTCACCGGAGGCTCCCGGAAAGGTATTTTCAATCCGAATTTCGCGCCGAGTCCAAATTTGATATCCGATTTGCGCGAAAGCACTTCTAAACATCCGACGGGGTCCCCCGATCACCCACGTGATCCATTTTAGCCCGAATTCATCACTTGAGTCCAAATTGGCGCACGAACACCGCCGACATGCCCGTAGGCCTCCAGAAGCTGCCGATCACACTGTAACAGCCCTATAGAAATTCGGATCATCACATTTAGAGATCTCGAGATGCAACCTAGGACGAGAAGGACCAAGGTAGACGAAGGTGGGTATGGGAGGTGGAAGGAGGAGCACAGGGAAGAGACAGGCGTAGGTCTTATCCGCACTGTACCTGGCAGAGCAAATCTGGAAGGATCCCCCAGCCTAAGTGGGTAGTTGGGAGCTATCCCTATGTGTATCTCAAGCACATTCAGCAAACCTAATGGGCCCAGAAAGATACTCACT
>CM055066.1:9881412-9924079 GCA_029204045.2 Tillandsia leiboldiana
GCAAGATTTTTACGTGGAAAACTCCAATCCAGAAGTAAAAACCACGACTTATAACACAAAAAAATCCCTAAGATTTAAACACGTACAAGTGGATGATAGACGCAACACTACGACTCAACCTTTTCGTATTCCAAGTGGATCTTCTCCGTAGTCCTCAACG
Organism: Tillandsia leiboldiana; assembly: GCA_029204045.2. Taxonomy (NCBI): domain Eukaryota; kingdom Viridiplantae; phylum Streptophyta; class Magnoliopsida; order Poales; family Bromeliaceae; genus Tillandsia; species Tillandsia leiboldiana. The sequence goes on from CM055066.1 coordinate 9,881,573, forward strand.
CACCTCGATCACACGATTGCATCCACTTTTTATCCGAAGTCCCACCATCGAATCCACGACGTCTAATCGAATCCACGATTTTCACCAATATAGCACGAGTCAATCACACGAACACGCCTAACTCCGGATCCATGAAGTCGATAGCACCTTGAATCACAAGGCCACACGAATCCACGCGCCGATGTTCCTTTTCGAAAATCGTTGTTTGTTATTTTGGTTGATGGAATTGGAATACTTAGATAATCATATATAGACAAGAAAACACCATCTAAGTATTTATTAATTTATTCTATAAGAAATAAAGATTTTGAAAAACCCTAGAATCAAATTGATCAATATATTGAAGAAATATAAAATGAATGTTTTTTCCTTTCTTCTCTATATGTGGGATTATCTCCGCGCTTACCTTTTTTCCGTATATTTCATACCCTAAAAATGAACGTTGGGACTATTTATACTAGAAACCTTCTGAAAAGATATAAGAATCAAAAACTGCCTTAACAGAATTTTTCCTGCATGGCGGTCCGACTGGACTTCATCAGATCCGCAGCAGTCGTCACAGTCAAGAAATTTTCCAGAAATATTGTTCGGGGTCTGGCTGAATGTGGTCTGATCCGGACTGATTCATGCGATATAACAAAATCAATGTTTCGGGTCCGGACTGGATAGGGGTTGATCCGGACTGAAATTGGCATGAACCAAACCAGTTCGAGGTCCGGACTGGATCTGCCTGATCCAGATCCATAATACTAAAATTGTCCAGTTTTTTATTTTATTCCATGAAAATTATTCCAAGTTTTCTAAACTATAAGAATGCATTCAAATCACCAAAAAATTAATTTAACGTATATGAACATTTTGAATCCATTCTTCTTGAGATTGAATTTGTGATCTTCAAGTCTTCACCTTCAATCTTCAAGACTCAAATAACTTTACGAAAACGCCAATACAAAAATCCTTAACAGAAAATAGCATAAGTAAGCATTAGGACGCATAAGAGTAAAAGTAGTCAAGTAGGAGCATTCCCTGTAACATGGGTTTTAGTGTCCGCCCCGGTGTAAACCAGAACCCGGCCCGTCCCACAGATCCGCCGTGCACACGGTATTTTCCCATGCACACGAAGCGCCAGTAACCTGCTCAGATATAATAGATATAAAAAAGAGCAATAAAAACAGATGAACTAAAACTAACACATCTCAGACTGAACTGGAAATAAAATACAATACATCTGTATATAAATGATACAACAGTCTCTCCCAGCTCACAACTAATACAACCTTTTGGCGAAAGCCTCCCAAAAGTGAAAGTACTACCGTCTGAGGAAACATGGGTACACCAACAGTCCAGCTAACACGCTCACCCTGCCTCGAGATCTACCTACTCAGCCGTCCTCTCTCCCTCCGCCTCACGCCACTGAAAGCCCAGTAGCACCCGCAGAAGACACTGCAAAACAGGGAGAAGAAAAAGAGGAAAGAAGAATGGGGGTGAGAACTACTAGTAAACCAGTAGCCTCCCCTAGTGGGTAAAACCTCAACTCTGACACGCCCACTAGGTCTACCAGAGCAAAAGGAATAAAGGTGGTATGCAATGAGTATGACTCCTGATGAAAGCTACACTAGAATGCCTCTAAAAACTGAGCTAAAAGAATAGCTAAATGTAGTATGCATCAGAATACAAATGCCTGCCTGAATAAACCCAATCTGACCACTATAAACACTGACTGGACTGCCTGCTCTCTGCCTGCCAAATCGGGTATGCCAGCCTACGCATAACACGATAGGGATGAGAGTCTCGAAGACTCGAGGTCTGAAAACGCACACTCTCCGGAGTGGCACTCGAGGGAGTGACCCACACGAGTCAGTGCCTCAGTAACAAGTATCAAAGTCAGCAGGACTGGATCATGACTATGACCAAAGTGGAAAAACCCATCCACTAAAGGGAGATCCGATCTCAATCTGATGCAATATAACAAATAGTGGGAAACTCCATCCACTAGAGACCTGATACCCAATCTGATGCATAAGCAACCTCCGGTCAACCGCCCAAGGTCCGCGGTTGCCGCAATACCCTGCCATCAAGCCTGCCTGTCCCAAAACCAAGATCCCGACTACACTATCCCCAAACCCCCTGCTCGCGCACGAGCTACAAATACCCTGAGCCTCAAATGAAAGGAGAAAAGAATAATAAAAAGGTTTCTCCTATGTCAATTCCAGCATGATAGTGTAGCAGAAAAAGGTGGCCTATCTAGGTGACCATACAAGCATGCAAATGTCCCAAGATGATATAAAGATAAACATGTCGATAACCTCATAATGTTAGAGCATGTAGAGAACAGTATGAGAATAGTAAATATGAGATAGCCTGTGCCTGCCTATGCCACATACCAAAGCCCACAAAGCATTGATTAGCCTTATCCTTTAACATGACGCTGCTGTTCTACAATCATAATCCCCCAATCAAGCAAATTCAAAAATATCTGTTTAATCACAATAAGCCTGCCATTGCCACACATAAAGTGCATTTATCCTTTTAATCAAAGAAGCTACTCAATGCCTAGCGGGTAATCAAAAGAAGAAGGGTAACAACCACACCCATAATGACAATCCTGATCCAGATCCGACATCCGGTCAACCGCCTACTATCCGCAATAGCCGCAATACCCCAAAAGCTAAAATCCAAGCCCCGGCTACACTATGCCGATCCCTGCTCAAACCCGAGCAACAAATAGCCGCCTGCCTAAGGAATAGGGGAAGAAGAGACAATAGGGTTCCTCCTAGTCAGTCCCAACATATAGTGTAGCGATCAGAAATGGTCTAACTAGATATCCCTGAAATCAAGCCTATCTCCTCATGGAAGAAAGAAGGGAGTGACAATTAGTGGTTCACCATGTGTACCAAGTAATAACTCCACCTGGGTGTAATCATCATGCTAAATCATAATCCACCACACATGTCCATAACCTGCTAATCACCCTCACATGAATCATCCACCTATGCCTGTCCAAAAATCCTCAAGTGCTACCCTCCCACAAGACGCCTCACAATATCACAATATGAAAGTACATCCCCCTACCTCATGCAGGTTAAATGCTAAAACGATGTCCATGAAGCATGTATAAGTTCCAACATGTCAAGTTTCCAATATAATGTTTTCCATATGGTAGGCTCACAATTATCCGGTTAAGCATGCATGTCCATTAGTGACCATTCAACATGTTCAATAAAGGGGATCACTCTAATATTCCTAGTGGGTACATCAGAAAAGAGGAGCAACCACCCCCTGGAATTGCGCAACCCAAGGCTGTCCATATCTCTTTTTCACGCCACAAGTCCAAACAGATAAGCCGCCGCGATCACTGTTCACAATTACCCCAAAAAATGCAATGCATTAAACATACAATTACCTCAAAACATGCTATTCCGTAATCAGTCCAGAGTTGAGCCTTTTTCACCTGCGAGTTGTGCACAGAAAATTCCCAAAAATATACCGTCACGATCCTCGCGACGAGCCGTCGAAACGAGTACCTGCACGCTCAAATCCGAGTTTCCTACACTGAGATATAAATTCGGCAAGGGACTATCCCAAAGAACTCTGTACTGTAAATTTTCAGCACCAAATACTGAAAATAATGCCTTTTTCACCTTCGGGGGAAATCTATAAAAATCCAGGAAAATTTGAGGATGTTCCTTGCGATGTGTCATGCAAAATGCCTTTTGAATCACCTCAATCCGATGTCCGGTTGCGGAGATATCGCTGAAAGATCGAACCGCTCTCCAAAACTCCATCACAGCAAATGGTGTCACAATAAACTCAGGAAAACTCCTTGAAAAAGTGAAACGAGGGGAAACAGAAATACCAACATTAAAGCTCTGTCAGTCTCCGTTCCGATGGCGCAAGAATCGCCGGAAAATGTGATCGGGGTAGGCCGGGAGAGCTCTCGCATTGAAATGCACGAAAGTGATACACCGATGAAGGAACGTCGCGCCGTGCCGGAGAAATGGAAATCTCGTAATCCGTGCCCGCCGAAAAATCCGAAACTCCACCATATACTCCCTCTCTTCAAGATGAAGATTTCATCTTCTCACTCCTCGAGAAGATGAAGCCTCAAAAATGGTGAAAACTGCTCTTGAATGACTCTCGGATGGAAAGGAATGGAGAAAACCAAAAAAATCATTTCAATAATTCCCTCTGTGTCCTGCCGAACAGGAAACACCAAAAACGGCCAATAAAATGTCGCCACGTGTCCACAGAACACAAAACACCAACCTCAACCAATCCAGCTGCGACACGTGGCCCCCCGACCACGCCTGCCCGCGCGCCCAGACGCGCTGCTGCCTTCCCCTCTCTGCCCGCACAGTGACCAACCAATGGGGATTGCCACGTGTCATGCCTCTGCTAGTGTGAACCCGGTGCACGAAATTCTGTGGACCGAACCAATATAAACCTGCCACGTGTCCAAGCCCGGTGCACCATAAACCATGAGCCATCCTGAATACCCCGTGGACCAACTCCCATGAGCCGACTTATCGGGTGATGCCACGTGTCCACCCCCCTCGGTGCACGCCCGCCGCGTGGACCGCCCGCCTGCCCGCGCGCCCGCGCGCTGCCCGCCGCCGCCGCCTGCCGCCGGCGATCGCCGGAGTTACTGTTCCGGCAGTGAACATACCCGAGCACCAAAATACAAGTGGGTAGTCCTTTTTGACGTTTTTTCCGCGCGCTGATTCCAAATACGACGTCCATTTCGCCAAATTCCAACCCGATAATTCACCGGAGGCTCCCGGAAAGGTATTTTCAATCCGAATTTCGCGCGAGTCCAAATTTGATATCCGATTTGCGCGAAAGCACTTCTAAACATCCGACGGGGTCCCCCGATCACCCACGTGATCCATTTTAAGCCCGAAGTTCATCACTTGAGTCCAAATTGGCGCACGAACACCGCCGACATGCCCCGTAGGCCTCCAGAAGCTGCCGATCACACTGTAACAGCCCTGTAGAATTCCGGATCATCACATCCTCCCCCACTAAAAGAAAGTTTTGTCCTCGAAACTAAAGCAACTCTCAATGAGTCTCAGAAACCAGGGGTAAGTACTCAACACCGCCGTCTCCCGCTCTCCAGTCCTATCACTCCCGTGATTACTCCTCAGCAACAACAACAGCAACAACCAGTACGGCATAGCCCGATTGCGCAATTCCCTCATCTCACGAGCCGGAATTCGCAACGAGCGTCCCTCGTACTCCAAACTCTCGCAGGGCTCCAAAGAAGTGAGTCAATCACGGGCGAGGAGTCCAAAACATAACACTCCTGAGCTGAGACGCAGGAAAACCTCAGGGACTCCATCAAAAGCCTGGGGGAAAAGAACGAACAGCCAGTGCAACACGCACTAAAATCACCCTCTAGAGCTAACTCGACCAGGGCGACCCGAAACACCTCTACACAAGCACCCACAGGAAAGGGGCCCTAACAAGCGGGGGTTCTCACTCGGTCACTCTCTGATACCAACTTAATCTGTCAAAACCAGACCACACGAGTAGATTGCTCAGCCGCAGCCTATCCTCAAAGGGATCCCCTGGGACACAATCTCAAGCCCTGTACACCACCATGGTCCCACACAGCGCCAGCTATGGAACTGTCAACTCAACTCCCAATTTAGCTCTTCTGCTTTAGGTATCCGCCACCACAGTGGCCCGTCGGGGTGATCCTGGATGCTCATCAAAATCCAATGGTAGCTCCATAGCCACTATGGGAGGTATCACTATCACTCGCAAGTCCATCTTCCTCCGCTGACCATACTAAAATCGGCGCTGGTACCAATCTTACCATCCGCTCGTCAAACTCTGCTGGCACCATCCGGTCCAAAGCCCCTCACCTCAATAGTAACTGCCGATCTCGGCCCATCTCAATTAGCATCTATTTTGACCGGACTCCCACCGCCGCCCCTGCGGCTAAAATACGTAATCCCGGAAGATGTGCTCTCAAAGCTAAAACTTGTACCAAAACCATTTGGCATAAAACTTCATCCTCACAGACCTTGCCACAGCATCTACAATTGCTCCACAAACTCAAGATCACTCAGGGAGGGGGTAAAAGCCAAGATATCCCTAAAATGCCACTATCAATCCGTTCAAGCCCAACTGGAACACAAAATTCCTCAATCTTAAAGGCAACAAGGCATTAGTCATTCCATTGGCCTCACTGTACTCATAATGCCCCTAGCGTGTCTTGAACGCCATCTTGGCGAAATACTCAGCTGTAAATCCAAACTGGTGCAGGCATCATAATCGATCAACTGCCGGTGCATAACTCCATCAAAAGGTCCTAAATAATACCTGGATCTGCCAAGGCTCCAATCACAAAGGGCTCTCACAGTCGTGTATCAACGACGCGGCACTAGGTCAAACAAACCCTCTATCCATCAGGTCCACGCACCTATGCCCACAACTCTCACAGCACTACAAATGATATACAACGAGGTGCTATCGAGGTAGGCGTGGTTCCCAGAACCACGTCAATCGAAATCACAATTTCCCTAACCGGCGGCATCATCATCAGCTCAGGTGGAATCACAACCGGGACCTCACGAGCAACAGGAATATCCTTTTACGTCCCGGTGCCGCCGTAGGCACCTCTCACACTGTCGCTGTAACCTGAGTACCCAAGCAGTCATAACAAATGAGCCTTCCATTGTCTGCCTCGCAGAAAACAAGGTCCTTTCTCTCAGCAGTCAAACATCCTGTGGCACTATGCCAACCAGTCCCAAGCACTGGGTCTAACACCGAACGGCCACAAATACCAATAAGTCTGCCGGCATAACTTATGGCCTCTACTGCACTGGATATGATCCACAAGCCTTCCCCACCTGCATAATACCAACAGTAAACCTGTACCCCTAGTGCGCGGGGCACAACTCTGCCTCTAGTCCATGCAGGAATGCAAAGTACACTAACTCCGACTGCTGTGACGAAATCACACTTGCGACAAACTCAATCCACTACCGGGGTGCCCTCCAACCGGGCGGCACAGATTCATCCACTCGATGCAAGTGGTCGTCGCTCAGCTGCCAAAATATCTAGACCAATCACAAAGGGAGCACGACCTCTGTCCATGCTCACACTAAGGGTGACGAATGTGGTCTCTCGCAGGCAGCCAATCCACGCTACCGCTGCGCCACTCTGATAAAAGGGCTGATGCTGTCATCGGGGTCCACCCAACCTCTGACGTCTCAGAAATCCACCTGGATATCATCGTCATACGACCAAGCACAATTGATTCATGCAATTCCTTATATAATTATCCTTACTAAGCTCACCCCTCAATAACATATATTGCACCCAAACATACCTGTTATCAATCACACAGGGTAACATCCCCCTTGGGTAAGCTTTGCATAATCCATCCACAAGGCTATCCACCATCCTGGAAGGGGAAAACGAAAAATGTCTCCGCCGGCCGATCTGTCCTCCAACACCTAGTGCCAAGCGCCTCTATCCAAGACTCGCCTCTGGCGGCAGACCCCTATACAAAGGAGCTGCAACACTACGCCCCATACACAATGCCTACTCCATCGAGGCATCCAAAATCCAAACGGGGAATCAAATAACCTGAAAGGTATCCTGATGCAATCCACTCACAGTCAAGCATATCCTATGCGCCATGTCCCCCAAGTCATAGAGAGCGCAGTTCGATAACTGCATAAACCCTTTTTGACACCAGGAGGCTCTCAAGCAGTCTTTCCATCACCACCAACCACGATTCTACCCCAAGAGGCTCCAAACTTAATCCTATGAATCGGGGTGGTTTAACTGCCGAAACTGGCTCAACTGATCAATGGTGTCCCATAGCTCATCCGCTGTCAACAATCCACCCTGCCTCGGCGCCTCGGCACTAACCATTGGCACGGAGGGGCTACTCACTCCCTTAGTACTACAGAAATCCTCGCCCCTGAGGATACTGCAACCGGGTGGTCTCAGAAAGAAGCACTGTCGAGCTGCCCGCTGCTCCGACAACTGTGTCGCTAAAACCAGATGCTCGCTCACTCTGCCGCTGATAGGCCTCTGACAAACCTGTCATCTGGGTCCCCGAGTCCTCGGACTCTAATCCGGTATCCGGCCTGAAACAACTAGCTCAGACCCAACTGCTGCACCAAGGTGCGCCCGGGTCAAGGCCCAACGTCGGGGAGACACCGCTCGCCACGACAAACCGCAAATCAGCACACCCCAAACACTCGACCCAATCTAGCGAAAGTCAAAGACATCCTTCTATTTCTGTAACCTTATGTTGTCTGCAGCCAACATACTGTCCCACAGAAATAGAATATGTCGATCCCTCTTCACACACTGGAAGAGTCAAACAAATAAATCGCCGACTTTCGCAAGTGTCGCGTCTCTCGCGCCCTATCATCCGAGGGTCTGCTAAAAGCCTAGGGTTTCCTAAGTCCCAACTGACCTATCCCTAAGCTCTGATACCAACTTAATCTGTCACGCCCGGGTGTAAACCAGAACCCGGGCCCGTCCACAGATCCGCCGTGCACACGGTATTTCCCGTGTACACGAAGCGCCAGTAACCTGCTCAGATATAAGAGATATAATAAAAGAGCAATAAAAACAGAGCTGAACTAATTAAAACTAACACATCTCAGACTGAAGCTGGAAATAAAATACAATACATCTGTATATAATGATACAGCAGTCTCTCCCAGCTCACAAAATAAATACAACCTGCTGGCGAAAGCCAGTCCCAAAAGTGAAAGTACTACCGTGTGAGGAAACATGGGTACACCAACAGTCCAGCTAACACGCTCACCCTGCCTCGAGATCTACCTACTCAGCCGTCCTCTCTCCTCGACCCGCCACTGAAAGCCCAGTAGCACCCGCAGAAGACACTGCAAAACAAGGGAGAAGAAAAAGAGGAAAGAAGAATGGGGGTGAGAACTACTAATTAGTTTCCTTCTGGGTTAGGATTACAAGCTGCAGAGGCCTTCTCAAGAGCTTGTGGCTAAGGATTTGTATGGTGCGGAATGGAGGTTTCGCCATATCTATAGAGGTGCAGTCATTGAAATTAAGCCCTTACTCACTTTCCATTTGCTGGAAATAAATTACAAGTACAATTGCTTACTGTAATAAATTTGCAGTCGTATTTTGTTATTTACCCGCTGTTAAAATCTTGAGAAGTTATGTCATATCACATACTAGATTCTGCACAACTCTTTGTACTTCGTTGTTGGTCTTTTTCAAGTGGGCTTAATTGCGATATCTTCAATAACGACATGTCTAATTTTTGAATGACATGTCTAATTTTTGAATGAATGGTTATTGTTATTTGAAAGCTATCTAGCACTATATTTTCTTACTCTTGCTTCCCAAAAGTTTCCTTATTTGAATGCCCAACTTACATACTGATCTTTTGCCTCCTGATTTATTTTGAATAGCAATCACTTCTTTCCAATTACAACTTCTTACGTCTTTGGATTGACAAAAAATTGATTGTTCAGAATATGTCTGGGTCAAACTTTCTTCTGATTCCTTCTTTATAGATTTTCCAAGTGGAGTATTGAGCTGTGTTCACTTTAATCTTTACGTTACCTGATTTAAGACCTTCAGGATAATGCTTGGCCGAAGATGATTCAAGCAGCAATTTGTTTTAAACATCTAGATTAGATCTAATATTCAATTTCCTATATTTGATTAGTATTTGTTTGAATTCCTATAGTAGAGTATGAAGTTGAAGTTTAAATGCCTCTCAATATGAGTCCAATAATGCATATAAATTGTACTGGTATTAAACTTTGAGAATTCTAGTTTTCCTGAACAATCTTTCTTTTATGAATTTTACAGGTCAACCACGGAGGCATCTTTTAACTACAGGGTGGAGTTCCTTTGTTAACAGAAAGAAGCTTGTCTCGGGTGATGCAGTGCTCTTTATTCGGTAGGCATGTGAAGCATTAGGTTATTTAACAATCAGTTTTATAAAAAAAAAAACTTATTATAAAATGACCTTTGCTAATTTCTCAGGGGTGAAGACGGCGTGTTGAGATTGGGAATAAGGAGAGCTGTTCAGCTAAGAAATGGAAGTCCTTTTGTTGCTCTTTATAGCCAAAATTCAGTTCTTAACACACTGGCTACTGTGGCCAATGCTGTCACAACGAAGAGTGGCTTCCACATTTATTACAATCCAAGGTTTGTTTGTTTTTTTGTTTTTTCTTTTTCCCTATCTACTCAAGCATGATATTTCATTTTAACTTGATTTGCTTTGTGTGTATTTGGTGGTTTCAGCAGTAGGTTCATTTTGATTAATAATTAGATATTGGTGTAAGAAAAATTACTGACTAAGAGTAACCTTTTGCCACAAACGAGGGAAAATCACATTTTAGTTTTGCGGTAGCCGTGGGAGAGGGTCATGTTCAATCTTTCAGTCTATAGTTTCTTGACTTATGAAGTCATGAATGGAACATTATTGTTGGGAGAATAAGCTGTTGTGCTGTAACCTGTTACTCTATTGCCATTTTGGCTAGTGGATGACTGAAATAAACAATAAGTGATGTCCATTGCAAAATCTTGGTCTCTCATCATTGTTGGTTTTACAGATGATTGACTCGATCTGAAGAGTAAGAAACACCACCGCCAACTCGATCTGAAGAATGACTCGATCTGAAGAGTAAGAAACACCACCGTCGACTCGATCTGAAGAGTAAAGAAACACAATCTTAATATTGTTAATAGTAATTATCCAAAAGCATATCTTCATTTAAATTTTCTAAAATATTATTTGTTATTTCAAGAAGTTTCACATATTTCTTATATTATTTTAGTAATGTTGTAATAATATTTACTTTGGTATTTTGCAGATAACTAAAGATGTACGTATTTGAGCAAAGAGGATCGTCTTGAAGCCAACAGACTAGATTTCTAATTATTTTTTTTCTGTTCTTCTTTCGAAGCACAATGGAACATATATGACAACTTTTAATTTTTTTTTTTCAGTCGTCATTTAAGTTTATTTTGGAGTGGTTACTTCTAATTTAGTAAACATTTTGGCAACTTTATATGTAGACTTGAAATAGTGTGTATGTGATGGTTGCATGTTTGATGACAATACTTTTTATAATTATTTTGACAAAATGGTGTGTATGTGAATGTATTTTTAATTGAATGTAATGTTTTCTCTATTGTATTTGTTGATATATGGTTTAATGGTAATATATATGTTGTATTATTATACTATTATTAGCGATCAAAATATTGGTCGTTATTATTATATATTTTTTAAAACGTACATTTTTTAGCGACCAAAATACTGGTCGTTATTATTATACTCTTTTTCTAAAGGTTTACTTTTAGCGACGACAATTTTAGTCGTTATTGTCATATTATTTCGTAATATTTTAATTATTAGCGACGAAAATATTGGTCGTTAAATTTATAAACTTCTAAATCATAAGCTTATTAGCGACGACGAATAGGTCGCTATTGTTGCATTATATGGTCACTAATGAATACTGATTAACGACCGGAAATTTCTCCGTCGTTAAAAAGTTCCGTCGTTAAAAAGTAATAACGACCGGTTTATACGGTCACTAATGAATACTGATTAACGACCAGAAATTTCTCCGTCGTAAAAAAGAAATAACGACCGGTTTTTCTAAACCGTCGTTAATTCTTTTAGTAAGGAAGGCAATAACGACGGGTGACGACGACATTTTATCCCGTCGTTATTTGTTTTTAACGACGAAAAATAGAGCAATAACGACGACTTTTCCTTTCGTTACAGGGCAATTTTCTTGTAGTGCTAGTAAACCAGTAGCCTCCCCTAGTGGGTAAAACCTCAACTCTGACACGCCCACTAGGTCTACCAGAGGCAAAAGGAATAAAGGTGGTATGCAATGAGTATGACTCCTGATGAAAAGCTACCACTAGAATGCCTCTAAAAACTGAGCTAAAAGAATAGCTGAATGTAGTATGCATCAGAATACAAATGCCTGCCTGAACAAACCCAATCTGACCACCAGTAAACACTGGTACTGCCTGCTCTGCCTGCCAAATCGGGTATGCCAGCCTACGCATAACACCGATAGGGGATGAGAGTCTCGAAGACTCGAGGTCTGAAAACCGCACACTCCGGAGTGGCACTCGAGGGGAGCGACCCACACGAGTCAAGTGCCTCAGTAACAAGTATCAAAGTCAGCAGGACTGGATCATGACTATGACCAAAGTGGGAAAACCCATCCACTAAAGGGAGATCCGATCTCAACCTGATGCAATATAACAAATAGTGGGAAACTCCATCCACTAGAGACCTGATACCCAATCTGATGCATAAGCAACCTCCGGTCAACCGCCCAAGGTCCGCGGTTGCCGCAATACCCTGCCATCAAGCCTGCCTGTCCCAAAACCCAAGATCCCGACTACACTATCCCCAAACCCCCTGCTCGCGCACGAGCTACAAATACCCTGAGCCTCAAATGAAAGGAGAAAAGAATAATAAAAAGGTTTCTCCTATGTCAATTCCAGCATGATAGTGTAGCAGAAAAAGGTGGCCTATTTAGGTCACCATACAAGCATGCAAATGTCCCAAGATGATATAAAGATAAACAGATGTCGATAACCTTCATAATGTTAGAGCATGTAGAGAACAGTATGAGAATAGTAAATATGAGATAGCCTGTGCCTGCCTATGCCACATACCCAAAGCCCATAAAGCATTGATTAGCCTTATCCTTTAACATGACGCTGCTGTTCTACAATCATAATCCCCAATCAAGCAAATTCTAACAATATCTGTTTAATCACAATAAGCCTGCCATTGCCACACATAAAGTGCATTTATCCTTTTAATCAAAGAAGCTACTCAAATGCCTAGCGGGTAATCAAAAGAAGAAGGGTTAACGACCACACCCATAATGACAATCCTGACCCAGATCCGACATCCGGTCAACCGCCTACTATCCGCAATAGCCGCAATACCCCAAAAGCTAAAATCCAAGCCCCGGCTACACTATGCCGATCCCTGCTCAAACCCGAGCAACAAATAGCCGCCTGCCTAAGGAATAGGGGAAGAAGAGACAATAGGGTTCCTCCTAAGTCAGTCCCAACATATAGTGTAGCGATCAGAAATGGTCTAACTAGATATCCCTGAAATCAAGCCTATCTCCTCATGGAAGAAAGAAGGGGAGTGACAATTAGTGGTTCACCATGTGTACCAAGTAATAACTCCACCTGGGTGTAATCATCATGCTAAATCATAATCCAACCACACATGTCCATAACCTGCTAATCACCCTCACATGAATCATCCACCTATGCCTGTCCAAAAATCCTCAAGTGGTACCCTCCCACAAGACGCCTCACAATATCACAATATGAAAGTACATCCCTCTCCCTCATGCAAGGTTAAATGCTAAAACGATGTCCATGAAGCATGTATAAGTTCCAACATGTCAAGTTTCCAATATAATGTTTTCCATATGGTAGGCTCACAATTATCCGGTTAAGCATGCATGTCCATTAGGTGACCATTCAACATGTTCAATAAAGGGGATCACTCTAATATTCCTAGTGGGTACATCAGAAAAGAGGAGTAAAGCAACCACCCACCTGGAATTGCGCAACCCAAGTCTGTCCAATATCTCTTTTTCACGCCACAAGTCCAAACAGATAAGCCGCCGTGATCACTGTTCACAATTACCCCAAAACATGCAATTAAACATACAATTATCCTCAAAACATGCTATTCCAGTAATCAGTCCAAAGTTGAGCCTTTTTCACCTGCGAGTTGTGCACAGAAAATTCCCAAAAATATACCGTCGCGATCCTCGCGACGAGCCGGTCGAAACGAGTACCTGCACGCTCAAATCCGAGTTTCCTACACTGAGATATAAATTCGGCAAGGGGACTATCCCAAAGAACTCTGTACTGTAAATTTCAGCACCAAATACTGAAAATAATGCCTTTTTCACCTTCGGGGAAAATCCAGAAAAATCCAGGAAAATTTGAGGATGTTCCTTGCGATGTGTAGATGCAAAATGCCTTTTGAATCACCTCAATCTGATGTCCGGTTGTGGAGATATCGCTAAAAGATCGAACCGCTGTCCAAAACTCCATCACAGCAAATGGTGTCACAGTAAACTCAGGAAAACTCCTTGAAAAACGTGAAACGAGGGGAAACAGGAAATAACAACATTAAAGCTCTGTCAGTCGCCGTTCCGATGGCGCAAGAATCGCCGGAAAATGTGATCGGGGTAGGCCGGGAGAGCTCTCGTATTGAAATGCGACGAAAGGGATACACCGATGAAGGAACGTCGCGCCGTGCCGGAGAAATGGAAATCTCGTAATCCGTGCCGCCGAAAAATCCGAAACTCCACCATATGCTCCCTCTCTTCAAGATGAAGATTTCATCTTCTCACTCCTCGAGAAGATGAAGCCTCAAAAATGGTGAAAACTGCTCTTGAATGACTCTCGGATGGAAAGGAATGGAGAAAACCAAAAAATCATTTCCAATAATTCCCTCTGTGTCCTGCCGAACAGGAAACACCAAAAACGGCCAATAAAATGTCGCCACGTGTCCACAGAACACAAAACACCAACCTCAACCAATCCAGCTGCGACACGTGGCCCCCCGACCGCGCCTGCCCGCGCGCCCAGACGCGCCTGCTGCCCCTTCTGCCCGCACAGTTGACCAACCAATGGGGGATTGCCACGTGTCATGCCTCTGCCTAGTGAACCCGGTGCACGAAATTCTGTGGACCGAACCAATATAAACCTGCCACGTGTCCAAGCCCGGTGCACCATAAACCATGAGCCATCCTGAATACCCCGTGGACCAACTCCCATGAGCCGACTTATCGGGTGATGCCACGTGTCCACCCGCCTCGGTGCACGCCCGCCGCGTGGACCGCCCGCCTGCCCGCGCGCCCGCGCGCTGCCCGCACCCTGCCCGCGCCGCGCGCCGCCGCGCGCCGCCACTTTCCGCCTGCCCGAGGCCGCGCCGCCGCCCGCCGGCGCTGCCTGCCGCCGCCGCCTGCCGCCGGCGATCGCCGGAGTTACTGTTCCGGCAGTGAACAGTACCCGAGCACCAAAAATACAAGTGGGTAGTCCGTTTTGACCGTTTTCGCGCGCTGATTCCAAATACGACGTCCATTTCGCCAAATTCCAACCCGATAATTCACCGGAGGCTCCCGGAAAGGTATTTTCAATCCGAATTTCGCGCCGAGTCCAAATTTGATATCCGATTTGCGCGAAAGCACTTCTAAACATCCGACGGGGTCCCCCGATCACCCACGTGATCCATTTTAAGCCCGAATTTCATCACTTGAGTCCAAATTGGCGCACGAACACCGCCGACATGCCCCGTAGGCCTCCAGAAGCTGCCGATCACACTGTAACAGCCCTATAGAATTCCGGATCATCACATTTAGAGATCTCGAGATGCAACCTAGGACGAGGAAGGACCAAGGTAGACGAAGGTGGGTATGGGAGGTGGAAGGAGGAGCACAGGGAAGAGACAGGCGTAGGTCTTATCCGCACTGTACCTGGCAGAGCAAATCTGGAAGGATCCCCCAGCCTAAGTGGGTAGTTGGGAGCTATCCCTATGTGTATCTCAAGCACATTCAGCAAACCTAATGGGCCCAGAAAGATACTCCACCATACACTCCTAGGCCACACCAGGCCTATTGGGCTTAATGGCCTTTAGTTACAACTTGGGAATTATTACACATTCTTTACATTCTTAGAGAAGTATATAAGGATACATGTAAGGTAAAAAAAAGGATGAACAACAATGAATTTGAATCTTCTTCTGGATCTTTCTCTTCCCTTCCTTCTATCTCTCCCTCCTATCTCTCTTTCCCTCTCTTCTAGTTCTCTCAATCTACTGCTCCATGGATCCACTTCCAGCACCAAACCGCATTGAACACCATCCCTTCATCCTCTCCGCCATCCTCACCTCAGAACAACGTCATCATCGGGGGTTGCGGATCCTCAGGTTGTTACAAATTGGTATTAGAGCCCTACGGTCCCAAGGCAGGAGCAGGTAATCACAACATCGATCCAATCATCCGATCATAAAATTGACAAGGCGACAAGAGATCTGAGCTGCGAGAACTAGCTACATTGGGTCATGACAAAGGATCTCCCTGCCAGGGTCTAGATCCAATGGAACAGTAGTACAGGAGCGAGGAGTAGCAGTGGCCACAAGAGTGAGAACAGCATACCTGAGGTAACATACTACAGCTGAATCCCTGTATCTTTGCTTGGCTAATTAGAAGGGTAGTGCAGATTAGTAGTAGTTTTTTTTATCAGTAGATTTACTTATAGCCTTACCACTTTACTTTCTTTATTGCCTCTGGTAGACTTAGTGGGTACGTCGGAGTTTGAGGATTTACCTACTGAGGGCTACTAGTTTTACTAGTAGTTCTCACACCCTTTGTTGCTCTCCCTCTCTCTTACTCTTCTTTGTTTTGTAGAGTCTTCTGCGAGAATTGTTGGACCGTCGACTACCGATTGAGGTAAGGGGATCGCTGAGTAGATAGATCTCCTGTCATTATGAGAAAGAGATACTATATTAGACATTATATTGTACCCCAGTTACTCAGACTGCTGTACTATTTATTTTGGGACTGGCTTTAGCCAGCTGGATGTATTCTATTTTGGAGAGCTGAGAGATGATGTTGTACTATTGATTATAGTTTTATTTTACAGTTCAGTCTAAGATGGTTTAGTTTTAGTTTACAGCCCTATACTTGTGCTCTTTTATATTCATCTTATATATATCTGAGCAGATTTTACGCTTCGTGTATGCGGCGGATCTGGAGACGAGCTAGGGTTTTTGTGAGGACCCGGATCCCCCCATTGAGTTTTCTAGTTGTTTGGCAGCTTTTGGTGGCCTACGTGATGTCTCGTTGGAGTTAGTGCGCAATGTGGACACAAGGTGTGGACTTCGGGCTCAAAAAGGGATCACATGGGTAATTGGAGGACCCGTCGAGTGTTCAGAAGTGGTTTCGCGCGACTCGGATGTCAAATTTGGACTCAGGGCGAAGTTTGGATAAAAGATCACCTCTCCGGATGCTTTCGGCAATTTTTAGAGTTGGAATTTGGTAAAATGGACATCGGATTTGGATTCAGCGCGCGAAAACGATGAAAATGGACTATTTACTAGGATTTTTCGGAGCCCGGACGTCGCGCACGAATTTCGAGGCGGCTTGGTACTGTTCGGGCGGCCGGCGGGCAGCGGCGGCGGCGGCGGAGCGCGGCGGCGTGAGCTCGGGCAGGCGGCGGAGCAACCGCGGGCAGGCGCGCGGGCGCGCGGGCTGGTGCGCGGTCCACCGCGGAGGCGTGCACCCGGGGCGGGACACGTGGCGGCTCCCGGTTGGCCGGCGCGGCAGGCGCGGTCCACGAAAAAAGTCGCGGGTGTACGATGGATCGGTGGGTGACACGTGGCGGTGTGTGGTTGGCGCGGTGTTGTGCGCTCAGTCCACGGAACCGCTGCACCAGCCTCGGGGCGTGTGCCTGGCAGGGTGCGCAGGCGGCGCTGGCGCGCGCACGTGGGCGCGCCAGGCGCGCGTTGACCCGATTGCTTGCCACGTGTCGTCGTCCGGGTGGGCCACGTGGCGTGAGCTGGGTGGACAGCGCCGCTGTGCGCTGTTTGGCGGGCTACGTGGAGGCCCGAGAGGGATTCGGGCGCGCACAGTGTTGGGCTGGGCCCAACACTGTAGCAGCCCGAATGTTCCGGGCGCCCGAAACTTGGGACACGTTCGGTATTTTTCGAATTGTTTCGAGCAGCCTATTTAAAGGTCCGAGCCGCCTTCTTCTCCCCTTTTGCCGCATTTTCGAGCCTCCCTTCACCTCGACGCCTTCAGCAACTTTCTTCCTCGCGCAGTGCTGCATCCAACCGCAGAGTTCGGAGATTTTACATGGCACGCTTCCCGAGGTTTCCTTTTTTACGGCGCGGCGCGACGCTCGTCCTTTTGTGTTCTCCTTCGTCGCGTTTCGATGCACGAGCTCTCCCGGCCTACTCCGGCCACCTTTTCGAGCGATTTTGTCGCCGCTGGATTCGCGACGGACAGAGCTACAATCTAGGTATTTCAGAATCCCCTAGTTTCGTGCTTTTCGAGGTGTTTTTTCGAGTTTTCTGTGACTCGGTTTTTGTGGAGTTTTGGACAGCGGTGTGGTTTTTCGGCGATATCTCCGCAACCGGGCACGGGATTGAGACACTCCTATACACTTTTTTCATCTGCTCGACGTGAGGATTATCATTGTATTTTTCTTGGATTTTTCTGAGATTTGCCTGAAGGTATATGTTTTCCTCCTTATCTGTGCATGGAATTACAGTTATGTTGCTGTGTGGTTTTGCGCACCCTATGTTGTGGAATTTGTAACTTGGCCTACGATGCTCGGAATTGGGCGTGCAGGTACCCGTTTCGAAGGTCTCGACGCGAGGATCGCGACAGTATTTTTATTGGATTTTTCGGAGCCCTTTCTGTAGGTGAATAATTGGCATCTTTGGGACTGAATTTTAGACTGTGATTACTTGGTTTAATTTTGGAATAAAGTGTAATTGTAAGCCTTGTGTTGTACCCAGGAGAGTTTGCGAGCATTGCTGGACCTGTTGGATTTAGAGATAGTGATTTCTGGGTATTTTTCGCTGTGGGACTTTGGACTGATAGCGCCTTCAGGTGGGTAGCCTTGTCTCCAAGTTTGATGAGCTGGACATTATATCTGCTTTAGTAGGACCATGCATGATAGTGAATTTATTGAGTAGCATGCTAGAATGTAGGAATTGTTATTCCTTGTATTAATCTGAGGATCTTATGATCCCTTTTGCTTCCTACCACCTGTTAAATTATAGTTATCTTGGAACTTGACCTAGCACCCCCGTCATATGTTGCATGTGTAACCAGACCAGTAGAAAACCCTCACTTGGGCTAGGGTTATTTATGTTTAGACATCCACACTGTTCTTTCATTTCTGGACATAGTGTTATCCTCGCCCGGGTAGTGGGCCGAGAGGTCGGGACTTCTTTTTAGTGTGGGATGCAGTTGCACTCGTGCTTGGGAGCAGAGTGGTGTCTGGTAGATGTAGTGGATCGCTTGTCTGTACCGGGAACCTTTTGGGGTAAACGGTGGTCCCGGGAGATCTTGTATCCCTGTTTGTGCTGTCCCCACTGTGTTAGTGGCAGTTGTGTGCTTGTGTTAGCTGGACCTAGAACCCAGAACCTTTTTGACATACACATGATTTTAGTCTATCGATGTTTTCTTCCAAGCATCGAAGGGCCGCTGAAGTATGTTCTTGTTTGATTGGACAAAGGTATCAACCCTTTGGGATTTGGGTATAAAATAGTTGTTTTCTAACTGTTTTTCCTAAAAGAACTAAAATCATTAAAAATGGGTTTCTCCTTAAATCAAGATAGTTTTTTCAAAAAGGAAACTACTTTTAGTCCTCGCCCTGCGTGGGTTGAGTGAAAATGGGTTTCAGTAACAAATGTCACCTTTTTCCTGTAATTCTCCCCACTCGGAAGGATTCGAGTGGTCTGGGTTCTAGGGGCCGTTCTTTTGTCGGGATGAAAGCCACGGGGGCCGAGCCTGGAACCTGTTCTTGTTGATAGGGTTGTAGGTGTTGGTCTCCCGGAACTTTCGGGCCCTGGTTGGTGTCTTCAGTGAGTTTGATGTTCTGCCGGGGGGAGCCGTTGTGTTGACGGTGGTCCCGGGCCGTCAAGTATCTTCCGGCCTGTGTTGTTGGGAACCGTTGGGGTTGACGGTGGTCCCGGGTCGTTGAGTGTTGTTCGACCAGTTTTGTTAGCCCTGAGTTGTGGGTCGATCCTGGTTGTGGAGTATCTCCAGCCAGTGTGTTTTTTGCTGTGAGTTATTGGATAGGCTAGTGTCCCGTGTTCGTGAGAGCTGATCAGCTGAGTCATCGAGAGTACTCCGACCATTGTGCGAGATGATTGAGGATTCTGAGTCCTTCCGCTCAGAACGTGAGCGTGGATTTTGGACTATAGCCTGCAGTGCCACCTGAGCGACAGAGTGCGCGGATACCTTTTCCTCGGTGGGGTCGCGCCCCTCGAGAGCCACGCCCGGGGTGGATTTGTTGCTTTTGTATCGCGACTTGTCGACACAGTCCCTCTGGTTGGCCCAGTTTTGGCAGCTACGGACGCCCTACGTCAGTCCGGTCCTCCGGGATGTAACGGCAGTAGGTAGGTGCAGGTTTGACCGGACCCGAGGAGGCAGTCATGTAGATTGGGTGATCTGAGTTGAGGGATAGTAGATGCACCATGTTATCATATGTTCCACTTTTTGAGCATCTAGATATGGGCATAGTAGCGTAGGGTTATTCATTTCCAGCTCTTTCCTTCAGTATTTCATATTGTTACTTTATGCCTCTAGTAGACTTAGTGGGCAGACCGTCGGGCTTATTGGCGGCACCCACTGAGAACTACCGTGGGAAGTAGTTCTCACACCCGTCGTGGTGTCTTTTTCCCCAGGGACTTCTACTCCTGTTCCTGTTGATCCAGTTGCTGATCCTTCTGACCGAGGCGAGGGAGTCGTGAGCTAGATCCCTACCAGTCGTCATCCAGAGAGTAGATGTACCCCTTTTTATATTTTTGAGAGTTTCTTGTTGAGAGACCTTTGTAGTGAGGATTAGAGTTGTACTTTTCTTCCACCTTTGAGAGACTTATGTACTTTTGGTGAGGACTTGTTGTATTATTGGGAGTTGTATTTATTTTAATTCAGCTTTTTCTTTTCAGCTCTGATATCCCGTATGGGCGGCGGATCTGTTGGCGAGCCCGGGTCGCAGTTTCGACCCCGGGGCGTGATAGATTAGAGTGGTATCAGAGCCTAGGTTGTAGGTCATAGTGGACTTAGGAACCCTAGGCTTGTGGTTGGACATTAGGATGACTACGTAAGAGTCGTGACTTTTAGCAAGAGTCCTGATAGAGTTTTATGCCTCTCCCAAATGACGGGATGAGTGATTGGCATGTTTATTCTCCTAAGCGATTATGTTGGCTGCAGACAACATAATGCTATGGAATGGATGACATGTCTTAGACTCTCGCTGGATTGGGTCGTTTGGTTTTGTGTCCTGATGTTTGTTATTGTGCAGTGGACTACGATGCCCCTGAGACGTCGTGTAGTGAAGAGGGCACATTTCGCATCTGATGAGTAACCCGAGCAGCGGGAGGCAAAACTGTCAGAGCAGAGCGAGACCCAGGAGTTATGGATCCAGATGGCACAGATGTCGGAGGTTGTCCGATGCCAGGAGGAAGCCATGGAACGTTTGATGCGCTTGTTGGAGCAGAGAGCACAGCTAGTTGCAGTACCGCTTGAGTGTCCTCCAGCACTTTCTTCCTAGGCAGTGGTATATTCAGTTGTACCAGCGGCACCGATGGAGCGAGCAGCCCCCTCCGTGCCGTCGAGTAGTGCCGAGGCACCGAGGTAGGGTGGATAGCGGTTTGTAGATGAGCTTTGGGACATCATTGATTTATGGAGCTAGTCTCGACAGATGAACCACCCTGACTCGTGAGATTGAGTTTGGAGCCTTTGGAGGCAGAGTCGTGGTTGGTGGTGATGGAGTAATCAATTGAGAGCCTCCCTGTGCTAGAGAGTTTTGCAGTTGTTGAACTGCGCGCTCCATGTTAGAGGGACGAGGCGCACAAGATATGTGTGACTGGGAGTGGAGTGCGCCAGGATACCTTTCAGTTTAGTTGGTCCCTCCGTTATGGATTAATGACGCCTCGATGGAGTAGGCATTGTGTATGGAGCATGGCGCTACAGTTCCTTTGGATAGGGATCTGCCGCCAGAGGTGAGTTCTGGATATTGGTACTTGGCGCCAGGTGATGGAGGACAGATCGGCTGGCAAAGGCATTTTTGATTTCTTTTTCCAGGGTAGTGGATTTCTAAGACTCCAGAGATCGGGTGGACCCCGATGGCAGTATCAGCATCTACATCAGAGTGGCGCGGCGGTAGCATGGATTGGTTGTCTACGGAGGACCGCATTTGTCACCCCAGTGTGAGCAGAGACAGAGGTCGTGCTCCCTTGTGGATAGTCTTGATTTTCAGGCAGATTGAGCGACGACCACGTGTATTGTGCGAATGAATCTGTGCCGCCCGGTTGGAGGGCGCCACAACAGCGGATCGGGTTGTCGCAGGTGTGATTTCATCACAGTAGTCGGAGTTAGAGCATGTTGCTTTCCCGCATGGACTAGAGGCAGATTTGTTACCACGTGCACTAGAGGTATAGGTTCCTAATGGTGTGGTGCATGTGTGGGAGGCTTTTGGATCATGTCCAATGCAGTTGAGGCCGCGACTTATACCGGCAGACTTATTGGTAATTGTGGCAGTCGGTATTTTGACCATGTGCATGAGAATGATTGGCACAATGCCACAGGATGTTTTGACTGAGGAGAGAGAGGACATCGATTTTCTGTGAGGCAGACGAGAGGAGGTTTGGTTGTTGAGATTGTTAGAGCACACAGGTTTTAGCGACAGTGTGAGAGGTGCTTACGGCGGCACCGGGACTCAAGAATATCTCTATTGCCACGAGATCCCGGGTATGATTTTACCTGAGCTGTTGATGATGCCGCCGGTTAGGGAGATAGAGATTGCGTTTGATGTGGTTCGGGGAACCGCGCCACCCTTGACAGCACCTCATTGGATATCGCCTGTAGAGCTGAGAGAGCTGATGGCGCTAATGTAGTAATCTAGAAAATTAAAGACTTTATAATTACCTTTGGAATTTATAAAATTGGTAATTTTGGCAAAAATGGGAATTTTTAATACAATAGTGGCCCTAAAATACCGACTTTTGATCGGGGCCTGATCTCGAAAATCCGAGATCACCATTGCGATCGTTTCGACAAAACATGAAAAGTTCATATTCACTTATCGACGATCCAACGGTCGGATCTTCCGCAAAATAGCGAAGAAGAACGGGTCCCACAACTTAAGTTGTGAATAGTAACCCTGTGTTTTAAAATGGCCTTTGACCACTAACGGCCGATTCACTGTCTAAAACCCTGACATAGGGGTATGAGTAGTCAAACCTAACTAATTTCGACGTTCTGAACGCAATGGCACCGACGGTTTTCACGTTTGGCGATCCGGGTGCATCGAAGAGCGTGCGTCGGTTTGCGACATACAGAACAAGATGGCCCGAGATTTCATACGAGCACCAAATCAAACAAATAAATAAGCTATTTTAAAGGTCTCGACGAGTCGGACGTCGTGGCGAAGTCCATTTTTAGTTTCGGTGACTCGAGTGCCTCGAAAAGCGTGAAAAAGCTGAAAAAGCATGTGTTCTTGCAATAAACTTGATATTTTATGTATTAAATATTGCAAGATTAATTCATTGAGGTTCTGAGAGCATTTGTTACATTCAGAAGGGGTCTTGAAAGCTAGGGTTAGGAGTACAAGGGTTGTTTTGCAAAATAATGCATTAAATCCTTTTGGCTCTTGGGCTTCCTCGTGGGAGGTTACACGAGGAAGGCTCTTGGGATTTCTAACTCCCAAGAGTTAATCCTCATAAGGCCTTGGTGTTGTGGTGGCCGAGGGGTCACCCCCTCCATTGAAGTAAACTGAGAGAGAGAGAGAGAGAGCAAAGAAGGTTGGAACCAAACCTTTACCAAGTTGGAGTTGAAGTTCCCTGTGGTGTTCCACAGTACCAGAGGAGCATTTGGAGGCTTGCTGAGGTTGCGCGAAGTGGGAGGAGTGAAACCAGTTTCTTCCTTCTTCATCAACTCCGGCCAAGGTAAGGTCCTCTCAAACCCCGGTTTGTTTTAGCCCGAGACCCCTAGCAGTAGGTTAGTTAGGATCTTGTGATGCTCTCTGCAAGGCCTGAGCTTCCCATGCACGTTGCATGGCCGGCGGGAGCAAGTTCTCGCCGGAAACCTAGCCGAGCTCCGCCGCATCATATCTTTGCAACCAATGGACCAAAGTGGAATCTAAAATTATGGGTTTGGACTGTAGAAGATGAGGATCATCTCCACCAAAATTGGTGGAGTTTGATCAAGAAAATCGATCGCAGAATGGAACCCTAGTTTTGTGAAAATTTGCACTTCGGCCGAGCTTTCTGCTCCGGCGCTGGCGAGCTCCTCCGACGCCGGCCACATGCCCAGAAGTGTTCTTGGGAGTGAGAGGAGTGCACCCATGCACTTGCATGGCATCCATGCAGCATCAAAGTGGTGCAGCCATGGTTGACCCGAATTCAAGCTCAATCGCGGCCGCCGGCGTTCCAGCCATCTCCGGCCGGGGAGGGATGGTCGGGAAGCTTCCTATGGTCCAGTAGAACCTTTCCATCCATGTTGGAGAGCTTCATATTGCTTCTTTAAAAATTCACCATTAGAGGTGAAAAGCTCCAACCGAGCTTTTGCTCCGCCGCCGTCGCCGCCGTGTCCTGTCGCGGGGCACGGTCCAGGTGAGTTTGTTATGAGTTTTAGCATCTAAATGGTCAAGTGGTTGAGCCTTGAAGCCTCTGGTTGGATGGTCACGATTTTCAAAGCAAAAACACTTCATCTTCTTCGTTGCTTCGGCCAATTCATTCATGCAAACATGGCCCAAACTTGCAAGAAATGTAGAGTAACCTACTTAGAACATTTCCTTCCAAGTTTGGAAGCTTTTGGTCCAGTAATTGCAAAGAACCAACTCGGGCAAGGTTGTATGTGATTGTTTATATAAGATGCCAACCACCTGTTTGTGGAAATGCCACAGTGAGTTTTTAATTGGATTTAGGCTTCGATGTAAATATGAAAGTTGCTTCAAATGGTTCCCTGAGCTTGATGCTCACTTCAGATCAGGATGAAACTGTGTGGACTGATGTTTGGAGCATTGTGAGAATGGTTAGTGAGCTAGGTCATGGATCTCTTTGATCCAGCAGGTTCTGGGCTGCCTAATGGTGAGCCTAGGTGTTCTTGAGTTTCCAGAAGACTTATGTTCCAAATTATTTCATGGTTGCACTGTTAGATTAAAAGATATAGTTAAACAAGCTCTAAAAGGAGTGTTTTCATCCTGGGTCTGTTCTAGGCTGTTTGCAAAACTGTAACAGTGAGCTCCTGGCTAATTTGGGGTCACTGGACGCGATGCTCGCGTTAGATTTAGGTTTTGACGATCCGGAGAAACAAAAATGCAAAATGGCTATGTTAGAGGAGTGTTTTATGGCCCAAAGTTTTCCTCAGGATGCGTGCTGCCACAAATGTGTGAGCACGGTGTTCAGCAAGTTAAAAGTCACCTGCTGGAAGTGACGGCTCGTTAAAATGAGTTTCCAGTAGAAAGAACGAGCGAAAACAGTGCTAAAAAGGGTTAAGTTGACTTGAAATAAGTTAGAGTTAAAATCGCTCCCTGATCAATATGTTTGATTCAGGTCTGTCCAGTTTACATCTGGTTCTGAGCGTACAGTCGATTCAGTCTAGTCGTCTGCGATTTGACAGGTGGGTTTATCTTCGGTCCGGGCTTTATCATTTCGGCCCTCTGGGGTACATTATTGGTTGGACCCCTATTTTTGAAGCTTAGTTATTACATTGAGCCTGCCTTCCTTATTGATCAGTTTCATAATGCTTTACGCCTGATTTATGACCTTTATCAGTTATCTGTTGCCTTACATGATTGATCTCAGTTGCTTCCAGTATTTATATCATTATTCTGGACATTGCCATGCCTGTATGGTCATTAGATGTTTTAGCCTGTTTTTCCTGTTATGCTGCTAAACACATGATTTAATTCAATAAATGTTTTTACCAAGTATCGTAGGGTCGCCTGAGTCTGTTCTTGTTTGATAGGACAAAGGCATTGCTCTTCGAGGTTTGGACCTAAAACTTGTTTTCAAAATGGTTTTCTCAAAAACATGTGTTTAGTTTTGCATGATTGGTTAGCCTGCATGATTGGTATTTAGTTGCTTTCAGACCTGGATAATTATTATACCTGATTATCAGTACTTCTGATTATATCTGATCCATGATTCATGTTGCTGATTATTCCTGCATACGAGTAGAGTTTCAGTTGGTTTTGAGTTTGCATCCTTGTTGGAGATTGTTTCATCTTGTTGCTATTCTTTTGAGTTGTGATTCTGTTGGCTTATACTGTTGCATCCCAGTGGGGATTTTTTCGGCTTGTTGCCGATTACCCGGTCAGTGGACCGAGAGCTTGAGCATTTGCATTATGATCACCCGCACCGTTGTTCTTCACGTACACTAGCGGGCTGATCCCCCGCAGTGGTGTACTTTACCGGTAAAGTGGTTAGCAGTAGCAACCCGTGACCCCTTGTGCGGGGAATGTCAACCAGGTGGTGCCAGGTGGGCAGTTTTGCCTGAGGTCTTGTGGGACCAATATGGTGGCTTGTAATTGGGTAATTTGATATATCATTTGTTGATGCATATGTTTCTTGTTTAGCCTGCTTTTATCATATCTCATGATTTCCTGGTTCCTGCTTGAATATATTCATTTATCATCAGCATTTGTTCAATATCTGCCTATACAGTTACTCAGCATGCTTAATTCAGTATTCTTGATTATCAATAGACCTACTGATTGTTTATCTGCTTCTTCAGTATACCCCTGTTGAGATTTATATATTCCTTGTTGATTATTCATTTGCTTCATAATCATGCTTACCTAATGTGATTATTACTATCCTCTAGTATTGTATGCCAGTAGGTACGATCTGCTATTTCTCGGCTCGTCGTGCCCACTGGGATACATGTACAGTGTATCTCACACCCCCTGGGTGACTATTTTTCAGGTCGTGCGGGTGCTGGGATGTCGGGACGAGTTGGTGAGGTTTCAAGTTAGATGTTGACCCTGGACAGCCGAAAGATCATGTATAATCTGATAGTAAAGGAATATGTAATTCAGTTGTAAATTTGTAAAGTTAATTTGTAATCTCTGTTTATAGTTGTACGTAGTTAGTACTCTGATGTTGTTGCCAAGCTAGCCGTGCATATATAGAAAAGGCTCAATTCCATAGGGGATTGGGACACTTCTATATATGTGGCGGTATGTCTTTGCCCTGGCTGTTTTTGCAACTCTGATTTAAAAAAAAAAAAGATTTTAGACGCTGATTTTGAACTCGGGGCGTGACAGATTAGATGGTATCAGAGAAATAGGAATACGATGTCTAGATTTGGTTAGGAACGAACCCTAGGATGACTTGTGTCTACGAGAGAGCGATGGGTAGTGTTCTAAGTCTTGTAGTTAGAAACAGAAGTTGTGGGTCGGTTAAACTGAAATCCATCCTTGGTATTGCAGTTATGGCTCGTACTGGTAGAGGTTATATCATCGGCGTAGAGACTGTGAAGGGAGGTATGTGATGTACCTTCAGATGTGAGTTGTGTCCCCAACTAGTTGTTGGCGACAGATCTGTGGTATTTCGCTTTTCTTTTGGTAAGCACGTTGACTGCGGTCAACGTACTGTCGAAAGAACTGAGGGAATATTCTGCCCTGTAAAGGGGAAGTACCTGATTGGGTTTAAATTAGTAGCCTTGGAATTGTTGATACCCTGTGACTGATTGTCACTACTACGAACATGTTAGAGGCTTAATAGTGGTTTAGTTAAGTTTAAGTTTCGGGGACGAAACTTCTTAGAAGTTGTGGGTAATGTAGTAATCTAGAAAATTAAAGACTTTATAATTACCTTTGGAATTTATAAAATTGGTAATTTTGGCAAAAATGAAAATTTTTAGTACAATAGTGGCCCTAAAATACCGACTTTTGATCAGGGCCTGATCTCGAAAATCCGAGATCACCATTGCGATCGTTTCGACGAAACATGAAAAGTTCATATTCACTTATCGACGATCCAACGGTCGGATCTTCCGCAAAACAGCGAAGAAGAACGGGTCCCACAACTTAAGTTGTGAATAGTAACCCTGTGTTTTAAAATGGCCTTTGACCACTAACGGCCGATTCACTGTCTAAAACCCTGACATAGGGGTATGAGTAGTCAAACCTAACTAATTTCGACGTTCTGAACGCAATGGCACTGACGGTTTTCGCGTTTGGCGATCCGGGTGCATCGAAGTGCGTGCGTCGGTTTGCCACATACAGAACAAGATGGCCCGAGATTTCATACGAGCGCCAAATCAAACAAATAAATAAGCTATTTTGAAGGTCTCGACGAGTCGGACGTCGTGGCGAAGTCCATTTTTAGTTTCGGCGACTCGAGTGCCTCGAAAAGCATGAAAAACGCCGAAAAAGCATGTGTTCTTGCAATAAACTTGATATTTTATGTATTAAATATTGCAAGATTAATTCATTGAGGTTCTAAGAGCATTTGTTACATTCAGAAGGGGTCTTGAAAGCTAGGGTTAGGAGTACAAGGGTTGTTTTGCAAAATAATGCATTACATCCTTTTGGCTCTTGGGCTTCCTCGTGGGAGGTTACACGAGGAAGGCTCTTGGGATTTCTAACTCCCAAGAGTTAATCCTCATAAGGCCTTGGTGTTGTGGTGGCCGAGGGGTCACCCCCTCTATTGAAGTAAACCGAGAGAGAGAGAGAGAGAGCAAAGAAGGTTGGAACCAAACCTTTACCAAGTTGGAGTTGAAGTTCCCTGTGGTGTTCCACAGTACCAGAGGAGCATTTGGAGGCTTGCTGAGGTTGCGCGAAGTGGGAGGAGTGAAACCAGCTTCTTCCTTCTTCATCAACTCCGGCCAAGGTAAGGTCCTCTCAAACCCCTGTTTGTTTTAGCCCGAGACCCCTAGCAGTAGGTTAGTTAGGATCTTGTGATGCTCTCTGCAAAGCCTGAGCTTCCCATGCACGTTGCATGGCCGGCGGGAGCAAGTTCTCGCCGGAAACCTAGCCGAGCTCCGCCGCATCATATCTTTGCAACCAATGGACCAAAGTGGAATCTAAAATCATGGGTTTGGACTGTAGAAGATGAGGATCATCTCCACCAAAATTGGTGGAGTTTGATCAAGAAAATTGATCGCAGAATGGAACCCTAGTTTTGTGAAAATTTGCACTCCGGCCGAGCTTTCTGCTCCGGCGCTGGCGAGCTCCTCCGACGTCGGCCACATGCCCAGAAGTGTTCCTGGGAGTGAGAGGAGTGCACCCATGCACTTGCATGGCATCCATGCAGCATCAAAGTGGTGCAGCCATGGTTGACCCGAATTCAAGCTCAATCGCGGCCGGCGGCGTTCCGGCCATCTCCGGCCGGGGAGGGATGGTCGGGAAGCTTCCTATGGTCCAGTAGAACCTTTCCATCCATGTTGGAGAGCTTCATATTGCTTCTTTAAAAATTCACCATTAGAGGTGAAAAGCTCCAACCGAGCTTTTGCTCCGCCGCCGTCGCCGCCGTGTCCTGTCGCCGGGCACGGGTCTAGGTGAGTTTGTTATGAGTTTTAGCATCTAAATGGTCAAGTGGTTGAGCCTTGAAGCCTCTGGTTGGATGGTCACGATTTTCAAAGCAAAAACACTTCATCTTCTTCGTTGCTCCGGCCAATCCATTCATGCAAACATGGCCCAAAGTTGCAAGAAATGTAGAGTAACCTACTTAGAACATTTCCTTCCAAGTTTGGAAGCTTTTGGTCCAGTAATTGCAGAGAACCAACTCGGGAAAGGTTGTATGTGATTGTTTATATAAGATGCACACCACCTGTTTGTGGAAATGCCACAGTGAGTTTTTAATTGGATTTAGGCTTCGATGTAAATATGAAAGTTGCTTCAAATGGTTCCCTGAGCTTGATGCTCACTTCAGATCAAGATGAATCTGTGTGGACTGATGTTTGGAGCATTGTGAGAATGGTTAGTGAGCTAGGTCATGGATCTCTTTGATCCAGCAGGTTCTGGGCTGCCTAATGGTGAGCCTAGGTGTTCTTGAGTTCCCAGAAGACTTATGTTCCAAATTATTTCATGGTTGCACAGTTAGATTAAAAGATATAGGTAAACATGCTCTAAAAGGAGTGTTTTGGTCCTGGGTCTGTTCTAGGCTGTTTGCAAAACTATAACAGTGAGCTCCTGGCTAATTTGGGGTCACTGGACGCGATGCTCGCGTTAGATTTAGGTTTCGATGATCCGGAGAAACAAAAATACAAAATGGCTATGTTAGAGGAGTGTTTTATGGCCCAAAGTTTTCCTCAGGATGCGTGCTGCCACAAATGTGTGAGCACGATGTTCAGCAAGTTAAAAGTCACCAGCTGGAAGTGACGGCTCGTTAAAATGAGTTTCCAGTAGAAAGAACGAGCGAAAACAGTGCTAAAAAGGGTTAAGTTGACTTGAAATAAGTTAGAGTTAAAATCGATCCCTGATCAATATGTTTGATTCAGGTCTGTCCAGTTTGCATCTGGTTCTGAGCGTACAGTCGATTCAGTCTAGTCGTCTGCGATTTGACAGGTGGGTTTATCTTCGGTCCGGGCTTTATCATTTCGGCCCTCTGGGGTACATTATTGGTTGGACCCCTATTTTTGAAGCTTAGTTATTACGTTGAGCCTGCCTTCCTTATTGATCAGTTTCATAATGCTTTACGCCTGATTTATGACCTTTATCAGTTATCTGTTGCCTTACATGATTGATCTCAGTTGCTTCCAGTATTTATATCATTATTCTGGACATTGCCATGCCTGTATGGTCATTAGATGTTTTAGCCTGTTTTTCCTGTTATGCTGCTAAACACATGATTTAATTCAATAAATGTTTTTACCAAGTATCGTAGGGTCGCCTGAGTCTGTTCTTGTTTGATAGGACAAAGGCATTGCTCTTCAAGGTTTGGACCTAAAACTTGTTTTCAAAATGGTTTTCTCAAAAACATGTGTTTAGTTTTGCATGATTGGTTAGCCTGCATGATTGGTATTTAGTTGCTTTCAGACCTGGATAATTATTATACCTGATTATCAGTACTTCTGATTATATCTGATCCATGATTCATGTTGCTGATTATTCCTGCATATGAGTAGAGTTTCAGTTGGTTTTGAGTTTGCATCCTTGTTGGAGATTGTTTCATCTTGTTGCTGTTCTTTTGAGTTGTGATTCTGTTGGCTTATATTGTTGCATCCCAGTGGGGATTTTTCCAGCTTGTTGCCGATTACCCGGTCAGTGGACCGAGAGCTTGAGCATTTGC
Source organism: Tillandsia leiboldiana (assembly GCA_029204045.2). Classification (NCBI taxonomy): domain Eukaryota; kingdom Viridiplantae; phylum Streptophyta; class Magnoliopsida; order Poales; family Bromeliaceae; genus Tillandsia; species Tillandsia leiboldiana. The sequence goes on from CM055066.1 coordinate 9,912,597, forward strand.
ATTATGATCGCCCGCACCGTTATTCTTCACGTACACTAGCGGGCTGATCCCCCGCAGTGGTGTACTTTACCGGTAAAGTGGTTAGCAGTAGCAACCCGTGACCCCTTGTGGGGGGAATGTCAACCAGGTGGTGCCAGGTGGGCAGTTTTGCCTGAGGTCTTGTGGGACCAATATGGTGGCTTGTAATTGGGTAATTTGATATATCATTTGTTGATGCATATGTTGCCTGTTTAGCCTGCTTTTATCATATCTCATGATTTCCTGGTTCCTGCTTGAATATATTCATTTATCATCAGCATTTGTTCAATATCTGCCTATACAGTTACTCAGCATGCTTAATTCAGTATTCTTGATTATCAATAGACCTACTGATTGTTTATCCGCTTCTTCAGTATACCCCTGTTGATATTTATATATTCCTTGTTGATTATTCATTCGCTTCATAATCATGCTTACCTAATGTGATTATTACTATCCTCTAGTATTGTATGCCAGTAGGTACGATCTGCTATTTCTCGGCTCGTCGTGCCCACTGGGATACATGTACAGTGTATCTCACACCCCCTGGGTGACCATTTTTCAGGTCGTGCGGGTGCTGGGATGTCGGGACGAGTTGGTGAGGTTTCAAGTTAGATGTTGACCCTAGACAGCCGAAAGATCATGTATAATATGATAGTAAAGGAATATGTAATTCAGTTGTAAATTTGTAAAGTTAATTTGTAATCTCTGTTTATAGTTGTATGTAGTTAGTACTCTGATGTTGTTGCCAAGCTAGCCGTGCATATATAGAAAAGGCTCAATTCCATAGGGGATTGGGACACTTCTATATATGTGGCGGTCTGTCATTGCCCTGGCTGTTTTTGCAACACTGATTTAAAAAAAAAAAAAATTTTAGACGCTGATTTTGAACTCGGGGCGTGACAGCTGTGACAGGATCTGATGGATAGAGGGTCTGTTTGACCTAGTGCCACGCCGATGATGCACGGTGGTGATGCCACGTCGTTGATACACGACTGTGAGGGTCCTTTTTTTTGGTTTGAGTGTAGACAGGTCCGGGTGGTATCTAGGACCTTTCGATGGAGTCATACTCCGGCAGTTGTTCGTCTTTGATGCCTGTACCCAATAGGAATCTTTCAGCTGAGTATTTTGCCAAGTCGGCGTTCAGGACACGGTAGGGCATTATGAGCTCACAGTGAGGCCAATTGGTTTGATTAATGCCCTGCCGCTATAATGATTTGAGGAATTGTGTGTCCCAGTTGTTCTTGGACGGATTGGGAGCAGTGTTTCCCAAGGATATTTTGATTTACTCCCAGAGCGACTTGGAGTACGTGGAGCACTTATAGATGTGCTACCTGCCTGTGTGGATGAAGCGGTATTGTCACGCCCCCGGGGGTTTTTGAGTCCATCAAAGCGGAAAATAGCGTGTATTATTTTTTTCTTCTCAATAAGGTAACTTAAATCTCATCCCCGGTGCGTGCCAGACCGCCACATACACAAATTCTCTCTGCCCACGGACAGAGTCTCCTTTGTATATGCACGGCGTCTCATTTACAACAACATACATCAACCATCAACCATACAATAGACATACATCGTCGAACATAGTACAGTAGTTTAACTAATGTTTAAAAGACTGGTGTCCACTCGACACCTTATTGTTTTATTTTCAAGCGGAATACTAAAGCGGCATCAGTGTTTAGAAAGGATAAAACCAACGGTTGCAAAACCCGTGCCCACACGGCACTTCGTTTTGAGAAAACGTTTTCGAAATCATTTGGTTTATCTTGAAAGCATGCCGCATAGGAAAACATCACTAAAAGTATCAAAGTATAAATGTACACCTCATCCACAGCACTAAGTAATACATGTCCACGACTAATACGGTCCACAAGCAAATTAACTAATTAAGGCATAAGGGAAATGAGATATTAAACCCAAGTATCTGACTACGGTCCTCGCGACACAGTCTCACCGCCCTCCCGGCTAACGCACCTCGTAACACCTGTCACGGAGTGGGTAATGTCAGTGACAAACAAAGTAGATGTCTAATAACAATAAGAAATAAGGAGCAAACCGAAAACACCGGAACCTTTCGCTAAAACCCTGCACATAATTAAGCTGGGCCCCAACCCCAGATTTATCAATTAAGTTGGGCACCAACCCCAGATTTATCAATTAAGTTGGGCACCAACCCCAGAGTCCCTGTCGGGGAGACTAAAGTCTCCCCTCGTGCGCAAACACCTCTTTGATGCATTTAACCTCTTCGCGGTGCTGGTGTGCTATTTTCAGCGGGCGCGAAGAGGTCCTCACAGCACCCACCCCTTTGTGAGGTACACGGGTCAAAAATAGACCACTTCTCCGGAAAAGTACACCCATGCGGAGGCCAATCCGCCTGTGTACGTGCAGCATCCGAAAACGGATTTGCCGAGATCGGCGTGTAGTGAGCACCGCGACCGTAGCCGCTTCAATTGTTAGATAAAACACAATTATGCGAAAGGTTAAACTGTCCATCTACTTTGTTAGATAAATTAAGAGCACTTTAATGACGATAGATGCACTTACTGCACTTGTTGCACTTATCGCAACCGTACCCACCTGGAATGAAGACAACCGACCGCGCCCGTGACCCTCCTAAGCAAAACAGAGCTCCTCGCGGCCTACTAAAATATCCAAGAGCACCATTTAGCACCTTACCCTAATCAGGAAAAATTAGTGGTCCCCACCCACTGTAATAAAGAACCCACCAAAGCCGAAATCACTACATCTAGAGGACCGCGATGTCAATCAAAAACCCAACAAATCAAAACAGTCAAGTAAAATCGAAAACTCAGATCACACCGGTAAATTCAAAGGCTAACAACCACCGGACCGCGACTGTTTCATTGCGAACCCCGTCGGAGTCTAAAACCGCTAATGGAAATCCAACAAAATCCAATTCTCATCCGGTAGCTGACTCGGGACGATAATGATTAAGCCAGGAAGATCCCGACGGCAAAAAGATAAGACAAGAGACCCGGCGGCGCGCCCCCGACGATTTCGTCGGGGCACGGAGCACCGGCGAAATTAACACCCGATATAATAAAACAGTGACCAAAAAGATCCCAAGTGGCCACACCAAGAAAACTGCGGAGATAATGATCCCAACGGCGAAAACGGCGCTCAAAACGGTGGAAAAACGGACCCAAACGGAGCCACCGAACTTTGGGCTGTCGGGTGGTGCACAGGGGCAACCGTGGACCGGGTCTGCGCATCGGGCGGCCTTGCGGCATGCGCCGGGTGCACGCAGGAGGCGTGCACCGCGCGTCTTGGGCCGGGCCGGTGCACGCGCGAGGCGTGCACCGGGTCTAAGCGTCGGGTGGCCGTGCGGCATGCGCCGGGTGCACGCACGAGGCGTGCACCGCGCGCCTTGGGCCGGGCCGGTGCGCGAAACTGTGCACCGGGTCTTGTGCTTCCGACGCTGCGGGCGTGCACCGGGTGCACGCCTGGACCCGTGGACCGTGCTGTACGGTCAAGCACAGTAAACCCTAATTTTGCAGTTTTCGCTCCCGTTTCGCGATTTCTTCTCCGTTTTCGCTCCCGTACGACTCCGGCGAAGACCCCGCGACCATGGTAACGACGGCGGCGGCCTCCCGTTTAACAACGGCGGCGGCAGCCTCCCGTTAACCATCAATTAAACTCGATAAAAACCATCGATCACCCTCGATCAAGAACGAGAATAAATCATGGATCAAAACCCGACGAAAATCCGCGATCGATGTACCAATTAAAACGACCTTACAAGAACACGGAAAACCCCCGATTAATTTGACAAACGTAACGATGATCACTAACCTTAATTCATCGGAACTAAATAACCGATCTTAGTTCATGCGGCGTTGGAGATCCGGATCCGCTCCCCGAAGATGATGGCGTCTCGTTCTCCGGTCTCCGGACGTCAATCGGGGCGATCGGGTTCCTCCGATTTCTCCTTCTTTCCCTCTTTTCTCCTCCGGTTAGGGTTTCCTTTTCTTTTCTCTCTTTTCCTTTCTCTCTTTTCAACTAGGGTTTCGTTTGGTTTTCGGTACGCACGAAAGAGGAGGGTTTGAGGAGGCGGTATTTTAAATTAGGGTTTTCCTTCCGGTAACGGGGTTTATTTATCCTCTTATTATAAATTTATTTTCTTTATTTATTTTATTCTTTTATTTCCCTTTTATTATTCGTACGTAAAAAGGAAAAGTCCCGAATATTCGGATATTTATCTTCTAACAATAAATATCTAATCCCACGAGATAAACCCCACCTTTTTAAATCCTAGTGACCGATTAATTAATTTCCTAATTAATTAATATAGGGAATAAATTCCCAGATTTAATTTCACGTCATTGATTAATTAATTCCTTGATTAATTAATCACACGAAATATCCAAAATTCCTCAAAAAGCGTGCCGGATATTTTACACGGATTTCGATGCACATTCCGGGAGATCCGTAAGTCACCGCGATCTTAGAAACCCCATTCCGGGAGATCCGTAAGTCGGATTTTGGATCCGATTGCACCGTCGATCATCGTTTTTCGAGCTCTATCACCGAAAAATACCCGCACCGCATGTTAGTCAACTCTAAAGAGCCCGATATTTTAATTCCCTCTAACTTACACTTTATTAGCAGGAGGGTAAAATAATACTAAAAAAGTCGTGTCATTACACCACTCACACTTTATAAAAAGTTTCGTCCTCGAAACTTAAACTCAACCCTCGCTAAACAATTCTGGGAAAACTTCCTTCATTTTCGTCTTGAGTCCCCAAGTCGCTTCGCGCTCCTCATGGTTACTCCATTACACCTTTACGTAAGGGATTGTCCAGTTGCGGAGTTTCTTTTCCTCCCATGCCAGCCTCCGTATCGAGGTTTGGCAGTAACGTCAACCGGTATGCCACCGGGCCTACGTGCCCCGAAATCCCAAATGTCGGGTCGTCGACTCCAACCAACAATCCCAAAAGCTCGAATTATAAGAAATACGCAACCCATTTACTTAAGGCGTTCTGTCACACCGCCACCGATCTTGACCTGACTCAACCCACCTGGACGTTTAAGGCGTACTGTTACAACGCCTCGGGTCTTGGCCCGACTCACCTCACCTGGACGTCCAAGGCATACTGTTACAACGCCTCGGGTCTATTGTCACAAGGCCGGAAGTTGGACCTATTTAACCCTTAACTAAATAGCCAACATAAAAGACAACTAAGTCTTCACCTCCTTATTGGGCAGGAAGGTACGAAGCATTACTTCTAAGGGTTCCTCTGGGGTCGTGGCCAAAATTACTCTTTGTAAGAGGTCTTCCTTGCTACTACCTCCCTCGTAGCCGAAACGTCTGCTTTCCCCCGCCGGTCGCTGATGTTTCGCTTTCACCTGTTGGCACACCCAATATTGCGCCACAATTTGTGCCACATCGCTCTTTCGATTTGGGCCAACTGAAGGTCTGCCACAGATCCTTGCACCTCTTTGTACCTCCGGGATGCACGGTATAGGAGGCATTATATACCTTTGCTAGACTTTCTTCCCTTATTTCTAGCTTACCGGGTACACAACTTCGTCCCCGGCACCTTATTACATCATCTGTGTCAGTCATACAAACTCCGTCTTGCTCCGAGGACATTTTGTCTCGCACAAGTTGTAGTCGCGTGTCCGTTATTTGATCTCCCAAGATCCTCTTGGAGATTCGTCAGACTTAAATCTTATAGTCCTTTCCGGGCTTCGGCAATGTGAGCACTGGCGCCTGTGCGTGTTCGTCTTTAAGTCCCTTGAAGCCCTCCTGGCACTAGGCCATCTAGACGTATCTCTCCCCCCCTTTGGGTTAGCCGATTTGGGGTAGTGGCCTCCCACGAGGCATCTGTAGCGGTCTGCCCGTCCTAAGAAGCTTCGGATTTCCATCATCTCGGTTGGTCGAGCCCAGATGATCCCTGATCCAATCCTCCTTGGATCCACTGCAATTCCAGGCACCGAAACGATATGCCTCAAAAAGTCCCCCTTGCGGACCATAACTCACACTTTATAAGTTTTGGCATATGGTTTCTGACCCCGGAGGGTCTGGGGGATTACTCGCAAGTGTTCTCCATACCCCTTGTCTGTGCGAGAGTAAATCGGAACGTCCACTAAAAGGCCATCACCGACTGGTCTAAGAAGGGCTTGAATATCCTATTCATCATGCCCATGAGCACCGCTGGTGCATTAACGAGTCTAAACGGTACAACTATAAACTTATGTTGACTATTCCGAGCTCGCAGGTCTGTTTTCAGTATGTCATTACCCCGGACTCTAGGCTGGCGATAGCCGGACCGCAGATCATTCTCTGGGAACGCCGTTTCTCCTTGTAGTTGATCGCGTAGGTCCTCTATCCGAGGTAGAGGAGTATTTGTCCTTCTCGTGTCGAGATCCATACGATACTCGTGAACGCTACTCGACTGCCTTCTACCAAGCTCCTTGCTCGCAACAAAGAAAAGCGAGCAGAAGGCGTTCCTACAAGCTAAGTTTACAAGTTCCGGTAAGTCCGTTCCCGGAGACTCGCTTGGAACTTCAAGCAGTCAACTACCGCTTAAAGATTGCCGCGACTGTCGGCCCCAAGCGCTACACCGACAACCTTTAACGGAACCTCATTAGTTCTTAGAGACTAAGAACCCGCCTCACCCTCACTGGGTAGGAAGGGGTACAGCCGCCTGCCCCGAGGGGTAGCCAGAGGGTCCAACCGAACTTATTCCTACGATAGGGATTTCTTCTAATAACTAAGGTAGGGTGAAAACATGAAGCGAGGTGAAAGAGTGGGATGCTTAGGTGTTGCCACCAAAGTTCTAGCACGATGGTCTGAAACTCGAGTATTACCTGTTACATCATGCTCTATGGGTCCGTCCTATGGTGGGTCATCGTATAGACTCTCCCTCCTCCCGATTGCGGAGACGAGGGTGTAGATGTTGCTACGGATGATGTCCCCGTTTTCGAGGGGCAGTTGCAATGATAGTGCCCCGGTTTGCCACTTCGAAAACAATGGTCTTGCTTCTGGAGACATCCGGTCACTTGGTGTATTCCATCGCAAATGATGCAAGACTTGTCCACCGGCCATTGTCCTTTCGTCGGCGCATTCTTGATTCCTTGTTGCAATCTCGAGTATTTAGGAGGCCGGCTCCTCTTGGTATGCTCTCTTCCGAAGCTTGGCCGAGTTCGTTTCTTATCCCTGTTGTGTTCTGAGCTCTCCCGTCGGGCTCGTGAAATCGTAAATCCGCGCTCCACCGCGGTGGCTCTATCGACCGCCTCCTGGAAGGCGTGCAAACCCGCCGTTTGCACCACCTTGAAGATGTCGCTCCATAAGCCATTCACAAATAGACGGGCCTTGTGAGATTCATCTCTTATAACAAGGGAACTCATTTGATCAACCTCACAAATGCCCGTTGATATCCCATAACTGTCCGACTTCCTTGCTTGATGGGCTTCAAGTCATCTTCCATCTGCTGTTTGATGCTGTCGGAGAGAAATGCCCCAAACAGTTTTCCTCGGAACGTGGTCCAAGATGGAAGGGCGGTGCCCTCCGACGGTCCGGGCGCACCGTCTTCCACCACTTGCGGGCGTCTCCCTCAAGAAAAAGGACTGCCAAAGGGACCCATTCACCCTCCTCCATTAGCAAAGCTTCGAAGAGCCTTTCCATGGTATCTACCTATTTTCCCACGACCCAAGGGTCGGCCGTCTCTCCCTCGAAAGTGGGAGGGTCATGCTTCTTGAACTTAGTCAAATTCGTCCTGACCCTTTCTCGCATCGCTCGTTGCTCCGTGATCCCTCCTACAGCGGCGGACCCCCCGAGAGTAGGGGTCGTTCCTGCCTCCCCAGCTGTCGCTCCCATCACGGGCCCCGTGGTCGTCGGAGTAGGTACATCCCTTGGGGATGGGGGCTGTTCCGTAGTCGTACCACCCGTCCCTTGCGGTCCCGTAGTGGGTGCAGTGGCTTCGGGCGGAGGGGTCGGATCGCGTTCGGCTAGCGCGGTTGCCTGTCGCTGCGTCAGGTGACGAACCTGCTCCGTCAGCGTCGCTAATTGCCCGACCATTTCCCGCAGTTGTCGTTGGAGGAGCTGGTTCTCTGCGGTGGCCGGGGTCACTCTGTCCGCGTCCGCATTCTCGGTGGACGATCTAGTCCGGGCCATCGTCCGCTATAGACCAAGAAACCATGTCAACCCTAAGGTTATAACCCTAACACCCTGTCTTACGATTACACCTACATTACGTCCCCTTTTTCCCCGTACTCTCACGTACTACGCACGTATACCGTGGTTATCTCATGTCTAATTTGCTTGTGGCACCCTACACTGTGGATGTCGATCACGTCTACTATGGTTATGGTTGTTTTCTCTGATACCATTTAATCTGTCACGCCCCCGGGGGTTTTTGAGTCCATCAAAGCGGAAAATAGCGTGTATTATTTTTTTCTTCTCAACAAGGTAACTTAAACCTCATCCCCGGTGCGTGCCAGACCGCCACATACACAAATTCTCTCTGCCACGGACAGAGTCTCCTTTGTATATGCACGGCGTCTCATTTACAAACAACATACATCAACCATCAACCATACATAGACATACATCGTCGAACAGAGTACAGTAGTTTAACTAATGTTTAAAAGACTGGTGTCCACTCGACACCTTATTGTTTTATTTCAAGCGGAATAACTAAAGCGGCATCAGTGTTAGAAAGGATAAAACCAACGGTTGCAAAACCCGTGCCCACACGGCACTTCGTTTTGAGAAACGTTTTCGAAATCATTTGGTTTATCTTGAAAGCATGCCGCATAGAAAACATCACTAAAAGCATCAAAGTAAAATGTACACCTCATCCACAGCACTAAGTAATACATGTCCACGACTAATACGATCCACAAGCAAATTAACTATTAAGGCATAAGGAAATGAGATATTAAACCCAAGTATCTGACTACGGTCCTCGCGACGCAGTCTCACCGCCCTCCCGGCTAACGCACCTCGTAACACCTGTCACGGAGTGGGTAATGTCAGTGACAACAAAGTAGATGTCTAATAAAATAAGGAATAAGGAGCAAACCGAAAACATCGGAACCTTTCGCTAAAACCCTGCACATAATTAAGCTGGCCCCAACCCCAGATTATCAATTAGTTGGGCACCAACCCCAGATTTATCAATTAAGTTGGGCACCAACCCCAGAGTCTCTGTCGGGAGACTAAAGTCCCCCTCGTACGCAAACCCTCTTTGATGCATTTAACCTCTTCGCGGTGCTGGTGTGCTATTTTCAGCGGGCGCGAAGAGGTCCTCACAGCACCCACCCCTTTGTGAGGTACACGGGTCAAAAATAGACCACTTCTCCAGAAAAGTACACCCATGCGGAGGCCAATCCGCCTGTGTACGTGCAGCATCCGAAAACGGATTTGCCGAGATCGGCGTGTAGTGAGCACCGCGACCGTAGCCGCTTCAATTGTTAGATAAAACACAATTATGCGAGGTTAAACTGTCCATCTACTTTGTTAGATAAATTAAGAGCACTTTAATGACGATAGATGCACTTACTGCACTTGTTGCACTTATCGCAACCGTACCCACCTGAATGAAGAACGAAACCCCGCGCCCGCGACCCTCCTAAGCAAAACAGAGCTCCTCGCGGCCTACTAAATATCCAAGAGCACCATTAGCACCTTACCCTAATGGAAAAATCAGTGGTCCCACCCACTGTAATAAAGAACCCACCAAAGCCGAAATCACTACACCTAGAGGACCGCGATGTCAATCAAAAACCCAACAAAATCAAACAGTCAAGTAAAATCGAAAACTCAGATCACACCGGTAATTCAAAGGCTAACAACCACCGGACCGCGACTGTTTCATTGCGAACCCGTCGGAGTCTAAACCGCTAATGGAAATCCAACAAATCCCATTCTCAACCGGTAGCCGACTCGGGACGATCATGATTAAGCCAGGAAGATCCCGACGGCAAAAGATAAGACAAGAGACCCGGCGGCGCGCCCCCGACGATTTCGTCGGGGCCGGAGCATCGGCGAAAAAACCACCCGACATAATAAAACGTGACCAAAAAGATCCCAAGTGGCCACACCAAGAAAACCGGAGATAATGATCCCAACGGCTAAAACGGCGCTCAAACGTTGGAAAAACGGACCCAAACGGAGCCACCGAACTTTGGGCTGTCGGGTGGTGCACAGGGCAACCGTGGACCGGGTCTGCGCATCGGGCGGCCGTGCGGCATGCGCCGGGTGCACGCAGGAGGCGTGCACCGCGCGTCTTGGCCGGGCCGGTGCACGCGCGAGGCGTGAACCGGGTTAGGCGTCGGGTGGCCGTGCGGCATGCGCCGGGTGCACGCACGAGGCGTGCACCGCGCGCCCTTGGGCCGGGCCGGTGCGCGAAACTGTGCACCGGGTCTTGTGCTTCCGACGCTGCGGGCGTGCACGGGTGCACGCTGGACCCATGGACCGTGCTGTACGGTCAAGCACAGTAAACCCTAATTTTCCCGTTTCGTTCGATTTCTTCTCCGTTTTCCCGCTCCCGTGCGACTCCGGCGAAGACCACCCTCGACCATGGTAACGACGGCGGCGGCCTCCCGTTAACAACGGCGCGGCGGCCTCCGTAACCCACTATGTTCCAACGAACATCCCCAAAATGTCCCGCATAAAAACATATCCTAATCCTAATAAAAAAAAAAAAACCAACGATCGACGGACAACCAAAACGTGATCAGGAAGCCCGATAAAAAGAAACCGATTAAAAATCATCGATTAAACTCGATAAAAAACATCGATCACCCTCGATCAAGAACGAGAATAAATTATGATCAAAACCCGACGAAAATCCTGCGATCGATGTACCAATAAAACGACCTTACAAGAACATGGAAAACCCCCGATTAATTTGACAAACGTAACGATGATCACTAACCTTAATTCATCGGAACTAAAGAACCGATCTTGGTTCTTGCGGCGTTGTAGATCCGGATCCGCTCCCCGAAGATGATGGCGTCTCGTTCCCGGTCTTCGGACAGTCAATCGGGGCGATCGGGTTCCTCCGATTTTTCTCCTTCTTTCCCTCTTTTCTCCTACGGTTTAGGGTTCCTTTTCTTTTCTCTCTTTCCTTTCTCTCTTTTCAACTAGGGTTTCGTTTGGTTTTCGGTACGCACGAAAGAGGAGGTTTTGAGGAGGCGGTATTTTAAATTAGGGTTTTCCTTCCGTAACGGGGTTTATTTATCCTCTTATTATAAATTATGTTCTTTATTTAGTTTATTCTTTTATTTCCCTTTATTATGCGTACGTAAAAAGGAATTTCCCGAATAATTTCGGATATTTATCTTCTAACAATAAATATCTATTCCCACGAGATAAACCCCACCCTTTTAAAATCCTAGTCAACGATTTATTCATTTTCCTAATTAATTAATATAGGGAATAATTCCCAGATGTAATTTCACTCATTGATTAATTAATTCCTTTAATTAATTAA
>CM055066.1:9924179-9975990 GCA_029204045.2 Tillandsia leiboldiana
AATAACCGATCTTAGTTCATGCGGCGTTGGAGATCCGGCTCCGCTCCCCGCCGATGATGGCGTCTCGTTCTCCGGTCTCCGGACGTCAATCGGGGCGTCGGGTTCCTCCGATTTCTCCTTTCTTTCCTCTTTTCTCCTCCGGTTAGGGTTCCTTTTCTTTTCTCTCTTTTCCTTTCTCTCTTTTCAACTAGGGTTTCGTTTGGTTGCTCGGTACGCACGAAAGAGGAGGGTTGAGGAGGCGGTATTTTAAATTAGGGTTTTCCTTCCGTAACGGGGTTTATTTATTCCTCTTATTATAAATTTATTTTCTTTATTTATTTATTTTTTTTCCCTTTTATTATTCGTACGTAAAAAGGAAAAGTCCCGAATATTCGGATATTATCTTCTAACATAAATATCTAATCCCACGAGATAAACCCACCTTTTAAATCCTAGTGCCGATTAGAATTTCCTAATTATTAATATAGGAATAAATTCCCAGATTTAATTCACGTCATTGATTAATTAATTCCTTATTAATTATCACACGAATATCCAAAATTCCTCAAAAGCGTGCCGGATATTACACGGATTTCGATGCACATTCCGGGAGATCCGAAGTCACCGCGATCTTAGAAACCCCATTCCGGGAGATCCGTAAGTCGGATTTTGGATCCGATTGCACCGTCGCTCATCGTTTTTTCGAGCTCTATCACCGAAAAATACCCGCACCGCATGTTAGTCAACTCTAAAGAGCCCGATATTTTAATTCCCTCTAACTTACACTTTATTAGCAGGAGGGTAAAATAATACTAAAAAGTCCGTGTCATTACACCACTCACACTTTATAAAAAGTTTCGTCCTCGAAACTTAAACTCAACCCTCGCTAAACAATTCTGGGAAAACTTCCTTCATTTTCGTCTTGAGTCCCCAAGTCGCTTCGCGCTCCTCATGGTTACTCCATTACACCTTTACGTAAGGGATTGTCCAGTTGCGGAGTTTCTTTTCCTCCCATGCCAGCCTCCGTATCGAGGTTTGGCAGTAACGTCAACCGGTATGCCACCGGGCCTACGTGCCCCGAAATCCCAAATGTCGGGTCGTCGACTCCAACCAACAATCCCAAAAGCTCGAATTATAAGAAATACGCAACCCATTTACTTAAGGCGTTCTGTCACACCGCCACCGATCTTGACCTGACTCAACCCACCTGGACGTTTAAGGCGTACTGTTACAACGCCTCGGGTCTTGGCCCGACTCACCTCACCTGGACGTCCAAGGCATACTGTTACAACGCCTCGGGTCTATTGTCACAAGGCCGGAAGTTGGACCTATTTAACCCTTAACTAAATAGCCAACATAAAAGACAACTAAGTCTTCACCTCCTTATTGGGCAGGAAGGTACGAAGCATTACTTCTAAGGGTTCCTCTGGGGTCGTGGCCAAAATTACTCTTTGTAAGAGGTCTTCCTTGCTACTACCTCCCTCGTAGCCGAAACGTCTGCTTTCCCCCGCCGGTCGCTGATGTTTCGCTTTCACCTGTTGGCACACCCAATATTGCGCCACAATTTGTGCCACATCGCTCTTTCGATTTGGGCCAACTGAAGGTCTGCCACAGATCCTTGCACCTCTTTGTACCTCCGGGATGCACGGTATAGGAGGCATTATATACCTTTGCTAGACTTTCTTCCCTTATTTCTAGCTTACCGGGTACACAACTTCGTCCCCGGCACCTTATTACATCATCTGTGTCAGTCATACAAACTCCGTCTTGCTCCGAGGACATTTTGTCTCGCACAAGTTGTAGTCGCGTGTCCGTTATTTGATCTCCCAAGATCCTCTTGGAGATTCGTCAGACTTAAATCTTATAGTCCTTTCCGGGCTTCGGCAATGTGAGCACTGGCGCCTGTGCGTGTTCGTCTTTAAGTCCCTTGAAGCCCTCCTGGCACTAGGCCATCTAGACGTATCTCTCCCCCCCTTTGGGTTAGCCGATTTGGGGTAGTGGCCTCCCACGAGGCATCTGTAGCGGTCTGCCCGTCCTAAGAAGCTTCGGATTTCCATCATCTCGGTTGGTCGAGCCCAGATGATCCCTGATCCAATCCTCCTTGGATCCACTGCAATTCCAGGCACCGAAACGATATGCCTCAAAAAGTCCCCCTTGCGGACCATAACTCACACTTTATAAGTTTTGGCATATGGTTTCTGACCCCGGAGGGTCTGGGGGATTACTCGCAAGTGTTCTCCATACCCCTTGTCTGTGCGAGAGTAAATCGGAACGTCCACTAAAAGGCCATCACCGACTGGTCTAAGAAGGGCTTGAATATCCTATTCATCATGCCCATGAGCACCGCTGGTGCATTAACGAGTCTAAACGGTACAACTATAAACTTATGTTGACTATTCCGAGCTCGCAGGTCTGTTTTCAGTATGTCATTACCCCGGACTCTAGGCTGGCGATAGCCGGACCGCAGATCATTCTCTGGGAACGCCGTTTCTCCTTGTAGTTGATCGCGTAGGTCCTCTATCCGAGGTAGAGGAGTATTTGTCCTTCTCGTGTCGAGATCCATACGATACTCGTGAACGCTACTCGACTGCCTTCTACCAAGCTCCTTGCTCGCAACAAAGAAAAGCGAGCAGAAGGCGTTCCTACAAGCTAAGTTTACAAGTTCCGGTAAGTCCGTTCCCGGAGACTCGCTTGGAACTTCAAGCAGTCAACTACCGCTTAAAGATTGCCGCGACTGTCGGCCCCAAGCGCTACACCGACAACCTTTAACGGAACCTCATTAGTTCTTAGAGACTAAGAACCCGCCTCACCCTCACTGGGTAGGAAGGGGTACAGCCGCCTGCCCCGAGGGGTAGCCAGAGGGTCCAACCGAACTTATTCCTACGATAGGGATTTCTTCTAATAACTAAGGTAGGGTGAAAACATGAAGCGAGGTGAAAGAGTGGGATGCTTAGGTGTTGCCACCAAAGTTCTAGCACGATGGTCTGAAACTCGAGTATTACCTGTTACATCATGCTCTATGGGTCCGTCCTATGGTGGGTCATCGTATAGACTCTCCCTCCTCCCGATTGCGGAGACGAGGGTGTAGATGTTGCTACGGATGATGTCCCCGTTTTCGAGGGGCAGTTGCAATGATAGTGCCCCGGTTTGCCACTTCGAAAACAATGGTCTTGCTTCTGGAGACATCCGGTCACTTGGTGTATTCCATCGCAAATGATGCAAGACTTGTCCACCGGCCATTGTCCTTTCGTCGGCGCATTCTTGATTCCTTGTTGCAATCTCGAGTATTTAGGAGGCCGGCTCCTCTTGGTATGCTCTCTTCCGAAGCTTGGCCGAGTTCGTTTCTTATCCCTGTTGTGTTCTGAGCTCTCCCGTCGGGCTCGTGAAATCGTAAATCCGCGCTCCACCGCGGTGGCTCTATCGACCGCCTCCTGGAAGGCGTGCAAACCCGCCGTTTGCACCACCTTGAAGATGTCGCTCCATAAGCCATTCACAAATAGACGGGCCTTGTGAGATTCATCTCTTATAACAAGGGAACTCATTTGATCAACCTCACAAATGCCCGTTGATATCCCATAACTGTCCGACTTCCTTGCTTGATGGGCTTCAAGTCATCTTCCATCTGCTGTTTGATGCTGTCGGAGAGAAATGCCCCAAACAGTTTTCCTCGGAACGTGGTCCAAGATGGAAGGGCGGTGCCCTCCGACGGGTCCGGGCGCACCGTCTTCCACCACTTGCGGGCGTCTCCCTCAAGAAAAAGGACTGCCAAAGGGACCCATTCACCCTCCTCCATTAGCAAAGCTTCGAAGAGCCTTTCCATGGTATCTACCTATTTTCCCACGACCCAAGGGTCGGCCGTCTCTCCCTCGAAAGTGGGAGGGTCATGCTTCTTGAACTTAGTCAAATTCGTCCTGACCCTTTCTCGCATCGCTCGTTGCTCCGTGATCCCTCCTACAGCGGCGGACCCCCCGAGAGTAGGGGTCGTTCCTGCCTCCCCAGCTGTCGCTCCCATCACGGGCCCCGTGGTCGTCGGAGTAGGTACATCCCTTGGGGATGGGGGCTGTTCCGTAGTCGTACCACCCGTCCCTTGCGGTCCCGTAGTGGGTGCAGTGGCTTCGGGCGGAGGGGTCGGATCGCGTTCGGCTAGCGCGGTTGCCTGTCGCTGCGTCAGGTGACGAACCTGCTCCGTCAGCGTCGCTAATTGCCCGACCATTTCCCGCAGTTGTCGTTGGAGGAGCTGGTTCTCTGCGGTGGCCGGGGTCACTCTGTCCGCGTCCGCATTCTCGGTGGACGATCTAGTCCGGGCCATCGTCCGCTATAGACCAAGAAACCATGTCAACCCTAAGGTTATAACCCTAACACCCTGTCTTACGATTACACCTACATTACGTCCCCTTTTTCCCCGTACTCTCACGTACTACGCACGTATACCGTGGTTATCTCATGTCTAATTTGCTTGTGGCACCCTACACTGTGGATGTCGATCACGTCTACTATGGTTATGGTTGTTTTCTCTGATACCATTTAATCTGTCACGCCCCCGGGGGTTTTTGAGTCCATCAAAGCGGAAAATAGCGTGTATTATTTTTTTCTTCTCAACAAGGTAACTTAAACCTCATCCCCGGTGCGTGCCAGACCGCCACATACACAAATTCTCTCTGCCCACGGACAGAGTCTCCTTTGTATATGCACGGCGTCTCATTTACAACAACATACATCAACCATCAACCATACAATAGACATACATCGTCGAACAGAGTACAGTAGTTTAACTAATGTTTAAAAGACTGGTGTCCACTCGACACCTTATTGTTTTATTTTCAAGCGGAATACTAAAGCGGCATCAGTGTTTAGAAAGGATAAAACCAACGGTTGCAAAACCCGTGCCCACACGGCACTTCGTTTTGAGAAAACGTTTTCGAAATCATTTGGTTTATCTTGAAAGCATGCCGCATAGGAAAACATCACTAAAAGTATCAAAGTATAAATGTACACCTCATCCACAGCACTAAGTAATACATGTCCACGACTAATACGATCCACAAGCAAATTAACTAATTAAGGCATAAGGGAAATGAGATATTAAACCCAAGTATCTGACTACGGTCCTCGCGACACAGTCTCACCGCCCTCCCGGCTAACGCACCTCGTAACACCTGTCACGGAGTGGGTAATGTCAGTGACAAACAAAGTAGATGTCTAATAACAATAAGGAATAAGGAGCAAACCGAAAACATCAGAACCTTTCGCTAAAACCCTGCACATAATTAAGCTGGGCCCCAACCCCAGATTTATCAATTAAGTTGGGCACCAACCCCAGATTTATCAATTAAGTTGGGCACCAACCCCAGAGTCTCTGTCGGGGAGACTAAAGTCTCCCCTCGTACGCAAACACCTCTTTGATGCATTTAACCTCTTCGCGGTGCTGGTGTGCTATTTTCAGCGGGCGCGAAGAGGTCCTCACAGCACCCACCCCTTTGTGAGGTACACGGGTCAAAAATAGACCACTTCTCCAGAAAAGTACACCCATGCGGAGGCCAATCCGCCTGTGTACGTGCAGCATCCGAAAACGGATTTGCCGAGATCGGCGTGTAGTGAGCATCGCGACCGTAGCCGCTTCAATTGTTAGATAAAACACAATTATACGAAAGGTTAAACTGTCCATCTACTTTGTTAGATAAATTAAGAGCACTTTAATGACGATAGATGCACTTACTGCACTTGTTGCACTTATCGCAACCGTACCCACCTGGAATGAAGACAACCGACCGCGCCCGCGACCCTCCTAAGCAAAACAGAGCTCCTCGCGGCCTACTAAAATATCCAAGAGCACCATTTAGCACCTTACCCTAATTAGGAAAAATCAGTGGTCCCCACCCACTGTAATAAAGAACCCACCAAAGCCGAAATCACTACACCTAGAGGACCGCGATGTCAATCAAAAACCCAACAAATCAAAACAGTCAAGTAAAATCGAAAACTCAGATCACACCGGTAAATTCAAAGGCTAACAACCACCGGACCGCGACTGTTTCATTGCGAACCCCGTCGGAGTCTAAAACCGCTAATGGAAATCCAACAAAATCCAATTCTCAACCGGTAGCCGACTCGGGACGATAATGATTAAGCCAGGAAGATCCCGACGGCAAAAAGATAAGACAAGAGACCCGGCGGCGCGCCCCCGACGATTTCGTCGGGGCACGGAGCATCGGCGAAATTAACACCCGACATAATAAAACAGTGACCAAAAAGATCCCAAGTGGCCACACCAAGAAAACCGCGGAGATAATGATCCCAACGGCGAAAACGGCGCTCAAAACGGTGGAAAAACGGACCCAAACGGAGCCACCGAACTTTGGGCTGTCGGGTGGTGCACAGGGGCAACCGTGGACCGGGTCTGCGCATCGGGCGGCCGTGCGGCATGCGCCGGGTGCACGCAGGAGGCGTGCACCGCGCGTCTTGGGCCGGGCCGGTGCACGCGCGAGGCGTGAACCGGGTCTAAGCGTCGGGTGGCCGTGCGGCATGCGCCGGGTGCACGCACGAGGCGTGCACCGCGCGCCTTGGGCCGGGCCGGTGCGCGAAACTGTGCACCGGGTCTTGTGCTTCCGACGCTGCGGGCGTGCACCGGGTGCACGGCTGGACCCATGGACCGTGCTGTACGGTCAAGCACAGTAAACCCTAATTTTGCCGTTTTCGCTCCCGTTTCGCGATTTCTTCTCCGTTTTCGCTCCCGTGCGACTCCGGCGAAGACCCCGCGACCATGGTAACGACGGCGGCGGCCTCCCGTTTAACAACGGCGGCGGCGGCCTCCCGTTAACCCACTATGTTCCAACGAAACATCCCCAAAAATTCCCGAATAAATACACGATAATCCTAATGACTAAACCCACGATCGACGGACAACCAAAACGTTGATCGGAAGCCCGATAAAAAGAAACCGATTAAAAAAATCATCGATTAAACTCGATAAAAACCATCGATCACCCTCGATCAAGAACGAGAATAAATTATGGATCAAAACCCGACGAAAATCCGCGATCGATGTACCAATTAAAACGACCTTACAAGAACATGGAAAACCCCCGATTAATTTGACAAACGTAACGATGATCACTAACCTTAATTCATCGGAACTAAATAACCGATCTTGGTTCTTGCGGCGTTGGAGATCCGGATCCGCTCCCCGAAGATGATGGCGTCTCGTTCTCCGGTCTTCGGACGTCAATCGGGGCGATCGGGTTCCTCCGATTTCTCCTTCTTTCCCTCTTTTCTCCTACGGTTAGGGTTTCCTTTTCTTTTCTCTCTTTTCCTTTCTCTCTTTTCAACTAGGGTTTCGTTTGGTTTTCGGTACGCACGAAAGAGGAGGGTTTGAGGAGGCGGTATTTTAAATTAGGGTTTTCCTTCCGGTAACGGGGTTTATTTATCCTCTTATTATAAATTTATTTTCTTTATTTATTTTATTCTTTTATTTCCCTTTTATTATGCGTACGTAAAAAGGAAAATTTCCGAATATTCGGATATTTATCTTCTAACAATAAATATCTATTCCCACGAGATAAACCCCACCTTTTTAAATCCTAGTCACCGATTAATTAATTTCCTAATTAATTAATATAGGGAATAAATTCCCAGATTTAATTTCACGTCATTGATTAATTAATTCCTTAATTAATTAATCACACGGAATATCCAAAATTCCTCAAAAAGCGTGCCGGATATTTTACACGGATTTCGGTGCACACCTTAAGTCACCGCGATCTTAGAAACCCCATTCCGGGAGATCCGTAAGTCGGATTTTGGATCCGATTGCACCGTCGATCATCGTTTTTCGAGCTCTATCACCGAAAAATACCCGCACCTTATGTTAGTCAACTCTAAAGATCCCGATATTTTAATTCTCTCTAACTTACACTTTATTAGCAGGAGGGTAAAATAATACTAGAAAAGTCGTGTCATTACAGGTATGCCCAGTGATTGAGATACAAGTTGTAGCTTCAGAAGCATACCTTCTTTGGTCACATTGTTTTATCCGTTGGGGGCTGCTGTAGAAACCCGGCCAAAAATGGATGCCATTCGAGATTGGCCGAGATCGACAATTTTTGTCGAGGTGAGGAGCTTCTTGGACTGGGCAGTGCCAGGAGAGCTTGGCAATCGGATGATGAGACTGATACCAGCGCCAATGCTAGTGTTTCCAGTGTTAGGAGAGAGATCTACGAGTTTTAGTGATGCCTCCTATAGTGACTGTGGAATTACCGTTGGGTTATTGTTGAGCATTTTGGATTACCCCGACAGGGTCACTGTGTTGGCAGATACCTGGAGTAGGAGTGCTGTCTGGGGTTGAGTTTGATGATTCCACAGCTGGCGCTGTGTGGACCGTTGAGGTAATCAAGGCTTGTGGTTGTGTCCCTGAGGGTCCCTTTTGATGGAAGACCGTGGTTGAGCAGTCCACTCGGATAGTCAGGATTCGGGAGTGACCGAGTGAGTACCCTAGTTTGTGAAGGCTTCTTTCCTTCTTGGATAATGGTGTGGGTATGTTTCAGTTTGCCTTGGTTGAGTTGACACAGGATGTGGTTTGGTGCGTGTGGCACTGGTGGTTATTTTGTTTTTCCTCCCAGCTTTTGATGGAGTCCCTGAGGTTTTTCCCACATTACAGCGCGGAGTGATGTGCTTTTGGATCCCCCGCTCGTGATTTACTCGCTCCATTTGAGATCTGTGAGTGTTAGGAGTATGAGGGACGCACGTTGCGAGTTCTGGCTCGAGAGATGAGAGGATTGCGCAACCAGGCCATGCCGTACTGGTTGTTGTAGTTGTTGTTGTTGAGGAGTAATCACGGGGAGTGAGAGGTGACGCGGGGAACCAGAGACGGTGATTTTGAGTCCCTACCCTTGATTTTGAGACTCCTGTTTGGGTTGTTTTAGTTTCGGGGATGAAACTTTCTTTTAGTGGGGGAGGATGTGAGGACCCGGATCCCCACGTTGAGTTTTCTGGTTGTTTGGCAGCTTTTGGTGGCCTGCTTGGTGTCTCGTTGTAGTTAGTGCGCAATGTGGACACAAGTGGTGGACTTCGGGCTCAAAAAGGGATCACATGGGTAATTGGAGGACCCGTCGAGTGTTTAGAAGTGGTTTCGCGACTCGGATGTCAAATTTGTACTCAGGGCGAAGTTTGGATAAAAGATCACCTCTCCGGATGCTTTCGGCAATTTATAGAGTTGGAATTTGGCAAAATGGACATCGGATTTGGATTCAGCGTGCGAAAACGATGAAAATGAACTATTTACTTGGATTTTTCGAAGCCCGAGCGTCGCACACGGATTTCGAGGCGGCTTGGTACTGTTCCGGCGGCCGGCGGGCAGCGGCGGGCAGCGGCGGGCAGCGGCAGAGCGCGGCGGTGCGGGCTCGGGCAGGCGGCGGAGCAACCGCGGGCAGGCGCGCGGGCGCGCGGGCTGGTGCGCGGTCCACTGCGGAGGCATGCACCCGGGGCGGGACACGTGGCGGCTCCCGGTTGGCCGGCGCAGCAGGCGCGGTCCACGGAAAAAGTCGCGGGTGTACGGTGGACCAGTGGGTGACACGTGACGGTGTGTGGTTGGCGCGGTGTTGTGCGCTCGGTCCACGGAACCGCTGCACCAGCCTCGGGGCGCGTGCCTGGCAGGGTGCGCAGGCGGCGCTGGCGCGCGCACGTGGGCGCGCCAGGCGCGCGTTGACCCGATTGCTTGCCACGTGTCGTCGTCCGGGTGGGCCACATGGCGCGAGCTGGGTGGACAGCGCCGCTGTGCGCTATTTGGCGGGCTACGTGGAGGCCCGAGAGGGATTCGGGCGCGCACAGTGTTGGGGCTGGCCCAACACTGTAGCAGCCCGAATCTTCCGGGCGCCCGAAACCTGGGACACATTCGGTATTTTCCGAATTGTTTCGAGCAGCCTATTTAAAGGTCCGAGCCGCCTTCTTCTCCCCTTTTGCCGCATTTCCGAGCCTCCCTTCACCTCGACGCCTTCAGTAACTTTCTTCCTCGCGCAGTGCTGCATCCATCTGCAGAGTTCGGAGATTTTACGTCGCACGCTTCCCGAGGTTTCCTTTTTTGCGGCGCGACGCGACGCTCGCCCTTTTGTGTTCTCCTTCGTCGCATTTCGGTGCACGAGCTCTCCCGACCTACTCCGACCACCTTTTCGAGCGATTTCTTTGCCGTTGGATTCGCGACGGACAGAGCTACGATCTAGGTATTTTCAGAATACCCTAGTTTCATGCTTTTCGAGGTGTTTTTTTGAGTTTTCTGTGACTCGGTTTTTGTGGTGGAGTTTTGGACAGCAGTGTGGTTTTTCAGCGATATCTCCGCAACCGGGCATCGGATTGAGACACTCCTATACACTTTTTTCATCTACTCGACGTGAGGATTATCATAGTATTTTTCTTAGATTTTTCTGAGGTTTTCCCGAAGGTATATGTTTTCCCCCTTATCTGTGCATGGAATTACAGTTATGTTGCTGTGTGGTTTTGCGCACCCTGTGCTGTGGAATTTGTAACTTGGCCTACGGTGCTCGGAATTGGGCGTGCAGGTACCCGTTTAGAAGGTCTCGACGCGAGGATCGCGACAGTGTTTTTATTGGATTTTTCGGAGCCCTTTCTATAGGTGAATAATTGGCATCTTTTGGACTGAATTTTAGACTGTGATTACTTGGTTTAATTTTGGAATAAAGTGTAATTGTAAGCCTTGTGTTGTACCCAGGAGAGTTTGCGGGCATTGCTGGACCTGTTGGATTTAGAGATAGTGATTTCTGGGTATTTTTCGCTGTGGGATTTTGGACTGATAGCGCCTTCAGGTGGGTGGCCTTGTCTCCAAGTTTGATGAGCTGGACATTATATTTGCTTTAGTAGGACCATGCATGATAGTGAATTTATTGAGTAGCATGCTAGAATGTAGGAATTGTTATTCCTTGTATTAATCTGAGGATCTTATGATCCCTTTTGCTTCCTACCACCTGTTAAATTATGGTTATCTTGGAACTTGACCTAGCACCCCCGTCGTATGTTGCATGTGTAACCAGACCAGTAGAAAACCCTCACTTGGGCTAGGGTTATTTATGTTTAGACATCCACAATGTTCTTTCATTCCTGGACATAGTGTTATCCTCGCCCGGGTAGTGGGCCGAGAGGTCGGGACTTTTTTTTAGTGTGGGATGCATTTGCACTAGTGCTTGGGAGCAGAGTGGAGTCTGGTAGATGTAGTGGATCGCTTGTCTATACCGGGAACCGTTTGGGGTAAACGGTGGTCCCGGGAGGTCTTGTATCCCTGTTTGTGCTGTCGCCACTGTGTTAGTGGCAGTTGTGTGCTTGTGTTAGCTGGACCTAGAACCCAGAACCTTTTTGACATACACATGATTTTAGTCTATCGATGTTTTCTTCCAAGCATCGAAGGGCCGCTGAAGTCTGTTCTTGTTTGATTGGACAAAGGCATCAGCCTTTTGGGGTTTGGGTATAAAATAGTTGTTTTCTAACTGTTTTTCCTAAAAGAACTAAAATCATTAAAAATGGGTTTCTCCTTAAATCAAGATAGTTTTTTCAAAAAGGGAACTACTTTTAGTCCTCGCCCTGCGTGGGTTGAGTGAAAATGGGTTTCAGTAACAAATGTCACCTTCTTCCTGTAATTCTCCCCACTCGGAAGGATTCGAGTGGTCTGGGTTCTAGGGGCCGTTCTTTTGTCGGGACAAAAGCCACGGGGGCCGAGCCTGGAACCTGTTCTTGTTGATAGGGTTGTAGGTGTTGGTCTCCCGGAACTTTCGTGCCATGGTTGGTGTCTTCTGTGAGTTTGATGTTCTGCCGGGGGGAGCCGTTGTGTTGACGGTGGTCCCGGGCCGTCTAGTATCTTCCGGCCTGTGTTGTTGGGAACCGTTGGGGTTGACGGTGGTCCCGGGTCGTTGAGTGTTGTCCAACCAATTTTGTTAGCCCTGAGTTGTGGGTCGATCCTGGCTGTGGAGTATCTCCAGCCAGTGTGTTTTGTGCTGTGAGTTATGTTGGGTTATGATTAATTGGATCTAAATAGGGGAAAAACACGTAGAGGGGGGTGAATAGGTGTAAACAGTAAATACTCAAAAATTGTTGCACAATAAAACCCAATGCGGAAATTAAAAATAAAACGCACGATTTTTACGTGGAAAACTCCAAACCGGAGTAAAAAACCACGGGACCGATAACACGGCGAAATCCACTAGAATTAAAACACGTACAAGGTGATATACCGTACTCACTTACGACTCAACCTTTTCCATACACTCCTAGTAGATCTTCTCCGCTCGCTCCGCAACGCTCCTCGAATCCACGATTTGCCTCCAACGCCGAATCCACGACGTCCAACGTCGAATCCACGACGTCCGACCGAATTCACGGTCTTCACCCAGTAGCACGTATCGAATCCACGAACGTACCTCGCTCCGAATCCACGAGAGCGGTTGCACCTTGAATCCACAAGGCCACACGAGTCCACGCGCCGATTTTGGAAAAATCGTTGTTTTTGGGTGGTGATGATCCGCCGAATACTTAGATTAGAAATAGATCGAAAATACCATCTAAGTATTCATTAATTTGATTCTACTCAAAATCTGAGTTTGAAAATCTAGAATCAAATTAATCAATATAGATGAAGAAACATAGAATTAAATCTATTGATTTCCTTTCTTCTCTATATGTGGATCTTTTTCTTTTTACCGTCTTTTTTTTTTGGATTACCCTAAAAATGAATCGTAGGGTTTATTTATAGGTTAGAAACCGTTGGAAGAGGATAAGAATCAAAAACTAACATTTTCTGAAATTTTGCAGGATGACGGTCCGGACTGGAATTATGGCGGTCCGGACAGTCGTAGCGAAACAGACTTTTTTCAGAAAAACATACCTTCGGGGTCCGGACCGAAATTCCCACGGTCCGGACTGTTCATGCAATTCCTGCAAATTCCACGTTCGGGGTCCGGACTGAAGTGACCAAGGTCCGGACTCGAATTGCGCATGAACTATCCTATGTTCGGGGTCCGAACTGTAATGTCAGGTCCGGACTCTAAACATGTAGTATGTCCAGTTTTTGATTTTTATGCAATTAAAAATTCATCCAAGTGTTTCTACACTATAAGAAGTATTCGGATCACCAAAAATATTTAGTTAAACGTACCTGATCCTTTTGAATTCTTCTTTCTTGAGATTGAGGTATATGATCCAAACTTCTTCATCTTCAATCTTCAAGACTTAAACATTTTCACGAAATACGCCAACACAAATTCCTTAACAATCTCCCCTTTGGCGGTTTCGTGACAAAACACAAATCCACTCAAGAAAATTCAAAAAGATATTTTTGTTGCTATCACCATACAACAAAAATTTACAATGGAGATCCAAAATAAAATTAAATACATGAGATAAACTCCTAGAACAGACTCTAGACTTAGATATCTGTACTCTCTGCAAAAGAAAACATTCTTGACAAAAAAAGATCGTTAGATACCTCAAGAATTTTTGCATACAAAACCAAACACAGAGATAGAGTTTATACTCATAATGACATTTACAAATTCAGATATGTAATAAGATCTCAATCAAAAAATAACATATCTTCTAAGCATTAAAAATCCAAATGTCATAGAATTGTTAGTCAACAAGAAACTTGTTAGTTATATTACATGCCCAAATGGTTAGTCAAATAGTTAGTCGAGGCATGCAATCACACATTATAAAACCAAAGTTGAAGTCATACTTACCTTTCATAGTTCAAAGTTGTTCAAAATTCACAACCATTAGACGATCATTTTCGATCATTAGACGATCATTTTCGATCATTGGACGATCATTTTCGATCATTGTTTGTCTCTCTCTCTCCCTTTTTGTCACAAAACAAGCCGAAATTACAAAATAAAAGGAGAGTTAAAAAGTTCAAAATAAGAAGGTGTGAGAACTAAACAAAAAGAACTAAAACTGAAAAACCTGCAAACCAGAAAGATATGTCAGAAAGAAATTCAGTTGTCGGACTCAGAATCCTCAGAGCTACTGCAGTCCAATTTGTTCAAAATCCCTTTAAGCATCCTTTACAGGTTGGAACAATTTTGTTTCATCTTGTGAATGCCAGCCGACATTCTTTCTTGTTTTTCAGCCATTTTCCGCTGTTCTTGTTGCATAGATACTATAGCAGCTTTTGTGATGTTTCTCTTGGAGGTAGAAGGGGATTGCGTGGTTGCTGAAAGTATATTTTGACCTTCATTACAAGGAGATTCTTTAGGCAGAGAGCGTGCTCTGGCGAGGGGTTCATTGATCTGAATTCCTCTGCCCCTTGAATTCTTGCTCCTTGTGTGCTGCTTGGTTGTTGAGGAATACTTCATCAGCTTCTTTTGCTTTAGATAGAACCTATCTTCGTCATCAACCATTTGTTGTACTTCTTCACAAAATGTGTCCCAATCTTCTTCGTTTTCTGATTCTGAACCATTTTGAAGAGCATTCTTCGTTTCCTCTTGACTTGGTCCAGGTTGTTCCCTTTTAACAGATGCTCTCGTTCCCACCATTGCTACAATGAGTGCAATAATCCAAGCAAAAACTATTTTTGATACTCGTGCTCAGATGATAGAAAAACCTGTGAGCAAACCTCAAGAACACGAGAAAAAATTGTTTATTTTCAAAAATTAAAAAAATTGTACCCAAACAATCATCATCATGTAGAGAGACTAGGAATCAAATTAGTTTTGCAACAAGAATTTTAAAAATAGATCAATCCCATGATTTTCAAAAATTCCTATTATATGCCCAAAAATCGAATTTTCAGAAATCGAAGTCTAAAAATCCGTTAATCAAGAGAATACCTAGCATATAATCAAAACTAATCTACCCAGAGTTCTTATTTCAAAAGAAATTTGATCAAAAACCAAGCTCAAACGAAAAAGATACATAATTTCTCTCACGTTTTGAGTAAAAAGATGAAAAATTGTGAAAAACTGAGTTTTTGATCAAGAAAACTTACTTGGAATCGAAGAACGTGAGTTGGGAAGGCTCCAAATCGATTATTTTCTAGAGAGAGAAGGTCTGGAGACTTAGGAACAAAAGATTGAAGTAAAAAGAAATCAAAACCCTTTTGTTCTATATAAAACCCTAGACGCGGTCCGGACTGCCTCAAGAATACAGTCCGGATCGGCTACCCGCAGGAATTCCTGCGTTTGGGGTCCGGATCGGATTCTCCAGTCCGGACCGGCTTCAAACTTTTTCTTCAGAAAAATTCAGAAAAATTCCAGAAAATCCAGAAAAAGATTGTAAGCACTTGTGTGTATCAACTTTAAATGAAAATTATCGTTTCATATTAAAAGAAATCGATTATGCAAAATCTATCAATAATATCCAAACAATTGAAACGAAAATTTATAAAAATTAAATCCCTTAAAGTTGAACAAGTTCAATTACATCTATCACGATCTTATGAGTAATGCCTTTATCAAATCATCAATTTGGTAAAGAAAATGAAATACCAAGATCAATAGATGTTTGAAATCCCAAATATATTAGATAATGTATCTAGTCAATTTTTTTAACAGAGTGGCTCTTTGAGCATCTTTCAATAAAATTCCCACCTTATACCAACCTTGAAATTTGACAGAGTGAAGTATTTCAAAATGCATTTTATTTAATCAACTTGAAAAACCATGCTTGGTATACATGTGGTAGCTGCACACAGTACTCGGACGACCGAGGTGGTAGCTCTTTCCTCCATGTGGTGGTAGTTTTCACACTCCTCATTGGGATGTAACTCTTTCCACATCTTTTCAGCATAACAATTTTCATTTACTTCCCCTCAATTGGCTATCAATTATTTAAAATATAAAGTATTCAACCAAAAATTGATCTTAATTTCACACTCGACTCAATTATCAAATAAGATAAAAACTAAACCAAGAGATCATTTGAGAGAGAAATTGACTTTGATCAAAACAAAGATGACTTAATTGATATAAATGATCATTGCATCAAATGAATTATTATGATATCCAAAGCATAATAAATTTCTAATTATATGAAAGGATGCAATTAAAGTCAACGTAACTAATGCTCAATTAATGTTCTATGTACAAACATAAATAATGAACAAAAACACAAAACAAAACCTAACCTAAGCAAAGGTTTCAAAAAGAAGTTATTTCAAGGAAAGCATTCCAATTGCCTTACTCAAATGAATAAAACATTTTTGATCCAAAGGTTTTGTTAAGATGTCAGCTAATTGATCCTCAGTTGAAATGTTGGAAAGTTGAAGAATATTTGATTTAACTAGCTCTCTTAAGAAATGATATCTAAGTTCAATGTGTTTTGTTCTTGAGTGCAACACAGGATTTTTGGAAATATTTATAGCACTTGTATTGTCACAAAGAATTGTTACCGAAGTTGCTGAAATTCGGAAGTCGCACAACACACTTTTCATCCAAATGAGTTGGGTTGAACAACTACCCGCTGAAATATATTCCGCTTCGGCAGTTGAGAGTGCAATGCAGTTTTACTTTTTACTGTGCCATGCAACAAGGCAATGGCCAAGATAAAAACATGCACCATTCGTACTCTTTCGATCATCCACAGATCCTGCCCAATCGGCATCTAAATATCCTACAATGTCAAGACTTGTTCCCATAGAATACCAAATTCCTATGTACCTGATGATCCTTTTCACCGCTTTCAGGTGATCCTCCTTTGGTGCTGATTGATGTCTCGCGCAAATCCCAACACTAAAGGATATGTCCGGGCGACTAGCCGTGAGGTAGAGTAGACTTCCAATCATGCTGCGATAAAGCTTCTCGTCTACTCTTTCACTAAGAGATTCACTTCCTAATCCCTTGTTGCTAGTTCCCATGGGAGTCGGACAATCTTTAGAGTTTTCTAAATCAAATTTCTTCACCAACTCCCTTGCATACTTGGATTGACACAAATGGATGCCATCATCATTTTGTCTCACTTGCAATCCAAGAAAGTACGTCAGTTCGCCCATCATTGACATCTCAAATTCGCTTTCCATGGTTTCCGCGAATTTAGAAGCATCATTATCTCTTGTTGCCCCAAATACAATTTCATCGACATAGATTTGTGCCACAATGAAGTTATCCTGATAATGCTTCACAAAGAGAGTCCAGTCTGCTCCCCCTCGAGTATAGCCCTTTTCTAATAGGTGCTTTGTCAACCTTTCGTACCACGCTCGCGGTGCTTATTTTAGACCGTAAAGAGCCTTTTTCAAACGAAAAACATGGTTAGGTTGTTTATAGTCTACAAAACCTTTCGGTTGAGCCACATAAACTTCCTCGTTTAAAAACCCATTTAAAAACACGCTCTTAACGTCCATTTGAAAGAGTTTTATTTTAAAATGACAAGCAATAGCGAATAAAATACGAATTGACTCGAGTCTAGCTACCGGGGGGAACGTTTCATCAAAGTCTATACCTTCAATTTGTGAATAGCCTTGAGCAACTAGACGTGCTTTGTTCCTGATGATGGTACCATCCTCATTTTTCTTATTTTTGAAAATTCATTTAGTACCAATCACGTTGTGTTGCTTTGGAGGCTTCGTTAATTCCCAGACTTTGTTTCGTTCGAACTGATGGAGCTCTTCCTGCATTGCTTCAATCCAGTAGTCATCCTGAAGAGCTTCATCAATGTTCTTTGGCTCGATCATGGAGACATAACATGCGACTCCACAAATCAACTGTCTCCGAGTCCTGACTCCTTCGTGTGGGTCTCCAATAATGTTAGATTCTGGATGATCCTTGGAGATGCGTAACGTTTGAGGTAACGGAGTACTCGGAGGTACATGTGATAATTCCTGCACATCAGATAAACTTGAAGAACCATTAGATGCATCAACATTATCGGAAGAATTATTATGAGAAGATGCATTTGCAGGAGAATCATCATCTAGAGACATATCAGGGGTAGATTTATCAGATGCAAAGTGAAAAGCTTCATCTTCTTTAACATTTATAGATTCTACCATCATTTTAGATTCCAAGTTAAATACCCGATATGCTCTACTGTTTGTAGAATAACCTATGAAAATCCCTTCGTCACTTCGAGAGTCAAATTTTCTAAGATTTTCGCGGTCACGTAAAATGTAACAACAACTCCCAAAGATACGAAAATATTTGATATTAGGTTTTCTACAAAACCACAGCTCATATGGTGTATTTAAAGTTCCCGGGCGCAAATACACTCGATTAATTACATAGACGGTGGTGTTCACAGCTTCAGCCCAAAAATATAACGGTAAATTCCGGCTATGAAGCATCACACGCGCCATCTCTTGAACAACCCTGTTTTTGCGCTCGACTACACCATTCTGCTGAGGTGTATAGGGTGCTGAGAATTCATGTTTTATGCCAGTGGAAGTGCAAAAATCAATGAATTTAGAATTAATGAATTCTCCACCTCTATCACTTCGAACACGAACGATCTTTTCATTTCTTTCAATCATAATACGATGACAAATCTCATGAAAAGAGTCGAAAGTATCCGCTTTCTCTTTTAAAAAAGTTACCCATGAATACCTAGAGAAATCATCAACCAAAAGAAAAATATACCATTTACCTCCCAAAGATGGTTGACGAGTCGGCCCCATTAAATCCATGTGCAGTAATTCCAAGGGCCGATTGGTACCAACGTGGTTCAAGTTCTTGTGTGCAGCCCTTGATTATTTTCCTTTTTGACAACCACCACACACAATGTTTTCCTTAAATGAAAGTTTAGGAACCCCCTTAACCACGTCTTTATTTGAAATCCTTGCTAGTTCTTTAAAATTAGCGTGACCTAGTTTTTCATGCCAAAGAGTTTCATTATCCAAAGAAACTAGGTTACATTTTTTAGAAATTTTATTTGAAACAACATAGAAATTATTTTCTGATCTAACCCCTTTCAAAAAGAATACATGGTCCTTATCAGTTACAATACATTCCACAGAAGAAAAATTAACTGAAAAACCGTTGTCACAAAGTTGACTTATACTAATGAGGTTAGTCTTAAGGCCTTCAACAAATAAGACATTGTTCAAAACCGGGCCTTCTGGAATAGCGATTGTTCCTTTTCCAACAATTTTAGAAGAACGACCGTCTCCGAAAACAACATGTCCTCCGGAGATTTTCTCTAAAGTTTGAAAATAGTTTTTGTCACCGGTCATGTGACGGGAACACCCACTATCCAGATACCAAGACGAGTTGTCACAAGCATGTAAAGAAGTATGAACAACAAGACAAGGAAAGATTTTACCTTTGCGCACCCAAACCTTTTTGGACTGCGTCGGTAATGTTCGTGAAGTTATTCTCCTTGGTGAAAGCGTCTTGTTTGATTCATTGCTTGACATAGTCTTGCGAGGTGAACTACCAAGGCTCCTTTCCTTTGAAAAATTTTCTTTTGATTTCCGGGGAATCGCCTTTTTGGTAGTTGTTGCAAGAGGCGCCTGATTTGTTCGTTTCGCTCCAATCTTGAAATTTCTTCTTATGTGCCCTGTAAAACCACAACGAAAACATACCTTTGAACTTAACGATCCCGAAGAGGGTGAGATAAGGTGGTTGTCGTTGTATACAGTGATTTCCGTCGTCGGAGGAGGAGTTACCGACTGGGGCACAAAAACTGTCCCAACCGAACTAGAATTGTCTTCAGTTCGATTGTATCCGAGGCCGAATCGGTTTGTTTGACCAAGACCAAGCATCTTATCCAACTTGCTCCTTCTAGAAGAAAAACGCTTTAAATCATCTTTGAGTTGGAAAATGGTCTTCGTCATTTCCATTTTCTCCTGTCGGGCCTCGGTATAGAGCTTCAAGAAGTAACCAGCTTTATCAATCATTTTTACATGTTCCTTCTCAAAATGCTCATTTTTCTCTTGAAGTGAAGCATTTGCTTTTATCAGGTTATCCCTTTCCACTTCAAGACCGGTCGAGAGAGAAGTTGCCCTTTTTACTTCTTCTTTGAGATCCTGCAATCTCTCTCTCAACCCCTTGTTTTGCTTAGCCAGTTTCTTTGAATCCCTCAAAAGTTTATAGTAGGCTAGAGCAAAATCTTCACCTTCAGAGTTACTCGATTCGTCGTCCGTTGCAGTTTTTTCAACCTGGGAGGAGTTGGACAATGAATCGGATGTACTTGCCATTAAGCACATGAAGGGTGAAGATGTGGACGCGTGGAACGCCGTTGCGTTATTCTCTTCATCACTTGATGATGACTCATTTGACGTTGAGGTGTCATCCCAAGCGATGGCTTGCATCGCTTTCTTCTTTGACGGATTCTTATTTGGACACTCCGTTGAGATATGGCCGTACCCTCGGCACTTGAAGCATTGGACTTGTCCCTCTGAGCTTTTCTTATCCTTTGAAAAACTTTCTTGCTTTCTTGACTTTTGGCTTGAAAAACCTTTGCCTTTCTTCCACTTTCCGAAGGATGGAGTTTTACTTGAATTACCCCTTCGAAAGTTTCGGCGAAACTTTCTTGTCAAGAGAGCAAGCTGCTTCTCAAAGTCCTCCATAGATAGGTTCTCGTTGTCGTCTGAGGAGGATGAATCCGCGTCTTCTTCTTTTGTTGTTTTCAACGCAAAACTGGAAGACTTAGAAGAGGATGCCTTTCCCGAAGAATAGTTAGTAGGAAATGTCATTTCATAAGTTTGTAAAGAACCAACTAATTCTTCTACACGGATTTTGTCCGGGTGTTTAATAGTTTCAATGGCCGTAACCTTGGAACGAAATCTTTCAGGAAGAGTTCTTAGAATCTTTCTTACAATTTTAAATTTTAGAATTTTCTCTCCCAAGTTAGCACATGAATTCACGATGTCTTGCAATCGTGTATAGTAGTCTGTGAATGATTCATTTTCTGCCATGAAAATGGAGTCAAACTTGCTCGTAAGCATTTGCAGTTTTTGAATCTTCACAAGGTTAGTTCCCTCATGTGTAACTTGAAGAACATCCCAGATTTCTTTCGCAGTCTCACATGCCGAGACGCGAGAGAACTCAGTTTGTGACAAAGCATTAAATAAAGCGTTAACACCTTTGCCATTGTAAGAAGATGCATCAACCTCTTCCTTGGTCCATTTCGACCTAGGTTTGATGGTGCGAACATCAGCAATAATTTCAGTTGGATTAGACCATCCTAACTCGATTGATTGCCACACCCGTTCGTCGATGGAAATTAAAAAGGCTTTCATCCGTACTTTCCAGTAGGCATAATTTGTTCCATCAAAGAACGGGGGTCTGTTGATGTTTCCACCTTCAACCATTGTTTACAACCCTATTCCCGCTCTGATACCACTTGTTGGGTTATGATTAATTGGATCTAAATAGAGGAAAAAACACCTAGAGGGGGGTGAATAGGTGTAAACAGTAAACACTCAAAAATCGTTGCGCAATAAAACCCAATGCGGAAATGAAAAATAACACGCACGATTTTTACGTGGAAAACTCCAAACCGGAGTAAAAAACCACGGGACCGATAACATGGCGAAATCCACTAGAATTAAAACATGCACAAGGTGATATACCGTACTCACTTACGACTCAACCTTTTCCATACGCTCCTAGTAGATCTTCTCCGCTCGCTCCGCAACGCTCCTCGAATCCACGATTTGCGTCCAACGCCGAATCCACGGTGTCCAACGTCGAATCCACGACGTCCGACCGAATCCACAGTCTTCACCCAGTAGCACGTATCGAATCCACGAACGTACCTCGCTCCGAATCCACGAGAGCGGTTGCACCTTGAATCCACAAGGCCACGCGAGTCCACGCGCCGATTTTGGGAAAATCGTTGTTTTTGGGTGGTGATGATCCGCCGAATACTTAGATTAGAAATAGATCGAAAATACCATCTTAAGTATTCATTAATTTGATTCTACTCAAAATCTGAGTTTGAAAATCTAGAATCAAATTAATCAATATAGATGAAGAAACATAGAATTAAATCTATTGATTTCCTTTCTTCTCTATATGTGGATCTTTTTCTTTTTACCGTCGTCTTTTTTTGGATTACCCTAAAAATGAATCGTAGGGTTTATTTATAGGTTAGAAACCGTTGGAAGAGGATAAGAATAAAAAACTAACCTTTTCTGGAATTTTGCAGGACGACGGTCCGGACTGGAATTATGGCGGTACGGACTGTCGTAGCGAAACAGACTTTTTCCAGAAAAACATACCTTCGGGGTCCGGACTGAAATTCCCACGGTCTGGACTGTTCATGCAATTCCTGCAAATTCCACGTTCGGGGTCCGGACTGAAGTGACCAAGGTCCAGACTGGAATTGCGCATGAACTATCCTATGTTCGGGGTCCGGACTGTAATGTCAAGTCCGGACTCTGAACATGTAGTATGTCCAGTTTTTTATTTTTATGCAATTAAAAATTCATCCAAGTGTTTCTACACTATAAGAAGTATTCGGATCACCAAAATTATTTAGTTAAACGTACCTGATCCTTTTGAATTCTTCTTTCTTGAGATTGAGGTATATGATCCAAACTTCTTCATCTTCAATCTTCATGACTTAAACATTTTCACGAAATACGGCAACACAAATTCCTTAACAAGTTATTGGAGAGGCTAGTGTCTCGTGTTCGTGAGAGCTGATCAGCTGAGTCGTCGAGAGTACTCCAACCGTTGTGCGAGATGATTGAGGATTCTGAGTCCTTCCGTTCAGAGCGTGAGCGTGGATTTTGGACTATAGCCTACAGTGCCACCTGAGTGACAGAGTGCGCGGATACCTTTTCCTCGGTGGGGTCGCGCCCCTCGAGAGCCACGCCCGGGGTGGATTTGTTACTTTTGTATCGCGACTTGTCGACACAGTCCCTCTGGCTGGCCCAGTTTTGGCAGCTACGGACGCCCTACGTCAGTCCGGTCCTCCGGGATGTAACGGCAGTAGCTAGGCGCAGGTTTGACTGGACCCGAGGAGGCAGTCAGGTAGATTGGGTGATCTGAGTTGAGGGATAGTAAATGAACCATGTTAACATATGTTCCACTTTTTGAGCATCAAGATAGGGGCATAGTACCTGTAGGGTTATTCATTTCCAGCTCTTTCCTTCAGTATTTCATATTGTTACTTTATGCCTCTAGTAGACTTAGTGGGCAGACCGTCGGGCTTGTTGGCGGCACCCACTGAGAACTACTGTGGGAAGTAGTTCTCACACCAGTCGTGGTGTCTTTTTCCCCAGGGACTTCTACTCCTTTTCCTGTTGATCCAGTTGCTGATCCTTCTGACCGAGGCGAGGGAGTCGCGAGCTAGATCCCTACCAGTCCTGTCACACCCCGGAGGTTCTAAAAGAGCGGAAAACGTACCTATTTTTTTTTCTTTAAAAGGACACTCACCCCCCTGCGCGTACAAGACCCGCCACATATACAAATTCACTCCCCGCTCGGGCGGAGTCTCCTTTGTATATGCACGGCGTTGCCAATAATGCATATACTTTAACCATTCCAACCATGCCAGACAAAATGGGAAGATTACATTAAATCATACCATCACCGCTATCTCATACAGCCTACAGCATAAACCCATGGGTTTTGAAAGCCGGTGTCCACTCGACACCCAGTTTTTCCAAAACGTTTTCGCAAACTCTTTGAGCGGCTTTTTTGTGATGACCTGGATCTCTGTAGAGCTGTGGTAGAGTCATTGGTGACATCTGGGGAGCTTGTACTGTGTGTTGGAGGTGTTTGTGCACCAATTGGACACAAGTGGCGGACTTCGGGCTTACTGGATCACGTGGGTGATCAATGGACTTCGTCGGATCGTTAGAAGTGGTTTCGTGCGAAGCGGATATTAAAAATGGGCTCAGCGCGAAGTTTGGACCAAGGAACACCTTTCCGGATGCCTTCGGCAAATTTTGGGGTTGGAATTTGGCAAAATGGACGTCAAATTCGGATTCAGCGCGCGAAAACGGTCAAAATGGACTACCTACTTGATGTTTTGGACAACTGGTTACTGTTCACGCCGGAACAGTAACTCCGGCCGGCGGCGGGCAGCGGCGGAGCACGGCGGACGGGCTCGGGCAGGCGGCAGAGCGGCCGCGGGCAGCGCGTGGGCGCAGGCAGCGCGCGGGCAGGCGCGCGGGTGCGCGGGCAGGCGCGCGGTCCACGGGCCGTCGTGCACCAGGGGTTGGACACGTGGCTTGTTGGGGTTGGTCGGTGCAGTGGACTTGGACCACGGAGCAGGCGGGCGTGGTGCATGGACCGGCGGGACACGTGGCGTCTTGCGGTTGGTGGGCTCATGGAGGCTGGGTCCACGGAGGTGCACCGGGGTGCCTCGGGTTCCGTGCCTGGCAGGGGTGCCAGGCGGCGCGTCAGGCGAGCACGTGGGCGCGGCAGGCGGGCGCTGACCGGGTGCGCGCCACGTGTCGACGTCCGCTGGTGGCCACGCGGCGCAGCGGGAGTGGTGGCTCCCGCTGTAGCCTGTTTTGTGGGTGACGTGGAGGCCCGAGGGACTTCCGGGCGCGCACAGTGTTGGGCCGGGCCCAACTGTGACGCCCCACTTCCCAGGGGGTCACCCATCCTAGAACTACTCTAGCTCTAGCACGCTTAACTCTCATGTTCCTCTTGGATCTTGCTACCATCCAAAATGCTATAGCCGGGTTAGAGATTTAGTCCTATTATATCATTTATATATAGGACTAATCCAAATTCCGGGGGTGTCACATTCTCCCCCCCTTTAAGCCCTGACGTCCACGTCAGGCTCAAGCACACTCACAAGCACCAGGCGATGTGAGACTCGTCTCGCTAGCCTTAGCCGACCTTGTGAGGAGCTGCACTCCACTCACAACGGTCATTAGCCGGGGAGCCTCGCTCTACCCGCTATATAATCCTGGCTCAGCCGAGACTCATCTCACATTTCCGGCTGGTGAATGGCTCTGATACCAACTGTGACGCCCTACTTCCCAGGGGGTCACCCATCCTAGAACTACTCTAGCTCTAGCACGCTTAACTCTCATGTTCCTCTTGGATCTTGCTACCATCCAAAATGCTATAGCCGGGTTAGAGATTTAGTCCTATTATATCATTTATATATAGGACTAATCCAAATTCCGGGGGTGTCACACCAACACTGTAGCCGCCCGAAAGTCCGGAGCGCCCGGAAATGAGGACAGAATGGGTATTTTTGGATTTGTTTCTTCCAGCATATAAATAGGCCGAGTTCAACTCAAGAGAGCTTCTTCCCTGTTCATCCTTTCACTGTGCAACCTTCACAAGAAATCTTCATCTCCCAGAGCCGGATCCATCTGCAGATTCTAGGATTTTTTGGCGGCACGCATCCCGAGGTTTGCATTTTTACGGCGCGGCACGACGCTCGTTCGTTTGTGATCTTCTTCGTCGCATTTTGGTGCGAGGACTCCCCTGGCTTACCCCGAGCACCTTTTTCTGTGATTCTTGCACCATCGTCTTCAAGATAGGTAGGGCTACGTTCCCCATGTTTACTGGTTTTTCCCATTCCGAGCTTTTCATGGGTTTTTCGGATCATCTTGTGACCTCATTTTCTGGGGCGGAGTTTTGGGACAGCGGTGCGGTATTTTGGCGATATCTTCGCGCACAGGCATCGGATTGGGGCGATTCGAAAGGCGTTTTGCATATACACATCACGAGGAATATCCCCAAATTTTCTTGGAATTTTCTGAAATTTTCCCCGAAGGTGAATATCCCTGTTTACAGAACCTTGTGGTTCAGTTTTTGAGAGCAGTTTATTTCGGGGTGTTTCCCTTGTCGGATTTGTTTCTCAGTGTAGGAAACTCGGATTTGAGCGTGCAGGTAGTCGTTTGGACGGGTTCGTCGCGAGGATCATGACAGTATTTTTCTTGGAATTTTCCGGGCACTTCTCGGAGGTAAAAATAGGGAAACATTGGACTGTTGTGTTTGGGACAGATTTTGTGTGAGCATTGTATGTTAATTATGTATGTTCTTTTGGGAATTTTGTACAGTGATCGCGGCGGCTTATCGGTTTGGGTGAGAGCACTATTTGGACTTGGAATTAGCGATCGAGGTGGGTGGTTGTTGTTTACCTCTATTTTGACATGCTCACTAGGAATATTAGAGTGATCCCTTTATTTGGACATGCATGCTTAAGTGATATAAAATTGTGAGCCTATCATAGGGAAATTACTATTGTGGATACCTGATAGTGGTTGGGACTTATACGTGTTGGTATGGATGGAATGTTAGCGTTTAACCTTGCATGTGGATTGGAATATTTATTTTGGACTATATGATTATCCTGTTAGTGGTTGGTGCTATTGAGGATTTTATGACATGCATAGGTGGATAGTGATGCTTTATTATGGAACATGGATTATAGACATGTGTGGTTGGATAATGTTTTAGCATGATGGTTATATCTATGCGGATCTATTAATTGTTACACATGTGGAACCACTATTGGTCACCTTTTCCTTTTTTTCCTTGAGAACATTTGCATGCTTGTTTGGACATCTAGATAGGCCATCTTTTATTGCTACACTTTCATGCTGGAACTTGACGTAGGAGAAACCTTGTTTGTTTCTTTTCTCCTTTCGTTAGTCAGGTGGTATTTGTTGCTCGGGTTTGAGCAGGGGTTTGGGATAGTGTAGCCGGGGACTGGATTATGGATCATGGGTTTTGGCGGCGACCGCGGATATTGGGCGGTTGACCGGATGTCGGTTATAGGACCTTGGTGATAGGGCATGATTATGGACTAGAGGGCTTTGTGGCAACCGCGGATAGTAGGCGGTTGACCAGATGTCGGATGGGGGACATGATTGTGATTGTGGGTTATTCCGGCGACCGCGGATATTGGGCGGTTTACCGGAGGTCGGTTGTTAGACTTGGTTGTTGATTGTGGGGTATTGCGGCGATCGCGGATTTTGGGCGATTGACCGGATGTTTATTTGTGCATCTGATTGGGAATCAGTTTTCTTTTAGTGGAGGGTTGTGTTCCACTGGGGCTTTATAGTTGTGATCCAATCCTGCTTTTATCACACCGGCGTGGTTATTGCCCGGTGATGCTTTTATCACACCGGCGCGGTTATTGCCCGGTGATGCTTTCCTCGTGTGGGTCGCTCCCCTCGAGTTCCCCTCCGGAGGCCGGGGCCAGACAGTTATGGACGGTTTTGCTATCACATCGGCACGGCTTATTTGCCCGATGATGAGGGCGGCAGCAGGAATTTTGCCATCACATCGGCGCGGCTTATTTGCCCGATGATGAGGGCGGTACAGATTGGGTTCATCTGGGGCGGTTGGTTATTGTCGCATACGGTTATTCCAGTTTAGGACTGCATTTTTAGAGGCATAGTAGTGGTAGATTTTCCTTTGCAGAAGTCTTTTTACTTACCACTCTTCTTTCCCTTTTGCCTCTGGTTGACCTAGTGGGTGTGTCAGAGTTTGAGGTTTTACCCACTATGGGAGGCTACTGGTTCACTAGTAGTTCTCACCCCCATTCCTCTTTTTCTTTTCTTCTCCTTTGTTTTGCAGAGTCTTCTGCGGGTGCTGCTGGGCTTTCAGCGGCGGGTCGAGGAGAGAGGACGGCTGAGTAGGTAGATCTCGAGGCAGGATGAGCGAGTTAGCTGGACTGTTGGTGTACCCAGGTTTCCTCAGACGGTTGTACTTTTACATTTGGGACTGGCTTTTGCCAGCAGGTTGTATTTATTTTGGTGAGCTGGGAGAGACTGATGTATCATTTATACAGATGTATTGTATTTTATTTTCAGCTTCAGTCTGAGATGTATTAGTTTTTAGTTCAGCTCTGTTTTTATTGCTCTTTTATTTTATCTCTTATATCTGAGCAGGTTTGGCGCTTCGTGTACACGGGAAATACCGTGTGCACGGCGGATCTGTAGACGGGCCCGGGTTCTGGTTTACACCCGGGGCGTGACAGATTAGGTGGTATCAGAGCTTAGGGATAGGTCATTTGGGACTTAGGAAACCCTAGGCTTTTCGGCGGACCCTAGGATGTTAGTGCGTGAGAGACGCGACACTTTGCGAAAGTCGGTGATTTATTTGTTTGACTCTTCCTGTGAGTGAAGAGGGATCGACATATCCTATTTTTGGTGGGACAGTTATGTTGGCTGCAGACAACATAAAGTTACAACAATAGGGGGATGTCTTTGACTTTCGCTAGATTGGGTCGAGTGTTTGGGGTGTGCTGATTTGCGGTTTTGTCGTGGTGAGCGGTGTCTCCCCGACGTTGGGCCCTGACCCGGGTGCACCTTGGTGCGGCAGTTGGGTCTGAGCTGGTTGTTTCGGGCCGGATACCCAGATTGGAGTCTGAGAGCTCCGGACCCGAAGGGTAGGTGTGTTGGAGGCAGATCCGCGGAGCAGTGGCACAGTTGTCGGATCAGCGCAGTGACACAGTTGTCGGATCAGCGCAGTGGCACAGTTGTCGGATCGGCGCAAGGGCACAGTTGTCGGAGTAGCGAGTAGCCCCCTCCGTGCCGATGTTTAGTGTTGGGGCACCGAGGCAGGGTCGATAGTTGACAGCGGGTAAGCTGTGGGATTGCTTTGATCGAGTGAGCCAGTTTTGGCGGATGAGTCACCCCGATTTGTGGGATTGAGTATGGAGCCCTTGGAGGCAGGGTCTTGTTCAGTGGGGGGATAGAGAGTGCTTGGAAGCCTTTTGCGTCAAGAGTTAACGCAGTTGCTGAACTGCACGCTCCATGTGTAGAGGGACGGGGCGCATAGGATATGAGTGTCTGAGAGTGGATTGCGCCAGGATACCTTTTAACTCATTGGGTCCCTCCAGTACGGATTAGGGACGCCTCATTGGAGTAGGCGCCAGGTGTGGAGCGTGGTATTGTGGTTCCTTTGGATTGGGATCTACCGCCTGAGGCGAGTTCTGATTGAGGCGCTTGGCGTCGGGTGATGGAGGACAGATCAGTCGGAGGAGGCATTCCCAATTTCTTTTTCAGGATAGTGGATTTTTGGGACTGTCGGAGCACATATGTTACAGCGGTCGGTGTGGTGGTAGGTGTGAGTTGTTCCTGACTTTTGGGTTCGTATCTTCCTGATACGGGAGAATTCCCTTCTTGGTGGGTAGTGCTTTTGCTTCATTGCTTGGGTTAGGGGGGGGGGGGGGGGGGGGGGCAGGATGGTCACCACGCGCACGGGAGGCTTATTTTCCCGATCGCGCTTAGCATGTGGAGGAGAGTTGTTGGTCCTGCCCGGTGCAGCTTGAGTCCTGGATTTTACCGGTAGACCTGATGGTCTTGGCTCAGCTGCGGGATGTTGTTGTGGTACTTGTTGGGCTGGCGGGTTCGGTTTTCTTTCGCGGCGGTTGATTATGCCGCGAGGCAGTTTTCTTGGGGAGCCAGGCCCGGAGGTGTTGGTGTACTTGGGTTGCTTGAGGGTTATCTTCGCCTCTATAGTTTTGACTTCGGGAGCGAGGCGGATGTTTCGCAGTGGATGAGTAGACTTTTGGCTGGTGTGGTTGAGGGACCTACGGCGGCGCTGGGACTCGGGGATACCCCCCTTTGGTTGCGAGTTCCTGGCTGTTCTCCTATTAGAGTTGTCTAGCATGTCACTAGTTTGAGAGTTGAGGACACAACTCCAGGATTCGATGTTTTGGGAAGTTTGTCAGACCATGTGTGTCGCCTTTGGGGGCGCCGGTGCTATTCGAGTTGTGGATGTTGGTTCACTTCGGCTTTGTGTGGATCCCCGGGAATTTGATGAAGTGACCATCTGGGGCTAGCACCCTTGTGGATTATGGAGGATTTGATTTACCAGCTGTAAGGGTCCCGGGTCTTCTTGAAGGTTGATTTGCAATATGGTTTTCTCGACTGCATATGGCTGTGTGTTGATGCCGGAGAGTTGGGGAATTGCTTCTACATCCCGACGGTTTAGAGATTAGAGAGCAGAGTCTACGTGATCAGTTGGGGGACTTATATTGGATACCTTGGGAGTACAGAGGTATGGGGATCAAGCTTTTGTGTCGATAGACTTATGGTTGGATTATCTGAGACCCTGGGAGGAGCGGATGCTTGTACCGATGCAGACTACTTGGTAGCTCGAGCGGTTAGCCCAGCTGTACTTGGATGAGGTGGTGCGGTTTTTCTGGAATGCCCGTCTCTATTTTGTTCTAGTTAGAGACCCGAGGGTTGTATCGCATCTCTGGAGGAGGTATTAGACAGCCTTGGGAGCTCGAGTGGTGGATGATTGGATATTTACCCCCTCTATTTGGTTGAGATTCCGGATTGAGGAATAACTTTAGTTTCGAGGACGAAACTTTCTTTTAGTGGGGGAGGATGTGATGACCTGGATCTCTGCAGAGCTGTGGTAGAGTCATTGGTGACATCTGGGGAGCTTGTACTGTGTGTTGGAGGTGTTTGTGCACCAATTGGACACAAGTGGCGGACTTCGGGCTTACTGGATCACGTGGGTGATCAATGGACTCTGTCGGATCGTTAGAAGTGGTTTCGCGCGAAGCGGATATTAAAAATGGGCTCAGCGCGAAGTTTGGACCAAGGAACACCTTTCCGGATGCCTTCGGCAAATTTTGGGATTGGAATTTGGCAAAATGGACGTCAAATTCGGATTCAGCGCGTGAAAACGGTCAAAATGGACTACCTACTTGATGTTTTGGACAACCGGTTACTGTTCACGTCGGAACAGTAACTCCGGCCGGCGGCGGGCAGCGGCGGCGGCGGCGGGCAGCGGCGGAGCACGGCGGACGGGCTCGGGCAGGCGGCAGAGCGGCCGCGGGCAGCGCGTAGGCAAGGGCAGCGCGCGGGCAGGCGCGCGGGTGCGCGGGCAGGCGCGCGGTCCACGGGCCGTCGTGCACCAGAGGTTGGACACGTGGCTTGTTGGGGTTGGTCGGTGAAGTGGACTTGGACCACGGAGCAGGCGGGCGTGGTGCATGGACCGGTGGGACACGTGGCGTCTTGCGGTTGGTGGGCTCATGGAGGCTGGGTCCACGGAGGTGCACCGGGGTGCCTCGGGTTCCGTGCCTGGCAGGGGCGCCAGGCGGCGCGTCAGGCGAGCACGTGGGCGCGGCAGGCGGGCGCTGACCGGGTGCGCGCCACGTGTCGACGTCCGCTGGTGGCCACGCGGCGCAGCGGGAGTGGTTGCTCCCGCTGTAGCCTGTTTTGTGGGCGACGTGGAGGCCCGAGGGACTTCCGGGCGCGCACAGTGTTGGGCCGGGCCCAACACTGTAGCCGCCCGAAAGTCCGGAGCGCCCGGAAATGAGGACAGAATGGGTATTTTTGGATTTGTTTCTTCCAGCATATAAATAGGCCGAGTTCAACTGAAGAGAGCTTCTTCCCTGTTCATCCTTTCACTGTGCAACCTTCACAAGAAATCTTCATCTCCCAGAGCCGGATCCATCTGCAGATTCTAGGATTTTTTGGCGGCACACATCCCGAGGTTTGCATTTTTACGGCGCGGCACGACGCTCGTTCGTTTGTGATCTTCTTCGTCGCATTTTGGTGCGAGGACTCCCCCGGCTTACCCCGAGCACCTTTTTCTGTGATTCTTGCGCCATCGTCTTCACGACAGGTAGGGCTACGTTCCCCATGTTTACTGGTTTTTCCCATTTCGAGTTTTTCATGGGTTTTTCGGATCATCTTGTGACCTCATTTTCTGGGGCGGAGTTTTGGGACAGCGGTGCGATATTTTGGCGATATCTTCGCGCACAGGCATCGGATTGGGGCGATTCAAAAGGCGTTCTGCATCTACACATCACGAGGAATATCCCCAAATTTTCTTGGAATTTTCTGAATTTTTCCCCGAAGGTGAATATCCCTGTTTACAGAACCTTGTGGTTCAGTTTTTGAGAGCAGTTTATTTCGGGGTGTTTCCCTTGTTGGATTTGTTTCTCAGTGTAGGAAACTCGGATTTGAGCGTGCAGGTAGTTGTTTCGACGGGTTCGTCGCGAGGATCGTGACAGTATTTTTCTTGGAATTTTCCGGGCACTTCTCACAGGTAAAAAAAGGGAAACATTGGACTGTTGTGTTTGGGACAGATTTTGTGTGAGCATTATATGTTAATTATGTATGTTCTTTTGGGAATTTTGTACAGTGATCGCGGCGGCTTATCGGTTTGGGCGAGAGCACTATTTGGACTTGGAATTAGCGATCGACGTGGGTGGTCGTTGTTTACCTCTATTTTGACATGCTCACTAGGAATATTAGAGTGATCCCTTTATTTGGACATGCATGCTTAAGTGATATAAAATTGTGAGCCTATCATAGGGAAATTACTATTGTGGATACCTGATAGTGGTTGGGACTTATACGTGTTGGTATGGATGGAATGTTAGCGTTTAACCTTGCATGTGGATTGGAATATTTATTTTGGACTATATGATTATCCTGTTAGTGGTTGGTGCTATTGAGGATTTTATGACATGCATAGGTGGATAGTGATGCTTTATTATGGAACATGGATTATAGACATGTGTGGTTGGATAATGTTTTAGCATGATGGTTATATCTATGCGGATCTATTAATTGTTACACATGTGGAACCACTATTGGTCACCTTTTCCTTTTTTTCCTTGAGAACATTTGCATGCTTGTTCGGACATCTAGATAGGCCATCTTTTATTGCTACACTTTCATGCTGGAACTTGACTTAGGAGAAACCTTGTTTGTTTCTTTTTTCCTTTCGTTTGTCAGGTGGTA
This sequence comes from Tillandsia leiboldiana, assembly GCA_029204045.2. Classification (NCBI taxonomy): domain Eukaryota; kingdom Viridiplantae; phylum Streptophyta; class Magnoliopsida; order Poales; family Bromeliaceae; genus Tillandsia; species Tillandsia leiboldiana. Next base: position 9,956,728 of record CM055066.1, read on the forward strand.
TTTGTTGCTCGGGTTTGAGCAGGGGTTTGGGATAGTGTAGCCGGGGCCTGGATTATGGATCATGGGTTTTGACGGCGACCGCGGATATTGGGCGGTTGACCGGATGTCGGTTATAGGACATCGATGATAGGGCATGATTATGGACTAGAGGGCTTTGTGGCAACCGCGGATAGTAGGCGGTTGACCAGATGTCGGATGTGGGACATGATTGTGATTGTGGGTTATTCCGGCGACCGCGGATATTGGGTGGTTGACCGGAGGTCGGTTGTTAGACTTGGTTGTTGATTATGGGGTATTGCGGCGATCGCGGATTTTGGGCGATTGACCGGATGTTTATTTGTGCATCTGATTGGGAATCAGTTTTCTTTTAGTGGAGGGTTGTGTTCCACTGGGGCTTTATAGTTGTGATCCAATCCTGCTTTTATCACACCGGCGCGGTTATTGCCCGGTGATGCTTTTATCACACCGGCGCAGTTATTGCCCGGTGATGCTTTCCTCGTGTGGGTTGCTCCCCTCGAGTTCCCCTCCGGAGGCCGGGGCCAGAGAGTTATGGACGGTTTTGCTATCACATCGGCGCGGCTTATTTGCCCGATGATGAGGGCGGCAGCAGGAATTTTGCCATCACATCGGCGCGGCTTATTTGCCCGATAATGAGGGCGGTACAGATTGGGTTCATCTGGGGCGGTTGGTTATTGTCGCATACGGTTATTCCAGTTTAGGACTGCATTTTTAGAGGCATAGTAGTGGTAGATTTTCCTTTGCAGTAGTCTTTTTACTTACCACTCTTCTTCCCCTTTTGCCTCTGGTTGACCTAGTGGGTGTGTCAGAGTTTGAGGTTTTACCCACTAGGGGAGGCTACTGGTTCACTAGTAGTTCTCACCCCCATTCCTCTTTTTCTTTTCTTCTCCTTTGTTTTGCAGAGTCTTCTGCGGGTGCTGCTGGGCTTTCAGCGGCGGGGCGAGGAGAGAGGACGACTGAGTAGGTAGATCTCGAGGCAGGATGAGCGAGTTAGCTGGACTGTTGGTGTACCCAGGTTTCCTCAGACGGTTGTACTTTTACATTTGGGACTGGCTTTTGCCAGCAGGTTGTATTTATTTTGGTGAGCTGGGAGAGACTGATGTATCATTTATACAGATGTATTGTATTTTATTTCCAGCTTCAGTCTGAGATGTATTACTTTTTAGTTCAGCTCTGTTTTTATTGCTCTTTTATTTTATCTCTTATATCTGAGCAGGTTTGGCGCTTCGTGTACACGGGAAATACCGTGTGCACGGCGGATCTGTGGATGGGCCCGGGTTCTGGTTTACACCCGGGGCGTGACATTTTTAACTTGAAAGGATAATTCCACGGGTTTTAAAGTCGGTGCCCACACGGAACTTGTTTTAGAAATCTCTTTCGAAACCAGGTTTGCATTTAGAAAACAGCCGCAATTGCACATCCTATCACTTGCTACTAGTTTATGAGAGTTCACCATTCCAACATCCATCAGAAACCACAGAAACGTATCACAGTCTAACTAACCAAAGTAATCAAATAACCACAAGTAAAAATAAAAAGCATATCGTCTACTAGCCCTCATGGCTAGTGCTCTCTAATCGATGCCTCACCGTCGTCCCGAGTTCGACCCCTACTCGAACCTGTCACGGTGTGGGTTGTCAGCGACTGATAAAGTAGAAAGATATATATGTAAATGCAAGAATAGAAAGAACACACCGAACAACCGAAGCATTTACTTTTCCACCTCCCCCTCTCATGTGTCGCTAAATCCCCATCGAAGAGCTCACTGGGCACCTACCCTAGCTTTCAAAATAATTTGGGCCCCAACCCCAATGTCGTACTCATTTTCTTGGTGCCTCCAACCCCTCCACTGCCCAAGTTGCAGTCGCCTATCCTTGAGGGGCCCCCACTAACCTCTCCTTGTGGGGTACACGGGTAAATGACTTACCACCTTTCCGGAAAAATACACCCTGTGCAGTGGCCAAACTGCCGGTGTGCGTGTAAACAACATGAGTATAAAAATAGCCTTGCGACCTCAGCCGCTTTAGTCAGAAAAGTGTATCGACCCTGCGACCGCAGCCGCTTTGATTAACAAAATTAAAGGGATTCACATGCTATGGGGTTAGTGAACTTACCAATATGTCTACTTTATCAAAACAAATATTCGGGAATGACACCACGCCGGTATTAACCAGACCTACCCACCTCGATCGTGCGAAAATAGCGTTCCGGAGACCGGACCTTGCTCTCTGTCGACGCCCGGACCTAGAAGTAGTCCCCAAATGAGCCGCGGTCAGATCAGAAGAATAATAATAGACAAACCGAGTCTAAGCACTTAAAAACACTTAAAAACACTAATGACAACTTGACCAAGCGGGGTCGCTCGCGTGCGTCAAGCGACGCGCCGCCTACCCTTTCCTGCGGCGTTGCGGCCGAACGACCACGCGGGCCCCAGCCCCGCGCGGCACCTGCTGCGACCGCGCGGGCCCCAGCCCCACGCGGCGCAAGCCGCGGCCGTGCGGGCACCAACCCCGCATGGCACACTCCGCGATCGTGCGGTCTTAGGCTCACATGGCGCAAACCGCGGCCGCGGCCGCCGCCAACGCATGCAGCCGCGGCCGCGCGGCATGTGCCCCGCGCGGCGCGTGCTGCCGCCGCCATGCGGCACCTGCCCGCGCGGCTTGCAGCCGTGGCCGCATGCAGCCGCGGCCGCGCGGGCATGTGACCCGCGCGGCGCGTGCTGCCGCCGATGCGCGGCACCTGCCCGCGCAGCTTGCAGACGCGGCCGCGCGGGCATGTGCCCCGCGCGGCGCGTGCTACCGCCGCCGCTCGGCAACTGCCCGCGCGGCAAGTAGCCACGGCCGCATGGGCATCAGCCCTGCTCGGCGCGTGCTGCCGCTGCCGCGCGGGCGCCCGCCCGCGCGGCATGCAGCCGCGGCCGCGCGGGCATGTGCCCCGCGCGGCGCGCGCTGCCGCCGCCGCGCGGGCGCCCGCCCGCCCGGCACGTGCCGCGGCCGAGCAGGCATGTGCCCCGCGCGGCTTGTGCCTTGGCCGCGCGGGCGCCCGCCCGCGCGGCACTTGTCGCGGCCGCGCCGGCACTGGCCCCGCGCGGCGCTTACCCTAACCTCGGCCACGCGGGACCTTGGTCCTGCGCGGCACTGGTTGCGACCGTGCAGACAGCGTCCCCGCGCTGCGCGCATCCCGGTCGCGGCGGTGATGCCCTAGGGCTCCACGGCGACGACGCCTAGGGTAGCGACGACTCTTCCTAAGACTCCGTGAAACAGATCGAAAACCCAAAAACCGAGCGAATTACACAACATAAACTAGTTTACCTCTAATCGCCGGAGACGGTAATCCGATCACGCTCCCGGCTTCGTCTCGCTCGTCGGGAGTGTCTAGATCCTTTCGTCTTCTCCTTTTTTCCCACCGTTTCTTTCCGATTAGGGTTTCGCCTTCTCTTTTCTTTTCTTTCGCTCTTTCTTTCTTTTTCGGTCAGGGTTCTCCTTTTTCTTTCTTTCGGGAGAAGTCACCAATTAAATCTTTTGTACGGCAAAAACCTCATTGAGTATTTTAAAAAACTAATTAATTAATTCCTCAATTAATTAATTCCTCAGATAAGATAGTTCGGGATAATTCTTTAAAGATTACCCCTTAAAGATAAATCCTTAACTCCTCGAAAAGCGTGCACAATCACTTGCACGGATTTCGATGCACCTCCCGGACCATTGCGATCACTTTCTACCCCTTTCCGGGAGTTCCGTAAATCAGAATCCGGATCCGATCGCGCTGCCGTTCACCGTTTTTTGAGCTCTATCGCAGAACAATACCCGCACCTCCAAATTTTCGACTTAAGTAAACCCGTTTCAAAGGTTGCACTAAACGGAACTTTATTAACAGGAGGTAAAAAGTGTTACAAAAATCTATGATATTACACCTAATCTGTCACACCCCGGAGGTTCTAAAAGTGCGGAAAACGTACCTTTTTTTTTTTTCTTTAAAAGGACACTCACCCCCCGGCGCGTACCAGACCCGCCACATATACAAATTCACTCTCCGCTCGGGCGGAGTATCCTTTGTATATGCATGGCGTTGCCAATAATGCATATACTTTAACCATTCCAACCATGGCAGACAAAATGGGAAGATTACATTAAATCATACCATCACCGCTATCTCATACAGCCAACAGCATAAACCCATGGGTTTTGAAAGCCGGTGTCCACTCGACACCCAGTTTTTCCAAAACGTTTTCGCAAACTCTTTGGGCGGCTTTCTAACTGGAAAGGATAATTCCACGAGTTTTAAAGTCGGCGCCCACACGGCACTTGTTTTAGAAATCTCTTTCGAAACTAGGTTTGCATTTAGAAAACAGCTGCAATTGCACATCCTATCACTTGCTACTAGTTTATAAGAGTTCACCATTCCAACATCCATCAGAAACCACAGAAACGTATCACAGTCTAACTAACCATAGTAATCAAACAACCACAAGTAAAAATAAAAAGCGTATCATCTACTAGCCCTCATGGCTAGTGCTCTCTAATCGATGCCTCACCGTCGTCCCGAGTTCGACCCCTACTCGAACCTGTCACAGTGTGGGTTGTCAGTGACTGATAAAGTAGAAAGACATATATATAAATGCAAGAATAGAAAGAACACACCGAACAACCGAAGCATTTACTTTTCCCCCTCCCCCTCTCATGTGTCGCTAAATCCCCATCGAAGAGCTCACTGGGCACCTACCCCAGCTTTCAAAATAATTTGGGCCCCAACCCCAATGCCGTACTCATTTTCTTGGTACCTCCAACCCCTTCACTGCCCAGGTAGCAGTCGCCTCTCCTTGAGGGGCCCCCATTAACCTCTCCTTGTGGGGTACACGGGTAAATGACTTACCATCTTTCCAGAAAAATACACCCCATGCAGTGGCCAAACTGCCGGTGTGCGTGTAAACAATATGAGTATAAAAATAGCCTTGCGACCTCAGCCGCTTTAGTCAGAAAAGTGTATCGACCCTGCGACCGCAGCCGCTTTGATTAACATAATTAAAGGGATTCACATGCTATGGGGTTATTCTATTTACCAATATGTCTACTTTATCAAAACAAATATTCGGGAACAACACCACGCCGGTATTAACCACACCTACCCACCTCGATCGTGCGAAAACTGCGTTCCGGAGACCGGACCTTGCTCTCTGTCGACGCCCGGACATAGAAGTAGTCCCCAAATGAGCCTCGGTCAGATCAGAAGAATAATGATAGACAAGCCGAGTCTAAACGCCTAAAAACACTAATGACAACTTGACCAGGCGGCGTCGCTCGCGTGCGTCGAACGACGCGCCGTCTACCCATTCCTGCGGCGTTGCGGCCGAACGACCCCGCGGGTCCCAGCCCCGCGCGGCACCTGCTGCGACCGCGCGGGCCCCAGTCCCACGCGGCGCAAGCCGCGGCCGTGCGGGCACCAACCTCGCACGGCACACTCCAAGATCGTGCGGTCTTGGGCTCACATGGCGCAAACCGCGTCCGCGCGGGCACCGACCCCGCGCGGCACTTGCTGTGGCCGCCGCCGCCGCCGCATGCGGCCGCGGCCGCGCGGCATGTGCCCCGCGCGGCGCATGCTGCCACCGCCACGCGGCACCTGCCCGCGCGGCTCGCAGTCGTGGCCGCACGGGCATGCGCCCCGCGCGGCGCGCGCTGCCGCCGTCGCCCGGGCGCCCGCCCGCGCGGCACGTGCCGCGGCCGCGCAGGCATATGCCCCGCGCGGCGCGTGCCTTGGCCGCACGGGCGCCCGCCCGCGCGGCACTTGTCGCGGCCGCGCGGGCACCGGCCCCCGCGAGGTGCTTACCCTAACCTCGGCCACGCGGGACCTTGGTCCCGCGCGGCACTGGTTGCGACCGTGCGCGCACCGTCCCCGCGCGGCGCGATCCCGGTCGCGGCGGTGATGCCCTAGCGCTCTACGGCGACGACGCCTAGGCTAGCGACGACTCCTCCTAAGACTCCGTGAAAAAGATCGAAAACCCAAAAACCGAGCGAATTACACAACATAAACTAGTTTACCTCTAATCGCCGGAGACGGTAATCCGATCACGCTCCCGGCTTCGTCTCGCTCGTCGGGAGTGTCTAGATCCTTTCGTCTTCTCCTTCTTTCCCACCGTTTCTTTCCGATTAGGGTTTCGCCTTCTCTTTTGTTTTCTTTCGCTCTTTCTTTCTTTTTCGGTTAGGGTTTCTCCTTTTTCTTTTTTTCGGGAGAAGTCACCAATTAAATCTTTTGTACGGCAAAAACCACATCGGGTATTTTAAAAAACTAATTAATTAATTCCTCAATTAATTAATTCCTCAGATAAGATCGTTCGGGATAATTCTTTAAAGATTACCCCTTAAAGATAATTCCTTAACTCCTCAAAAAGCGTGCATAATCACTTGCACGGATTTCGATGGACCTCCCGGACCATTGCGATCACTTTCTACCCCTTTCCGGGAGTTCCGTAAATCGGAATCCGGATCCGATCGCGCTGCCGTTCACCGTTTTCCAAGCTCTATCGCAGAAAAATACCCGCACCTCCAAATTTTCGACTTAAGTAAACCCGTTTCAAAGGTTGCACTAAACAAAACTTTATTAGCAGGAGGTAAAAAGTGTTAAAAAAATCTATGATATTACACCACTCACCTCTTAAAAGAAGTTTCGTCCCCGAAACTTAACCTCAACCCTCGTTAAATAACTCGGGGTAACACTCTCTCATTTTCGATTTAAGTTCCCACGTCGCCTCGCGCTCCTCGTGGTTACTCCATTGCACCTTTACGTAGGGGATCGTCCGGTTTCGAAGGTTCTTTTCTTCTCTTGCCAAGATCCGCATCGGCGTTTCCTCGAAGCTCAAATCCTCCCGCAGTCCAACGGCCGAGACGTCGAGGACGTGCGACGGGTCCGATAAGTACTTCCGGAGCATTGAAACGTGGAAAATGTTATGCACCCATTCAAGGTTTGGCGGTAAAGCCAATCGGTACGCCACCGGGCCCACGCGCTCCAGAATCTCGAACGGTCCCACGTACCGTGGGCTCAACTTCCCTCGTATGCCGAACCGTCTTGTCCCCTTGGACGGTGACACGCGTAGCAACACATGATCCCCTACCGCAAATTCCAAATCCCGTCGCCTCTGGTCCGCGTAACTTTTTTGCCTGCTCTGAGCGGTCAACAGCCGCTGCCTGATAAGGCGCACCTTTGCTTCCGTTTCCTCGACGATGTCTGGCCCCAAGAGCCTCCGCTCTCCTAAGTCGTCCCAGCAGATAGGCGACCGACACCGGCGTCCGTACAAGGCTTCGTACGAAGCCATCTGAATACTCGCTTGATAGCTATTATTGTAGGCAAATTCCACGAGGGGTAGGTAACGCGACCATCCCTCCCCCAGGTCTAGCACACAAGCTCGAAGCATATCCTCGAGAATCTGGATCACTCGCTCCGACTGCCCGTCCGTCTGCGGGTGAAAAGCCGTGCTAAACTGCAGCTTGGTTCCCAGTGCCTATTGCAGACTCCGCCAGAAGTTCGACACGAAGCGTGAGTCCCTGTCCGAGGTTATGGATGACGGTACTCCATGCAACCTCACCACCTCGTCGATATAGGTCTGCGCCAGCTGATCTCTACTCCATGTTGTGTGGATCGGTATAAAGTGGGCCGATTTCGTCAAACGGTCCACCACGACCCATATCGCGTCATGTCCTTGATGCGATCGCGGGAACCCAGTCACAAAATCCATAGTGATCCATTCCCACTTCCACTCCGGTATAGGCAATGGTTGTAGCTTCCCCGCCGGTCGCTGGTGTTCCGCCTTCACTTGTTGGCACACCAAACATCGTGCCACAAACTGCGTCACACCGCTCTTCATTTTAGGCCACCAGAAGGTCTGCCTCAGGTCTCTATACATTTTTGTACCTCCGGGGTGCGCAGTGTAGGGGGCGCTATGCGCCTCTGCCAATATTTCTTTCTTCAATTTCGGCACATCGGGCACGCAGACTCGTCCCCGGAACCTCAGCACGTCGTCCGCACTGACTTTAAAATCCCCACCTAGCTCCGAGGATATCCTGTCCCGTACTTGTTGTATTTGTGCGTCCGTCACCTGGTCCTTCGCGATCCTCTCTATCAGCGTAGGCTTTATTACTAAAGACAGCAATTCCGCAACTGCTCCTGCTGGCACTACCTCCAGTCTTAGTTGCGAGAATTGCGCAACTAGCTGATCCCGTCGAGTAAGGGCGCTCAGTGCCGTTTCCCCTGCCTGTCCCTTCCGGCTCAGGGCGTCGGCTACCACGTTCGCCTTTTCGGGGTGGTAATGAATGGACAAATCGTAGTCCTTCAGTAGCTCCAACCACCGCCGTTGTCGTAAGTTCAATTCCTTTTGCGTAAATACTTATTTGAGGCTCTGGTGGTCGGAGTACACATTGCAGTGCGCCCCGTAAAGGTAGTGCCTCCAGAGCTTTAACGCAAACACGACTGCCGCGAGTTCCAAGTCGTGTGTAGGATAGTTCTGCTCATAATCCTTGAGCTGTCTTGATGCATATGCTATAACTTTCCCCTGTTGCATCAATACGCTTCCTAGTCCGCTATGAGATGCGTCACAATAGATCTCGTAGTCCTCACCGGGCTGAGGCAAAGTGAGTACCGGTGCCCGCGTGAGCCTGTCCTTAAGCTCTTCGAAGCTTTTCTGGCATTGAGCTGTCCAGACGAATTTCTCCCCTTTTCGGGTTAGCCGAGTAAGGGGAGTGGCTATCTTTGAAAAGCCTTCTACGAAGCGTCTATAATATCCTGCTAGCCCGAGGAAACTTCGGATTTCTGTTATCGTGGTCGGGCGAGCCCAGTCGGTCACCGATTCTATTTTTCTTGGATCCACCGCGATTCCCGCGGCCGAGACAACATGTCCCAGGAAATCGACCTCATGAAGCCAAAACTCACACTTTTTGAGTTTGGCATACAGCTTTTGATCCCTTAGGGTCTGGAGGACCACACGGAGGTGCTTCTCATGCTCTCTGTCCGTGCGGGAATAGATGAGAATGTCATCGATAAAAACCACCACAAACTGATCCAGGAAAGGTTTGAAAATCCGGTTCATCATGTCCATAAACACCGCTGGGGCGTTGGTAAGCCCAAACGACATTACCGTGAACTCGTAGTGGCCATAGCGAGTCCGAAACGCCGTCTTTGATACGTCCTCACCTCTGATTCTAAGTTGGTGATACCCTGACTGGAGGTCGATCTTTGAGAATACTGTTGCCCCTTGAAGTTGATCAAACAGGTCATCAATACGTGGCAAGGGGTATTTGTTCTTCACCGTGACCTTGTTTATTTCCCGGTAATCTATGCATAAACGCAAACTCCCGTCCTTTTTCCTTACGAAGAGCACAGGCGCTCCCCAAGGCGACACGCTTGGTCGGATGAACCCCTTATCCAGAAGGTCCTCAAGTTGCGCCTTCAGTTCCTTTGGTTCGGCGAAGGCCATTTTGTATGGCGCCTTCATGATGGGTTTTGTCCCCGGGATTAGCTCGATAGAGAAATCAACCTCGCGCCCAGGTGGCATCCCCGGAAGCTCGAACGGAAAAACATCCGGGAAGTCTCTTACAACTGCGATGTCGGACAGTGGGGTGGCGGGTCGGGTTGCCAAGTCCACTGAGGCTAAGTACGCCACGCATCCACTCTCCATCATTTTCTTTGCCCGGGTTGCGGAAATGACAGTCGAAAAGAAGGTACTCTTGCACATGAGATATACGTTTTTTGGGAAACTCGGTTCCTGAAGTCGTATTTGACGTTTGTCGCAATCGATCTCCGCTTGGTAGTTTGTAAGCCAATCCATTCCCAGTACTACGTCAAATTCCTTCAGTGGAATGACTACCAGGTCTCCGGGGCAGTCTAACCTTCCCAACCTTATAGGGCAGGAAGGCACATGGTTGACGGCCTCGATAGGCCTCCTAGGTGTCCGGACGGTGAGGGGATGGCAAAGGGGTTTCATTTTTAAGTCATGGGCGAGGGCAAAGGTACTAGATACAAAGGAGTGTGATGCCCCGGTGTCGAAAAGTGTTCTTGCACGAGAATCTGAGATTAGAGCGGTACCTGCCACTACGTCCTCTGGTGGGTCTGCTCCTTGGTGGGCCATCGAGTAGATCCTGCCTCCAGATTGCGGACGCGTCTCCTCCTGTCGGGTGGGCGGTGGGCGTGCCGAGGGTCCCGAGGGGGTCCTTCCCCTTCCCGACTGTTGTGGCTGCGGTGAGGAGGCTGCGGATGAGGCTGATCCCGCGTTCGTGGGGCAGTTGAAACGAAAATGGCCCTGCTTGCCGCATCGGAAGCAGTGGTCGTGCCTCTTCGCGCACTCAGTAACCTTGTGGGCTCCATTGCAGATAACACAGGGTCTGTCCCCTGGCCTTTGACTGCCTGCCGGCGTGCTTCTAGCCCCGTGGCGTGATTTTGGATGTTTAGGGGGCCGACTCCCGCTGGTAGGTCCCTCTCCTATGGAAGGCTGAGGTCGCTTCCTATCTCTGTTGAAGTCCGCGTCCTCCCGCCGAGCGCGGGTCACCGCGAAACCGCACTCCACAATCGTAGCTCTGTCCACCACCTATTGGAACGTGTGAAGGTCCGCTACCTGCACCACCTCGAAGATGTTGCTTCGCAATCCGTCAACAAAGAGACGGGCTTTATGGGCTTCATCCCGTACGACGAAGGGGACGCAATTAGCTAACCTTACGAACTCTCGTTGATACTCCATGACGGATCTGTTTCCCTGCCGAATATGCTTCAGGTCGTCCTCCATCTGTTGTTTCACACTGTTGGAGAAAAAAGCTCCGAAAAGCTTTTCTCTGAACTCAGTCCATGTCGGTAAGGGGTTGCCCTTCGTGGAGTCCGGACACACCGTTTTCCACCACATCCGAGCGTTCCCTTCAAGACAATGAACCGCTAAACGAACTCTCTCATGTTCCTCCATCATCAAATCCTCAGATAACTTTTCCATAGTATCCACCCACTTCTCCACGACCCATGGGTCGGTCGTCTCGCCCTCGAATACGGGTGGGTCGTGTTTCTTAAATTCGACCAGGTTCGCCCTCACCCTGTCCCGTTCTGCCCGTTGGGTGGAGGCTTCGCCCATAATGGGTCCCGAAGCCGTTGGGCTGGGTGCGGCCGAGGGTGCCGTTGGTTGGTCCATTGACACCCCGGTGGTCGCCGTCTGGGGAGGAGCGGCCGTCGTCCCTTCGCGCGCCCCAGATGGTCCTGCCACGGGCGCGCTTGCCTCGGGTGGCGGAACCCGGGTGTCCTCCCCAGGCACGGCCCGTTGCTGCTGCGTCAATTGTCGCACGTGCTCTGTGAGGGTCGACAGTTGTCCGGCCATCTCACGCAACTGTTGTCGAATTAGTTCATTCTCTGCGGTTGCTGGAGTCGCCTCTTTGACTCCTGCATTCTCAGTCGACGACCTTGTACGAACCATTATCCACTGTGAGCAAAGAAGAATCATTAATCATAGTTCAATAGGTCTAGCACCTTGACCTACTAACCTGGGACTCTACCCCATATTCCCCCGCGCTCACGTTCGTACGTGACACCCCTATACCTTGGTTATCAACTAGGTTAGTTACTCTTGATAAAACATTCTGTGGATGTTGGTCACTGGCCGCAGTGGTTAAAGTCGTTTGCTCTGATACCATATAATCTGTCACGCCCCGGAGGTTCTAAAAGAGCGGAAAACGTACCTATTTTTTTTTCTTTAAAAGGACACTCACCCCCCGGCGCGTACCAGACCCGCCACATATACAAATTCACTCCCCGCTCGGGCGGAGTCTCCTTCGTATATGCACGGCGTTGCCAATAATGCATATACTTTAACCATTCCAACCATGCCGGACAAAACGGGAAGATTACATTAAATCATACCATCACCGCTATCTCATACAGCCTACAGCATAAACCCATGGGTTTTGAAAGCCGGTGTCCACTCGACACCCAGTTTTTCCAAAACGTTTTCGCAAACTCTTTGTGCGGCTTTTTATTTTGAAAGGATAATTCCACGGGTTTTAAAGTCGGTGCCCACACGGCACTTGTTTTAGAAATCTCTTTCGAAACCAGGTTTGCATTTAGAAAACAGCCACAATTGCACATCCTATCACTTGTGTTACGGAATTTGAGTTGGCGTAGTTTCGTGAAAGTTTCAAGTCCTGAAGATTGAAGGTGAAGAAAAGTTGAATCATTTAACTCAATCTCAAGAAAGAAGAATTCAAAAGGATCAGGTATGTTTAACTAAAGAATTTGTGTGATCCGAATACTTCTTGTAGTGTAGAAACACTTGGAAGAATCTTTCATTGCATAAAAATCAAAAACTGGACTTGGGACATGTTCAGGATCCGGATCAGGTTGTTCGATCCGGATCCCGAAGGTGGTTCGTTCATACATCGTCGCAATCCGGATCGTAGTCTCTTGATCCGGATCCCGAACGTTGATGTTTGGTGAACTGTATGAACGATCCGGATCGTAGTCACATGATCCGGATCCCGAACCTTCGTTTTTCTGGAATTGGCTGTTTTGTTATGACGATCCGGATCCTAGTTATCACGATCCGGATCGCCGTCCGTAAAAATCCAGAAATGGCAGGTTTTTGATTCTTATCTCCTTCCTAGGGTTTCTAACCTATAAATACACCCTATGACTCCTTTTCTAGGGTGAATCCACATAGCCGTCATTTTCTTGTATCATCTTATACGGCTATAGATCCACATATAGAGAAGAAAGGAAATCATTAGAGAATACTCTATGTTTCTTCATCTATATTGATTAGTTTGATTCTAGGTTTTCATACTCACATCTTGAGTTGAATCAAACTAATGAATACTTAGATGGTATTTCCGATCTATCTTTGATCTAAGTATTCGGCGGATCATCACCACCCAAAAACAATGATTTACCCCAAAAATCGGCGCGTGGATTCGCGTGTCCTTGTGGATTCAAGGTTCAACCGCTCTCGTGGATTCGGAGCGAGGCACGTTCGTGGATTCGAACGGTGCTATTGGGTGAAGACCGTGGATTCGGTCGGACGTCGTGGATTCGACGTTGGACGCCGTGGATTCGGCGTTGGGCGCAGATCGTGGATTCGAGAAGCGTCGGAGCGAGCGGAGAAGATCCTCTAGGAGCGTATGGAAAAGGTTGAGTCGTAAGTGTGTACGGTAAATCACCTTGTACGTGTTTCAATTCTAGTGGATTTCTGCCGTGTTATCGGTCCCGTGGTTTTTTACTCCGGTGATGGAGTTTTCCACGTAAAAATCTTGCGTGTTATTTTATTTTCCGCATTGGGTTTTATCGCAACGATTTTTGGAGTGTTTATACGTTTACACCTATTCACCCCCCTCTAGGTGTTTCTTCCCCTATTTAGATCCGTATTATATACGACCCAACAAGTGGTATCAGAGCGGGAATAGGGTTGTGAACAATGGTTGAAGGTGGAAACATCAATCGACCCCCTTTCTTTGATGGAACAAATTATGCGTACTGGAAAGTACGGATGAAAGCCTTTTTATCTTCCATCGACGAAAGGGTGTGGCATTCAATTGAATCAGGATGGACTAATCCAACTGAACTTATCTCTGATGTTCACACCTTAAAACCTAGGTCGAAATGGACCAAGGAAGAGTTTGAGTTATCTTCTTACAATGGCAAGGGAATTAATGCTATTTTTAATGCCTTATCTCAAACTGAATTCTCTCGCGTCTCGGCATGTGAGACTGCGAAAGAAATCTGGGATGTTCTCCAGGTTACACATGAGGGAACTAACCTCGTGAAGATTCAGAAACTGCAGATGCTTACGAGCAAGTTTGACTCTATTTTGATGGCAGAAAATGAATCTTTCACGGACTACTATACACGATTGCAAGACATCGTAAACTCATGTGCTAATCTGGGAGAGAAGATTCCAGAATTTAAGATTGTAAGAAAAATCTTAAGAACTCTTCCTGAACGATTTCGCCCAAAGGTTACTGCCATTGAAACTATTAAACACCCGGACGAAATACGTGTAGAAGAATTAGTTGGTTCATTACAAACTTATGAAATGACTTTTAATACTAACAATTCTTCTGGAAAAGCATCCACTTCTAAGTCTTCAGGTTATGCGTTGAAAACAACTAAGGAAGAAGACGCGGATACATCCTCCTCGGACGATGACGAGAACCTTTCTATGGAGGAATTTGAGAAGCAGCTCGCTCTCTTGACAAGGAATTTTCGCCGCAACTTTCGAAGGGGTAATTCAAGCAAATCTCCATCCTTCAGAAAGTGGAACAAAGGCAAGGGTACTCCAAGTCACAAGTCAAGAAAGCAGGAGAACTTCTCAAAGGATAAGAAAAGTTCAGAAGGACAACTGCAATGCTTCAAATGTCGAGGCTACGGCCACATTGCAACGGAGTGTCCTAACAAGTATCCGGCAAAGAAGAAGGCGATGCAAGTCGTCACTTGGGATGACAACTCAACGTCAAATGAGTCGTCTTCGAGTGATGAAGAAAAGAGCTCCACCGCATTCCACGCGTCCGTATCTTCACCCTTCATGTGCTTTATGGCAAATACATCTGAGTCGTTGTCCAACTCCACTGTTGAAAAGAACGCAACGGACAACGAATCGGATGATTCGGAAGGTGAAGAGTTTGCTCTAGCCTACCACAGACTTTTGAGGGACTCAAAGAAAGTGGCTAAGCAAAACAAGAGTTTGAGAGGGAGATTGCATGATCTCGAAGAAGAAGCAAAAAGAGCGACTTCTCTCTCAAACGCTCTTGAAGTGGAAAGGGAAAACCTGATAAAAGAAAATGCTTCCCTTCAAGAGTCCAATGAGCAACTTGAAAAGGAACATACAAATCTGGTGGATAACGTGAATCACTTTTCAAAGCTCTACAACGAGGCTCGACAGGATAACCTGGAAATGACAAAGACCATTTTCCAACTCAAGAATGACTTACAGCGATTCTCTTCAGGAAGGAGTAAGTTGGATAGACTTCTTGGTCTTGGTCAATCAAATAGGTTCGGCCTCGGATACACTCAAACTGGAAACAGTCCAAGTTCGAGTGAGACAGTTTTTGTGCCTCAGTCGGTATCTCCTCCTCCGACACCGGAATTCAAGACAAACAACGACAACAAACCTACTTCATCCTCTTTGGGATCGTCAAGATCTAAGGTATGTTTTCGTTGTGGTGTTTCAGGGCACATAAGAAGATATTGCAAGACGGGAGTCGAACGCTCATCTCAAGCACCTCTTGCATCAACTACCAAAAAGGCTCCTTTCCGGAAATCAAAGCAAAACTTTTCAAATGAAAAGAGACTTGGTAGTTCACCGCGCAAGACGACTTCATCAAGGAGCAACAATCGTTTTAACAAGACGCTTTCACCTAGGCACAAAACTTCACGACCATTACAGACGCACTCCAAAAAGGTTTGGGTGCGCAAAGGTGAAATTTTCCCTTGTCTTGTTTCCAATATTTCCTTGCATGCATATGATAGCTCGTCTTGGTATCTGGATAGCGGGTGTTCCCGTCACATGACCGGTGACAAAAATAGTTTTCAAAATCTTGAGAAAATCTCCGGAGGACACGTTGTTTTCGGAGACGGTCGATCTTCCAAAATTGTTGGAAAAGGGACGGTAGCTATTCCGGATGGCCCGATTTTGAAAAACGTCTTATTTGTTGATGGCCTTAAGACTAACCTCATAAGCATAAGTCAACTTTGCGACAATGGTTTTTCAGTTAACTTTTCATCGGTTGAATGCGTTGTAACTGATAAGGACCATGCTTTCTTTCTAAAAGGGGTTAGATCTGAAAATAATTGTTATGTTGTTCCTAACAATTTTTCTGAAAATTGTAACTTAGCCGCTTTGAATAATGAAACTCTTTGGCACGAAAGGCTAGGTCACTTAAATTTTAAGGAACTTACTAGAATTTCAAACAAGGACGTGGTCAAGGGGATTCCAAAGCTTTTATTTAAACAAAACGTTGTGTGTGGTGGTTGCCAAAAGGGAAAACAGTCTAGGACTGCACACAAGAACTTGAACCACGTTGGTACAAAACGGCCCTTGGAACTTTTGCACATGGACTTAATGGGGCCGACCCGTCAACCATCTTTGGGAGGTAAATGGTACATCTTTTTATTGGTTGATGATTTCTCTCGGTTTTCATGGGTAGCATTTTTGAGAGAGAAAGCTGATACGTTTGACTCTTTTCATGAGATTTGCCATCGTATTATGATTGAAAAGAATGAAAAGATCATTCGTGTTAGAAGTGATAGGGGTGGAGAATTCATAAATTCAAAATTCATTGACTTTTGTACTTCAAATGGCATTAAACATGAATTCTCGGCACCCTATACACCTCAGCAGAATGGTGTTGTTGAGCGCAAAAACAGGGTTGTTCAAGAGATGGCGCGTGTGATGCTTCATAGCCGGAAATTACCGCTACATTTTTGGGCTGAAGCTGTGAACACCGCTGTCTATGTCATTAACAGAGTGTATTTGCGCCCAGGAACCTTGAATACACCATATGAGCTGTGGTTTTGTAGAAAACCGGATATCAAGTACTTTCGTATCTTCGGGAGTCGATGTTACATCTTACGTGACCGTGAAAATCTTGGAAAGTTCGACTCTCGAAGTGATGAAGGGATCTTTTTGGGTTATTCTACGAATAGCAGAGCATATCGAGTATTTAACATTGAATCTAAGACGATCGTAGAATCTATAAATGTTAAAGTAGATGAAGCTTCTCATTTTGAATCTGAAAAATCTACCCTCGATATCTCTCTAGATGATGATTCTCCTGCTAGTGCATCTTCTCATAATAATACTTCCAATATTAATGATGCATCTAATGGTTCTTCTAGTTTATCTGATGTGCAGGAATCATCTCGTGTACCTCCGAGTACTCCGTTTCAACAAACGCTACGAATCTCCAAGGATCATCCGGAATCGAACATCATTGGAGATCCACAAGAAGGAGTTAGAACTCGAAGGCAGTTGGTTTGCGGATTTGCTTGCTACGTATCTTTAATCGAACCAAAGACAATAGATGAAGCTCTTCAGGATGACTACTGGATTAAAGCAATGCAGGAAGAGCTCCATCAATTTGAGCGAAACAAAGTCTGGGAATTAACGAAGCCTCCAAAGCAACATAATGTGATAGGTACCAAATGGATCTTCAAGAACAAGAAAGATGAAGATGGTACTATCATCAGGAACAAGGCACGACTAGTTGCTCAAGGCTACTCTCAAGTAGAAGGTATAGACTTTGACGAAACTTTCGCCCCTGTAGCTAGACTCGAGTCCATTCGTATATTGTTTGCTATTGCTTGTCATTTTAAAATCAAATTATTTCAAATGGACGTCAAGAGCGCATTTCTAAATGGGTTTTTAAATGAGGAAGTTTATGTAGCTCAACCGAAAGGTTTTGTAGATCATAAACAACCTAACCATGTTTTTCGTTTGAAAAAGGCTCTTTACGGTCTGAAACAAGCACCGCGAGCATGGTACGAAAGGTTAACAAAGCACCTTTTGGAAAAGGGCTATACTCGAGGGGGAGCTGACAGGACTCTCTTTGTGAAGCATTATCAAAATAATTTCATTGTAGCACAAATCTATGTCGATGACATTGTATTTGGTGCAACAAAAGATAATGATGCTTCTAAATTCGCGGAGACCATGGAAAGCGAATTTGAGATGTCCATGATGGGCGAACTGTCTTATTTTCTTGGATTGCAAATTAAACAAAATGATGAAGGTATTCACTTGAGTCAATCCAAGTATGCACTGGAGTTGGTCAAAAAGTTTGATCTAGAAAATTGTAAAGTTTTTCCAACTCCAATGGGAACTAGCCACAAGGGACTTGGAAGTGAATCACATAGTGAGAATGTAGACGAGAAACTGTATAGAAGTATGATTGGAAGTCTACTTTACCTCACGGCTAGTCGCCCGGATATATCCTTTAGTGTTGGGATTTGCGCGAGATATCAATCAGCACCAAAGGAGGTTCACCTGAAAGCGGTGAAACGGATCATCCGGTACATCAAAGGATCAATTAATTTCGGAATTTGGTATCCTATGGGAACAAGTCTGGACATTGTTGGATACTCAGATGCCGATTGGGCAGGATCAGTGGATGATCGGAAAAGCACGAGTGGTGCATGCTTCTATCTTGGCCATTGCCTTGTTGCATGGCACAGTAAAAAGCAGAATTGCATAGCACTCTCGACTGCCGAAGCGGAATACATTTCAGCTGGAAGTTGCTCAACTCAACTCATTTGGATGAAAAGCGTATTGAGTGACTTCCGCATTTCAGCATCTTCGGTAACAATTCTTTGTGACAACACAAGTGCAATTAACATTTCTAAAAATCCTGTGTTGCACTCTAGAACAAAACATATTGAACTTAGATATCATTTTCTTAGAGAGCTAGTTGAATCAAATACTCTTCAACTTTCATATATTTCAACTGAGGATCAATTAGCTGACATTCTAACAAAACCTTTGGATCAAAAACGTTTTATTCATTTACGAAAAGCAATTGGGATGCTTTCCTTGAAATAATCTTCTTTTTGAAATCTTTGCTTAGGATAGGTTTTGTATTTGTTTTTGTTTTGTTCTTTATCTATGTTTTGTACATAGGACATTAATTGAGCATAGATCATAATTGACTTTAATTGCATCTTTTCGCACATTTAGAAATTTATTATGCTTTTGCCATCATAATATTTCACTATTGCAATGATCATTTATGTTAATTAAATCATCTTCTAAAGTGATCAAAGTCAATTTCTCTCTCAATGATCTCTTGGTATAGTCATTATCTTATTTGACTGTTTAGTCGAGTATGAAATCGAGATCAATTTTTGGTTGAATACTTTATATTTTAAATAATTGATAGCCAATTGAGGGGGAGTCAAAGATAATGTAAAATGCTCAAAAGATGTGGAAAGAGTTACATCCCAATGAGGAGTGTGAAAACTACCACCACATGGAGGAAAGAGCTACCACCTCGGTCGTCCGAGTACTGTGTGCAGCTACCACATGTATACCAAGCATGGTTGTTCAAATTTTTGATTAAGTAAAATGCATGTTGAAATACTTGACTCTGTCAAATTTCAAGGTTGGTATAAGGTGGGTTTTTAAAGAAAGATGCTCAAAGAGCCACTCTCTTCAACAGATTGTCTAGAAATATTATCTACTATATTTGGGATTTCAAACATCTATTGATCTTTGTATTTCATTTTCTTACTGACTTGATGATTTGATAA
>CM055066.1:9976090-10032875 GCA_029204045.2 Tillandsia leiboldiana
TTCTTCCATCGACAAAGGGTGTGGCCATCTCAATTGAATCTCGATGGACTAATCCAACTGAACTTATCTTCTGATGTTCCACACCTTAAAACCTAGGTCGAAAATGGACCAAGGAAGAGTTTGAGTTATCTTCTTACAATGGCAATGGGAATTAAATGCTATTTTTAATGCCTTAGCTCAAACTGAATTCTCTCGCGTCTCGCTGTTGAGACTGCGAAAGAAAGTCTGGGTCATGTTCTCCAGGTTACACATGAGGGAACTAACCTCGTGAAGATTCAGAAACTGCAGATGCTTACGAGCAAGTTTGACTCTATTTTGATGGCAGAAAATGAATCTTTCACGGACTACTATACACGATTGCAAGACATCGTAAACTCATGTGCTAATCTGGGAGAGAAGATTCCAGAATTTAAGATTGTAAGAAAAATCTTAAGAACTCTTCCTGAACGATTTCGCCCAAAGGTTACTGCCATTGAAACTATTAAACACCCGGACGAAATACGTGTAGAAGAATTAGTTGGTTCATTACAAACTTATGAAATGACTTTTAATACTAACAATTCTTCTGGAAAAGCATCCACTTCTAAGTCTTCAGGTTATGCGTTGAAAACAACTAAGGAAGAAGACGCGGATACATCCTCCTCGGACGATGACGAGAACCTTTCTATGGAGGAATTTGAGAAGCAGCTCGCTCTCTTGACAAGGAATTTCGCCGCAACTTTCGAAGGGGTAATTCAAGCAAATCTCCATCCTTCAGAAAGTGGAACAAAGGCAAGGGTACTCCAAGTCACAAGTCAAGAAAGCAGGAGAACTTCTCAAAGGATAAGAAAAGTTCAGAAGGACAACTGCAATGCTTCAAATGTCGAGGCTACGGCCACATTGCAACGGAGTGTCCTAACAAGTATCCGGCAAAGAAGAAGGCGATGCAAGTCGTCACTTGGGATGACAACTCAACGTCAAATGAGTCGTCTTCGAGTGATGAAGAAAAGAGCTCCACCGCATTCCACGCGTCCGTATCTTCACCCTTCATGTGCTTTATGGCAAATACATCTGAGTCGTTGTCCAACTCCACTGTTGAAAAGAACGCAACGGACAACGAATCGGATGATTCGGAAGGTGAAGAGTTTGCTCTAGCCTACCACAGACTTTTGAGGGACTCAAAGAAAGTGGCTAAGCAAAACAAGAGTTTGAGAGGGAGATTGCATGATCTCGAAGAAGAAGCAAAAAGAGCGACTTCTCTCTCAAACGCTCTTGAAGTGGAAAGGGAAAACCTGATAAAGAAAATGCTTCCCTTCAAGAGTCCAATGAGCAACTTGAAAAGGAACATACAAATCTGGTGGATAACGTGAATCACTTTTCAAAGCTCTACAACGAGGCTCGACAGGATAACCTGGAAATGACAAAGACCATTTTCCAACTCAAGAATGACTTACAGCGATTCTCTTCAGGAAGGAGTAAGTTGGATAGACTTCTTGGTCTTGGTCAATCAAATAGGTTCGGCCTCGGATACACTCAAACTGGAAACAGTCCAAGTTCGAGTGAGACAGTTTTTGTGCCTCAGTCGGTATCTCCTCCTCCGACACCGGAATTCAAGACAAACAACGACAACAAACCTACTTCATCCTCTTTGGGATCGTCAAGATCTAAGGTATGTTTTCGTTGTGGTGTTTCAGGGCACATAAGAAGATATTGCAAGACGGGAGTCGAACGCTCATCTCAAGCACCTCTTGCATCAACTACCAAAAAGGCTCCTTTCCGGAAATCAAAGCAAAACTTTTCAAATGAAAAGAGACTTGGTAGTTCACCGCGCAAGACGACTTCATCAAGGAGCAACAATCGTTTTAACAAGACGCTTTCACCTAGGCACAAAACTTCACGACCATTACAGACGCACTCCAAAAAGGTTTGGGTGCGCAAAGGTGAAATTTTCCCTTGTCTTGTTTCCAATATTTCCTTGCATGCATATGATAGCTCGTCTTGGTATCTGGATAGCGGGTGTTCCCGTCACATGACCGGTGACAAAAATAGTTTTCAAAATCTTGAGAAAATCTCCGGAGGACACGTTGTTTTCGGAGACGGTCGATCTTCCAAAATTGTTGGAAAAGGGACGGTAGCTATTCCGGATGGCCCGATTTTGAAAAACGTCTTATTTGTTGATGGCCTTAAGACTAACCTCATAAGCATAAGTCAACTTTGCGACAATGGTTTTTCAGTTAACTTTTCATCGGTTGAATGCGTTGTAACTGATAAGGACCATGCTTTCTTTCTAAAAGGGGTTAGATCTGAAAATAATTGTTATGTTGTTCCTAACAATTTTTCTGAAAATTGTAACTTAGCCGCTTTGAATAATGAAACTCTTTGGCACGAAAGGCTAGGTCACTTAAATTTTAAGGAACTTACTAGAATTTCAAACAAGGACGTGGTCAAGGGGATTCCAAAGCTTTTATTTAAACAAAACGTTGTGTGTGGTGGTTGCCAAAAGGGAAAACAGTCTAGGACTGCACACAAGAACTTGAACCACGTTGGTACAAAACGGCCCTTGGAACTTTTGCACATGGACTTAATGGGGCCGACCCGTCAACCATCTTTGGGAGGTAAATGGTACATCTTTTTATTGGTTGATGATTTCTCTCGGTTTTCATGGGTAGCATTTTTGAGAGAGAAAGCTGATACGTTTGACTCTTTTCATGAGATTTGCCATCGTATTATGATTGAAAAGAATGAAAAGATCATTCGTGTTAGAAGTGATAGGGGTGGAGAATTCATAAATTCAAAATTCATTGACTTTTGTACTTCAAATGGCATTAAACATGAATTCTCGGCACCCTATACACCTCAGCAGAATGGTGTTGTTGAGCGCAAAAACAGGGTTGTTCAAGAGATGGCGCGTGTGATGCTTCATAGCCGGAAATTACCGCTACATTTTTGGGCTGAAGCTGTGAACACCGCTGTCTATGTCATTAACAGAGTGTATTTGCGCCCAGGAACCTTGAATACACCATATGAGCTGTGGTTTTGTAGAAAACCGGATATCAAGTACTTTCGTATCTTCGGGAGTCGATGTTACATCTTACGTGACCGTGAAAATCTTGGAAAGTTCGACTCTCGAAGTGATGAAGGGATCTTTTTGGGTTATTCTACGAATAGCAGAGCATATCGAGTATTTAACATTGAATCTAAGACGATCGTAGAATCTATAAATGTTAAAGTAGATGAAGCTTCTCATTTTGAATCTGAAAAATCTACCCTCGATATCTCTCTAGATGATGATTCTCCTGCTAGTGCATCTTCTCATAATAATACTTCCAATATTAATGATGCATCTAATGGTTCTTCTAGTTTATCTGATGTGCAGGAATCATCTCGTGTACCTCCGAGTACTCCGTTTCAACAAACGCTACGAATCTCCAAGGATCATCCGGAATCGAACATCATTGGAGATCCACAAGAAGGAGTTAGAACTCGAAGGCAGTTGGTTTGCGGATTTGCTTGCTACGTATCTTTAATCGAACCAAAGACAATAGATGAAGCTCTTCAGGATGACTACTGGATTAAAGCAATGCAGGAAGAGCTCCATCAATTTGAGCGAAACAAAGTCTGGGAATTAACGAAGCCTCCAAAGCAACATAATGTGATAGGTACCAAATGGATCTTCAAGAACAAGAAAGATGAAGATGGTACTATCATCAGGAACAAGGCACGACTAGTTGCTCAAGGCTACTCTCAAGTAGAAGGTATAGACTTTGACGAAACTTTCGCCCCTGTAGCTAGACTCGAGTCCATTCGTATATTGTTTGCTATTGCTTGTCATTTTAAAATCAAATTATTTCAAATGGACGTCAAGAGCGCATTTCTAAATGGGTTTTTAAATGAGGAAGTTTATGTAGCTCAACCGAAAGGTTTTGTAGATCATAAACAACCTAACCATGTTTTTCGTTTGAAAAAGGCTCTTTACGGTCTGAAACAAGCACCGCGAGCATGGTACGAAAGGTTAACAAAGCACCTTTTGGAAAAGGGCTATACTCGAGGGGGAGCTGACAGGACTCTCTTTGTGAAGCATTATCAAAATAATTTCATTGTAGCACAAATCTATGTCGATGACATTGTATTTGGTGCAACAAAAGATAATGATGCTTCTAAATTCGCGGAGACCATGGAAAGCGAATTTGAGATGTCCATGATGGGCGAACTGTCTTATTTTCTTGGATTGCAAATTAAACAAAATGATGAAGGTATTCACTTGAGTCAATCCAAGTATGCACTGGAGTTGGTCAAAAAGTTTGATCTAGAAAATTGTAAAGTTTTTCCAACTCCAATGGGAACTAGCCACAAGGGACTTGGAAGTGAATCACATAGTGAGAATGTAGACGAGAAACTGTATAGAAGTATGATTGGAAGTCTACTTTACCTCACGGCTAGTCGCCCGGATATATCCTTTAGTGTTGGGATTTGCGCGAGATATCAATCAGCACCAAAGGAGGTTCACCTGAAAGCGGTGAAACGGATCATCCGGTACATCAAAGGATCAATTAATTTCGGAATTTGGTATCCTATGGGAACAAGTCTGGACATTGTTGGATACTCAGATGCCGATTGGGCAGGATCAGTGGATGATCGGAAAAGCACGAGTGGTGCATGCTTCTATCTTGGCCATTGCCTTGTTGCATGGCACAGTAAAAAGCAGAATTGCATAGCACTCTCGACTGCCGAAGCGGAATACATTTCAGCTGGAAGTTGCTCAACTCAACTCATTTGGATGAAAAGCGTATTGAGTGACTTCCGCATTTCAGCATCTTCGGTAACAATTCTTTGTGACAACACAAGTGCAATTAACATTTCTAAAAATCCTGTGTTGCACTCTAGAACAAAACATATTGAACTTAGATATCATTTTCTTAGAGAGCTAGTTGAATCAAATACTCTTCAACTTTCATATATTTCAACTGAGGATCAATTAGCTGACATTCTAACAAAACCTTTGGATCAAAAACGTTTTATTCATTTACGAAAAGCAATTGGGATGCTTTCCTTGAAATAATCTTCTTTTTGAAATCTTTGCTTAGGATAGGTTTTGTATTTGTTTTTGTTTTGTTCTTTATCTATGTTTGTACATAGGACATTAATTGAGCATAGATCATAATTGACTTTAATTGCATCTTTTCGCACATTTAGAAATTTATTATGCTTTTGCCATCATAATATTTCACTATTGCAATGATCATTTATGTTAATTAAATCATCTTCTAAAGTGATCAAAGTCAATTTCTCTCTCAATGATCTCTTGGTATAGTCATTATCTTATTTGACTGTTTAGTCGAGTATGAAATCGAGATCAATTTTTGGTTGAATACTTTATATTTTAAATAATTGATAGCCAATTGAGGGGGAGTCAAAGATAATGTAAAATGCTCAAAAGATGTGGAAAGAGTTACATCCCAATGAGGAGTGTGAAAACTACCACCACATGGAGGAAAGAGCTACCACCTCGGTCGTCCGAGTACTGTGTGCAGCTACCACATGTATACCAAGCATGGTTGTTCAAATTTTTGATTAAGTAAAATGCATGTTGAAATACTTGACTCTGTCAAATTTCAAGGTTGGTATAAGGTGGGTTTTTAAAGAAAGATGCTCAAAGAGCCACTCTCTTCAACAGATTGTCTAGAAATATTATCTACTATATTTGGGATTTCAAACATCTATTGATCTTTGTATTTCATTTTCTTTACTGAATTGATGATTTGATAAAGACATTACTCATAAGATCAAGTTAGATGTGATTGAAGGTGTTCAACTTTAAGGGATTTAATTTTTGTAAATTTTCGTTTCATTTTTGGATATTATTGATAGATTTGGCATAATCTAATTCTTGTTGTATGAAACGATGATTTTTGTTTAAAGTTGATACACATTTGTGCTTACAATCTTTTTCTGGATTTTCCTGAATTTCTCTGAAATTTTCTAAAGAAAAAGTTGGGGCTGATCCGGATCGGGCTAGATGATCCGGATCCCGAACGCAGGAATTCTTCTGCGGGCTGACGATCCGGATTGTATCTGCCGATCCGGATCCCGAACGCAGTTTCTTACTGCGGGTAGCCGATCCGGATCGCAGTTATGAACTGATCCGGATCGCGGCTAGGTTTTATAAGGAACGAAAGGGGTTTTTGATTTCTTTACTCCAATCTTTTGTTCCGAAGTTTCCAGAGCCTCTCTCTCTAGATTTCATCCTCCTTGGAAGCTTTCTAACTCAAGTTCTTCTGTTCCAAGTAAGTTTTATTGATCAAAATCTCGGTTTTTCACCGTTTTTCTCTTTTCCTCCTCAAACGTACGAAATTCTTGGATTAACTTTGTTTGTGGATGGTTTTTGATCAAATTTCTTTTGAAATAAGAACTCTGGGTTGTTTAGTTTTGATTATATGCTAGGTTTTCTCCTGATTAACGGATTTTTAGGCTTCGATTTCTAAAATTTCGGTTTTAGGGCATATAATAAGGATTTTCGAAAATCATGCAATTGATCTATCTTTAAAAGTCCTTTTTGCAAAACTAACTTGATTCTTAGTCTCTCTACTTGATAATGATTCTTCGGATACAATTTTTGAAAACTAAGAATTTTTGTGTTCTTGAGTTGGTTTTCACAGGACACCTTCTTAACTCAAGCACTTTGATCAATGGCACTTAATTCAATGAGTTTCTCTTGGTTAATCCTTCTCCTGGCTTCAATGATGCACACAAGTACATCTGTTAAAAGGGAACCAGATGATTCAACTCAAAACAAGACGAAAAATGCAGAGGAAGACAGCTCAGACTATGATGATGAAGAATGGGATGAATTCTTCAAAGATGTTCAACAGAAAATTGATGAGGAAAACAGGAAATCTGTCAAGGGCAAAAGGCTAATGAAATCTGCATCAACAACTAAGCAATATACGAGACGGAAGACTGTCCAATGGAGTGAAAATCAGCCTAGTAGGCCTCTCACCAGAGCTCGCTCACTCTCTGGAATTCTACAAACTGAATCTCCATGGGTTACGGGACCGGATGCCCCATCTGCATCTACACAGCATCCATCACACACGAAGAGACAGGCTACAGACGCTGATGTGTTGAAATCGCTTCGACAGGAACAACAAAGACTGTCTGCTGAACAAGAAAGAATGTCGAAGGAACTTCAGCAACTTTCCTCTAAACAGAAGAAGATCAAGAAGAAGTGCTCAACTATTTCGACAATGCTTAAAGGGATTTTGAGCAAGCTCAGTTGTACCAGCTCCGACTCCTCCGACTGAACTGCACCTTCCTTTTCTTCTTTTTGTGCAGGATTTTGATTTTAAGTTTTAGTCTTATACTTACTTTTAGCTTAGTTCTCAGGTTTTACGTTTTATTGGAACTTTTTAACTCTCCTAACATTTCGTAGTCTTAACTACATTTTGGCTTTGTTTTGTGACAAAAAGGGGGAGAGAGTTGTTGAGAACTTTGAACAATGATGATGATGTGAATGAACATCAAGGTAAGGAACTTGAACAATTTTTGAAATCTTTAACTCTCCTTAAATTTTTGTGTTTTTGGCTAATTTTGTGACAAAAAGGGGGAGAGAGTTTATAGAGAACTTGAACAATGATTGATTGAACATGATGATGTGTTGGAACATCAAAGGTAAGTAGAACTTCAACTTTTGGTTTTTCCATTTGTTTGAATGCATGCCTCGACTAACTATTTGCTAACTATTTGGGCATGTAATATAACTAACAAGTTGTTGTTCACTAACAAGTTTGTGACACTTGATTTTTGATTGCATAGAAGATATGTTGGTTCTTAACTCTGATCAATTACATATCTATATATATATAAGTTTGTCACAAACATGTTCATGACATTTGGTTTTTATGTGCAAAGAAGATATGTTGGTTTTTTTTTTTTTAACTATGATCTGTTTACATATCTGAATATAAATGTCATGGTAAGTATAAATGAGTTTAAACTTCATCTCTGTTTGTGGTTTTTGAATGATACAAAATTCTTGAGGTATCTAACGATTTCTTTTGTCAAGAATGATTTCTTTTTGCAGAGAGTACAGATGTCTAAGTCTAGAGTCTGTTTTAGGAGTTTAACTCATGTATTGTATTTTGGATCTCCATTGTAAATTTTTGTTGTATGGTGATAGCAACAAAAATATCTTTTTGAATTTTCTTTAGTGGATCTATGTTTTGTCACGAAACCGCCAAAGGGGGAGATTGTTACGGAATTTGAGTTGGCGTAGTTTCGTGAAAGTTTCAAGTCCTGAAGATTGAAGGTGAAGAAAAGTTGAATCATTTAACTCAATCTCAAGAAAGAAGAATTCAAAAGGATCAGGTATGTTTAACTAAAGAATTTGTGTGATCCGAATACTTCTTGTAGTGTAGAAACACTTGGAAGAATCTTTCATTGCATAAAAATCAAAAACTGGACTTGGGACATGTTCAGGATCCGGATCAGGTTGTTCGATCCGGATCCCGAAGGTGGTTCGTTCATACATCGTCGCAATCCGGATCGTAGTCTCTTGATCCGGATCCCGAACGTTGATGTTTGGTGAACTGTATGAACGATCCGGATCGTAGTCACATGATCCGGATCCCGAACCTTCGTTTTTCTGGAATTGGCTGTTTTGTTATGACGATCCGGATCCTAGTTATCACGATCCGGATCGCCGTCCGTAAAAATCCAGAAATGGCAGGTTTTTGATTCTTATCTCCTTCCTAGGGTTTCTAACCTATAAATACACCCTATGACTCCTTTTCTAGGGTGAATCCACATAGCCGTCATTTTCTTGTATCATCTTATACGGCTATAGATCCACATATAGAGAAGAAAGGAAATCATTAGAGAATACTCTATGTTTCTTCATCTATATTGATTAGTTTGATTCTAGGTTTTCATACTCACATCTTGAGTTGAATCAAACTAATGAATACTTAGATGGTATTTCCGATCTATCTTTGATCTAAGTATTCGGCGGATCATCACCACCCAAAAACAACGATTTACCCCAAAAATCGGCGCGTGGATTCGCGTGTCCTTGTGGATTCAAGGTTCAACCGCTCTCGTGGATTCGGAGCGAGGCACGTTCGTGGATTCGAACGGTGCTATTGGGTGAAGACCGTGGATTCGGTCGGACGTCGTGGATTCGACGTTGGACGCCGTGGATTCGGCGTTGGGCGCAGATCGTGGATTCGAGAAGCGTCGGAGCGAGCGGAGAAGATCCTCTAGGAGCGTATGGAAAAGGTTGAGTCGTAAGTGTGTACGGTAAATCACCTTGTACGTGTTTCAATTCTAGTGGATTTCTGCCGTGTTATCGGTCCCGTGGTTTTTTACTCCGGTAATGGAGTTTTCCACGTAAAAATCTTGCGTGTTATTTTATTTTCCGCATTGGGTTTTATCGCAACGATTTTTGGATTGTTTATACGTTTACACCTATTCACCCCCCTCTAGGTGTTTCTTCCCCTATTTAGATCCGTATTATATACGACCCAACAACTTGCTACAAGTTTATAAGAGTTCACCATTCCAACATCCATCAGAAACCATAGAAACGTATCACAGTCTAACTAACCATAGTAATCAAATAACCACAAGTAAAAATAAAAGACGTATCGTCTACTAGCCCTCATGGCTAGTGCTCTCTAATCGATGCCTCACCGTCGTCCCGAGTTCGACCTCTACTCGAACCTGTCACAGTGTGGGTTGTCAGTGACTGATAAAGTAGAAAGATATATATGTTAATGCAAGAATAGAAAGAACACACCGAACAACCGAAGCATTTACTTTTCCCCCTCCCCCTCTCAGGTGTCGCTAAATCCCCATCGAAGAGCTCACTAGGCACCTACCCCAGCTTTCAAAATAATTTGGGCCCCAACCCCAATGCCGTACTCATTTTCTTGGTGCCTCCAACCCCTCCACTGCCCAAGTAGCAGTCGCCTCTCCTTGAGGGGCCCCCACTAACCTCTCCTTGTGGGGTACATGGGTAAATGACTTACCATCTTTCCGAAAAAATACACCCTGTGCAGTGGCCAAACTGTCGGTGTGCGTGTAAATAACATGAGTATAAAAATAGCCTTGCGACCTCAGCCGCTTTAGTCAGAAAAGTGTATCGACCCTGCGACCGCAGCCGCTTTGATTAACATAATTAAAGGGATTCACATGCTATGGGGTTAGTCAATTTACCAATATGTCTACTTTATCAAAACAAATATTCCGGAACGACACCACGCCGGTATTAACCACACCTACCCCCTCGATCGTGCGAAAACTGCGTTCCGGAGACCGGACCATGCTCTCTGTCGACGCCCGGACCTAGAAGTAGTCCCCAAAAGAGCCGCGGTCAGATCAGAAGAATAATAATAGACAAACCGAGTCTAAACACTTAAAAACACTAATGACAACTTGACCAGGCGGGGTCGCTCACGTACGTCGAGCGACGCGCCGCCTACCCTTTCCTGCGGCGTTGCGGTCGAACGACCACGCGGGCCCCAGCCCCGCGTGGCACCTGCTACGACCGCGCGGGCCCCAGCCCCACGCGGCGCAAGCCACGGCCGTGCGGGCACCAACCCCGCACGGCACACTCCGCGATCGTGCGGTCTTAGGCTCACATGGCGCAAACCGCGGCCACGCGGGTACCGCCCCCGTGCGGCACTTGCTGCGGCCGCCGCCACCGCCGCCGCCGCATGCAGCCGCGGCCCCGCGGCATGTGCCCCGCGCGGCGCGTGCTGCCGCCGCCGCACGGCACCTGCCCGCGCGGCTTGCAGCTGTCACGCCCCGGCGTCGAAACTGCGGCCCGGGCTCGCCAACAGATCCGTCGCCCATACGGAAACCCCGTATAGACGAAGCGACTAACCTGCAAAAGAATCAACTACACTATACAAATATCAGAGCTGAGAAGTAAAGTACTGTAAAACTAAAATCTACCACTGTACAACTGGAAATAAAATAATATCCATCTCCCAAATACGATCGTATGAAAAGTCCTCTGATACAAAAACTCAAAAGGGAGATATCTCCAATATATACCTCAGTGTACAAGCTCTCAATACAAAAATGTCCTCACTACATCAGTCTCTCAACTGTAAAATGGAATACAACTCTAAACCTCACAACAAAGGTCTCTCAACAGAGGGAAAAGAAGTAACCTAATCTACTGAAGCTCTCCTCTAAAGGGGTACTGCTACACTCCAACGACGGGTCGGGAACTAGCTCGCGAGTCCCTCGCCACGGTCGGAAGTATCAGCAACGGGAGCAACAGGAACAGGAGAAGAAGTCCCTGGGGAAAAAGACACCACGACGGGTGTGAGAACTACATCCCACAGTAGCTCTCAGTGGGTGCCGCCAACAAGCCCGACGGTCTGCCCAGTAAGTCTACTAGAGGCATAAGATAACAGTGCGATGAAATCTGAACAAGAAAAGCTAGAGCTACTCTACAGCTACCATGCCTCTATCTAGATGCTCAAGAAGTGGAACAGATGATAATATGATGCGTCTACTAACTCTCAAGTATAGTCACCCAATCTACACTGACTGCCACCTCGGGTCCAGTCAAGCCTGCGCCTACCTACTGCCGTTACATCCCGGAGGACCGGACTGACGTAGGGCGTCCATACGGACTAACTCACCCCTCGCGCTAAACTGCCTCAACAGGCCAAACATCGCATCCACTGCGGCATCTCAAGGGGCGCGACCCCAACTGAGAAAAACGGCGCGGCATAGAGTTTCGAACATTGGCACGTGCAGGCTATAGTCAAAATCCACGCTCACTCACAGAACGGAAGGACCCAAGATCCTCAAATATCTCGCACCACAGTCGGAGCACTCTCGACGACTCAGCTGATCAGCTCACACGAAACCCAAGACTCTAGCAACACCACAACTCATAGCACAAAACACACTGGCTGGAGATACTCTACAGCCAGGATCGACCCCCAACTCAGCGCTAACAACACTGGTCGGACAACCCTCAACGACCTGGGATCACCGTCAACCCCGACGGTTCCCAACAACACTGACCGGAAGATACTCGACGGCCCGAGACTACCGTCTACTCAATGGCTCCCCACGACACTAGCACAATCTAAACCCAGCTACCAGACTACACCCTGCCCCTAGGCACGAGTGCAACAATGTCCCACCGAAACCTGACCCCTCGGCCCACTACCCGGGCGAGGCAACACTAAGTCCAGGAAGGATGCACAGTGTGGGAAGTCTAAAGCATGAAAGAACCTAGCCCAAGTGAAGGTTTTCTACTGGTCTGGTTAAACATGCAGCATATGACGGGGTGCTAGGTCAAGTTCCAATGATAGCATTAAGTAAACTAAATCATGAGCAGGGAACGTCAAGGATAAAAACACCGAAACTAAGCAACATAAGCCTCATTTCCCTAAACATGTTCTCAACGAGCATAAGTAAAAACAAACATCGAACATATAATATCTCGAAGATATCTACTGTGTACCCTGAAACATGAAAGCCTCAATCCACATGAACTAAATCATTCTTATGCTCGCCTCTCAAGGCTATAGTCTGTACTACGAATTATGCATGTTCTCAAGTTATCAGATATGAATATACTATCTCGCAAGTTTCCATCAGGCATATCTCAATATCATATAACACAATTCCTTGAACCAATGTCATCACCAAACTTGCATTTCAATCAGATATTGGTACACTAAACATGCATGCATTCTAATACATAGAATTAGAGAACCGTCCACCGGTTCTGGAGATGAAACACCCACCTGAAGCGCTTTCCGTAGGCAAAGCTGAAGTCGGTGAAGTGTGAAGATGCGCAGAGTCCAAAATCTGCCAGAACTGCACCCTCGGTACAAGTCGCGCAAGCCTCGGCTCCAAACAGCTGAACACATCCGGAATTCACTATCTCCAATGTTCTCCAGTTCCCACAGGTTCAGAAACAGTCGTGAACCCTCCTGGGTACAACAATAAGGTCCAGGATTACATTTTTATTCTAAAATATCCAAGTACACACAGTATGAAAAAAATCAGTCCCAAAGATGTAATTATTTCACCTGCAGCGAGAACTCAGAAAAATCCAACATAAATACTGGTGCGTTCCTCGCGTCGCTACCTTCGAAACGAGTACCTGCACAACCAATCCCGAGCACCGTAGACCAAGTTACAAATTCCACAACACAGGGTGCGCAAAACCACACAACCACATAACTGTAAAACTCTGTACAGTAAAGGGGAAGAAGCACACCTTCGGACAAGCCTCATAAAAATCCAATAAAAATACGGGGACAATCCTCGTGTCGAGTAGATGAAAAGAGTCCAAAGGTTCGACTCCATCCGATGTCCGGTTGCAGAGATAAAAAATTCGGCAAGGTGTCGCTGTCCAGAATTCCTCACAGAAATGGGGTCCCAAATATATAGAAATTTACCAGATTCGAAGCAAGATTTAGCCTTTCCCTTCAATATAAAAGATGTAGGACTCTGAGTCTTGATGAATTCCGCGCAAAAATCATCTTAAAATTCCACTTCTTCAGCCCTAGGGAGCAAAAACACTGAGCATTGCTCAAAACCACATCCAGAATCTCAGCTGTACACAACAATCCCAAAGATGGCTTAATTTACCTTAGAGTCCAAATTGAAAGTTCCACAAAATACGAAAATTGTATCTCTGTAAGTCCTGGAAATTTACCAACAAAAATCAACTTAAAATTCCATTTATACATCCCAGGGGAGTAAAAATACTAACCTCTGCTCGAAATCCTCCACAGAAAATAAGTATCTCAAAGATTGCTATATTTACCTTGTTTAGAGCTTCAATTAGGTCTTCTCCTCAATACCAAAGTTGTAGATCATGAAGTTGTGAGAAGAACCACGCAAGAATCATCCCAAAATTCCATTTCTACACTTCTGGAGACCTCCTGGAAGAAAAAACGATGAAGTGGAATCCGAAACCAGCAAACTTCAAGCTCCACACAAAAATGCTAAAAGATGGTATTTTCCCTTGATAATTGCTGGAGAAGAAGATAACCCCATAGGAGAATTTTTGATGCAAAAATTCCCTTTTTACAGCTCTCAAAAAGCCTTCCAATTGATCGAGAAACCCCTCCAAACCATCAGCCTTACCTCAAAAACTCCCTTTCACAACGAATCCCTTGCACCCGATCCGGTGCAAGGCGGGTCGGACCCCAACCGTCCGACCGACCACACGTCGCGAGGGCGAGGCGCCAGCGCACTCTGCCCATGCGCGGGCGCGCGCCACGCGTGCGCGTGCATGCGCGGCGCACGGCTGCGCAGTGCACCGCGCGTGCACCGGCCGCCCGCGCCGCCTCCTGCACCGGGTGTACGCCCACCCCGTGCACCGCACTGCACCAACCGGTCCATGGGCCGTGAGCCAGCCGCCGCGAGCCCGGTCCACCATTCCAACAACACCAAAAACCTTATTTTAAGCCCAAAAAGTCCAGAAAGAGTGTAATTCGCACCGTTTTTCACGCCGAGTCCAATTTTAATATCCATTGTGCGCAAAAACACCTCTAAGCATCTGACTGGATCATCAGACTACTCTCGTGATCCATTTAACACACCGGGTCCATCACAAAGTCCAAATAGTGCACCAATACCACCGACACGCCACATAGGCCTCCAGAAGCTGCAGATGCAACAGTAGTCTAACAGTGGGAATTCGGGTCTTCACATCCTCCCCCACTAAAAGAATGTTTCGTCCTCGAAACTAGATCAAGACCATCAGGAGTCACAAATAGCACGGGTAGGTATCCAACAATAACGCCTCCAGCTCCCCAAACACCACTCACTCCCCGTGATTACTTCTCAATAACAACAACAACAACAACATGTACGGCATGGCCCGATGCACAATTCTCTCATCTCTCAAACCAGAAATCGCAACGGGCGTCCCTCGTACTCCAACAATCACAGATCTCAAAGGGGCAAGTCAATCACGGGCGAGGGATCCAAAAACACATAACTCCTGAGCTGAGACGTGAAATACCAGAGGGGCTCCAATAAAAGCTGGGAAAAAAGAAAATAACCACATCCTGGTGCCAATCTCAACAAGGCGACCCGAAGCATACCCACACAATCATCCAATAAGGAAAAGAATCCAATAAGATGGGGTCTTCACTCGGTTACTACCCGATACAAAACCACCCGAGTGGACTACTCAACCGCAGGCTACCCTCAAAAGGGATCCTCAAGAGACACAATCTCATGCCACAGTTGGACACTCAACATGCCAACGAAACCCCAACGGACCCACGGGTCGAAGTCGATCCCTCAACTAGTAAAGAACACCCGGACGGTGACCAAACCGTCGGTGAACGGGACTGAAAACTAGCTCGGAAGGCGATCATAATGTTGATGCCCAACTCGCTGTCAAAAGTCCGAACCATCAACGACAATCCGCGTACATCCCGCTCAAGATGCTGAAAGCCGTAGTCACCACTGGTGCCGCATGGTAGAAACTATAAACTGAAGCTGAAATCTTAATCTATAATATAGCATAGAACAGGGATGCTGAGTAACCAGAACTGGTAGCCAAACAGGCATGGCCTACGCCCAGGTATATCAATCAAAGCTGGAAATAATAGGCGTACTGAAAGGCTCAACTGTGGGATCCAAGCTGCCTGCAAAACAGCGGTTCGTCCTGCCTCAATACTCTTAGGGTTAGACTGATGAAGCGCGGACCGAAAATAAACCCACGGTACTCCACAGCCACTATGGGGGCATCACTTTAACTCGCAAATCCATCTCCCAACACTGGAAATACTAACATTGGCGCTGGTATCAGTCTCATTATCCATTGGCCATGCTCTCCCGGCACTGTCAAGTCCAAGAAGCTCCTCACCTCAAGAATAATGTTGGTCTCAGCTAATCTTGAATATCATCCATTCGGTCGGGTTCCACCGCCGCTCCAACGGCTAGAATAAGGTGACCCAAGAAGATACGCTTCTGAAGCTAAAACTTGTATCTCAATAACTTGGCATACAGCTTCATCCAGACAGGCATGGTAGCACATCCACAAGTGCTCCATGTACTCCAAGTCGCTCAGGGAGTAAATCATAATATCCTTGGGGAACACCACTCCCAATTCGTCCAAGTACAACTGGGACACACAATTCCTCAAATCATAAGAGCGGCAGGGCATTAGTCAGTCCATTTGGCCTCACTATGAGCTCATAATGCCCCTGCCGGATCCTGAATGCCCTCTAGGCAAAGTCCTCGGCTGTCTGATTCCAAGTAGGTGCTCACATCATACCCTAACTGCCGGGGTATAACCCATCAAAAGGTCCTATATACCACCCGGACTTGTCTACACTCGAACCATAAAAGGTCCCTCACCGTCGTGTATCAACGACGTGGCACTAGGTCAAACAGACCCCTCGATCCATCAGATCCTGCAACTGCGCCATCAGCTCTCCCACCTCTACAGGCGATATCCAATGAGGTGCTGTCGAGGGTGGCGCGGTCCCCCGAACCACGTCAAACGCAATTTCTATTTCCCTAACCGACGGCATTATCAACTGCATAGGTGAAATCACACCCGGGATTTCGTGGGCAACAGAGATATCCTTGGGTCCCGGTGCCGCCGTAAGCAACTCCCGCACAGTCGCTATAACCTGTGTGCCCTAACACTCTCAACCACCAAGCCTCCTCCCGTCTGCCTCGCAGAAGGTCAAAATCCGATCTCCCAGCAGTCAAACATCTTGTGGCACTAAGCCAACCAAAACCCAAGCACTAGGTCAAACACCGAATTGCCACAATTTCCACTAAGTCTGCCGATACAACTCACGATCTCAACTGCATTGGACATAATCCACAAGTGCCCCTCCATATGCACAACACCAACAGAAAGCTGTACCTCTAGTGCACGTGGTAACAAATCTGCCTCTAGTCCATGCAGGAATGCAACCTACTCTAACTTCGACTGCTGTGATGAATTCACACCTGCGACAACCCGATCCGCTGCTGTGGCGCCCTCCAACCGGCGGCACAGGTTCATTCACTCAAAGCAAGTGGTTGTCGCTCAATTGCAAGGAAAATCAGGACTATTCACATAGGGAGCACGACCTCTGTCCCTGCTCCCACTGAGGTGACGAATAAGGTCCTCCACAGATAACACATCCACGCTACCGCGGCGCCACTCTGATACAGATACTGATGCTGCCATCGGGGTCCACCCGATATCTGGCCTCTCGGGGGTCTACACCTCTTGGGAAGAAAACTAGAATGCCACTGCCGGTCGGTCTGTCCTCCACCACCCGGCGCCAAGCGCCTAAGTTCAGAAATCGCCTCTGGCGGCAGATCCCTATCCAAAGGAACTACAGCGCCACGCTCCACACACACGCCTATTCCAACAAGGCGTTAAAACCTGTAACAGAGGGACTGAAAAACCACAAGGTATCCTGGCGCAATCTACTCCCAGTCTCACACCTCCTATGCGCCTCGCCCCTCGAAAGCTGGAGCGCGCAGTTCAACAACTGCAAAACTCTCTAGCACGGGCTCTCAATTGATCACTCCATCACCACCAACCATGACTCTGCCTCCAAGGGCTCCAAACTCAATCTTATGAGTCGGGGTGGTTCATCTGCCAAATCTGGCTCAATAGCTCGATCACCTCCCGCCGTTCCTCTGCCGTCAACTATCCACCCTGCCTCGGCGCCTCGACACTAAACATTGGCACAGAGGGGGTTACTCAGTGCTCTGACAACTGAGTCACCAAGACCAGCTGCTCACTCTGCCGCTGATAAGCCTCTGACAATCCTGTCATCTGGGTCCAGAATTCTCTGACCTCAATCCAGGTATCCGGCCCAAAACCAACCGCTCAAGCTCAACTGCTATGACAGGATGCACACGGGTCAAAACCCAGCGTCGGGGAGGCACCGCTCACCACGACGAGCCACAAAACAGCACACAAAAGCCACTCGACCCAATCCAGCGAAAGTCTAGAGCATGTCACCCGTTCCATAGCATTATGTTGTCTGCAGCCAACATAATCACTTAGGAGAATAAACACGCCAATCACTCCTCCCGTCCCGTGGGAGGGGTATAAAACTCAATCATGACTCTCGCTAAAAGTCACGACTCTCACGAAGTCAACCAAGGGTCAAACCATAAGCCTAGGGTTTCTAAGTCTACCATGACCTACAACCTAGGCTCTGATACCACTCTAATCTGTCACGCCCCGGCGTCGAAACTGCGACCCGGGCTCGCCAACAGATCCGCCGCCCATACGGAAACCCCGTATAGACGAAGCGACTAACCTGCAAAAGAATCAACTACACTATACAAATATCAGAGCTGAGAAGTAAAGTACTATAAAACTAAAATCAACCACTGTACAACTGGAAATAAAATAATATCCATCTCCCAAATACGATCGTATGAAAAGTCCTCTGATACAAAAACTCAAAAGGGAGATATCTCCAATATATAACTCAGTGTACAAGCTCTCAATACAAAAGTGTCCTCACTACATCAGTCTCTCAACTGTAAAATAGAATACAACTCTAAACCTCACAACAAAGGTCTCTCAACAGAGGGAAAAGAAGTAACCTAATCTACTGAAGCTCTCCTCTAAAGGGGTACCGCTACACTCCAACGACGGGTAGGGAACTAGCTCGCGACTCCCTCGCCACGGTCGGAAGTATCAGCAACGGGAGTAACAGGAACAGGAGAAGAAGTCCCTGGGGAAAAAGACACCACGACGGGTGTGAGAACTACATCCCACATTAGCTCTCAGTGGGTGCCGCCAACAAGCCCGACGGTCTGCCCACTAAGTCTACTAGAGGCATAAGATAACAGTGCGATGAAATCTGAACAAGAAAAGCTAGAGCTACTCTACAGCTACCATGCCTCTATCTAGATGCTCAAGAAGTGGAACAGACGATAATATGATGCGTCTACTAACTCTCAAGTATAGTCACCCAATCTACACTGACTGCCACCTCGGGTCCAGTCAAGCCTGCGCCTACCTACTGCCGTTACATCCCGGAGGACCGGACTGACGTAGGGCGTCCATACGGACTAACTCACCCCTCGCGCTAAACTGCCTCAACAGGCCAAACATCGCATCCACTGCGGCATCTCAAGGGGCACGACCCCAACTGAGGAAAACGGCGCGGCATAGAGTTTCGAACATTGGCACGTGTAGGCTATAGTCAAAATCCACGCTCACTCACAGAACGGAAGGACCCAAGATCCTCAAATATCTCGCACCACAGTCGGAGCACTCTCGACGACTCAGCTGATCAGCTCACACGAAACCCAAGACTCTAGCAACACCACAACTCATAGCACAAAACACACTGGCTGGAGATACTCCACAGCCAGGATCGACCCCCAACTCAGGGCTAACAACACTGGTCGGACAACCCTCAACGACCTGGGACCACCGTCAACCCCGACGGTTCCCAACAACACTGACCGGAAGATACTCGACGGCCCGGGACTACCGTCTACTCAACGGCTCCCCACGACACTAGCACAATCTAAACCCAGCTACCAGACTACACCCTGCCCCTAGGCACGAGTGCAATAATGTCCCACCAAAACCTGACCCCTCGGCCCACTACCCGGGCGAGGCAACACTAAGTCCAGGAAGGATGCACAGTCTGGGAAGTCTAAAGCATGAAAGAACCTTGCCCAAGTGAAGGTTTTCTACTGGTCTGGTTAAACATGCAGCATATGACGGGGTGCTAGATCAAGTTCCAATGATAGCATTAAGTAAACTAAATCATGAGCAGGGAACATCAAGGATAAAAACACCGAAACTAAGCAACATAAGCCTCATCTCCCTAAACATGTTCTCAACGAGCATAAGTAAAAACAAACATCGAACATATAATATCTCGAAGATATCTACTGTGTACCCTGAAACATGAAAGCCTCAATCCACATGAACTAAATCATTCTTATGCTCGCCTCTCAAGGCTATAGACTGTACTACGAATTATGCATGTTCTCAAGTTATCAGATATGAATATACTATCTCGCAAGTTTCCATCGGGCATATCTCAATATCATATAACACAATTCCTTGAACCAATGTCATCACCAAACTTGCATTTCAATCAGATATTGGTACACTAAACATGCATGCATTCTAATACATAGAATTAGAGAACCGTCCACCGGTTCTGGAGATGAAACACCCACCTGAAGCGCTTTCCGCAGGCAAAGCTGAAGTCGGTGAAGTGTGAAGACGCGCAGAGTCCAAAATTTGCCAGAACTGCACCCTCGGTACAAGTCGTGCAAGCCTCGGCTCCAAACAGCTGAACACATCCGGAATTCACTATCTCCAATGTTCTCCAGTTCCCACAGGTTCAGAAACAGTCGTGAACCCTCCTGGGTACAACAATGAGGTCCATGATTACATTTTTATTCTAAAATATCCAAGTACACACAGTCTGAAAAAAATCAGTCCCAAAGATGTAATTATTTCACCTGCAGCGAGAACTTAGAAAAATCCAACATAAATACTGGTGCGTTCCTCGCGTCGCTACCTTCGAAACGAGTACCTGCACAACCAATCCCGAGCACCGTAGACCGAGTTACAAATTCCACAACACAGGGTGCGCAAAACCACACAACCACATAACTGTAAAACTCTGTACAGTAAAGGGGAAGAAGCACACCTTCGGACAAGCCTCATAAAAATCCAATAAAAATACGGGGACAATCCTCGCATCGAGTAGATGAAAAGAGTCCAAAGGTTCGACTCCATCCGATGTCCGGTTGCAGAGATAAAAAATCCGGCATGGTGTCGCTGTCCAGAATTCCTCACAGAAATGGGGTCCCAAAGATATAGCAATTTACCAGATTTGAAGCAAGATTTAGCCTTTCCCTTCAATATGAAAGATGTAGGTCTCTGAGTCCTGATGAATTCCCCGCAAAATTGAGCTTAAAATTCCACTTCTTCAGCCCTAGGGAGCAAAAACAATGAGCATTTCTCAAAACCACATCCAGAATCTCAGCTATACACAACAATCCCAAAGATGGCTTAATTTACCTAACTTAGAGTCCAAATTGAAAGTTCCACAAAATACTAAAATTGTATCTCTGTAAGTCCTGGAAATTTACCAACAAAAATCAACTTAAAATTCCATTTATACGTCCCAGGGGAGTAAATATACTAACCTCTGCTCGAAATCCTCCACAGAAAATAAGTGTCTCAAAGATTGCTATATTTACCTTGTTTAGAGCTTCAATTAGGTCTTCTCCTCAATACCAAAGTTGTAGACCATGAAGTTGTGAGAAGAACCACGCAAGAATCATCCCAAAATTCTATTTCTACACTTATGGAGACCTCCTGGAAGAAAAAACGACGAAGTGGAATCCGAAACCAGCAAACTTCAAGCTACACACAAAAATGCTAAAAGATGGTATTTTCCGTTGATAATTGCTGGAGAAGAAGATAACCCCATAGGAGAATTTTTGATGCAAAAATTCCCTTTTTACAGCTCTCAAAAAGCCTTCCAATTGATCAAGAAACCCCTCCAAACCATCAGCCTTACCTCAAAAACTCCCTTTCACAACGAATCCCTTGCACCCGATCCGGTGCAAGGCGGGTCGGACCCCAACCGTCCGACCGACCACACGTCGCGAGGGCGAGGCGCCAGCGCACTCTGCCCATGTGCGGGCGCGCGCCACGCGTGCGCGTGCATGCGCGGCACACGGCTGCGCGGTGCACCGCGCGTGCACCGGCCGCCCGCGCCGCCTCCTGCACCGGGTGTACGCCCACCCCGTGCACCGCGCTGCACCAACCGGTCCATGGGCCGTGAGCCAGCCGCCGCGAGCCCGGTCCACCATTCCAGCAACACCAAAAACCTTATTTTAAGCCCAAAAAGTCCAGAAAGAGTGTAATTCGCACCGTTTTTCGCGCTGAGTCCAATTTTAATATCCATTGTGCGCAAAAACACCTCTAAGCATCCGACGGGATCATCAGACTACTCTCGTGATCCATTTAACACACCGGGTCCATCAAAAAGTCCAAATGGTGCACCAATACCACCGACACGCCACATAGGCCTCCAGAAGCTGCAGATGCAACAGTAGTCTAACAGTGGTAATTCGGGTCTTCACAGCAGCCGTGGCCGCATGCAGCCGCGGCCGCGCGGGCATGTGCCCCGCGCGGCGCGTGCTGCCTGTCACGCCCCAGGTGTAAACCAGAACCCGGGCCCGTCTACAGATCTGCCGTGCACACGGTATTTCCCGTGTACACGAAGCGCCAGTAACCTGCTCAGATATAAGAAATAACAATAATGAGCAGAAAGCAGAGCTGAACTAAAGACTAATACATCTCAGACTTAAGCTGGAAATAAAATACAACACATCTGTAATAATGATACATCTGTCTCTCCTAGCTCACCCAAAATAAATACAACCTGCTGGCAAAAGCCAGTCCCAAAAGCAAAAGTACAACCGTCTGAGGAAACATGGGTACACCAACAGTCCGGCTAACACGCTCATCCTGCCTCGGGATCTATCTACTCAGCCGTCCTCTCTCCTCGCCCCGCCACTGTAAGCCCAGTAGCACCCGCAAAAGACACTGCAAAACAAGGGAGAAGAAAAGGAGAAAGAAGAATGGGGGTGAGAACTACTAGTAAACCAGTAGCCTCCCCTAGTGGGTAAAACCTCAAACTCTGACACGCCCACTAGGTCTACCAGAGGCAAAAGAAATAATGGTGGTATGCTATGAGTATGACTACTGATGAAAAGCTACCACTAGTATGCCTCTAAATACTGAGCTAAAAGAATAGCTGAATGTATGCATTAGAATATAAATGCCTGCCTGAATAAACCCAATCTGACCACCAGTGAACACTGGTACTGACTGCTCTGTCTACTAACTCACAACTCAGCTGCGGGGTGCAGACCGGTTCCTGACCGACACGGTCCCATCCCAAGGGCAACAGACCGGCTCCTGACCGGCACGGTCACAAATACACACACTCCGGAGTGGCACTCGTGGGGAGCGACCCACACGAGGAAAAGTATCTCAGTATCCAGTAACATAAGTATCATAAATCAGCATGACTGGATCATGACTCTGATCAAAGTGGGAAAACCCATCCACTAAAGAAAGACCCGATCTCAACCTGGTGCAAGATAGACAAATAGTGGGAAACTCCATCCA
Organism: Tillandsia leiboldiana; assembly: GCA_029204045.2. Classification (NCBI taxonomy): domain Eukaryota; kingdom Viridiplantae; phylum Streptophyta; class Magnoliopsida; order Poales; family Bromeliaceae; genus Tillandsia; species Tillandsia leiboldiana. Next base: position 9,999,228 of record CM055066.1, read on the forward strand.
CTAGAGACCTGATACCCAATCTGATGCATAAGTAACCTCCGGTCAACCGCCCAATGTCCGCGGTTGCCGCAATACCCTGCCATCAAGCCCTGCCTGTCCCAAAACCCAAGAGCCTGACTACACTATCCCAATCCCCCTGCTCTCGTACGAGCTGCAAATACCCTGAGCCTCAAATGAAAGGAGAAAAGAATAATAAAAAGATTTCTCCTATGTCAATTCCAGCATGATAGTGTAGCAGAAAAAGGTGGCCTATCTAGGTGACCATACAAGCATGCAAATGTCCCAAGATGATACAAAATAAAACAGATGTCGATAACCTTTATAATGTTAGAGCATATAGAGAACAGTATGAGAAAAGTAAATATGAGATAGCCTGTGCCTGCCTATGCCACATACCCAAAGCCCACAATTATTGATTAGCCTTATCTTTTAACATGATGTTACTGCTCTACAATCATAATCCCCAATCAAGCAAGTACTAACAATATCCGTTTTAGTCTCAATTAAGCCTGCCATTGCCACACATAAAGTGCATTTAGCCTTTTAACCACAGAAGCTACTCAAATGCCTAGCGGGTAATCAAAAACAAGGGGTTCACAACAACACCCATAATCACAAACATGTCCCACATCCGACATCCGGCCAACCGCCTACTATCCGCGGTAGCCGCAATACCCCAGAAGTTAAAATCCAGGCCCTGGCTACACTATGCCAATCCCTGCTCAAACCCGAGCAACAAATAGCCGCCTGCCTAAGGAATAGGGGGAGAAGGAACAATAGGGTTTCTCCTAAGTCAAGTCCCAACATATAGTGTAGCGATCAGAAATGGTCTAACTAAATATCCATATAAGCAAGCCTATCTCCTCATGAAAAAAAGAAGGGGAGTGACGAATAGTGGTTCCACATGTGTATCAAATAATAGCTCCACCTGGGTATAATCATCATGCTAAATCATAATCCAACCACACACATGTCTATAACCTGCTAATCACCCTCACATGAATCATCCACCTATGTATGTCCAAAAAATTCTCAAGTGGTACCCTCCCACAAGACGTTTCACAATATCTCAACATGAAAGTACATCCCCTCCCCTTATGCAAGGTTAAATGCTAAAATGATGTCCATGTAAGCATGTATAAGTTCCAACCATTATCAAGTTCCCAATATAATGTTTTCCATATGATAGGCTCACAATTATTTAGTTAAGCATACATGTCCATTAGTTGACCATTCAATATGTCCAATAGAGGGGATCTCTCTAATATTCCTAGTGGGTATATCAGAAAAGAGGAATAAAGCAACCACCCTCCTCGAGCGCTAAATTCTGGTCCCAACAGTGAAGTCCACGCCTGGTCTAACCAATCACCACAACACTGCACAAAGCACCCCAAAAGGACATGCACAATTAATATACTATGCTCACACAAAATCTGTCCCAAACATAACAGTCCACAGTTTTGCCTTTTTCACCTGCGAGATCTGTTCGAAAAATTCTAGAAAAAATACTGTCACGATCCTCACGACGAACCGGTCGAAATGAGTACCTGCACGTTCACACCCAAGTTTCCTACGCTGAGATACAAATTCGACAAGGAAACCACCCCGAAATAAACCAATCACAAAATATGAATCGCAAGGTTATGTAAACAGAGACTTTTCACCTTCGGGGAAAATTCAGAAAATTCCATGAAAATTTGGAGATATTCCTCGTGATGTGTAGATACAAATCGCCTTACAAATCACCCCAATCTGATGCCCGGTTGCGGAGATATCACCAAAAGATCGAACCGCTGTCCAAAACTCAATCACAGAAAATGGTGTCACAGTAAACTCAGAAAAACTCCTTGAAAAGTGCAAAACCAGGGGAAATAGGAAATACGATGATTAAAGCTCTGTCAGTCGCCGTTCCAATGGCGCAAGAATTGCCGGAAAATGTGATCGGGGTAGGCCGGGAGAGCTCTCGCATCGAAACGCGACGAAAGGGGTGCACCGATGAAGGAACGTCGCACCGCGCCGGAGAAAATGGAAATCTCATAATCTGTGCCACCAAAAATTCTGAAACTTCAAAGGAGCATTCCTCTCTTCTTGGAGAAGATTTCATCTTCTCATCCCTCAGGGAGAAATGGCCTCAAAAATGGTGAAAACTCCCCTTGAATGCCTCTCGGATGCAACAAATAGGCAAAACCAGAAAATCTTTTCGGAAAATTACCTCTGTGTCCCGCCGAACAGGAAACACCAAAATCAACCAATCAAGAGATGCCACGTAGCCTCAGAACAGGGAACAGCCATACAAGGCAATGGGAAAGCGCCACGTGGCACCGACCGCGCCTGCCCGCGCGCCAGAAGCGTCAGCTGCCCCTCTGCCCGCACAGTGACCCAACCAATGGGGAGGCGCCACGTGTCCACGCTCTGTCTGCTACACCCGGTGCACCAATCGCTGTGAACCGAACCAATAAGAATCTGCCACGTGTCCAACCGGTGTACCATAGACCATAGCTGCTCCGTAGACCATGAGCTGTGAGCCAACCAGTAGGAAGCCGCCACGTGTCCCCTTCTCGGTGCACGCAGGCCGCGTGGACCGCGCGCCTGCCCGCGCCCTGCCCGCGCCCCTGTGCGCCTGCCCACGGCCGCGCGCCGCCAGCCCGAGCCCGCGCCGCCGCCTTCCGCCGCCGGCGATCGCCGGGAACACTGTTCCGGCGGTGAACAGTAAAATTACTGTAGCAAGCTCCGAAAAATACATGTAAATAGCCCATTTTGACCGTTTTCGCGCGCTGATTCCAATTCCGACGTCCATTTTGCCAAATTCCAATCCTATAAATTGTCGGAGGCTCTCGGAAAGGCATTTTTAACCCGAATTTCGCGCTGAGCCTAAATTTGATATCCGTTTTGCGCGTAAACACCTCTAAAGATCCGACGGGGTCCCCCGATTACCCACGTGATCCATTTTACGCCCGGAGTCCATCACTTGTGTCCAAATTGGCGCACAACCACCGCCGACATGCCACGTAGGCCTCCAGAAGCTGCCGGTCACAGTATAGAAGCCCTGCAGAATTTCGGGTCACCACACTGCCGCCGCCGCTCGGAACCTGCCCGCGCGGCATTCAGCCACGGCCGCGCGGGCATAAGCCCCGCGCGGCGCGCGCTGCCGCCCCCGAGCGGGCGCCCGCCCGCGCGGCACGTGCCGCGGCCGCGCGGGCATGTGCCCTGCGCGGCGTGTGCCTTGGCCGCGCGGGCGCCCGCCCGCACGGCACTTGTCGCGGCCGCGCGGGCACCGGCCCCGCGCGGCGCTTACCCTAACCTCGGCCACGCGGGACCTTGGTCCCGCGCGGCACTGGTTGCGACCGTGCGGGCACCGTCCCCGCGCGGCGCGCATCCCGATCGCGGCGGTGATGCCCTAGGGCTCCACGGCAACGACGCCTAGGGTAGCGACGACTTCTCCTAAGACTCCGTGAAAAAGATCGAAAACCCAAAAACCGAGCGAATTACACAACATAAACTAGTTTACCTCTAATCGCCGGAGACGGTAATCCGATCACGCTCCCGGCTTCGTCTCGCTCGTCGGGAGTGCCTAGATCCTTTCGTCTTCTCCTTCTTTCCCACCGTTTCTTTCCGATTAGGGTTTCGCCTTCTCTTTTCTTTTCTTTCGCTCTTTCTTTCCTTTTCGGTTAGGGTTTCTCTTTTTTCTTTCTTTCGGGAGAAGTCACCAATTAAATCTTTTGTACGGCAAAAACCATATCGGGTATTTTAAAAAACTAATTATTTAATTCCTCAATTAATTAATTCCTCAGATAAAATCGTTCGGGATAATTCTTTAAAGATTATCCCTTAAAGATAATTCCTTAACTCCTCGAAAAGCGTGCACAATCACTTGCACGGATTTTGATGCACCTCCCGGACCATTGCGATCACTTTCTACCCCTTTCCGGGAGTTCCGTAAATCAGAATCCGGATCCGATCGCGCTGCCGTTCACCGTTTTCCGAGCTCTATCGCAGAAAAATACCCGCACCTCCAAATTTTTGACTTAAGTAAACCCGTTTCAAAGGTTGCACTAAACGGAACTTTATTAGCAGGGGGTAAAAAGTGTTACAAAAATCTATGATATTACAAGTCGTCATCCAGAGAGTAGATGTACCCCTTTTTATATTTTTGAGAGTTTCTTGTTGAGAGACCTTTTTAGTGAGGATTAGAGTTGTACTTTTCTTCCACCTTTGAGAGACTTATGTACTTTTGGTGAGGACTTGTTGTATTATTGGGAGTTGTATTTATTTTAATTCAGCTTTTTCTTTTCAGCTCTGATATCTATTAGTATAGATGATCTTTTGCAGGTAGTCGCTGCGTCTATATGGGACTTCCCGTATGGGCGGCGGATCTGTTGGCGAGCCCGGGTCGCAGTTTCGACCCCGGGGAGTGACAGATTAGAGTGGTATCAGAGCCTAGGTTGTAGGTCATAGTGGACTTAGGAACCCTAGGCTTGTGGTTGGACATTAGGATGACTACGTGAGAGTCGTGACTTTTAGCGAGAGTCCCGATCGAGTTTTATACCTCTCCCAAATGACGGGATGAGTGATTGGCATGTTTATTCTCCTAAGCGATTATGTTGGCTGCAGACAACATAATGCTATGGAATGGATGACATGTCTTAGACTCTCGCTGGATTGGGTCATTTGGTTTTGTGTCCTGATGTTTGTTATTGTGTAGTGGACTACGATGCCCCTGAGACGTCGTGTAGTGAAGAGGGCACATTCAGCATCTGATGAGTAACCCGAGCAGCGGGAGGCAGAACTGTCAGAGCAGAGCGAGACCCAGGAGTTATGGATCCAGATGGCACAGATGTCGGAGGCTGTCCGATGCCAGGAGGAAGCCATGGAACGTTTGATGCGCTTGTTGGAGCAGAGAGCACAGCTAGTTGCAGTACCACTTGAGTGTCCTCCAACACTTTCTTCCTAGGCAGTGGCATATTCAGTTGTACCAGCGGCACCGATGGAGCGAGCAGCCCCCTCCGTGCCGACGAGTAGTGCCGAGGCACCGAGGTAGGGTGGATAGCGGTTTGTAGATGAGCTTTGGGACATCATTGATTTATGGAGCCAGTCTCGGCAGATGAACCACCCTGACTCGTAAGATTGAGTTTGGAGCCTTTGGAGGCAGAGTCGTGGTTGGTGGTGATGGAGTAATCAATTGAGAGCCTCCCTGTGCTAGAGAGTTTTGCAGTTGTTGAACTGCGCGCTCCATGTTAGAGGGACGAGGCGCACAAGATATGTGTGACTGGGAGTGGAGTGCGCCAGGATACCTTTCAGTTTAGTTGGTCCCTCCGTTATGGATTATTGACGCCTCGATGAAGTAGGCATTGTGTATGGAGCATGGCGCTGCAGTTCCTTTGGATAGGGATCTGCCGCCAGAGGTGAGTTCTGGATATTGGTGCTTGGCGCCAGGTGATGAAGGACAAATCGGCCGGCAGAGGCATTTTTTATTTCTTTTTCTAGGGTAGTGGATTTCTATGACGCCAGAGATCGGGTGGACCCCGATGGCAGTATCAGCATCTACATCAAAGTGGCGCGGCGGTAGCATGGATTGGTTGTCTACGGAGGACCGCATTTGTCACCCCGGTGTGAGCAGAGACAGAGGTCGTGCTCCCTTGTGGATAGTCTTGATTTTCAGGCAGATTGAGCGACGACCACGTGTATTGTGCGGATGAATCTGTGCCGCCCGGTTGGAGGGCGCCACAGCAGCGGATCGGGTTGTCGCAGGTGTGATTTCATCACAGCAGTCGGAGTTAGAGCATGTTGCTTTCCCGCATGGACTAGAGGCAGATTTGTTACCACGTGCACTAGAGGTATAGGTTCCTGATGGTGTGGTGCATGTGTGGGAGGCTTTTGGATCATGTCCAATGCAGTTGAGGCCGCGAGTTATACCGGCAGACTTATTGGTAATTATGGCAGTCGGTATTTTGACCATGTGCATGAGAATGATTGGCACAATGCCACAGGATGTTTTGACTGAGGAGAGAGAGGACATCGATTTTCTGTGAGGCAGACGAGAGGAGGTTTGGTTGTTGAGATTGTTAGAGCACACAGGTTTTAGCGACAGTGTGAGAGGTGCTTACGGCGGCACCGGGACTCAAGAATATCTCTATTGCCACGAGATCCCGGGTATGATTTTACCTGAGCTGTTGATGATGCCGCCGGTTAGGGAGATAGAGATTGCGTTTGATGTGGTTCGGGGAACCGCGCCACCCTCGACAGCACCTCATTGGATATCGCCTGTAGAGCTGAGAGAGTTGATGGCGTTGTGACAGGATGTGATGGATAGAGGGTCTGTTTGACCTAGTGCCACGCCGATGATGCACGGTGGTGATGCCACTTCGTTGATACACGACTGTGAGGGTCCTTTTTTTTGGTTCGAGTGTAGACAGGTCCGGGTGGTATCTAGGACCTTTTGATGGAGTCATACTCCGGTAGTTGTTCTTCTTTGATGCCTGTACCCAATAGGAATCTTTCAGCTGAGAATTTTGCCAAGTCGGCGTTCAGGACACGGTAGGGCATTATGAGCTCACAGTGAGGCCAATTGGTTTGATTAATGCCCTGCCGCTATAATGATTTGAGGAATTGTGTGTCCCAGTTGTTCTTGGACGGATTGGGAGCGATGTTTCCCAAGGATATTATGATTTACTCCCAGAGCGACTTGGAGTACGTGGAGCACTTATAGATGTGCTACCTGCCTGTGTGCATGAAGCGGTATGCCCAGTGATTGAGATACAAGTTGTAGCTTCAGAAGCATACCTTCTTGGGTCACATTGTTTTAGCCGTTGGGGGCGGCTGTAGAAACCCAGCCAAAAATGGATGCCATTCGATATTGGCCGAGATCGACAATTATTGTCGAGGTGAGGAGCTTCTTGGACTGGGCAGTGCCAGGAGAGCTTGGCAATCGGATGATGAGACTGATACCAGCGCCAATGCTAGTGTTTCCAGTGTTAGGAGAGAGATCTGCGAGTTTTAGTGATGCCTCCTATAGTGACTGTGGAATTACCGTTGGGTTATTGTTGAGCATTTTGGATTACCCCGACAGGGCCACTGTGTTGGCAGATACCTGGAGTAGGAGTGCTGTCTGGGGTTGAGTTTGATGACTCCACAGCTGGCGCTGTGTGGACTGTTGAGGTAATCAGGGCTTGTGGTTGTGTCCCTGAGGGTCCCTTTTGATGGTAGACCATGGTTGAGCAGTCCACTCAGATAGTCAGGATTCGGGAGTGACCGAGTGAGTACCCTAGTTTGTGAAGGCTTCTTTCCTTCTTGGATAATGGTGTGGGTATGTTTCAATTTGCCTTGGTTGAGTTAACACAGGATGTGGTTTGGTGCGTGTGGCACTGGTGGTTATTTTGTTTTTCCTCCCAGCTTTTGATGGAGTCCCTGAGGTTTTTCCCACGTTTCAGCGCGGAGTGATGTGCTTTTGGATCCCTCGCCCGTGATTTACTCGCTCCATTTGAGATCTGTGAGTGTTTGAAGTATGAGGGACGCACGTTGCGAGTTCTGGCTCGAGAGATGAGAGGATTGCGCAACCAGGCCATGCCGTACTGGCTGTTGTTGTTGTTGTTGTTGAGGAGTAATCACGGGGAGTGAGAGGTGACGTGGGGAGCTAGAGACGGTGATTTTGAGTCCCTACCCTTGATTTTGAGAGCTGGGGTGACGGTGAGGCCGCAACTTGAGGACTGTGGCCCTATTCAGGGCTAAGGACTTATTTACCTGCTTTTTGTTTATTTCATTTGGGTTAGTAACTTATGTGAGTTGATACCTCTGTATGGTTGATGTGAATGTTGGGATGGTTTCGTATTCATGTGGATGACTTTTTTACTCTATTACCTGCTAGCCGGCCGGTTGCAAATAACTGAAAAAGCTTTGCGAAAATGTTTTGAAAACATAGGTGTCGGGTGGGCACCGTTTTTAAAACCCTGTGAATTTATGGATTGCGAAAATATTTTGAAAAACATAGGTGTCGTGTGGGCACCATTTTTAAAACCCTGTGAATTTATCCTTTCAAAGTTAGTCGGCCTCTTTAATTCCTGATGCAATGTGGTCTTTTGCTTTCCTTTACTTATGTGCACTAGCGTGGTTAAAGTGAATTCTGTGATTGTGACGCCGTGCATATAGAGAGGAGACTCCGCCCGTTTGCGGGGTGAATTTGTATATGCGGCGGATCTGGGTACGTACCGGGGAAAAAGGGGTTTAAAAAAAAAAAGAATATATACATATATATCGCAAATTCGTTTTTATTTCTTGTGCTTGCCTACCACTTATTTAAAACCCCGGGGCGTGACAGATTAAGATGGTATCAGAGAGAAACAACTTTAACCACGGTAGTCGGTGTCCAACATCCACGGGGTACATCACAACTAGCTACTAACCAATGAAATGATCAGGGTATAGGTGCGTAGAGCGCGAGTGGTTAAAGGGGGGGGGGAAGAGTATGGGGTCCCTGATCTCGATAGTTGGTAATGGTGCTAGGCTGGCTAAGTCTAGAGTTGACTTGTTTTATGTGTGTGTACGATCATGGCCCGGACTAGATCGTCAACTGACGACGTGGGGGCAGACGCTACAGCGTCGACGGCCGCGGAGAATTAGCTCCTCCGACAGCAGCTACGGGAGATGGCCAGACAATTGGCGACCCTCACGGAACACGTGCGCTAGTTGACGTAGCAGCCAGCTACGTCAGTGGTGGTCGCCTAGGCCCCTCCGCCAGGGCCCACTGCGCCAACGACGGGACCGCCGGTAGCAGGTGACGAGGCTAGGGCTGCCCCTCCCCAGGCCGCAGCAGCCGAGGTACCGTTAGTTCAGCCAACGGTGCCATCGGTAGCCCCAACGACAGCAGCTGCGAGACCGACGCCGGGGGCCACTACCGGAGACCCCTTGGAGGAGACCGTGTTGACGCCTTCTCCCGCTGTGGCCGCAATTGCCACGGGGGAAGGGTCCATTCCGCAGACCGAGCGGGACCGAGTATGAGCAAACCTGGCTGATTTCAAGAAGTACGACCCACCGGTGTTCGAGGCGGAGACGACCGATCCTTGGGTCGTGGAAAAATGGGTGGACACGATGGAGAAACTGTTCGAGGACTTGTTAATGGAGGAGTGGGAGCGGGTTCCCCTAGCGGTCCACTTCCTCGAGGGGAACGCCCGTATGTGGTGGAAGACGGTGCGCCCTGATCCCTCGAAGGGCACCGCCCTCCCATCATGGACCACATTCCGGTAGGAGCTGTTCAGGGCGTTTTTCTCCAACAGCATCAAACGGCAGATGGAGGATGATCTGAATCATATTAAACAGGGAAGCCAGACGGTCATAGAATACCAGCGGGAATTTGTGAGACTGGCCAACTGCGTCCCTTTCGTCATAAGGGACGAGTCTCACAAAGCCCAACTCTTTGTGGACGGGTTACGCAGTGACATCTTTCAGGTGGTGCAAGCGGCGGACATGCACACCTTCCAGAAGGTGGTCGACAGAGCCACTATCATGGAGCGCGGATTCGCGGTTACACGTACCCGAGGGGAGGGCCCTACTTATCACGAGGACAAGAAGCGATTCCAGTCTTACTCTGGGGGAGGCTCTTCCAGCGGGAGTCGACCCCCTAAACGGTGGAGACCACAGCAGAGAACCAGGAGCGCACCGATGGGAGGACAAAGGCCGAAAGACAGGCCTTGTGTTATTTGCGGTGGGGCACACCGGGTGACAGAGTGCTCCAAGAGGCAAGATCACTGCTTTCGCTACGGCAAGCAGGGGCACTTCCGTTTCAACTACACCTTGAACATGGGAACAGCATCTTCAGCAGCTTCTACGCCTTCGCCGCAGCATGTGGGACGGGGGAAAGCTCCTACTGGACCGGCCGCTCGTCTTCCAGCACCACGACGAGGGGGGAAACGCAACCGCAAGCAGGCGGTAGAGTCTACTCGATGACCCGCCAGGGGGCGGACCCGCCGGAGGACATGGTAGCAGGTATTACTTTAATTTCTGATTACCGTGCTAGAACTCTTTTTGATACCGGAGCAACCCACTCTTTCATATCTCTTGATTTCATATATACACATGGTTTTGAGGAGAGACCTCTCCGGAGTCTAATGTCTGTTCAAACTGCGGGTGGGCCCTTGGAGGCGTGCAACCTTGTGCCTTCCTGCCCGATAAGGTTGGGGAGGTTGTCTTGCCTTTGGGATTTGGTGGTCATTCCGTTAAAGGAGTATGACGTGGTGCTGGGTATGGACTGGCTTACGAGGTATCAAGCGGTGATCGATTGCGAGAGGCGTCAAGTGCGGCTTCAAGACCCAGGATTCCCAGAACATGTGTACCTTGCATGTAAAAGCACCTTCTTTTCAACCATTATCTCTGCATCGCGGGCCAGAAAACTGATGGAAGGCGGGTGTGTAGCTTACCTGGCTTCTGTGGACTTAGCAACTCGACCCTCTGCATCGCTCCCCGGCATTCCGGTTTTAAGAGATTTTTCTGACGTCTTCCCAACCGAACTGTCAGGAATGCCACCCGAGCGGGAGGTCGTATTCCCTATCGAGCTTCTACCAAGCACGCAACCTATCACAAAGGCACCTTACATAATGGCTTTCGCAGAACTGAAGGAACTTAAGGTGCAGCTTGAAGATCTTCTGGATAAGGGATTCATCAGACCGAGTGTGTCGCCGTGGGGCGCACCCGTACTCTTCGTGCGAAAGAAGGACGGGAGTCTACGTCTTTGCATCGACTACATGGAGATAAATAAAGTCACAGTGAAAAATAAATATCCCTTGCCTCGGATAGACGGCCTCTTCGACCAACTACAAGGAGCAACGGTGTTCTCAAAAATTCATTTGTAGTCTGGCTACCACCAGCTTAGAGTTCGAGATGAGGATATACCTAAAACAGCCTTCCGGACTCGTTACGGCCACTACGAGTTCACGGTTATGCCATTTGGGTTTACAACGCCCCAGCGGTGTTCATGGATATGATGAACAGAATTTTCAGACCCTTCTTGGATCAATTTGTAGTGGTCTTTATTGACGACATCCTAATCTACTCTCGTACAAATGAGGAGCACGAGAAGCACTTGCGGGTAATCCTCCAGATTCTCAGGGATCAGAAATTGTATGCTAAGCTTAAGAAATGTGAGTTTTGGCTTCGCGAAGTGGACTTTTTGGGGCACATAGTCTCGGTAGCGGGAATTGCAGTGGATTCCAAGAAGGTAGAGTCAGTGTCTGACTGGCCCCGACCGACTACAGTCACTGAAGTCCGAAGTTTCTTCGGCCTGGCAGGTTATTATAGTCGCTTCGTGGAAGGTTTTTCAAAAATCACCGCCCCTCTAAATCGGTTAACCTGAAAAGGGGAAAAATTTATCTGGACAGCCCAATGCCAGGAGAGCTTTGAGGAACTTAAAGGCAGGCTAACACAGACAACCGTACTTGCACTACCGATACTCGGCAAAGAGTTTGAGGTTTATTGTGATGCATCGCGGATTGGTCTTGGAGGCATGCTGATGCAACAGGGGGAAAGTCATAGCCTACGCGTCAAGACAACTTAAAGATTATGAGCGAAACTATCCTACACACGATCTGGAACTGGCGGCGGTCGTCTTCGTGTCGAAGCTCTGGAGGCATTACCTTTATGGAGTCCATTGTAATGTATTTTCGGATCACCAAAGCCTTAAATACTTGTTCACACAGAAGGAACTAAACTTGCGGCAAAGACGTTGGTTGGAGTTGCTGAAGGACTACAATTTGTCCATCCAGTATCACCCTGGGAAGGCAAATGTGGTGGCTGATGCCTTGAGTAGGAAAGGTCAAACCGAGGAGATGTCGGTGAGTGCGATCACTGAGCAGGACAACTTAATCGCGGAGTTCTCACGTTTGAGGTTGGAGGTGGTACCGGCAAGTACGGTTACGCGATTGTTGTCCTTAGTGGTCAGACCGACCTTGTTTGAGAAGATCCGGGAAGGCCAAAGGACAGATACGCAGCTACAGCTCGTTCGGGACAAGATTCCCCCAGACTAGGAGGGCGACTTCTCGGTGGGCGCAGATGACACGATACGTTTCCGAGGACGGATTTGCGTGCCCGATTCGCCAGAGTTGAAGAAAGAAATATTGTCGGAAGCGCACTGCGCTCCCTATGCGGCGCATCCTGGGGGCACGAAGATGTACAAGGACCTCAAGCAGACCTTCTGATGGCCCAAACTGAAAGGGGATGTAACACAGTTCGTAGCACACTGTCTGATTTGTCAACAGGTAAAAGCCGAACACCAGCATCCGGCGGGGAAGCTACAACCTCTACCAATACCAGAATGGAAATGGGATCGGATCACCATAGATTTTGTCACTGGGTTTCCGCGATCGCAACAGGGACACGACGCGGTCTGGGTCATAGTGGATCGATTAACGAAGTCAGCGCATTTTCTACCCATTCATACGACGTGGACTCGAGACCGGTTGGCCCAAGTCTAGATCAGCGAGGTCGTGAGATTGCATGGGGTGCCGGCATTGATTACTTCAGATAGAGACACCCGGTTCGCCTCGAACTTTTGGCAGAGTTTACAGCGGGCTTTAGGGACTAAACTGCATTTCAGCACGACTTTTCACCCCCAGACCAACGGATAATCGGCGCGAGTGATCCAGATCCTCGAGGATATGCTCCGAGCCTGCATACTTGATTTGGGTGATGGATGGTCACATTATCTACCTCTCGTGGAATTCGCCTACAACAACAGTTACCAGGCTAGCATTCAAATGGCGTCGTACGAAGCCTTGTATGGGCGACGCTGTCGATCCCCTATTTGTTGGGACGACTTGGGGGAGCGAAAGTTCTTGGGCCCGGACTTGGTAGAGGAGACCGAGGAAAAGGTACACCTTATCAGGTAGCGGTTGTTGACCGCCCAGAGCCGGTAGAAGAGCTATGCAGACCAGAGACGTCGCGATTTGGAATTCCAAGTGGGGGAACACGTGCTACTCCGGGTTTCACCGTCCAAAGGGATTAAGCAGTTCGGTCTGAGAGGCAAGTTGAGCCCACGGTTTGTGGGACCTTTTGAAATATTGGAGCGCGTCGGCCCGGTGGCCTATCGTCTAGCCCTGCCGCCAAACCTCGACTGGGTACACAATGTGTTTCATGTCTCGATGCTCCGAAAATACCTCCCCGACCCGTCGCATGTTCTTGATGTCACTGCTATCGAGCTCAGAGCGGACTTGAGCTTTGAGGAAACACCGGTGCAGATCTTGGCACGGGAGGACAAAAAGCTGCGTAATCGGACGATCCCCTATGTAAAGGTGCTATGGAGCAACCACGAAGAGCGGGAAGCGACATGGGAATTAGAGTCGAAGATGAGGGAGTGCTACCCAGATTTGTTCGACGTGGACCAGGGTTAAGTTTCGAGGACGAAACTTCTTTTAAGGGGTGAGTGATGTAGTATCTCGACCTTCTCGCTTTCCGTTTTATTTTAATTTAAATTAACTAGTTGTTAAGGGGTTGAAAATTCATGAATTCCTAGGCGGATCGTCGGTGTTTGCGGGTATTTTTAGGTGCTAGAGCTCGCAAAACGGTGAACGGTGGCGCGATCGGATTTGAATTCCGACTCCTGGATCTCTCGGAAAAGAGTTTTGAAGTTCCCTATTCGCTAAGGTGCATCGTAATCCGTGCTGGCAATCGGCACGCTTTTTGAGGTAATCTAGACCCCTCGTTCAAATTTCAAACGACTAAGGGGTTATTTTTATTATTTTATTTTATTTTATTATTTTGTTTTTTTGGATCGAGTGCGTACAGGGGAGAGCTCGAAAATCCCACATTTTCTCTCCTTTCAAGGAACGCGACAGGCGAACCCTAGACTGAGAAAAAGAGGGAGGGGTTTTCCATCGACGTTGTTGATCAAGCGTGCTTGAGGCGGAGAACGGAACAGGAGCCCCATCGCCTGCGAGGAGCGGGTGACCTTTCTTCTTCCTCTCCCTTCCGCGAGATCAAGGTGAGCGGTTCGCGTTTGTTTCGGTTTTCGTGTTGGGTTTTCTTTCCGTAGCCGCGTAGGGGTCGTGGGTGACTTTTTTTGGCTTGTGCCGCCGCCGTCGCCGCTGCCGCCGCCGCTGCCACCGCGACCGTGAGGGCCTGGTCGCAGAGGGCGCCCGCGCGGGCTGGTGCCGCGCGGGGCCGCCCGCAGGCTGGGCACCCGCGCGGGCTGGTGCCACGCGGGGCCGCCCGCAGGCGAGGCGCCCGCGCGGGGCCGTCCGCGCCTGTAGGTAGGGCACCCGCGCTGGGCCGCCCGCAGGCGGGGCGCCCGCGCGGGCTGGTGCTGCAAGGGGCCGCCCGCGCCTGCAGGCATCCGCGCGGGGCAGCCCGTAGGCAGGGCTGCCCGCAGTCAGTGCGCGCCAGCGCGGGCTGGTGCCGCGCAGGGCTGCCGCATGCAGCGCGGAGTGGCTCCGCCGCGCACGCCACGCGGGGGGGTGGGGGGGTGGGTTTTGCCGCGTAGGTTTTACTATGCTCCGCCGCCGGGTCCCTGGAGCCACTATTGCGTGACGGGTTCATTTCGTTTTGCGGTTATTTCGAGGTGGTCAGTTTTAGTGTCGCTGATGCTTTTCTTCGGGGGACTTTTTTGGTTCGGGAGTCACACGTGGACGCAGGACGAGTCCGAGTGTCCGGTCGACGCACGCTAAGGAGGGTACCGTTCAGGGTCTGGAACGAAGGGTAAAATTGTAAGGGCAAAGTATATGCATGTTAAAATCCTGTTATTCCCTGTTTATGTTTGTGGATTATTATCACTGTTATCTGTGGCGATCGAGTGTCGCGGTGTTATATATTACATCATGTTTCGGGTACGATGCTCGAGGTTGCTTACACGCACACCTGCGGTTTGGCCACCACGTGGGTGTACTTTTCCGGAAGGGTGGTATGTTGACCCATGTACCCCACAAGGTGACATAGTGGGGGCCCCCGCAGGTGGGGGGTTAAAGACGCCAAGGTGACAGCGGTGTGGTTTGCCGAGACAGGTGCTCGGTCTGGTTTGTACAGGGGGGTTACTATTGACTGCACGATGAGGGGTGCGGATGCTCCGGTTCTTTCGGTTTGCTTTATTTACAGTCTTTACAGCATGTTTTATTTTACTCTCTGTGTCACTGACTTCCCACGTTGTGACAGGTCCAGTCAGGAGTGAGAGCTGGGGTGACGGTGAGGCCGCAACTTGAGGACTGTGGCCCTATTCAGGGCTAAGGACTTATTTACCTGCTTTTTGTTTATTTCATTTGGGTTAGTAGCTTATGTGAGTTGATACCTCTGTATGGTTGATGTGGATGTTGGGATGGTTTCGTATTCATGTGGATGATTGTTTTACTCTATTACTTGCTAGCCGGCCGGTTGCAAATAACTGAAAAAGCTTTGCGAAAATGTTTTGAAAACATAGATGTCGGGTGGGCACCGTTTTTAAAACCCCGTGAATTTATGGATTGCGAAAATATTTTGAAAAACATAGGTGTCGTGTGGGCACCGTTTTTAAAACCCTGTGAATTTATCCTTTCAAAGTTAGTCGGCCTCTTTAATTCCTGATGCAATGTGGTTTTTGCTTTCCTTTACTTATGTGCACTAGCGTGGTTAAAGTGAATGCTGTGATTATGACGCCGTGCATATACAGAGGAGACTCCGCCCGTTTGCGGGGTGAATTTGTATATGCGGCGGATCTGGGCACGCACCGGGGAAAAAGGGGTTCAAATATATATATATATATATATATATATATATATATATATATATATATATATATATATATATATATATATATATATATATATATATATATATATATATATATATATATATATATCGCAAATTCGTTTTTTTTTCTTGTGCTTGCCTACTACTTATTTAAAACCCCGGGGCGTGACAACCAGCCACCCCATTGTATAAAACCCCTCTCTCCCTCTCTCTCCTCATTCTCACTCTCTTCTCCCTCTCCCTGCGTGAGAAACCACAAAAAGAAAGGAGAAGAAGGAAAAGAAGAAAAAAAAAAGAAGAAGAAGATGGAGAGGAGGCTAGGGTTTGGGATTTGATCTCCAAGGAGCTTGGGGATTTCGTTGTGGGCTTCAAGGGAGCCTTTCAAGAGGAGTTGGAGCTCATTCCTCTTCCTCTTTTGGTTAAGAAATCCTCATAGGAGGTAAGTATAAAATTAGGGTTTTCCTCTTTTAAGGTTTTTATGAGTTTATATGGCATAAGAATGATCTCTTCGGCTGTGTTTGGTATTGGGTATAAGGGGGGATAAGGGGGTTATTCTCCCTTATACCCAAACATGATTTTGGATGGGGGGAACAGCTGTTCCCCACCATACCAGATTATCCTGGTATAAGGGGTGGAACAGTTGTTCCACCTGTTTCTTATTTAATTTATTTATTTTTTAATTAAAATTTTTTAAATTATAAGATATTTAAATTTATAAAATTAATTAATTTTTTTTATATAAATTTTAATCTCCTCTATTCTTCTTATTCCTCTTTAATTTACCAAACACAATTTTTCTTATTCCCGGTACAACTCTTATACTCAACCAAACACAAAATTACTTTAATTCCTATTTGTACCTGAATTTATACCTATCCCAGAAATAACTAATTTTTGCTTATACCCAAACCAAATGCAACCTTGCTTCGTTTGGTTGCGGTATAAGAGAGAACTAGTAGTACTAGGGATAAGTATAACTTTTGGAACAAACTGGATCTATTGTAAATTTGTGTTTGGTGTGGTTTTAGGTTAGTACTAGGTATAAGAAAAATAGTGTTTGAAAGTGATTGAAGAATTAGAGGAATAGATAATTTACTTCTGTGTTAAAAGACTAAAATTCCCTTCCCCTTTTAATTTTTTTCTTAAAAATTTAAGTTTTAAAAATTTGTTCAAATTTTAGTTTTTATTAATTTTAATTTTTATAAAAATTTTAAGCGGGACTAAAAAAGTTTTCAGTGTAAAAAATTTTCAGTAAAAAAAGTTTTCAGCGTGGAAAAACAATGGAAATTGAATATTTGGATGTACTTTTCTGAGACCGGACGCCCGAAAACGGATACTCGGAAGTTTTTAGTGTATTCGGGTGCACGGGGGAGCCGTGGACCGCGGGGGGGACACGTGGCGGCTCCCGATTGGCCGGCACACCAGGCGCGGTCCACGAGGCAGGCGCGGCAGGTGGGGCAAGTGGCGTGGCAGGTGCGGGGGCAGGCGCCGGGGCGGCATGGCGCCGCCTGAGTGGCGGGCGCCAACCACCCGCACTGGCGGGTGGGATGCGTGGAGCGGCCCGGTTGGCCGCGCCTGGCTGTTGCGCGGGGCAGGGACACGCGGCGCGCCCGGGGTGATTCGGGCGCAGCTGTTCCCTATGCGGCGCCCGAATCTTTCGGGCGCCCGAATCTTTCGGGCGCCCGAAAGTGTACCCCAAACCGTGGGGTTCCTCTTTGGATTTCGCCTATAAATAGGCCTTAGAAGCCCCATTTCGGGACTTTTGGGATTTTGATGGAGCTCCCTTTTGGCAGAGGCCTTCCTCTACTAGTCCACTACTCTCTGATGGATCTTGGGTATTTTTGGAGGCCGCGACATCGACGTTTTTTGCGACGCGGCGCACTTCGACGCTCCTTCAATTGTGGCCTTTTCCGTCGACGTTTCGTCCGCCGAATCCCCTGAGCTGACCCGAGGGAGTTTTTAGCCGATTTTTGCGGCGACGTTTCAATGAGAGGTAGGCCTTCGATTTCTGTGTTTACCGTCCCTCTCGGTTTTGAGTTTTTATGGGGTATTTCGGAGCATCTTTGAACCCCTTTCTTGCTGTGGGTTTTTCTGGACAGCGGAGCTTGTTCGATTTTTATCTTAGTGCAGGTTGTCGGATTTCAGCCTGTGAGAACTCGATCGACATCTATGCTTCGAATCGCAGTCATATTTTTATTGAAATTTTTGGAGGACATCTCAAAGGTGATATTTTGATTTCTTCCGAACTGAATTTCCGCAGAGTTGTGATCTTGGGGATTATTGCTTACTGCGGTGTTTGGCTTGTATCTCAGTGACCGGGAGGAGTTTTTTGGTATTTTTGGACTCGTTGGAATCGTGGGAACCTGAGGATTACCCACATTCAGTTTCGGCTCATTTGGACTTCGAATCGACGCACGCATCCAGGTGGGTTGCTTTCGTCTCCAAAACCGGTGGACGGTTCTCTAATTCTATATGATAGAAAGCATGCATGTTTAGTGTACCAAATATATGGTTGAGATGTAAACTTGGTAAATGGTATTTGTATGAGAAATTGTAAAATAAGATATCCATGTTATGTTGAATGAAAGCTTACATAGATGTAGTGTTCCCCTATGCGATTGAGAGCATGCATGATTTAATGTACAATCTATAGGATTGAGATGTAAGCATGAGAAGTGGTCTTGATTATTTGGATTGATGCTTACTTGATAAATTGTACATGTTTTGGTGGATTTGAGATCTCGCATATTGTAAAGTGGTTATGTTCACCTTATGCTAGTTGAGAGCATGTTTGAGGATGATAAAGTTCATACTTGCTTATTAGAGAGTATGTTTGATGCACTATCCAATTTATATTGTTTAGGCTAGCATCTTGTATATTATAATCTCTTGATTGATTATTACTCTTACCAATGCTATTATTGGAACTTTGACCTAGCACCCTGTCATATGTTGCATGTTTCAACCAGACTAGTAGAGAACCTTCACTTGTTCTAGGTTCTTTTATGCTTTAGACATCCCCACACTTTGCATCTTTTTCCTGGACATAGAGTTTCCTCGCCTGGGTAGTGGGCCGAGTGGTCGGGTTATTGTGGGACGTATGTTGCACTCGTGCCTGGGGGCTGAGTGGAGTCTGGTTGTAGTGGCCCAGGTTCCCATGCGACCCTTTTTTCGGTGAATCCACTATTAGTACACCTATTGTTGGTGTATCTGGCCCATAGTGCATCAAAGGGATGCCACAGATGGGCCCTGTGAGGTATCTTTTGCTGTGTTGGCCTTCAGCTGCATTTGCTGAAATTTTGAAAAGGTTTTAGGCCAAACAGAGGCCGAAAACGGATTCAGCATGGAAAAACGCTTGAAAAGGGCTATTTACTTGCCTTTTTCTGAGTCCGGATGCCCAAAAACGGACTCCCGGAAGTTTTTTTTTGGCTTTTGGTGCATGGGAGGGGCCGTAGACCGCCGGCCTGCCACATGCTGGCCTATCATTGGCCGGTTTGTAGCACGCGGTCCACAGAGTAGCGCGGCTGGGTGCACAGACCCGGCGCATGGACACGTGGCACCCCCTGATTGGCGGGCTCAAGGCGCGCGGTCTACCGGGCAAGCACGGCAGTGCATGGACCAAAGCGGGGGACACGTGTCAGCCTCCGGTTGGTTGGTGCACGCGGCGCGGTCCACGGAATTTCAAAGTGGAATGCGTGGACCGGGTGTAGGGGACACGTGTCGCCTTGTGATTCGCGGGCGCAGCAGGAGCGGTGCACGGGAGGCGTGGCCGGCGCCTCGGGCTGCGTGCGCACGTGGGCGCCACGCCGCGCGACCGACGAGGTGCCGACCGGTCGGCGGGTCAACCGGGCTGGACACGTGGCGCCCTCCCATTGGCGGGCGCCAACCGCCTTTCTGTGCGAGGGGAGGCCACGTGGCAGTCTGTTGTTAAGGAATTTGTTTTGGCATATTTCGTGAAAGTGTTAAGTCTTGAAGATTGAAGATAAAGAAGTTTGGATCATATACCTCAATCTCAAGAAAAAAGATTTCAAAAGGATCAGGTACGTTTAACTAATTAATTTTGATGATCCGAATACTTCTTATAGTGTAGAAACACTTGGATGAATTTTTAATTGAATAAAAATAAAAAATTGGACATGGGACATGTTCAGGATCCGGATCAGGTGATCACAGTCCGGACCCCGAACGTTGTTTGTTCATGCGCAAATCTAGTCCGGAACAAAGCCAATTCTGATCCGGACCCCAAACATGGGTTTTGCTGAAATGTATAAACAGTCCGGACCGTGGTACTTCAGTCCGGACCCCGAACGTATGTTTTTCTGGAAATTGTCTATTTAGCCACGACAGTCCGGACCGCCGATTCTACAGTCCGGACCGTCGTCCTGAAAAATTCCAGATTAGGTCAGTTTTTTATTCTTATCCTCTTCCAACGGTTTCTAACCTATAAATAAACCCTACGATTCATCTTTTAGGGTAATCTAAAAATACGGTCGAGAAGGAGAAATCCACATATAGAGAAGAAAGGAAATAACTAGATTTAATTCTATGTTTCTTCATCTATATTGATTAATTTGATTCTAGGTTTTCATACTCAGATTTTGAGTAGAATCAAATTAATGAATACTTAGATGGTATTTCCGATCTATCTTTGATCTAAGTATTCGGCGGATCATCACCACCCAAAAACAACGATTTTCCTAAAATCGGCGCGTGGACTCGCGTGGCCTTGTGGATTCAAGGTGCTACCGCTCTCGTGGATTCGGAGCGAGGTACGTTCATGGATTTGAGACGTGCTACTGGGTGAAGACCGTGGATTCGGTTGGACGTCGTGGATTCGACGTTGGACGCCGTGGATTCGGCGTTGGACGCTAATCGTGGATTCGAGGAGCGTTGCAGAGCGAGCGGAGAAGATCTACTAGGAGCGTATGGAAAAAGGTCGAGTCGTCTGTGAATACAGTATATCACCTTTGTACGTGTGTTAATTCTAGTGGATTTCGCCGTGTTATCGGTCCCGTGGTTTTTTACTCCGGTTTTGGAGTTTTCCACGTAAAAATCTTGCGTGTTATATTTTCATTTCCGCATTGGGTTTTATTGCGCAACGATTTTTGAGTGTTTATTGTTTACACCTATTCACCCCCCCTCTAGGTGGTTTTTCTCCTATTTAGATCCATATTTTAACATAACCCAACAATTGGTATCAGAGAGGGAATAGGGTTGTAAAAATTGGTTGAAGGTGGAAACATCAACAGACCCCCGTTCTTCGATGGAACAAATTATGCCTACTGGAAAGTACGTATGAAAGCCTTTTTAATTTTCATCGACGAACGGGTGTGGCAATCTATCGAGTTAGGATGGTCAAATCCAACTGAAGTTATTGTTAATGTTCACACCATCAAGCCTAGGTCGAAATGGACCAGGGAAGAGATTGACTTATCTTCTTACAATGGCAAAGGAATTAACGCTTTATTTAATGCTTTGTCTCAAACTGAGTTCTCTCTCGTCTCGGCATGTGAGACTGTGAAAGAAATCTGGGATGTTCTTCAAGTTACACATGAGGGAACTAACCTTGTGAAGATTCAGAAACTGCAAATGCTTACGAGCAAGTTTGACTCTATTTTCATGGCAGAAAATGAATTGTTCACAGATTATTATACACGATTGCAAGACATCGTGAATTCATGTGCTAACTTGGGAGAGAAAATTCCAGAATTTAAAATTGTAAGAAATATTTTAAGAACTCTTCCTGAAAGATTTCGTTCCAAAGTTACGGCCATTGAAACAATTAAACACCCGGACGAAATCCGTGTAGAAGAATTAGTTGGTTCATTACAAACTTATGAAATGGCATTTCCTACTAACTATTCTTCGGGAAAGGCATCCTCTTCTAAGTCTTCAGGTTTTGTGTTGAAAACAACAAAAGAAGAAGACGCGGATTCATCCTCCTCAGACGATGACGAGAACCTATCTATGAAGGATTTCGAGAAGCAACTTGCTCTCTTGACGAGGAAATTTCGCCGAAACTTTCGAAGGGGTAATTCTGGCAAAACTTCATCCTTCGTAAAGTCGAATAAAGGCAAAGGGAATTCAAGCTTTAAGTCAAGAAAGCAAGAGAGTTTTTTAAAGGATAAGAAAAACTCAGAGGGACAAGTCCAATGCTTCAAGTGCCGAGGATACGGCCATATCTCAACGGAGTGTCCCAATAAGAATCCGGCAAAGAAGAAAGCGATGCAAGCTGTCATTTGGGATGACACCTCAACGTGAAATGAGTCATCTTCAAGTGATGAAGAAAACAACGCAATGGCATTCCACGCGTCCACATCTTCACCGTTCATATGCTTTATGGCAAGCACATCTGAGTCATTGTCCAACTCCTCCCAAGTTGAAAAAACTGCAACGAACGATGAATCGGATAATTCCGAAGGTGAAGATTTTGTTTTAGCCTACCATAAACTTTTGAGGGATTCAAAGAAACTGGCTAAGCAAAACAAGGGGTTGAGAGGGAGATTGCAGGATCTCGAAGAAGAAGTAAAAAGAGCAACTTCTCTCTCAACCGGTCTTGAAGTGGAAAGGGATCATCTGATAAAAGCAAATGTTTCACTTCAAGAGAAAGATGAGCATTTCGAGAAGGAACATGTAAAAATGGTTGATAAAGCAAATTATTTCTTGAAGCTCTACTCCGAGGCTCGACAAGAAAAAATGGAAATGACGAAGACCATTTTCCAACTCAAAGATGATTTAAAGCAATTTTAAACCCCGGGGCGTGACAACCAGCCACCCCATTGTATAAAACCCCTCTCTCCCTCTCTCTCCTCATTCTCACTCTCTTCTCCCTCTCCCTGCGTGAGAAACCACAAAAAGAAAGGAGAAGAAGGAAAAGAAGAAAAAAAAAAAGAATAAGAAGATGGAGAGGAGGCTAGGGTTTGGGATTTGATCTCCAAGGAGCTTGGGGATTTCGTTGTGGGCTTCAAGGGAGCCTTTCAAGAGGAGTTGGAGCTCATTCCTCTTCCTCTTTTGGTTAAGAAATCCTCATAGGAGGTAAGTATAAAATTAGGGTTTTCCTCTTTTAAGGTTTTTATGAGTTTATATGACATAAGAATGATCTCTTCGGCTGTGTTTGGTATTGGGTATAAGGGGGGATAAGGGGGTTATTCTCCCTTATACCCAAACATGATTTTGGATGGGGGGAACAGCTGTTCCCCACCATACCAGATTATCCTGGTATAAGGGGTGGAACAGTTGTTCCACCTGTTTCTTATTTAATTTATTTATTTTTTAATTAAAATTTTTTAAATTATAAGATATTTAAATTTATAAAATTAATTAATTTTTTTTATATAAATTTTAATCTCCTCTATTCTTCTTATTCCTCTTTAATTTACCAAACACAATTTTTCTTATTCCCGGTACAACTCTTATACTCAACCAAACACAAAATTACTTTAATTCCTATTTGTACCTGAATTTATACCTATCCCAGAAATAACTAATTTTTGCTTATACCCAAACCAAACGCAACCTTGCTTCGTTTGGTTGCGGTATAAGAGAGAACTAGTAGTACTAGGGATAAGTATAACTTTTGGAACAAACTGGATCTATTGTAAATTTGTGTTTGGTGTGGTTTTAGGTTAGTACTAGGTATAAGAAAAATAGTGTTTGAAAGTGATTGAAGAATTAGAGGAATAGATAATTTACTTCTGTGTTAAAAGACTAAAATTCCCTTCCCCTTTTAATTTTTTTCTTAAAAATTTAAGTTTTAAAAATTTGTTCAAATTTTAGTTTTTATTAATTTTAATTTTTATAAAAATTTTAAGCGGGACTAAAAAAGTTTTCAGTGTAAAAAATTTTCAGTAAAAAAAGTTTTCAGCGTGGAAAAACAATGGAAATTGAATATTTGGATGTACTTTTCTGAGACCGGACGCCCGAAAACGGATACTCGGAAGTTTTTAGTGTATTCGGGTGCACGGGGGAGCCGTGGACCGCGGGGGGGACACGTGGCGGCTCCCGATTGGCCGGCACACCAGGCGCGGTCCACGAGGCAGGCGCGGCAGGTGGGGCAAGTGGCGTGGCAGGTGCGGGGGCAGGCGCCGGGGCGGCATGGCGCCGCCTGAGTGGCGGGCGCCAACCACCCGCACTGGCGGGTGGGACGCGTGGAGCGGCCCGGTTGGCCGCGCCTGGCTGTTGCGCGGGGCAGGGACACGCGGCGCGCCCGGGGTGATTCGGGCGCAGCTGTTCCCTATGCGGCGCCCGAATCTTTCGGGCGCCCGAATCTTTCGGGCGCCCGAAAGTGTACCCCAAACCGTGGGGTTCCTCTTTGGATTTCGCCTATAAATAAGCCTTGGAAGCCCCACTTCGGGACTTTTGGGATTTTGATGGAGCTCCCTTTTGGCAGAGGCCTTCCTCTACTAGTCCACTACTCTCTGATGGATCTTGGGTATTTTTGGAGGCCGCGACATCGACGTTTTTTGCGACGCGGCGCGCTTCGACGCTCCTTCAATTGTGGCCTTTTCCGTCGACGTTTCGTCCGCCGACTCCCCTGAGCTGACCCGAGGGAGTTTTTAGCCGATTTTTGCGGCGACGTTTCAATGAGAGGTAGGCCTTCGATTTCTGTGTTTACCGTCCCTCTCGGTTTTGAGTTTTTATGGGGTATTTCGGAGCATCTTTGAACCCCTTTCTTGCTGTGGGTTTTTCTGGACAGCGGAGCTTGTTCGATTTTTATCTTGGTGCAGGTTGTCGGATTTCAGCCTGTGAGAACTCGATCGACATCTATGCTTCGAATCGCAGTCATATTTTTATTGAAATTTTTGGAGGACATCTCAAAGGTGATATTTTTATTTCTTCCGAACTGAATTTCCGCAGAGTTGTGATCTTGGGGATTATTGCTTACTGCGGTGTTTGGCTTGTATCTCAGTGACCGGGAGGAGTTTTTTGGTATTTTTGGACTCGTTGGAATCGTGGGAACCTGAGGATTACCCACATTCAGTTTCGGCTCATTTGGACTTCGAATCGACGCACGCATCCAGGTGGGTTGCTTTCGTCTCCAAAACCGGTGGACGGTTCTCTAATTCTATATGATAGAAAGCATGCATGTTTAGTGTACCAAATATATGGTTGAGATGTAAACTTGGTAAATGGTATTTGTATGAGAAATTGTAAAATAAGATATCCATGTTATGTTGAATGAAAGCTTACATAGATGTAGTGTTCCCCTATGCGATTGAGAGCATGCATGATTTAATGTACAATCTATAGGATTGAGATGTAAGCATGAGAAGTGGTCTTGATTATTTGGATTGATGCTTACTTGATAAATTGTACATGTTTTGGTGGATTTGAGATCTCGCATATTGTAAAGTGGTTATGTTCACCTTATGCTAGTTGAGAGCATGTTTGAGGATGATAAAGTTCATACTTGCTTATTAGAGAGTATGTTTGATGCACTATCCAATTTATATTGTTTAGGCTAGCATCTTGTATATTATAATCTCTTGATTGATTATTACTCTTACCAATGCTATTATTGGAACTTTGACCTAGCACCCTGTCATATGTTGCATGTTTCAACCAGACTAGTAGAGAACCTTCACTTGTTCTAGGTTCTTTTATGCTTTAGACATCCCCACACTTTGCATCTTTTTCCTGGACATAGAGTTTCCTCGCCTGGGTAGTGGGCCGAGTGGTCGGGTTATTGTGGGACGTATGTTGCACTCGTGCCTGGGGGCTGAGTGGAGTCTGGTTGTAGTGGCCCAGGTTCCCATGCGACCCTTTTTTCGGTGAATCCACTATTAGTACACCTATTGTTGGTGTATCTGGCCCATAGTGCATCAAAGGGATGCCACAGATGGGCCCTGTGAGGTATCTTTTGCTGTGTTGGCCTTCAGCTGCATTTGCTGAAATTTTGAAAAGGTTTTAGGCCAAACAGACGCCGAAAACGGATTCAGCATGGAAAAACGCTTGAAAACAGCTATTTACTTGCCTTTTTCTGAGTCCGGATGCCCAAAAACGGACTCCCGGAAGTTTTTTTTGGTTTTTGGTGCATGGGAGGGGCCGTAGACCGCCGGCCTGCCACATGCTGGCCTATCATTGGCCGGTTTGTAGCACGCGGTCCACAGAGTAGCGCGGCTGGGTGCACAGACCCGGCGCATGGACACGTGGCACCCCCTGATTGGCGGGCTCAAGGCGCGCGGTCTACCGGGCAAGCACGGCAGTGCATGGACCAAAGCGGGGGACACGTGTCAGCCTCCGGTTGGTTGGTGCACGTGGCGCGGTCCACGGAATTTCAAAGTGGAATCCGTGGACCGGGTGTAGGGGACACGTGTCGCCTTGTGATTCGCGGGCGCAGCGGGAGCGGTGCACGGGAGGCGTGGCCGGCGCCTCGGGCTGCGTGCGCACGTGGGCGCCACGCCGCGCGACCGGCGAGGTGCCGACCGGTCGGCGGGTCAACCGGGCTGGACACGTGGCGCCCTCCCATTGGCGGGCGCCAACCGCCTTTCTGTGCGAGGGGAGGCCACGTGGCAGTCTGTTGTTAAGGAATTTGTTTTGGCATATTTCGTGAAAGTGTTAAGTCTTGAAGATTGAAGATAAAGAAGTTTGGATCATATACCTCAATCTCAAGAAAGAAGATTTCAAAAGGATCAGGTACGTTTAACTAATTAATTTTGATGATCCGAATACTTCTTATAGTGTAGAAACACTTGGATGAATTTTTAATTGAATAAAAATAAAAAATTGGACATGGGACATGTTCAGGATCCGGATCAGGTGATCACAGTCCGGACCCCGAATGTTGTTTGTTCATGCGCAAATCTAGTCCGGAACAAAGCCAATTCTGATCCGGACCCCAAACATGGGTTTTGCTGAAATGTATAAACAGTCCGGACCGTGGTACTTCAGTCCGGACCCCGAATGTATGTTTTTCTGGAAATTGTCTATTTAGCCACGACAGTCCGGACCGCCGATTCTACAGTCCGGACCGTCGTCCTGAAAAATTCCAGATTAGGTCAGTTTTTTATTCTTATCCTCTTCCAACGGTTTCTAACCTATAAATAAACCCTACGATTCATCTTTTAGGGTAATCTAAAAATACGGTCGAGAAGGAGAAATGCACATATAGAGAAGAAAGGAAATAACTAGATTTAATTCTATGTTTCTTCATCTATATTGATTAATTTGATTCTAGGTTTTCATACTCAGATTTTGAGTAGAATCAAATTAATGAATACTTAAATGGTATTTCCGATCTATCTTTGATCTAAGTATTCGGCGGATCATCACCACCCAAAAACAACGATTTTCCCAAAATCGGCGCGTGGACTCGCGTGGCCTTGTGGATTCAAGGTGCTACCGCTCTCGTGGATTCGGAGCGAGGTACGTTCATGGATTTGAGACGTGCTACTGGGTGAAGACCGTGGATTCGGTTGGACGTCGTGGATTCGACGTTGGACGCCGTGGATTCGGCGTTGGACGCTAATCGTGGATTCGAGGAGCGTTGCAGAGCGAGCGGAGAAGATCTACTAGGAGCGTATGGAAAAAGGTCGAGTCGTCTGTGAATACAGTATATCACCTTTGTACGTGTGTTAATTCTAGTGGATTTCGCCGTGTTATCGGTCCCGTGGTTTTTTACTCCGGTTTTGGAGTTTTCCACGTAAAAATATTGCGTGTTATATTTTCATTTCCGCATTGGGTTTTATTGCGCAACGATTTTTGAGTGTTTATTGTTTACACCTATTCACCCCCCCTCTAGGTGGTTTTTCTCCTATTTAGATCCATATTTTAGCATAACCCAACAATTGGTATCAGAGAGGGAATAGGGTTGTAAAAATTGGTTGAAGGTGGAAACATCAACAGACCCCCGTTCTTCGATGGAACAAATTATGCCTACTGGAAAGTACGGATGAAAGCCTTTTTAATTTTCATCGACGAACGGGTGTGGCAATCTATCGAGTTAGGATGGTCAAATCCAACTGAAGTTATTGTTGATGTTCACACCATCAAGCCTAGGTCGAAATGGACCAAGGAAGAGATTGACTTATCTTCTTACAATGGCAAAGGAATTAACGCTTTATTTAATGCTTTGTCTCAAACTGAGTTCTCTCTCGTCTCGGCATGTGAGACTGTGAAAGAAATCTGGGATGTTCTTCAAGTTACACATGAGGGAACTAACCTTGTGAAGATTCAGAAACTGCAAATGCTTACGAGCAAGTTTGACTCTATTTTCATGGTAGAAAATGAATTGTTCACAGATTATTATACACGATTGCAAGACATCGTGAATTCATGTGCTAACTTGGGAGAGAAAATTCCAGAATTTAAAATTGTAAGAAATATTTTAAGAACTCTTCCTGAAAGATTTCGTTCCAAAGTTACGGCCATTGAAACAATTAAACACCCGGACGAAATCCGTGTAGAAGAATTAGTTGGTTCATTACAAACTTATGAAATGGCATTTCCTACTAACTATTCTTCGGGAAAGGCATCCTCTTCTAAGTCTTCAGGTTTTGTGTTGAAAACAACAAAAGAAGAAGACGCGGATTCATCCTCCTCAGACGATGACGAGAACCTATCTATGAAGGATTTCGAGAAGCAACTTGCTCTCTTGACGAGGAAATTTCGCCGAAACTTTCGAAGGGGTAATTCTGGCAAAACTTCATCCTTCGTAAAGTCGAATAAAGGCAAAGGGAATTCAAGCTTTAAGTCAAGAAAGCAAGAGAGTTTTTTAAAGGATAAGAAAAACTCAGAGGGACAAGTCCAATGCTTCAAGTGCCGAGGATACGGCCATATCTCAACGGAGTGTCCCAATAAGAATCCGGCAAAGAAGAAAGCGATGCAAGCTGTCATTTGGGATGACACCTCAACGTGAAATGAGTCATCTTCAAGTGATGAAGAAAACAACGCAATGGCATTCCACGCGTCCACATCTTCACCGTTCATATGCTTTATGGCAAGCACATCTGAGTCATTGTCCAACTCCTCCCAAGTTGAAAAAACTGCAACGAACGATGAATCGGATAATTCCGAAGGTGAAGATTTTGTTTTAGCCTACCATAAACTTTTGAGGGATTCAAAGAAACTGGCTAAGCAAAACAAGGGGTTGAGAGGGAGATTGCAGGATCTCGAAGAAGAAGTAAAAAGAGCAACTTCTCTCTCAACCGGTCTTGAAGTGGAAAGGGATCATCTGATAAAAGCAAATGTTTCACTTCAAGAGAAAGATGAGCATTTCGAGAAGGAACATGTAAAAATGGTTGATAAAGCAAATTATTTCTTGAAGCTCTACTCCGAGGCTCGACAAGAAAAAATGGAAATGACGAAGACCATTTTCCAACTCAAAGATGATTTAAAGCAATTTTCTTCGGGAAGGAGTAAGTTGGATAAGATGCTTGGTCTTGGTCAAACAAATCGATTCGGCCTCGGATACAATCGAACTGAAGACAATTCTAGTTCGGTTGAGACAGTTTTTGTGCCCTAGTCGGTAACTCCTCCTCCGACGACGGAAATCACTGTATACAATGACAACCACCTTACCTCACCCTCTTCGGGATCGTCAAGTTCAAAGGTATGTTTTCGTTGTGGTTTTGCAGGGCACATTCGAAGAAATTGCAAGATGGGACCAAAACGATCAAATCAAGCACCTCTTGCAATAACTACCAAAAAGGTGATTCCCCGGAAATCAAAGGAAAATTTTTCAAAAGAAAAGAGCCTTGGTAGTTCAACCTCACAAGACGATGTCAAGCAATGAATCAAACAAGACGCTTTCACCAAGGAGAATAACTTCAAGAACATTGCCGACGCAGTCCAAAAAGGTTTGGGTGCGCAAAGGTGAAATCTTCCCTTGTCTTGTTGTTCATACTTCTCTGCATGCTTATGACAACTCGTCTTGGTATCTGGATAGTGGATGTTCCCGTCACATGACCGGTGACAAAAAACTGTTTTCAAACTTTAAAGAAAATCTCCGGAGGACATGTTGTTTTCGGAGACAGTCGTTCTTCTAAAATTGTTGGAAAAGGAACAATCGCTATTCCAGAAGGCCCAGTTTTGAACAATGTCTTATTTGTTGAAGGCCTTAAGACTAACCTCATTAGTATAAGTCAACTTTGTGACAATGGTTTTTCAGTTAATTTTTCTTCTGTAGAATGTATTGTAACTGATAAGGACCATGTATTCTTTTTGAAAGGGGTTAGATCAGAAAATAATTGCTATGTTGTTTCAAACAAAACTTCTGAAAAATGTAACCTAGTTTCTTTAGATAATGAAACTCTTTGGCATGAAAGACTAGGTCACATAAATTTTAAAGAACTAGCAAGGATTTCTAATAAAGACGTGGTTAAGGGGGTTCCTAAACTTTTATTTAAAGATAACATTGTGTGTGGAGGTTGTCAAAAGGGAAAGCAATCAAGGGTTGCACACAAGAACTTGAACCACGTTGATACCAACCGGCCCTTAGAATTACTGCACATGGACTTAATGGGGCCAACTCGTCAACCATCTTTGGGAGGTAAATGGTATATTTTTCTTTTGGTTGATGATTTCTCTAGATATTCATGGGTAACATTTTTAAAAGAGAAAGCGGATACTTTTGACTCTTTTCATGAGGTTTGTCATCGTATTATGATTGAAAGAAATGAAAAGATCGTTCGTGTTCAAAGTGATAGAGGTGGAGAATTCATTAATTCTAAATTCATAGATTTTTTCACTTCCAATGGCATAAAACATGAATTCTCAAGCACCCTATACACCTCAGCAGAATGGTGTTGTTGAGCGCAAAAACAGGGTTGTTCAAGAGATGGCTCGTGTGATGCTTCATAGCCGGAATCTCCCGTTACATTTTTGGACTGAAGCCGTGAACACCGCTGTCTATATAATTAATCGAGTGTATTTGCGCCCGGGAACTTTAAATACACCATATGAGCTGTGGTTTTGTAGAAAACCAAATATCAAATATTTTCGTATCTTTGGGAGTCGTTGTTTTATTTTGCGTGATCGCAAAAATCTTGGTAAATTCGACTCTCGAAGTGACGAAGGGATTTTCATGGGTTATTCTACAAACAGTAGAGCATATCGGGTATTTAACTTGGAATCTAAAACGATGGTAGAATCTGTTAATGTTAAAGTAAATGAAGCTTTCTATTTTGCATCTGATAAATCTACCCCTGATATGTCTCTGGATGATGATACTCCTGTAAATGCATCTTCTCGTAATAACTCTTTCGATAAAGTTGATGCATCTAATGGTTCTTCCAGTTTATCTGAAATGCAGGAATCATCACATGTACCTCCGAGTACTCCGTTACCTCAAACGCTACGCATCTCCAAGGATCATCCAGAATCAAACATTATTGGAGACCCACAAGAAGGAGTCAGGACTCGGAGACAGTTGGTTTGTTGAGTCGCATGTTACGTCTCCATGGTAGAACCAAAGAACGTCGATGAAGCTCTTCAGGATGACTACTGGATTGAAGCAATGCAGGAAGAGCTCCATCAGTTCGAACGAAACAAAGTCTCGGAATTAACGAAGCCACCGAAGCAACACAACGTGATTAGTACTAAATGGATTTTCAAGAACAAGAAAAACGAGGATGGTACCATCATCAGGAACAAAGCACGCCTAATTGCTCAGGGCTACTAACAAATTGAAGGTATAGACTTTGATGAGACATTCGCCCCGGTAGCTCGACTCGAGTCGATTAGAATTTTGTTCGCAATTGCTTGTCATTTTAAAATCAAACTCTTTCAAATGGACGTTAAGAGCGCATTTTTAAATGGGTTTTTAAACGAGGAAGTTTATGTGGCTCAACCGAAAGGTTTTGTAGACTATAAACAACCTAACCATGTTTTTCGTTTGAAAAAGGCTATTTATGATCTAAAACAATGTCACGCCCCGGGGGTTTTTAGGTAAAGATTGTTACGGCTTTTTGTGTTGGCATATTTCGTGAGTTGAGTAGTTGAGTTGTTGAGTTGAGTCGGAGTCTTGAAGTGATCAAATTGTCAATCAGCAATCGAAGACTTAGAGAAGATTCAACAAGATCTCAAGTTGACACTCAGTGTTTTGAGTCTTGAAGATTGAAGTAGAAGAATTGTGGATCAATTACATCAATCTTAAGGAAAATGGATTTGGAATGATCAGGTACGTTTAACTAAATAATTTTGGTGATCCGAATACATTTGTGTAGTTTAGAAACACTTGGATAAGTTTTCATTGCTTAAAAATCAAAAACTGGACAAATTGGATGTTTCAGAATTTCTGATCCTGAACCGATCCGGATCAGAATTCCGATCCGGATACCGAACCTTGTTTTTTCAGGAATTGCTGAAAAAAGACGACGATCAGGATCGCCGTAAATCCGATCTGGATCATCGTGCGGGAAAATTTCTGTTAAGCCAGTTTTTTATGCTTATCTCTTTCCAAAGGTTTCTAAACTATAAATAGACATTTAGGGTTTCTCAAAAACTACCGATTAATTAATTAAACACTTGAGAGCAACCCTAGAGGCTAGGTTTTTATCGTTCTTCTTTATAGCCTCTTTTAGGTCAATTCGACGGTTCTTTCAAGAACATATCTTTTGTCGAATTGATCTAATCTTTGCTTAGAGATTTCTTCTACGGTTCCTCAATGAGAATCTAAGCAAAGGATCACCATCGAAGCCAATATTCTTACCGGCTGAGTTTGCGTCGTGGATTCGACGTGGCATCGTGGATTCGGTGTGCTAAAGGCGTTTCGTGGATTCGAAACGTGTGCTCGTGGATTCGAGTGGCGTTCGTGGATTCGAACGTGTGCAGTGGACGTGCAATCGGTGAGCGCAAGGTCCGAAGAAGTTGAAGGAGGGGTTTGAGTCCGTGGAGTCGGTAATCACCTTGTTATTCTTCTTTTCTTAGTGGATTGTTATTGCGTGTTGGTCCCGTGGTTTTTCTCCTGGATTGGAGTTTCCACGTAAATCTCGGTGTGCTATTTTTATTTTCCGCATTGGTTTTTATTTTGCACTGAGATTGGTTTTATAAGTATTACACCTATTCACCCCCCCTCTAGTTGTTTGATAGTACCTATTTCGATCCTTGTGGATCCTTAAAAACCAACAATTGGTATCGGAGCGGGTTTTAGGTTTATCTATCATGTCGGGTGAAAGTGGTAATATTTATAGACCTCCTCTTTTTGGTGGGACTAATTATGCTTATTGGAAAGTGCGGATGAGAGCTTTTCTCATCGCAATTGATGAGCGGGTATGGCAATCCGTGGAATACGGTTGGGTGCATCCTGTTGAGGAAGTAGGAAATTCTACTACCCCAAAACCTCGCTCTAGATGGTCCAAAGAGGAATTCGAAAGATCTTCTTACAATGGGAAAGGTATGAACGCTTTATTTAATTCTCTTTCCTCGACTGAGTTCACACGAATTTCCACGTGTGAAACCGCGAAGGAAATTTGGGATATTCTCAAAATTACACATGAGGGTACTAATCTTGTAAAAATTCAAAAGCTCCAGATGCTTACAAGTCAATTTGACTCTATTCATATGGAAGAGCATGAATTATTTACAGATTATTACACTAGACTTCAAGATGTAATTAATACATGTGCTAATTTAGGAGAAAAGATCCCGGAGTCAAAAATTGTAAGAAAGATACTTCGGACTCTTCTGGAACGGTTTAGGGCAAAGGTTACCGCCATTGAAACCGTTAGTCATCCGGATGAGATGAGTGTAGAGGAATTAGTAGGTGCTTTGCAAACTTATGAAATGACTTTTCCTACTAATCAAGTTTCTTCCAAGTCTTCTTCTAAGCTTACAGGTATTGCATTCAAATCAACAAAGGAAGAAGATGGTGAATCAAGTTCCGATGATGAAATCTCTTTTGCCGATTTTGAAGAACAATTGGCGCGGATCACAAAGAAATTTCGTCGGAAATTTTGGAAGAATCGAACCGATGGGTCTCCATCCACGAAACCATCTAAAGGATCATCGGGTTCTAAA
>CM055066.1:10032975-10127764 GCA_029204045.2 Tillandsia leiboldiana
TCCTCTAACCTCAAAAGCCTTGCAAAACCTTCTAAGAAAAAAGATGAATTCGAAGGGGAAATCCGATGTTATAGATGCAAAGGCTACGACCATATTTCAACGGATTGTCCTTCACCGAAATCATATAAAAAAAAGGCTTTGCAAGCGAAAACTTGGGACGATTCTACTTCTAATGAATCGACCTCAAGTAAAGTGGAAAAAGTCGTTGCTTTTCATGCCTCTCAAATTCCCTCTTCTAATTTGTGTTTATCATCTTTAGTCACTGACTCTACTCCTTTGATTTTGTATGAAACATCAACAACCGGCGGAGAGTCATCAAGTGAGGGGGAGTCGGACGAAGAAGAACTCGTTGAGGCATATCAACAACTTCTTACGGAATCAAAGAAGATGGCCAAACATATTAAGAAGTTGAGGAAGCAACGACTTGAAGTTCAAGACGAGAATCAAGCTTTAAAGATAAAACTTCATGATCTCGAGGAGGAACAAGGACATTTATTGGATAACAATAAAATCCTCCAAGAAAAGCTAAACCAATCGGAGACAAACGCTAAATCATATATGGACAAGATTGGTTTTCTAGAAAAACAGTTTGAGGAGATTCATGTCACCAACCAAGCATTGACCAAGCAAGTTCATGAACTCAAATCCGACATACAAAGGCTTTCAACCGTTTCCAAGAAACTAGATTGTATGTGCGGATTAGGTCAAACAAGCAAGGTTGGTTTGGGTTCTAAAAAGGATCAAATTGTGCATGCTTCAAGTTCCACAATCAAATTGAAAGGAAGAACGTGTCACCTTTGTGGACTTGAAGGACATTTGGTGAAGGATTGCCCGAAAAAGAGAAAGAAAAATCCTGCGGCAACTTCATCTATGGAGCGGACTCAAGGGACTCAAAAGATACATCAAGTCAAAGGAGTTCACTCATTCCACCAAAGGTCCGAGCCGCAACATCAATCATACAAGTGGATCACTGCGAAGCAAAGACCTAAGGTGGATCAACAGTCAAAGCGGACAACCCCCGGCCACAACGAATCAAGACAACCCAAAATCCAGCGATTTTGGATTCGGAAAGGTGATATCTTTCCTTGTCTTAAGTTCTAAATAGCTTATGACTGTATGTAATGCTTTGATTGGTTTTCCTTTCATATTTTTCTGAATCTCTGCATTACATGTTTTCAATGCTTTGTTTTTATGTTTTGTTTTTTTTAACAAAAGGTTTTTAATGAACAAGTGCATTGAATAAAAAAGGGCTTCACGGTTATTCACTCCAAATTAATTTTATATGGATTATCAACTTTACTCCATAATCATAATCTTGAAGATACTTCATTATAGGAGTTTTTGATAGTTATAAGCATCAAATTTTAGAAATCATGTGTGATCCTTAGATGCTTAATCTATCTCGGTTGTGTGAATTCATTGTGATAAACGTGAGACAACCGATAGACTAAAATTTGGAATTTGATTCTTTCACGTAAGAGATTGCATTCTTACAAGGGTAAATAAATGAATTGCAAAAGATGTGGAAAGAGTTACATCCGAAAGGAGTGTGAAAACTACCACCAGATAATGGAAAGAGCTGCCACCCCGGTCGTCCGGTTTGTGTGTGAAGCTACCACATGTTATGGATGCTTGAAAAATATTTATGAAATTTTGTTTAGTTGAAGCTTTCGGAGATTTAAATTCAAAGTTCGTATTTTGAACAATCTCCTGGTTGGTATAAGGTGGGATAGTTAAAAGATGCTCAAAGAGCCACCCTTAGGTATTTTAGTGTTTATCTCAATTTGAAAGGGTAGAATTCAAGATTGATGTCACTTGGAAATCTCCGTAAGTCATCTTTGTAAATCCGTTACATCTTGATAGAGTTTGGATCTCAAATTATTTTTGATGACTTGTGTTTGATGAATATAACATGAAAAACGGTTTATAATGTTTTACCTTTATTTTTCATGATTTTGGAGTAAATCTTTTTAATTTTTATAATTAATTGGATTGAATGACATCTATGTGATCTCATATTATTTTCAAGCACTTAAATTGTTTTCTTGATGGAATACAAATCAGTAATTCAATTATTTCAAAATCTGGATTTGTTTCAAGAAATTATTTGATTTTTGCTTTCGGCTACCGGTACGCAATCTGTGTTTTTGTTATATACCGGAACTGAGCTTTTATCTCTCTTTCTCTATGAACTAATGCTGTTAGTGATTTCCTTTTGTCTAGTATGTTCACTGTTTGACAATTTGTGACAAAAAGGGGGAGAAGAGAAATGGGGGAGATGAGATCATCGAGATAGGGGGAGACGGAAATAAGATCATCGAGATAGGGGGAGACGGAGATAAGATCATCGAGATAGGGGGAGATGATGAAAAAGGAGCCGAAAAACAAAAAGAACCAAACGGACGAATCAAATGTAGGATTTACATTTAATTTCTAACGACTGACTTTTGATTCTGTTTGGAGTTTTGTTTTGCAGGATATACATCACTTTAAGACTCCAAGTCCTAAGTCATAAAGTTTGTTCTAAGACTGGTTCAAATGTAATCTTTGTTTATTGGATCTTTCACGCAAAGAAAGTCAATGTTTTGGTGATGACATTGAGTTTCGATTTTTTGGTTTAAGATGAGTGTCTTGAGCGTTTTATGTATTTTTGGGTTTTGTCACGAAATTGCCAAAGGGGGAGATTGTTACGGCTTTTTGTGTT
This sequence comes from Tillandsia leiboldiana, assembly GCA_029204045.2. NCBI lineage: Eukaryota > Viridiplantae > Streptophyta > Magnoliopsida > Poales > Bromeliaceae > Tillandsia > Tillandsia leiboldiana. The sequence goes on from CM055066.1 coordinate 10,035,680, forward strand.
GGCATATTTCGTGAGTTGAGTAGTTGAGTTGTTGAGTTGAGTCGGAGTCTTGAAGTGATCAAATTGTCAATCAGCAATCGAAGACTTAGAGAAGATTCAACAAGATCTCAAGTTGACACTCAGTGTTTTGAGTCTTGAAGATTGAAGTAGAAGAATTGTGGATCAATTACATCAATCTTAAGGAAAATGGATTCGGAATGATCAGGTACATTTAACTAAATAATTTTGGTGATCCGAATACATTTGTGTAGTTTAGAAACACTTGGATAAGTTTTCATTGCTTAAAAATAAAAAACTGGACAAATTGGATGTTTCAGAATTTCTGATCCTGAACCGATCCGGATCAGAATTCCGATCCGGATCAGAATTCCGATCCGGATCCCGAACCTTGTTTTTTCAGGAATTGCTGAAAAAAGACGACGATCAGGATCGCCGTAAATCCGATCCGGATCGTCTTGCGGGAAAATTTCTGTTAAGCCAGTTTTTTATGCTTATCTCTTTCCAAAGGTTTCTAAACTATAAATAGACATTTAGGGTTTCTCAAAAACTACCGATTAATTAATTAAACACTTGAGAGCAACCCTAGAGGCTAGGTTTTTATCGTTCTTCTTTATAGCCTCTTTTAGGTCAATTCGACGGTTCTTTCAAGAACATATCTTTTGTCGAATTGATCTAATCTTTGCTTAGAGATTTCTTCTACGGTTCCTCAATGAGAATCTAAGCAAAGGATCACCATCGAAGCCAATATTCTTACCGGCTGAGTTTGCGTCGTGGATTCGACGTGGCATCGTGGATTCGGTGTGCTAAAGGCGTTTCGTGGATTCGAAACGTGTGCTCGTGGATTCGAGTGGCGTTCGTGGATTCGAACGTGTGCAGTGGACGTGCAATCGGTGAGCGTAAGGTCCGAAGAAGTTGAAGGAGGGGTTTGAGTCCGTGGAGTCGGTAATCACCTTGTTATTCTTTTTTTCTTAATGGATTGTTATTGCGTGTTGGTCCCGTGGTTTTTCTCCTGGATTGGAGTTTCCACGTAAATCTCGGTGTGCTATTTTTATTTTCCGCATTGGTTTTTATTTTGCACTGAGATTGGTTTTATAAGTATTACACCTATTCACCCCCCCTTTAGTTGTTTGATAGTACCTATTTCGATCCTTGTGGATACTTAAAAACCAACAAAGATAAGCGAAAAAAGCGTATATATTTTTTTCTTTATGAATAAGCATCGACCTCCCCCAGTGCGTGTCAGACCCGCCACATATACAAATTAACTCTTCAATCGGACAGAGTCTCCTTTGTATATGCACGGCGTCACGATTACAACAACGACAATAACATCATCCTTCATGAAATCTTTAACCACACAGTCACAGTCAACCAGTACGAGGGTGTAAAACATTCAATCACATTAAGAAGATTCTACAAGTTGCAACCGGTGTCCACTCGACACCCATTCCTTTAAAACATCTACATATTCACAGTAAGGCGGCTACCTCATTTTGAAAGGATAAAACCATAGGTTTTCAAAGTAGTGCCCACACGACACTTGATTTTTGAAAGACATTTTCGAAACCCCTTTTTATATCGTAAAACGGCCGCAAAGATTGAGAACAATAATTTAAAATCTACTGTCATATCAAACAACTAACCAACCATCCAGCATGATCCACATCCACACAAATTAAACTAGAGAGAGAGAATAGAGATAACCACACTAAAAGTTTTAACCTATGGCCTCATACGGCCGATAGTTAAGTCTGCGTTGCCTCACCACCGTCCCGATGAACATACCTAATTGAACCTGTCACGGAGTGGGTAAAGTCAGTGACAAATAAAGTAGATGTTATAACTTTAATGAACAGTAAATTCGAATGAAATACTCTGCACCGGAACCTTTCGCTATCCTTCGCCCAGAGTTTACTTTATTTAAATTAGTGACACCGTCGCGTCAGGGTAGTCGACGATCTCCCCACGCGACACTTGATGCTTTTACCCCTTCACGAAGCGTGAGCGGCATGTTTAGCTAACGTGAAGAGGTCCCCACCCTACACACGTGGGGCACACGGGTCATTCAGACCACTCCTCCAGAAAAGTACACCTATGCGGAGGCCAATCCGCCAGTGTACGTGCAGCATTCAACACCGGTTTGCAGAAGTCGGCGTAAATTAAATATTGCGACACTTGGTCGCCACGAACATCCACAAAAGAACGGTACATGGTAATGCGAAGGGTTAATTCACTGGAAACATTTCATCTACTTTATTAAACAGGTTAGCACGAACATTTAGATGATACACTGCACCTAATGCACTTACAGCACTTGTTGCATAAGAACCCACCTGGTTGAGGGAAGATCGGGGGACTTGGGATCTGTGACACTCTCCTGCTGCGCACCTGGACCTAACGAAAGCCCCAGAAACAACAGTTAATAACACGCACGAACACCGGAAAACGGAACCCAACTAACTCCACACCGAGAACCCCCAAACCGGCGCCAACAACTACCCTCGACGATTCCTCGCGCGCGCGCGCACGACGGCCGTCGGCCCGCGGGTGCCCCGCGTGGCTCAAGGCCGCGCGACGTGCGCCTGCTGTAGAGTTATGAATCCCAAAGGATCTAAATAGGTACTATCAAACAACTAGAGGGGGGGGTGAATAGGTGTAATACTTATAAAACCAAATCTCAGTGCAAAATAAAAACCAATGCGGAAAATAAAAATAGCACACCGAGATATACGTGGAAACTCCAATCCAGGAGAAAAACCACGGGACCAACACGCAATAACAATCCACTAAGAATAGAAGAATAACAAGGTGATTACCGACTCCACGGACTCAAACCCCTCCTTCAGCTTCTTCGGACCTTGCGCTGACCGGTTGGATGTCCACGCAATAACAATCCACTAAGAAAAGAAGAATAACAAGGTGATTACCGTCTCCACGGATTTAACCCCTCCTTCAACTTCTTCGGACCTCGCACTCCACCGTTTGCATGTCCACTGCACACGTTCGAATCCACGAACGCCACTCGAATCCACGAGCACACATTTCGAATCCACGAAACGCCTTTAGCACACCGAATCCACAATGCCACGTCGAATCCACGACGCAAACTCAGTCGATAAGAATATTGACTTCGATGGTGATCCTTTGCTTAGATTCTCATTGAGGAACCGTAGAAGAAATCTCTAAGCAAAGATTAGATCAATTCGACAAAAGATAGATCTTGGAAGAACCGTCGAATTGACCTAAAAGAGGCTATTAAGAAGAACGATGAAAACCTAGCCTCTAGGGTTGCTCTCAAGTGTTTAATTAATTAATCGGTAGAGAACCCCCGTTTTTGAGAAACCCTAAACGTCTATTTATAGTTTAGAAACCTTTGGAAAGAGATAAGAATCAAAATCATACCTTATCTGGAAATTTTCAGGACGGCGATCCGGATCGGATTTACTGCGATCCGGATCGTCGTAACGAGATTGACGATTCCAGAAAACCAAGGGTTCGGGATCCGGATTGCAAGGTCCGATCCGGATCGTTCATGCAATTCAGCAAAGTCCCATGTTCGGGATCCGGATCGGAATGGCCTAGGATCCGGATTGAAATTGCCAATGAACAAGTACCCTTCGGGATCCAGATTGCAAGGTCTGGTCCGGATCCTGAACATGTCCCATGTCCAGTTTTTGATTTTTATGCAATTAAAAGATCATCCAAGTGTTTCTACACTATAAGAAAGTATTCGGATCACCACAATTATTTAGTTAAACATACCTGATCCTCTTGAATACTTTCTTCTTGAGATTGATGTAACTGATCCACAATTCTTCAACTTCAATCTTCAAGACTCAAGACACTGAGTGTCAACTTGAGCTCTTGTTGAATCTTCTCTAAGTCTTTGATTGCTGATTGACAATTTGATCCCTTTAAGACTCCGACTCAACTCACTGACTTGACTCACGAAATATGCCAACACCATAATGCCGTAACAATCTCCCCCTTTGGCAATTTCGTGACAAAATCCAAAAATACATAAAAGCGCTCAAGTCACTCATCTTAAACCAAAAAGTCGAAATTCAATGTTATCACCAAAACATTGATTTTCTTTGCGTGAAAGATCCAATAAATACAAAATTACATTTGAACCAAACAGTCCTAGAACATACTCTATGACTTAGGACTTGGAGTCTTAAAGTGATGTAATTCCTGCAAAACAAAACTCCAAACAAAATCAAACGTTAGTCGTTAGAAATTAGAATCCTACATTTGATTCGTCCTTTTGGTTCTTTTGTTTTTCGGCTTTTTCAGTCCTTTCTTTATCTCCCCCTATCATGAGCATCTCTAACATGTTCTCCATGTTCTCCATGTTCTCCCTGTTATGAGTGTGATACGATCATTAATTTCTGTTATCCCCCTTTTTGTCACAAATTGTCAAACAGTGAACATACTAGACAAAAGGAAATCACTAACAGCATTAGTTCATAGAGAAAGAGAGATAAAAGCTCAGTTCTGGTATACAACAAAAATGCAGATTGCGTACCTGTACCAGAAAGCAAAAATCAGATAATTTCTTGAAACAAATCCAGATTTTGGAATCTTTTCAAATACCGATTTGTATTCCATCAAGAAATCAATTTAAGTGCTTTAAACAATTAATTCACACAGATGCCATTCAAACCAATTAATTTCACGAAATTAAAAAGATTTACTCCAAAATCATGAAAAACAAAGATAAAACATTATAAACAGTTTTTCATGTTATATTCATCAAACACAAGTCATCAAAAATAATCTTGAGATCCAAACTCTATCAAGATGTACCGGATTTACAAAGTTGACTTACGGAGATTTCCAAATGACATCAATTCTGAATTCTACCCTTTCAAATTTGAGATAAGCACTAAAATACCTAAGGGTGGCTCTTTGAGCATCTTTCAACTATCCCACCTTATACCAATCAGGAGATTATTCAAAATAAGAGCTTTAAATTTAAATCTCCGAATGCTTCAACTAAACAAAATTTCATAAATATTTTTCAAGCATCCATAACATGTGGTAGCTTCACACACAGACCGGACGACCGGGGTGGCAGCTTTTTCCAACATGTGGTGGTAGTTTTCACACTCCTTTCGGATGTAACTCTTTCCACATCTTTTACAATTCATTTATTTACCCTTGTAAGAATGCAATCTCTTACGTGAAAGAATTAAATCCCAAATTTTAGTCTATCAGTTGTCTCACATTTATCACAATGAAATCACACAACCGAGATAGATTAAGCATCTAAAGATCACACATGATTTCTAAAATTTGATACTTATAATATCAAAAACTCCTATAATGAAGTATCTTCAAGATTATGATTATGGAGTAAAGTTGATAATTTAAATAAAATTAAATTGGAGTGATTGAAAGTGGAAAACCCTTTTTATTCAATGCACTTGTTCGTTAAAATCCTTTCGTTTTTTTTTTTTTTTAAAAAAAAAAACAAAACATAAAAACGAAGAGCATTGAAAACATGTAATGCAGAGATTCAGAAAAATATGAAAGGAAAACCAATCAAAGCATTACATACAGTCATAAGCTATTTAGGACTTAAGACAAGAAAAGATATCACCTTTCCGAATCCAAAATTGTCGAATTCTGGGTTGTCTTGATTCATTGTGGTTGGGAGATGATAGCTTTGACTGTTGATCCACCTTAGGTCTTTGCCTCGCAGTGATCCACTTGTATGATTGATGATGTGGCTCGGACCTTTGGTGGGTTGAGTGAACTCCTTTGACTTGATGTGTCTTTCGATTCCGTTGAGTTCGCTCCGTAGATGAAGTTGCCGAAGAATTTTTCTTTCTCTTTTTCGGGCAATCCTTCACCAAATGTCCTTCAAGTCCACAAAGGTGACACGTTCTTTCTTTCAATTTGAATGTGGAACCTGAAGCATGCACAATTTGATCCTTTTTAAAACCCAAACCAACTTTGGTTGTTTGACCTAATCCGCACATACAATCTAGTTTCTTGGAAACGGTTGAAAGCCTTTGTATGTCGGATTTGAGTTCATGAACTTGCTTGGTCAATGCTTGGTTGGTGACATGAATCTCCTCAAACTGCTTTTCAAGAAAATCAATCTTGTTAATATGGAAATTAACGATCGTTTCCGATTGATTTAACTTTTCTTGGAGGATTTTATTATTATCCAATAAAAGCTCTCGTTCCTCCTCGAGATCATGAAGATTGATCTTTAAAGCATGATTCTCGTCTTGAATCTCAAGTCGTTGCTTCCTCAACTTCTTAATATGCTTGGCCATCTTCTTTGATTCCGTAAGAAGTTGTTGATATGCCTCAACGAGTTCTTCTTCGTCCGACTCCCCCTCACTTGATGACTCTCCGCCGGTTGTTGATGTTTCATACAAAATCAAAGGAGTAGAGTCAGTGACTAAAGATGATAAACACAAATTAGAAGAGGGAATTTGAGAGGCATGAAAAGCAACGGCGTTTTCCTCTTTACTTGAGGTCGATTCATTAGAAGTAGAATCGTCCCAAGTTTTCGCTTGCAAAGCCTTCTTTTTGTATGATTTCTTAGAAGGACAATCCGTTGAAAAATGGCCGTAGCCTTTGCATCGATAGCATTGGATTTCCCCTTCGAAATCATCTTTTTCTTTTTCTTTAGAAGGTTTTGCAACACCTTTGAGTTTAGAGGATTTAGAACCCGATGATCCTTTAGATGGTTTCGTGGATGAAGATCCATCGGTTCGATTCTTCCAAAATTTCCGACGAAATTTCTTTGTGATCCGCGCCAATTGTTCTTCAAAATCGGCAAAAGAGATTTCATCGTCGGAACTTGATTCGCTATCTTCTTCCTTTGTGGATTTGAATGCAATACCTGTAAGCTTAGAAGAAGACTTGGAAGAAACTTGATTAGTAGGAAAAGTCATTTCATAAGTTTGCAAAGCACCTACTAATTCCTCTACACTCATCTCATCCGGATGACTAACGGTTTCAATGGCGGTAACCTTTGCCCTAAACCGTTCCGAAAGAGTCCGAAGTACCTTTCTTACAATTCTCGACTCCGGGATTTTTCTCCTAAATTAGCACATGTATTGATTACATCTTGAAGTCTAGTGTAATAATCTGTAAACAATTCATGCTCTTCCATATGAATAGAGTCAAATTGACTTGTAAGCATCTGGAGCTTTTGAATTTTTACAAGATTAGTACCCTCATGTGTAATTTTGAGAATATCCCAAATTTCCTTCGCGGTTTCACACGCGGAAATTCGTGTGAACTCAGTCGAGGAAAGAGAATTAAATAAAGCGTTCATACCTTTCCCATTGTAAGAAGATCTTTCAAATTCCTCTTTGGACCATCTAGAGCGAGGTTTTGGGGTAGTAGAATTTCCTACTTCCTCAACAGGATGCACCCAACCGTATTCCACGGATTGCCATACCCGCTCATCAATTGCGATGAGAAAAGCTCTCATCCGCACTTTCCAATAAGCATAATTAGTCCCATCAAAAAGAGGAGGTCTATAAATATTACCACTTTCACCCAACATGATAGATAAACTTAAAACCCGCTCTGATACCAATTGTAGAGTTATGAATCCCAAAGGATCTAAATAGGTACTATCAAACAACTAGAGGGGGGGGTGAATAGGTGTAATACTTATAAAACCAAATCTCAGTGCAAAATAAAAACCAATGCGGAAAATAAAAACAGCACACCGAGATATACGTGGAAACTCCAATCCAGGAGAAAAACCACAGGACCAACACGCAATAACAATCCACTAAGAATAGAAGAATAACAAGGTGATTACCGACTCCACGGACTCAAACCCCTCCTTCAGCTTCTTCGGACCTTGCGCTGACCGGTTGGATGTCCACGCAATAACAATCCACTAAGAAAAGAAGAATAACAAGGTGATTACCGTCTCCACGGATTTAACCCCTCCTTCAACTTCTTCGGACCTCGCGCTCCACCGTTTGCACGTCCACCGCACACGTTCGAATCCACGAACGCCACTCGAATCCACGAGCACACGTTTTGAATCCACGAAACACCTTTAGCACACCGAATCCACGATGCCACGTCGAATCCACGACGCAAACTCAGTCGATAAGAATATTGACTTCGATGGTGATCCTTTGCTTAGATTCTCATTGAGGAACCGTAGAAGAAATCTCTAAGCAAAGATTAGATCAATTCGACAAAAGATAGATCTTGGAAGAACCGTCGAATTGACCTAAAAGAGGCTATTAAGAAGAACGATGAAAACCTAGCCTCTAGGGTTGCTCTCAAGTGTTTAATTAATTAATCGGTAGAGAACCCCCGTTTTTGAGAAACCCTAAACGTCTATTTATAGTTTAGAAACCTTTGGAAAGAGATAAGAATCAAAATCATACCTTATCTGGAAATTTTCAGGACGGCGATCCGGATCGGATTTACTGCGATCCGGATCGTCGTAACGAGATTGACGATTCCAGAAAACCAAGGGTTCGGGATCCGGATTGCAAGGTCCGATCCGGATCGTTCATGCAATTCAGCAAAGTCCCATGTTCGGGATCCGGATCGGAATGGCCTAGGATCCAGATTGAAATTGCCAATGAACAAGTACCCTTCGGGATCCGGATTGCAAGGTCTGGTCCGGATCCTGAACATGTCCCATGTCCAGTTTTTGATTTTTATGCAATTAAAAGATCATCCAAGTGTTTCTACACTATAAGAAAGTATTCGGATCACCACAATTATTTAGTTAAACATACCTGATCCTCTTGAATACTTTCTTCTTGAGATTGATGTAACTGATCCACAATTCTTCAACTTCAATCTTCAAGACTCAAGACACTGAGTGTCAACTTGAGCTCTTGTTGAATCTTCTCTAAGTCTTTGATTGCTGATTGACAATTTGATCCCTTTAAGACTCCGACTCAACTCACTGACTTGACTCACGAAATATGCCAACACCAAAATGCCGTAACACCTGCGGGTGGTACCAGCGCGGCGCCCGCGCGGTAACTGCCCGCGCGGCGTCCGCGCGGTGACTGCCCGCGCGGCGGCCGCGGGGCACCCGCGCGGTGTCTACCCGCGCGGCGCCAGCGGGTGTTGCCCTCGGGCAGGGCCCGCGTTGCACCCGCGCGGCGACCGCCCGCGCGGCGCCCGCGGGTGCTGCCCTCGGGCGGCGCCCGCGTGGCAACCCCGCGGCGACCGCCCGCGCGGCGCCCGCGGGTGCTGCCCTCGGGCGGCGCCCGCGTGGCACCAGCGCGGCGCCCGCGGGTGCTGCCCTCGGGCGGCGCCCGCGTGGCACCCGCGCGGGTGCGGCCTGCGCGGCGCCCGCGGTGCTACCCGCGGCGGCGCCCGCGCGGCGCCCGTGCGACGTCCGCGCGGCGCCCGCCCAGCGATGTCCACCCACGTGGTGCCCTAGCAGCACCACGCATCTCCCCAGCCCGCGCGGTGCCCTAGCGGTACCGTGCGTCGTCCACCCGCGTGGTGCCCTAGCGGCACCACTCGGTTTCCCCACCCGCGCGGTGACGACGGCGGGCCGACGGAGACGATGGAGACGGAGACGGAGAAGACAACAAAAGTACGAAAAACTCCAAAGACGCTACGAACGTAAAAATCACTCACCGGATAATCCGACGGGGGAGTTTTCCGATCGCGTTCTTGCTTCCGGTACGTGGTTCGGGTGATCAGATCCCGTCGTCTTCTTCCTCTTTCTTTCCTCCGGTTAGGGTTCCGCCTTTTTCTTTTCCTTCCATTCTCTCGGTTAGGATTTCGTTTTCCTATTTTACGAAAAGTGGGATTTTCCTCTCTCGTACGTACAATTAAATTCCGTTTTTACTTTCCGTCACCGAATAATTAATTATTTAATTAATTATTCCTACGAGATAAACTCCCACCTTTTAAATCTCCGTCACCAATTAATTAATTCCTTAATTAATTAATCCTACGCGATAACCCACCTTGTAATACCCGTAACCGAATAACTAATTCTCTAACTAATTAATCGCACGAGATAAGCCCACCTTTTCCTCGGAAAACGTGCAGGGTATTTTACACAGATTCCGATGCACGTTAAGTCACCGCGACACTAAAAACCCTATTCCGGGAGATTACTACATCGGATTTCAGATGCGATTGCACCGTCGGTCATCATTTTTCGTGCTCTTTCACAGAAAAATACTCATGCAACACACCGACCGATTTATAAAAACTCGATAATTTCAATTCACTCAAATGGGTACTTTATTAGAAAGGGGGTAAAATATTACTAAAAAATCGTGTCATTACACCACTCACACTTTATAAGAAGTTTCGTCCCCGAAACTTAATTACAGCCCTCACCAAACAATTCTGGGAAACTGTCACGCCCCGGGTGTAAACCAGAACCCGGGCCCGCCAACAGATCCGCCGTGCACACGGAATTTTCCATGTACACGAAGCGCTGGTAACCTGCTCAGAAAGAGCATAAACAGAGCGGAACTAATAGAACTAAAGTAATCTCAGACTGAAACAAACTACAAACTGAAATAAAGTACAATATACTCCCAACTCCCAAAAAGATACAAACAGCTGGCCAAAGCCAGACCCAAAAGTAAACTACTGAAGTCTGAGATACAAAAGGGGGTATAATAAAACCTCGCTAGTCTCTCGCTCGGGGTAGATGATCTAGCTAGTCGGCGATTCTCTTGCCTCGATCTGTCGCTGAAGGCCCAGCAGCCCGCGCAGATGACTCTGCAAAACAAAGGGGAGAAGACAGAAAACAACAATGAGGGGTGAGAACTACTAGATAAACCAGTAGCCTCCCCTAGTGGGTAAAACCTCTAATGCTGACGCACCCACTAGGAATAAAGAGGCAAAAGAAAAGAACAGTGGTATGAAATAAAGACTGCTGGAAAAAGAACTACCACTACTATGCCTCTAAATGCAGTGCCAAAAGATACTGTATAAATGCAACTATAAAGCTGACTGCCCAAAGAAACCCAATCAGAGGGCCAGGAAATACTGGCACTGCCTGCTCTGTCATCACTCACACCTCACCAACTGTGCCCGGTGCTCGGCACGATGTAAAGCCTACTCCGGAGTGGCACTCGAGGGGAGCGACCCACACGAGTAAAGTATCTCTGTATCAAGCATCTCTGTAACCAATGTCTCACACTAGCAGGACTGGATCATGACCATGATCAAAGTGGGAATACTCCATCCACTAATGCAACCTCGATCCCCAATCTGATGTGATAATAACATCCGGTCAACCGCCCAAAATCCGCGGTCACCGCTGAACCCATAGACCCTAATCTGATAAAGTAAGAATATCTGGTCAACCGCCTAATATCCGCGGTTGCCACTATGCCCCATAATCCCCAAAACGAGTCTAAACTGTCCCAGACTCAAGATCCAACTACACCATCTCAAGATCCCGCTCCTACTCGATCATCATGCTTCGATAGAGAATAATAACAATAAAGCATGTTTTCTCCTAAGTCAAATCCCATAATAAAGTGCTGCAGTAAAAATAGTGGCTTAACTAGTTGTCCAAATAAGCATGTCAGTGTTCTCTTTTAAAAGCATTTGAAAGGTGACTAAGGTTTCTTGTAAAGAATCAATTTAAAATATTAAAGGGTTATTTATTTGCATGCGGATTAAGATATAGCAATTTTCCAACTTTATTGTCCCAGATTTATCACATAAAAGCTATCACTTAATTTAGGGGGCCAATGCAATAGGTTCATATACCACAAGTTAACTATCACATTTAATATTGGGAAACTCTACTATTCCTAGTGTGCAAGTCAACAAAGAGGGAAACGCAACCACCCACCTCGAAAAGCGTGCACAAAACACCCAAAAATACCCGCTGTCCTCTAATCACACCGTCTGCTGAAACAGTAACCTCTGTCTCGAGCTCCTAAAATCTCAGAAAAATCACGGATGCGTTCCTCGCGAAAAGTAGCCCAAAATCGACTCTTGAATCGCCTCGATCTGATAATCCTACGCTGAGAAATAATTCGTCGAAGTAGCCGCTGTTAGGAACACACCGGCGAAGAAATCGTCGAAAAAGGACTCCTGTACTGCGCAGGGGACTCCTCGGACAGAAATGCGACGATAACGGGCCAAAATTGGGGAAAAACGGGGCGCACAGTAAACTCGGATCGCCGCTGTCGAACTTCCAGAAAATCTGGGAACGCACCACGAGGTAGAAAATAAGAAGATGAAAAACTTCTCTTAAGGCCCCTCCCACAGGTTCCCTCTCTATCTCTCGGAAAACAGAGAAAAAGAAGGGAGGGGGGGCCTTTAAATAGGCCCACAAAAACAATTGGATTAATTCCCAATATGACCCGGAATTCGGGCGCAAACAGTGCGGCCCGCCCATTTCGGGCGCGCACAGTGCGGCCCGGCCCAGCAATTTCCGGGCGCGCACAGTGCGGCCTGGCCCACGCCCCGCTCGCACAGCGGATCGGCGCACCCTTCGCCCGTCCGACCCGCCCCCAGGGCCCGACACGTGTCCGCCAAACAGGCGGCAGCCGTGCGGGCCCAGCGGGGAAGCGCCACGTGCCCCCCTCCCTGGGTCAGCACACGTGCGGCGCCCGCCACTGGCGTGACGCCACGTGGGGCGGCGCCGCCACCCGACACGGGTGCCGGTCAGTCAACGCGCAGCCCACGTGCGCGTACGGCCGCAGGCGCGCGCCCGCGGGTGCACCGCGCGCACCTGCGCCGTCCAACCCGGGGCCGCCACGTGGCGCGCCCCGGTCCACCATGCACCGCGCACAGCCCCGCCACTGCCCGGCCTGCCCGCGCTGCCCGCGCACGCTCACGTGCGCCGCGCGCTCTGCACCGGCCCAACCAGCGCCTGCCACGTGGCCCGCCGGTCCACCGTGCACCGGCGGTCCACTCCGTGGACCGAGAGTGGTGCGCCGGCCCAATAATAGGCTGCCACGTGTCCCGGGATGGTCCACGGCTCCCCCCATGCACCAATTTGCGCAGAAAACTTCCGGCGGTCCGTTTTTGGGCATCCGGACTCCAAAATAAATATGTAAATAGCCGTTTTCAAGCGTTTTTCCGCGCTGAATTCAAATACGGCCTCCGATTAGCCTGATTCCACTCCTAAAATTCGGCAAAGGCAGCCGAAGGTCAGGCTTGCTCCCAAATCCTCTCAGGTTCCATACAACATATCACTTTGACATGTTGGGGGCCCCACACACCAATAATAGGTGTTCTACACCCCGAAACAGGGGCCAAACCACCAGGAAACCTGGGACACTACATCCTCCCCCACTAACAAAAGTTTCGTCCTCGAAACGAAAATCATACCTCAATCCTGAGCCTCGAACAGGTAGGGGTAGGCGTCCATCATTGCTGACTCGAGCTCCCACGTCGCCTCGCGCTCATCATGATTGCTCCAGAGGATCTTCACATAGGGAATGACCCGATTACGCAATTCTCTCACCTCTCGATTCAGAATCCGTAGTGGGCGCTCCTCATACCTCAAATCCTCACTGATCTCAAGCGGCGTGAAGTCGATGACGTGCGATGGGTCGAAGACGTACCTCCTCAGAGTGGAAACATGAAAAACATCGTGGACACCAGCCAGTCTCGGGGGAAGTGCAAGTCGGTAAGCAACTGGCCCGATACGCTCCAATACCTTAAAGGGTCCAATGTATCGGGGACTGAGTTTCCCGCGAATACCAAACCTCCTTATCCCTTTGGACGGCGAGACTTTCAGAAATACATGCTCTCCCACCTGAAACTCTAAGTCTCGTCGCCGAACATTAGCATAGCTCCTCTGTCGACTCTGAGCGATCTGAAGGTGCTGTCGGATCACTCTGACCTTTTCTTTTGCCTCTAGCAACAAATCTGGTCCCAGAGTCCTTCTCTCCCCCACATCACTCCAATATAGCGGTGATCGACATTTGCGTCCGTACAACGCTTCAAACGGAGCCATTTGGATGCTCGCTTGAAATCTATTGTTGTACGCAAACTCAGCCAGTGATAAGTGTCGAATCCATCCACCGCCAAACTCTAGGATACAAGCCCTCAGCATATCCTCAAGGATCTGAATCGTCCGCTCTGACTGTCCATCAGTCTGTGGGTGGAAAGCTGTACTAAATCTGAGCTGAGTCCCCAAGGTAGTCTGTAAACTCCCCCAGAATCGCGAAACAAACCTCGGATCTCTATCTGACACTATAGAAGCTGGCACCCCATGTAACCTCACTATCTCATCCAAGTATAATTGGGCTAGTCGTTCGAGTGGCCAAGTAGTCTGTATAGGCAAAAAGTGCGCTGACTTGGTAAGTCGATCCACCACTACCCAGATAGCATCTGCACCTCCTTGTGCCCTCGGTAATCCGACCACAAAATCCATCGTGATGTGGTCCCACTTCCACTCGGGAATTGGAAGACTTTGTAACTTGCCAGCTGGCACACGATGCTCAGCTTTTACCTGCTGACAAGTTAAACACTGAGACACAAACCTCCCAATATCCCTTTTCATGCCATTCCACCAGAAGTGTGTCTTGAGGTCCTTATACATCTTAGTCCCCCCAGGATGAAGGGTGTAAGGTGTATAATGGGCCTCTCTCAATATCTGCTCTCTGATCTCAGAATCCACTGGCACACAGGCTCGATCCCTGTACCTCAGTACTCCCGCAGTATCAACTGAAAAATCCCCTGATCGATCACTCGGAATCTGATCTCGAATCTTGGTCAAATGGGGGTCCTCGCTCTGTTTCTCCCGGATCCTCTCCAGTAGAGTGGGCTGCACGACCAAAGACATCAGTCTAGCAGAGACCCCAGGGGATACAACCTCTATCTCGAGCCGTCTCAACTCCTCTAATAGTGGCGCCTGATCTGTAATCAACATGGACAAACTCTGCACCGCTCTCCTACTCAAAGCATCTGCAACCACGTTGGCCTTTCCTGGATGGTAAAGGATATCCACATCGTAATCCTTCAGTAACTCTAACCATCTGCGCTGCCTCAAATTCAGTTCCTTCTGCGTGAACAGGTACTTTAGGCTCTTGTGGTCGGTGTAGATCTCACAGTGCTCCCCATATAGGTAATGGCGCCAAAGCTTCAGTGCAAACACCACGGCAGCAAGTTCCAAGTCATGGGTAGGGTAATTCTTCTCGTAATCCTTAAGCTGTCTCGATGCATAAGCAATTACTCTCCCTTCCTGCATCAGCACGCATCCAAGTCCACTGTGCGATGCATCACTGTAGATTACATATCCTTTCCCCATAACAGGGAGGGAAAGGATAGGAGCGGTCATCAATCTATCCTTTAGCTCCTCAAAGCTCCTCTGGCAGTCCTCGCTCCAGATAAACTTAACTCCTTTACGCGTCAACCGAGTGAGGGGTGTGGAAAGCTTCGCAAAGCCTTCCACAAACCGACGATAATAACCAGCTAACCCCATGAAGCTGCGCACCTCAGATACAGTCGTCGGTCGGGGCCAATCTCGAACTGCCTCAATCTTCGCCGGGTCTACTGCTACACCGGCGGCGGAAATCACATGGCCCAAGAAAGCTACCTCCCGAAGCCAAAACTCGCACTTTGACAGCTTGGCATACAACTTCTTATCTCGTAGAAGTTGTAGCACAGTCCTCAAGTGCTCCTTGTGCTCGGCCTCGCTTCGGGAGTAAATAAGGATATCATCAATGAACACTACCACAAAACGATCCAGGAAGGGCCGAAATATCCTGTTCATCAAGTCCATAAAGGCGGCAGGGGCATTAGTCAATCCAAACGGCATAACTGTAAACTCATAATGTCCGTACCGTGATCTGAAAGCAGTCTTAGGAATATCCTCGGCCTTCACCTTCAGTTGGTGGTAACCAGACTGTAGATCAATCTTGGAAAATACACAAGACCCTTGCAGCTGATCAAAGAGATCATCGATGCGCGGCAAAGGGTACTTGTTCTTAATGGTCACTTTGTTCAACTCCCTATAGTCCACACACAACCGAAGTGACCCATCCTTCTTTTTCACGAATAGCACCGGTGCTCCCCAAGGCGACACACTTGGTCTAATAAAGCCCTTATCCATTAGATCTTGCAGCTGTGCTTTAAGCTCTCGCAGCTCAGCCGGTGCCATCCGATAAGGAGCCTTAGAGATTGGCGCAGTTCCTGGAACTACGTCAATCACAAACTCAATCTCTCTGTCTGGCGGCATACTAGTCATCTCAGGTGGAAAAACATCCGGAAACTCGCGGGCAATAGGGATATCACCGAGTCCCGGTGTCGCCGTAGGCCCCTCAACAACACTAGCCAAAAAGGCTACACATCCTCGATGAATCATCCGCCTCGCTCGGGAAGTCGAAACCACAGAGGCAAAGAAAGCACTCTGACATCCCCGATATACAAACATCTCCTGGCCTGGCTCTCTAAAAGTGACAGTCCTCGCGGCACAGTCAATAGTCGCGAAATACCGAGCCAGCCAGTCCATCCCAAGAATCACATCAAAGTCCCTCAGCTGTCTCAAGACCAACAGGTCTGCTGGCATAATCCAGGACTCGATCTGCATCGGGCAGGACCAACAACACTCCTCTACGTGCAAAGTGTGATGGGGAATCTGAACCTCTCGTGCACGTGGCAAAAATCCTACCTCTAACCCATGTAATGATGCAAAAGATTTACTAATGAAAGAATGCGATGCTCCAGTATCAAATAAGGTGCGTGTCCTAATGCCAGAGAGTAAGGTGATACCTGCCACCATATGGTCCGCTGCTGAAGAATCCTCTACCTGTGCAGCATACACTCGCCCACTCTGAGCTGGAGGGCGATAATCGGTGGGATGGAAAGAAGATGGCTTGCTTGCTAGAGCAAAAGGCCGCTGAGCCGTCGACCGCTGCTGCGATGATGCTGGGGCAGATGCTGAAGAAGGAGCGGCTGAAGTCGAAAAGGGGCACGCAGCTCGAATGTGCCCTGGCTGTCCACATCCGTAGCAGCGACCCCACCGCTGGTCGCAAGTGCCGGGGAAGTGCGGACCTCCACAGAAGATACAACTGCTGGGAGCCCGTGACTGTCGGGACTGCTGCTGCTGAGACTGTCGCTGTCGCTGTGGCTGCCGCTGAGACCCGCGCTGCGACGACTGCGATCTCTGCTGCTGCTGCTGCGGGGGCCTCTGGGACCCACTAGGCCCTCGCCGCTCCAAACGCCCACGGCCTGGGAACTGAGGCGGTGGCGGTCGGGGCGGCCTCCAAGTACTGGCCTGTCCCCCCTCGTCCTGGGCTGGTCGCTTTCTATCGGAGCTCTGAGCGACCGCGGCCCTCTGTCTGGCCACCACCTGATCACCTCTCTCCACCCACTGTGCATGCTCTGCGGCTGCCTCCAGAGTCTGAAATCGCTGAGCATGCACCAGTGTATAAATCTCTGGACGGAGGCCTCCCTCGAACAACTCAACCTGGTGCGGACCGTCACGAGCGACGAAGGGCACACAGTTCAGCAGCTCCGTGAACTCCAGGAAATAGGCATGAGCCGATCGATCGCCCTGCTGCAGGCTCTTCAAGTCGTCCTCCAGCTTCTTCTTCACACTGGTTGAAAAATAGGTGTCCAGCACCATCCGTCGGAACTCCTCCCAAGGCAGCTGCCGAGTAATCCGGAACTCCAGGGGCTCTACCCGCTGCCACCAAAAATCAGCATCTCCGTCCAAACAGGGCACCGCCATGTGCACTCGATACCTCGGGTCGATGAAGAAGTCCCGAAAAAGCTTCTCCATCGCAGAAAGCCATCTCCCAACAGCCCAGGGCTGCGCATCCCGCCCTGAGAATCTAGGGGGTCCCCGCTGAACAAACTTGGAGAGTTTGTTAGCGATATCCTGCTCCTCATCCGCAGTCAAAGGCTGAATAGCTCCAGGAGCCCCGCTACTCGAAGATGGCGCTGACGGCACAAAAGGTGCAACAGGAGGCACAAGGGCCTCAGGAATAGCTGGGGATGGTGCCTCTCTCTGGGCAAGGAGCTGCTCAAACCTCTGCTCCTGGCGGCGCTGACCCTCCGCCAATTGGGCCACCAAGGCCCTCAACTCAGTAAGCTCGGGGGGTGTAGGCTGCCCTGGCTCATCATGGTGTAACGGGGCACCCCGAGTAGGGATCCGACGTCGGGGAGGCATCCTGCCACAAGAAATCACGAATAAGTAACATAACCCCACACGACCCAATCTAGCGAAAGTCAAAGACATCCCCCAATTTCTGCGACTTTATGTTGTCTGCAGCCAACATAACGGTCACCAGAAATTGGGTATGTCGATCCCTCTTCACTCACTGGAAGAGTCCAATAAATAAATCAACGACTTTCGCGAAGTGTTACGCCTCTCGTGTCCTATCATCCTAGGGTCTGCCAAAAGCCTAGGGTTTCCTAAGTCCCAACTGACCTATCCCTAAGCTCTGATACCAACTTAATCTGTCACGCCCCGGGTGTAAACCAGAACCCGGGCCCACCAACAGATCCGCCGTGCACACGGAATTTTCCATGTACACGAAGCGCTGGTAACCTGCTCAGATAGATAATATATAATAAAAGAGCATAAACAGAGCGGAACTAATAGAACTAAAGTAATCTCAGACTGAAACAAACTACAAACTGAAATAAAGTACAATATACTCCCAACTCCCAAAAAGATACAAACAGCTGGCCAAAGCCAGACCCAAAAGTAAACTACTGAAGTCTGAGATACAAAAGGGGGTATAATAAAACCTCGCTAGTCTCTCGCTCGGGGTAGATGATCTAGCTAGTCGGTGATTCTCTTGCCTCGATCTGCCGCTGAAGGCCCAGCAGCCCGCGCAGATGACTCTGCAAAACAAAGGGGAGAAGACAGAAAACAACAATGGGGGGTGAGAACTACTAGATAAACCAGTAGCCTCCCCTAGTGGGTAAAACCTCTAATGCTGACGCACCCACTAGGAATAAAGAGGCAAAAGAAAAGAACAGTGGTATGAAATAAAGACTGCTGGAAAAAGAACTACCACTACTATGCCTCTAAATGCAGTGCCAAAAGATACTGTATAAATGCAACTATAAAGCTGACTACCCAAAGAAACCCAATCAGAGGGCCAGGAAATACTGGCACTGCCTGCTCTGTCATCACTCACACCTCACCAACTGTGCCCGGCGCTCGGCACGATGTAAAGCCTACTCCGGAGTGGCACTCGAGGGGAGCGACCCACACGAGTAAAGTATCTCTGTATCAAGCATCTCTGTAACCAATGTCTCACACTAGCAGGACTGGATCATGACCATGATCAAAGTGGGAATACTCCATCCACTAATGCAACCCCGATCCCCAATCTGATGTGATAATAACATCCGGTCAACCGCCCAAAATCCGCGGTCACCGCTGAACCCATAGACCCTAATCTGATAAGGTAAGAATATCTGGTCAACCGCCTAATATCCGCGGTTGCCACTATGCCCCATAATCCCCAAAACGAGTCTAAACTGTCCCAGACTCAAGATCCAACTACACCATCTCAAGATCCCGCTCCTACTCGATCATCATGCATCGATAGAGAATAATAACAATAAAGCATGTTTTCTCCTAAGTCAAATCCCATAATAAAGTGCTGCAGTAAAATAGTGGCTTAACTAGTTGTCCAAATAAGCATGCCAGTGTTCTCTTTTAAAAGCATTTGAAAGGTGACTAAGGTTTCTTGTAAAGAATCAATTTAAAATATTAAAGGGTTATTTATTTGCATGCGGATTAAGATATAGCAATTTTCCAACTTTATTGTCCCAGATTTATCACATAAAAGCTATCACTTAATTTAGGGGGCCAATGCAATAGGTTCATATACCACAAGTTAACTATCACATTTAATATTGGGAAACTCTACTATTCCTAGTGTGCAAGTCAACAAAGAGGGAAACGCAACCACCCACCTCGAAAAGCGTGCACAAAACACCCAAAAATACCCGCTGTCCTCTAATCACACCGTCTGCTGAAACAGTAACCTCTGTCTCGAGCTCCTAAAATCTCAGAAAAATCACGGTTGCGTTCCTCGCGAAAAGTAGCCCAAAATCGACTCTTGAATCACCTCGATATGATATTCCTACGCTGAGAAATAATTCGTCGAAGTAGCCGCTCTTAGGAACACACCGGCGAAGAAATCGTCGAAAAAGGACTCCTGTACTGCGCAGGGGACTCCTCGGACTGAAATGCGACGATAACGGGCCAAAATTGGGGAAAAACAGGGCGCACAGTAAAACCCGGATCGCCGCTGTCGAACTTCCAGAAAATCTGGGAACGCACCACGAGGTAGAAAATAAGAAGATGAAAAACTTCTCTTAAGGCCCCTCCCACAGGTTCCCTCTCTATCTCTCGGAAAACAGAGAAAAAGAAGGGAGGGGGGGCCTTTAAATAGGCCCACAAAAACAATTGGATTAATTCCCAATATGTCCCGGAATTCGGGCGCAAACAGTGCGGCCCGCCCATTTCGGGCGCGCACAGTGCGGCCCGGCCCAGAAATTTCCGGGCGCGCACAGTGCGGCCTGGCCCACGCCCCGCTCGCACAGCGGATCGGCCGCACCCTTCGCCCGTCCGACCCGCCCCCAGGGCCCGACACGTGTCCGCCAAACAGGCGGCAGCCGTGCGGGCCCAGCGGGGAAGCGCCACGTGCCCCCCTCCCTGGGTCAGCACGCGTGCGGCGCCCGCCACTGGCGTGACGCCACGTGGGGCGGCGCCGCCACCCGACACGGGTGCCGGTCAGTCAAGGCGCCGCCCACGTGCGCGTACGGCCGCAGGCGCGCGCCCGCGGGTGCACCGCGCGCACCTGCGCCGTCCAACCCGGGGCCGCCACGTGGCGCGCCCCGGTCCACCATGCACCGCGCACAGCCCCGCCACTGCCCGGCCTGCCCGCGCTGCCCGCGCACGCTCCCGTGCGCCGCGCGCTCTGCACCGGCCCAACCAGCGCCTGCCACGTGGCCCGCCGGTCCACCGTGCACCGGCGGTCCACTCCGTGGACCGAGAGTGGTGCGCCGGCCCAATAATAGGCTGCCACGTGTCCCGGGATGGTCCACGGCTCCCCCCATGCACCAATTTGCGCAGAAAACTTTCGGGGGTCCGTTTTTGGGCATACGGACTCCAAAATAAATATGTAAATAGCCGTTTTCAAGCGTTTTTCCGCGCTGAATTCAAATACGGCCTCCGATTAGCCTGATTCCACTCCTAAAATTCGGCAAAGGCAGCCGAAGGTCAGGCTTTCTCCCAAATCCTCTCAGGTTCCATACAACATATCACTTTGACATGTTGGGGGCCCCACACACCAATAATAGGTGTTCTACACCCTGAAACAGGGGCCAAACCACCGGGAAACCTGGGACACTACAGAAACACTCCCTCATTTTCGATTCTAGCTCCCATGTCGCCTCTCGTTCCTCGTGGCTGCTCCACTGGACCTTTACGTAGGGAATGGTTCGATTACGCAACTTCTTGTCCTCTCGTGCCAGGATTCGCACCGGCATCTCCTCGACGCTTAAGTCCTCTTGTAACTTGATAGTAGATATGTCTAGGGCGTGAGAGGGGTCGGGGAGGTACTTCCGGAGCATCAAGACGTGAAACACATTGTGTACTCGGTCAAGGTTCAGCGGCAACGCCAACAGATACGCCACCGGACCCACGCGTTCTAGGATCTCGAACGGTCCCACGTACCTCGGACTTAACTTTCCCCTCAGTCCAAAACGTCGGGTCCCCTTTAAAGGTGAAACTCAGAGCAACGCGTGCTCTCCTACCGTGAATTCGAAGTCCCGTCGTCTATGGTCTACATAACTTTTCTGTCTGCTCTGGGCGGTTAGCAGCTGTTGCCTGATCAGGCGCACCTTCGCCTCGATCTCTTCCACTAAATCCGGCCCCAAAAACTTGCGCTCTCCCAAGTCGTCCCAGCATATTGGAGACCGACAGCGGCGCCCATACAGAGCCTCGTATGGCGCCATTTGAATGCTGGCTTGGTAACTATTATTATAGGCGAATTCCACCAGTGGTAGGTACTGGGACCACCCTTCGCCCAAGTCAAGCACGCATGCCCGGAGCATGTCTTCGAGGATTTGGATCACCCGCTCCGATTGTCCGTCAGTTTGCGGGTGAAAAGCCGTGCTGAAGTGCAGTTTGGTACCCATTGCTCGTTGCAGGCTCTGCCAAAAGTTCGACAGAAATCGCGTGTCTCTGTCCGACGTAATGGACGCCGGTATTCCATGCAACCTCACTATCTCATTAATGTATGTTTGCGCCAGTCGTTCCTGAATCCACGTCGTATGTATGGGCAGGAAGTGGGCCGATTTCGTCAGACGATCCACTATGACCCATATCGCATCATGTCCTTGTGGCGATCTCGGAAAGCCGGTCACAAAATCCATCGTAATCTTCTCCCACTTCCATTCCGGCACCGGTAGCGGTTGTAACTTGCCTGCTGGGCGTTGATGTTCGGCCTTTACTTGTTGGCACACCAGGCAGTGTGCCACAAATCGGGTCACGTCTCCTTTCAGTTTAGGCCACCAGAAGGTTTGCTTTATATCTTTGTACATCTTCGTTCCCCCGGGGTGTACAGCGTAGGGCGTGGTATGCGTCTCCCTTAGGTACCGTTTAGATTAGGGATAAGCCAGAATGAGTTATACCAGGTATAAGTATAAAGTAAGGGATAAACCTGGTATAAACCTAAATTGTGTTTGGTTGGTAATGAGGCTTAAACCTGGTTTAAGAAAAATGGTGTTTGGATTGGGTTGAAGAATAAGGAGGTATAGAGTTGACTTTTATGTTTAATGACGATGTGACCTTTACTTTTATGTATATTATAAATTTGATAATTAAAGAATGTATTAGAATTATTTAATTATAACAAATCTTATATATTATATTTAATTAATTATATACTATATAAAATTCTATTTAATTTTAATTTGTCTTAAAAATAATTTTTAACGATTACAAATTTTAATATTTAACGATTAAAAATTTAATATAATTTTAGTTATATTAAAAATTATAATATTATTAAATAAAATTTAATAATATTATTTTATAAATGATTTATACATACTCATGATAAAAAATTTTATTTACAACAATCTGTTGCTCAATACATTCATGAATTAAATAATTTGACAAAATCATTCAGTAAAACAAAGATTTTTTAATTACCATTAACGAACAAACAATAAAGGGAAATTAGCATCAAACAATAACGAACTCACAATAATATTTCAAATTACATCATACCCGAAAAATATGAGTTTTTAATTAACAGTCCACTTAACATTACATATAAACAAATAAAACTTTTTTACAAGCTGACTAACATAATATTACACCAGTAAATCTAATATTTACAAACTTTAAGTCAGTTACAATGATTTATCTAACTTCTATTATTCCACAACTCATCGGTAATACGTGTGCGAATGTCGTCTCCCCGCCGTGACTCTGATGTACTATAATTTGTAGTGGTCGCTTCCACGTCAACCTCTGGAGGCTCTGGCTCTACAGCTTCGGTAAAATATGTATCATCTCCTTGTTGCCGTCGAATAAAATTATGGATCACACAACAAGCCATAGCTATGTGACACTGCACTCTATAAGGAAACGGTGTAGCAACAGTTAAAATTTTGAATCTCTTCTTTAAAATTCCAAATGTCTTCTCTACCACATTTCTTAGTTGGGCGTGCCGATGATTATACAAGTCCTTCGGCGAACGATGTATACGACCACGTGTGTTACTGTCATATTGACTCAGATGGTAACGCTCGCCTCTATACGGCGCCAGAAATCGATCGGTATTCGCGTAATCCGAATCGACCAGATAATATTTTCCTGTATATATATATCAGAATGGTATACAACTTGTAATAAATAAATTAAACCAATAATAATAAAGAGAGCAATAAAAAACTTACTCCTTAAATTTTACCTTCAGGAACTGTAAAACCTCCACTTTCACATGCCCATCTGAGTACCCGCATATCAGCTGCAGAGCCTTCCCAACCGGTGCATACATAAAAAAACATATGATCAAAGGATACAGCTGCCATCATATTTTGCGATGTATATCCTTTGCGACAACGAAATCGTGGTTGTTTCTCCCTTTCTACCATAACCGGAATATGCGTACCATCCACCGCCCCAATTGCATTCTAGATATGTTAATGTCACAACATAGTACATTACCAATGCAGCAATGAAAATTTAAATATTTAGTGCTGAAAAATTATTGTCTCTTACCTTGAACGGATGAAAATTCGGATTTCCACTTATTCTTGAATGCACTCCACAATTACTTGGCGGCATAGTTAAATAATCATCTTTTATTTGAATAATGGCCCGGAGTACATTATTAAAATGACGACTAATCGTTTCCCCCGAATGTTGAAAAGTTTCAGCAAGCACCCTATTTGCAACACCGTGTCCTATACAAAATAGGAAAATTCCCAACTGTTCGTCAACAGCCAGATTCCGTGTACCTTTTAAAAGGCCCTTCCCAACAAGGTCATCGCGGAGAGCAATGAATGTAGTTGTCGTCATTCTAAAATGATTGTACCCCCGTTCTGGATGGCCGTTCAAAATATCACAAATAAACTGATGCCCCGTAAATGGACGGGTACGACATGGTTGTCTGCTAATTGTACTTGTATCATCTATACATCCTCCGTCAATAAGCATAATTATGAGTTGCACCCAATAGTCATCATCATCATCCAATATATCGAACAAATTGGCATGGAAAGCCGACGAAAATACATGTCGATAAATTGAATCATCCATTACAACTGCACGTTAATTTATGGCAGTCAGCCAATATTGATAGTACGCATAAATGATCTAATACTTATTTAAATTCATCTCAAACAATCATCTCGCCGATTACAGCAAGCAAATACATAAGAAAGTACTACATGAAATAATTTAAATGTCGACATCATTGATGTATCCTTGGACAATGAGCATGAGTAGAACATCCTCCCAAAAATCATCATCATCATCTAATATAGTCAACAACATTGCAACAAAGCTGGAGCAACATACTGTTTGGTAAATTGAATCATCCATTATATCTGCAACGATATTGTACCAATTTAGCGAACAATCATACTAAGTAGACATTACTTAACATGTATAGATATTTCAAACAAACATTTAATAGGAAAATACAGTGCGGGATAATAAATTACAAATTGTTCTAGAAAATTTCACATGATTGGGTTTTAAAGTAGTAACAGTGCGGGATAATAAATTACAAAAACTATACTAAAATGTACAGAAAGTTTTGATACTAATTATTACAAAGCTTGTATTTAAAGTCATGAAATTACAAACAGATTATATAAATATCCACTAAGGACCATGGAAAAATTGACGATACATCTGATTATCTTTTGCTATCTGCCGCTGTGCCCACTTGTAAGCAAGATCGTTATTCATTGACATGAAAATTTGACGATTTCGCACATCCTTCAAAGCGTCGGCGGCAGCCAAGACCTGGTCATCATTGAGCCCCTGCATATTATATAAGCGCTGCAGACAATCCTCGATGGCCGGAATGGGTCATCGACCTTCTGCATCCTTATTATACATCTGCCTCACCAGATCTAATTTATCTTTCCCCAGCTGAATCATCTCGGCAACGCATTCAGATATGCCCTCAGTTTTTTTCCGACGACCACCAGTTGACGGACGGTTGGTCCGTTGGCTAGGCTCGGGTACTGGGGAACGAGGCCTTTTGCCTGCCGAGCTGTACCCCGACCCACTAGTTGTCTTGTTTGGAATGTGAGGGCTAGGTGACCTTTCGGGTGGTGGACTTTGCATGAATTCATTCATATATGGCCCAGAGGACCCTGCTTCAAATTGAAAAGGTAAGATATGTAATCCTGATAATCTTGGAGCTATGATTGTATCATCCTCACCAGGGGATGATGAGGAGGAGCTAACTATTGTTGTAGTGGGTGGCTGGAGTGAAGAAAAGCCATATGCACCGGTTGCGGTAGTCATCTCAGTTAGAAACTCCAGATCCTTATACAAAGGAAATGGCCTATCCCTACATTTGGCATAAGCTGAATTTTCCTGGACGTAGGTTAATTATATTAGTAAGGCTAATCAATATGAAAAAAATGTAATGAAAGGTAAATTAAATCACGTTACCAAGATTACGCCATCCCAGTCACAACTATCGCCTGCCGTGGGAATGTGGCGGATAAAATCCCATCCCCAACCACTCTTGTTGACCAAGCAATGGTACAACGAAAAAGTGCGCTTCAACACCTTCAACCTATTCTTCACCTGCTCCTTTGTTAGGTTTAAACCATTTCGACTATTTATTTCCGCTACAATCCTAACCCACGCGAGGTTAGTGAATGATCCATTCACGTTGTTGCCGAGAGTATGTTCCTCAGTCAACAACGATAACAGACATGCATCCAAGGCCTTAGTCCAGTTTGGTGTTCGGGGCGATTGTTGGGCGCGAGATCGACTAGCACCCTCATTTGGAATTGTATTGTCTTGGATGTTGCCCATGTTTGATCGGCTAGATTGACCGGCCTTTAACACTTTCTTAAAAGGACGCATCTGTACATAATGTATGTTCCACTTTATATATTTTGGCATAACACAATATATTTATAATATTTTTGGCATTAACCTAAAACCAATAATATAATTGGCATTCAATTAGGAAGACATGTGATGCTTACCATATTACTAATTGCATAACAGGGGATGGCATGTCATAATTTGCATGGTAAATAGAGAAATACATAATATAGTATTTATTTAAAAAAATGGCGTTTGAGGCATAAAAGTAAAGATAAATGTTGGCAAAATGTTTTTCATTTACAAAAAATTGGAACAGTAGGTTATTATGTACAAGGGCTCATGTGGTTTCCAATATGTGTGGGGTTGCAGTGGATTCTAAATCCATGCCATCCATCAAACGCATATGGCAACCGTCATCATCGCCTTTATATGTACACGGGCTCAACTAGTTTCCAACAAGCATGGGGGTGCAGGGGAATATAAATCCATACCATCCATCAAATGCCTATGGTAACCATCATCATCGCCAACATTTTATATTTTCATCACCAACTCATAACCGATGAAACATACATATGCCGCAGCCATCAAAACAGGGGATGGCATGTCATAATTTGCATGGTAAATAGAGAAATACATAATATAGTAAATTAGAATAGTGGGTTATTATGTACAAGGGCTCATGTGGTTTCCAATATGTATGGGGTTGCAGTGGATTCTAAATCCATGCCATCCATCAAACGCATATGGCAACCGTCATCATCGCCTTTATATGTACACGGGCTCAACTAGTTTCCAACAAGCATGGGGGTGCAGGGGAATATAAATCCATACCATCCATCAAATGCCTATGGTAACCATCATCATCGCCAACATTTTATATTTTCATCACCAACTCATAACCGATGAAACATACATATGCCGCAGCCATCAAAACAAATCATTCTAATGACATAGCATACTCATTTAACATCAAAGGCATCAACGCATTTTATCCAATAATAGCTGAACTGTCAAAAAAAAAAAGGAAAGGATTGCACCTTTGATGGTAGAGAGATAGCTCGGTAGAGGGGACAGAGCAACCGAGAATAAAATGAGGGAGCAGAGATGAAGCTCGGGGCACCTTTGGCATAGGGAGCAGGTATGAACAAGCAGCCAAGCACACAGCTTACACAGCACACAGAGATCGGGAGCGGGGAGCGGGGAGCACCAAGTTCTCACCAAGCACATGCACAGAGATCGGGAGCGGGGAGCGGGGAGCACCAAGATCGCACCAAGCACACAGAGATCAAGAGCGGGGAGCACACAGAGATCGGGAGCGGGGAGCACACAGAGATCGGGAGCGGGGAGCACACAGAGATCGGGAGCGGGGAGCACACAGAGATCGGGACCACACAGAGATCGGGAGCGGGGAGCACACACAGATCGGGAGCACACACACAGATCAGGAGCGGGGAGCACCAAGATCTCACCAAGCACACAGAGATCAGGAGCGGGAAGCACACAGAGATCGGGAGCGGGGAGCACACAGCGATCGGGAGCACACAGAGATCGGGAGCGGGGATCACCTTGATCTCACCAAGCACACACAGATCGGGAGCGGGGAGCACACAGAGATCGGGACCACACAGAGATCGGGAGCGGGGAGCACACACAGATCGGGAGCGGGGAGCACCAAGATCTCACCAAGCACACTGAGATCGGGAGTGGGGAGCACACAGCGATCGGGAGCGGGGAGCACACAGTGATCGGGAGCACACAGAGATCGGGAGCGGGGATCACCTTGATCTCACCAAGCACACACAGATCGGGAGCGGGGAGCACACAGAGATCGGGACCACACAGAGATCGGGAGCGGGGATCACCTTGATCTCACCAAGCACACACAGATCGGGAGCGGGGAGCACACAGAGATCGGGAGCACAACGAGATTGGGAGCGGGGAGCACCAAGATCTCACCAAGCACACAGTGATCGGGAGCGGGGAGCACACAGAGATCGGGAGCGGGGAGCTCACAGAGATCGGGACCACGGAGCTCACAGAGATCGGGAGCGGGGAGCTCACAGAGATCGGGACCACACAACAGAGATCGGGAGTGGGGAGCATAGATCGTGGAGAGAAGGAGATGAAGGCGATGACCACGGGGAGAGTAGAAGATGAAGGAGATGAAGGTGATGAACTGGAGAGGAGGCCACCTCGGGGGGAGTGTAAGGAGTAATGATCACGGAAGAGAGAAGGAGGAGAGAGTGGGGGTTTAAACCGGGGTCTGTAGGGTTTGGGTGGGATATCCCAAAGCCCAAACCCGGGATATCCCCGTTTGGGGGGATATCCCCAAACGGGGGTATCCCAAAACTGTTTGGGGATAAAGGGGGGATATCCCCCCTTTATCCCCAATCCAAACGGTGGCTTAGGATTTCCTCCTTGAGTTCTGGTAGGTCCGGCACGCAGATTCGCCCTCGAAAACGTGTCGTGCCATCAGCGATCATCGCAAAATCGCCCCCTTGGTCGGAGGGTGTCCTTTCTCGCACCAGTTTCAACCGGGCATCCCTTGACTGTCCTTCCAGGATTTTGTCCAAAAGAGTGGGTCTGACCACTAGGGTCAGGAGTCGTGCGACTGTACCCGCTGGTACCACCTCCAATCTTAATTGCGAAAATTCTTCAATCAGATGGTCCTGCTGGGTGAGGGCGTTCGTCATCGATTCCACCATCTGTCCTTTGCGGCTCAAGGCATCAGCCACCACATTCGCCTTCCCGGGGTGGTAGTGGATGGTTAGATCATAGTCCTTCAGTAACTCGAGCCACTGCCTCTGTCGCAAATTCAACTCCCTCTGAGTGAAGAGGTACTTGAGGCTCTGATGATCGGAGTACACATTGCAATGTGTACCGTACAAATAGTGTCTCCGCAGTTTGAGGACAAACACGACCGCTGCAAGCTCCAGGTCGTGCACGGGGTAGTTTCTCTCGTACTCTTTGAGTTGCCTTGATGCGTAGGCTATGACCTTACTCCGTTGCATAAGCACGCCTCCGAGACCGTTTCGCGACGTATCACTGTAAACCTCATAGTCTTCACCAGGCTCCGGTAGAGCGAGCACCGGGGCCTGCGTCAACGTGATTTTGAGTTCCTCAAAACTCTTCTGGCATTGGTCAGTCCAGATAAACTTTTTCCCTTTTTGGGTCAGGCGAGTTAGGGGCATTGCTATCTTGGAGAAGCCTTCCACAAAGCGTCTGTAATACCCTGCCAAACCCAGGAAGCTTCGAATCTCAGTTACCGTTGTCAGCCGGGGCCAGTCGGTTACCGAATCTATCTTCTTCGGGTCTACCGCAATCCCTGCTGCCGACACGATATGCCCCAGAAAGCCCACCTCGCAGAGACAGAATTCACACTTTTTGAGTTTGGCGTAGAGTTTCTGTTCCCGAAGGGTCTGAAGGACAACGCGTAAGTGCTCTTCATGTTCCTCATCCGTACGGGAGTAGATGAGGATGTCGTCAATGAAGACCACTACGTAAAGATCTAAGAAGGGTTTGAGCACCCTGTTCATCATATCCATGAACACTGCTGGGGCGTTCGTGAGCCCGAACGGCATCACCGTGAACTCGTAGTGACCGTAGCGAGTCCGGAACGCTGTCTTGGGTATGTCCTCGCCCCTAACACGGAGCTGGTGATAGCCGAACTGCAGATCGATCTTCGAGAACACAGTTGCTCCTTGTAGCTGGTCGAACAGGTCGTCAATCCGCGGTAACGGATACTTGTTCTTGATGGTGACCTTGTTTAATTCTCGGTAGTCTATGCACAGGTGAAGGCTTCCGTCCTTCTTTCTTACGAACAGAACGGGCGCGCCCCATGGTGACGCGCTTGGTCTGATAAAGCCTTTGTCCAAAAGGTCCTCCAACTGTGCCTTGAGTTCCTTCAACTCCGCGAAGGCCATCCAGTACGGTGCCTTAGTGATGGGTTTAGTGCCTGGGAGTAGTTCAATAGGGAAGTCGACCTCTCGTTCCGGCGGCATCCCAGGGAGTTCCGCCGGAAATACATCCGGGAATTCTCTTACGACTGAGATGTCGGATCTAACTTGGACTGCGGCCCCACGCGACCTATCGGTCTCCTGGGTTCTTAATTGCAAGGTAAGGGGGGTGAGACCCATTTAACCCTGACATAACCCCTAAGTGCTCTCACTAAGAACGATAGGGTCTCCTATGCCCGGAAGCCCGCCCGCTCGGGTAGGTCCTTCTGTGGGTCGGGGGCTGCAGCATTCTCTGGTTCCTTGGGTTGCGGCGCCGGGGCAGTGGTAGCCGGTTTCTGGGGGCATGTGAAACGTGAGTGGCCCGGCTTGCCGCACCAAAGGCAGTGGTCGTGCCTCCAAGGGCAGCTCGTCACTCGATGCGCCCCATCACATATGACACACGGCTTCCTGTAATGGTAGGCTCTCTAAGAGGTAGGGTAGAGTGAAAGGAGTAGTGCAGTGCGACAGGGTGAGTAGTGGAGGAGATCTGGGAAGCTTCTGGAGGGGGCGGTTGAAGTGGGGAACATGATGGGAAGGGCAGTTGGAAGCTGGGCTCGGTCGGAAGGGGGGATCCATTGGAGTCGCGAGTGGGCCCTGAGAAGCCAAGGCAACCACAGCAAGCAACGACATGGGCCTTCGAGAGGCCCAGTGCACCATACCCGCGGGTTACAAGCCCATCCCACATATTGTAATCCACCCGGCCTTCTACGGAATTGCCAACGGGCCCCAGAGTAGTAGAAACATAAATAGCTATCTCATACCTGTAAATAAGGAGGAAAAAGAAATATAATACAATCTCAATCCCTCTCTACACTTTTCTCCCATCTCCTTATCTCTTCTCTCTTCTTCCCCACTCTTCCCTGCCTCTCTCTCTCTCTCTCTCTCTCTCTCTCTCTCTCTCTCTCTCTTTCTCTCACAGGCAAATTCCGGCGTTGGAATTGAAGACGACAATTCCCATCATCTCCCTGGATAGTTCCTCAGCGTTGCATCATTGGAGCTAACCAAGGATCAGGCGCATTGGCCATCACTCCTCGAGGTCATCTACCCGGAAGACCCCCTCGGTTGCTGAGATTTAATTTCTGATTCTCCGATACTATCCCAGCCATACCAGAGAAGTATCCTCGGGGCGCCGCGAGGTCAGGTCCATTACAATTGGTATCAGAGCTAGCCTCGACCCCAGGGACTAGCGCAGTGTACCGCAATTCCGATTCCGATTTCCCTCGAAATTGTGAGTCGGGCCGCGAAGTAGCTACCCGCGCCGCGAGGGTCAGCATTGCTGAACCTCGACAAAGGGAAGCCACTGCTAACCCGAGCACACCAGGAACTCACCCACTGAGATAACAGCCACCTCCTGCTCGACGGTGGAGTTTCATTAAATTCTGCATTACCACAGCAACATTGGGTCAGAGAGGGGTAACAGGTTTAGATATATTAGTAAAAAAATGGCCGACGGAACCAGATTGAAGGCACTCGATGACCATGTCCGCGCGTTGGAGCAGCAGTTTCAAGAATTGGCGACCGGGCATGAGCGGAGATTCGAGGCCATTGGCGGGCGAATCGAAGCCATACGTACTGAAGGGCAAGCCCACTATGATGCCTTGTATAGGGAGTCTGCAAACACCTCAAGGAAGTTAGAGCAAATCATGGAATTATTGCTAAACTCACCCCAACAGATTTCAGCACAAGCCGCATCATCATCAGGGCACACAGGGGAGAAGGGGTTGCTTCCCACCCCACCAAATATTATCACCAAAGAAGACGGCAGTGTGCATGGGTCACAGGGGAGGTCTAGTACACACCTGCCCTTTCCACGGTTGGACTTTCCCATGTTCACAGGCGAGCAACCAAGAAACTGGGTTAGAAGA
The DNA here is from genome assembly GCA_029204045.2 of Tillandsia leiboldiana. Classification (NCBI taxonomy): domain Eukaryota; kingdom Viridiplantae; phylum Streptophyta; class Magnoliopsida; order Poales; family Bromeliaceae; genus Tillandsia; species Tillandsia leiboldiana. The sequence goes on from CM055066.1 coordinate 10,068,025, forward strand.
TGTGAGCGGTATTTTGATATATATGGTATAAAGGGGCAGCAAAGACTAGAGATAGTAGCACTGCACTTAGAAGCTAAAGCAGACTTGTGGTTCCAAGGGTACATGGCCGAGCATGAGATTGTTGATTGGAGAGAATTTACCGAGGAGATCTGCAAGCGCTTCGATAACAAGAGCCTGAATGACGTGGTGGAAGAGTTCAACAAATTGACCCAGCATAGTTCAGTGGAGGAGTATCAGGAACAATTCGAAGACCTGCGAGCTAGACTGTTGACCACTAAGTCGCAATTCACTCAAGAATACTTCCTATCCAGCTTCCTGAGTGGTCTCAAAGAAGAGATTAGGTCAGTAGTTAAGATGTTGCAGCCCAAAACATTACTACAAGCCTATGAACAAGCTAGGCTGCAAGAACAAAATATTGCTGCGGTGATGAGAAGAGGGAAACTGCTATTCAAGAGCCAGGGAAGCAGCCACCTTTCCAACAGTTATAAGGGAACTAACCCAACATCTACAACCAAACCAGCCGAGGCCCCCAAGGGCCCATTCCAGCCAATTGGGGAGAGGCCACCAACCAACAAACAACTGTTTGAGCAAAGGAGAGCTGCAGGTCTCTGCTTCAGGTGCGGGGACAAGTACCACCCGGGCCACCAATGCAAGCCCCAGGCAGTGAACATGTTGCAAGCATCCCCTGAAATCACTGAAGTATTTGATGAGAGCAACCTGCAAGAAGAAGAAGAAGAAGAAGCAGATCCGGGCAATAATAGTGAAGAAGAGAGAGAAACGGGGCTATCAGTTCATGCCCTTAATGCAGAAAATGCCCAGGACACCATCAAGATACAAGGGGAGGCTAAGGAGAAAGCACTGTCAATACTTATAGACACCGGAAGCACCCACAGCTTCATAGACATCAGGGTGGCCAAGGCTACTAAGGCTCACATTTCAACAACTACACCCTTGTTGGTGACCGTTGCAAACGGGCAGAAGGTGCTGAGCAAACTCAAGTGTAGCAATTTTACTTGGAATATGCAAGGGGAGGGGTACACTGCAGATCTGAGGATCATCAGGCTAGAAGGGAGCAGCATGATACTCGGGATTGACTGGTTAAAGGCACATGGGCCAGTGACCTTCGACTATCAAAGCAACACTGTCACCATATCAAAAGGGGAAAAGAAGATACCTCTTCAAGGCATGACGGAGGCAGCCAGATTGAGGCACATCACAGCCAAACAGCTGCAGGAGGAACTTGCCGAAGGAAGTTGCTGTGCAGTTGCCCAGTGGGTGACCCAAGAAGGAGGGCAGGAAGGGGAGGTACCCGAAATGATACAGCAAGTATTGCAAAGGTATACAGGACTCTTCCAGGAGCCAGCGGGGTTGCCACCTGTGAGAGCTCAAGACCACAGGATACCCCTGCTCCCAAACTCACAGCCGGTGAGCGTCCGACCTTATCGATACACTTACGAGCAAAAGAATGAAATAGAGAGGCTGATTAGAGAGATGTTGCAAACCAGAGTAATTCAACCGAGCCACAGCCCCTATGCTTCGCCAGTCCTTCTAGTTAAGAAAAAGGACGGTAGTTGGCGGTTTTGCGTTGACTATAGACAACTAAACCGGCTCACAATCAAGGATAAGTATCCAATCCCGCTTATCGACGACCTCTTAGATGAATTGGGAGGGTCAAGGTATTTCTCAAAGATCGACCTGCGATCTGGGTACCATCAAATTCGAATGCACACAGCCGACATCCCAAAAACAGCCTTCAAAGCTCATGTGGGCCACTATGAGTTTAGGGTGATGCCGTTCGGTCTCACTAACGCGCCGGCGACATTTCAGGCCATAATGAACGAGGTATTCTCCCCACTTCTTCGAAAGTATGTATTGGTATTTTTTGATGATATTTTAGTCTATAGCAAGACGTTGGAAGCTCATGTAGCCCACTTGGGAAGCGTATTGGAGATATTGAAGGCTAATGAGCTCTACGCCAAACGCTCTAAATGCTTCTTTGGGCAGCGGCAAGTGGACTACTTAGGCTATGTCATCACTGACCAAGGAGTGTCCACTGACCCAAGCAAGGTGGAAGCCATGAGACAATGGCCGACTCCTAAGACTGTCAGGGGGGTGAGAGGTTTCTTGGGGCTTACCGGGTACTATCGGAGGTTTGTTAGAAGGTATGGGGTAATTAGCAAACCCCTCACGGAGCTGCTCAAGAAGGGCAACTTCCATTGGAGTGAAGAAGCTGCCAAGGCCTTTGAGGAGCTTAAGAGGGCCATGTCTGAAGCACCTGTACTCGCAATGCCGGACTACTCGAAGCCGTTTGTCATCGAGGCTGATGCAAGCGGTCAAGGAATTGGAGCGGTATTATCTCAGGAGGGGAGGCCCATCGCCTACCTTAGCAAGGCAATTGGCAAGAAAAATTTGGGGCTCTCAACGTATGAAAAAGAATTTCTTGCAATCTTATTTGCCGTGTCAAAATGGCGACACTACCTCGGCACCCGACGGTTCGTGATCAAGACCGATCACGAGAGTTTGAAGTATCTTCTGGAGCAACGGATAACCACTGCCATTCAGCAGAAGGGGATGCTGCGACTCATGGGATTGGATTACAGTATCAGCTACAAGAAGGGGAAGGAGAACAAGGCGGCCGACGCCCTGTCAAGGAGGGGTTTTGAGGATGGAGCGCTCCAAGCAATCACCACTGTGGTGCCGGAATGGGTCGAGGAGGTAACCAAGAGCTATGAGAATGATGACACCTGCCAGAAACTTATCACCAGACTCACCTTACAGTCCACAGACGCGGGGCCATACACTTACAGCCAAGGGCTAATCAAGTATAAGGGTAGGTTGTACATTGGGTCCGGGGGGGAACTCCGAAGGAGGATCTTAATTCAGATGCACGCCTCTCCCTTAGGGGGTCATTCAGGGCAGCAGCACACTTACCGGAGGATCAAACATGCATTCTATTGGCCAGGGCTAAAAACAGAAGTGAAGCAAATGGTCAGAGACTGCTCGGTGTGCATTACTAACAAGACGGACCACACCCCCTATGCAGGACTACTCCAGCCCCTGCCCATTCCCACGCAGATTTGGAAGGAAATAAGCATGGACTTCATCGACGGACTTCCCAAGTCCGAAGGGAAGGATTCCATACTAGTGATCGTAGATCGCCTTACCAAGTATAGTCACTTCGTTGCGCTCACGCATCCCTACACTGCCACAGAAGTAGCTCGCGCCTTCTTCGACACTATCTATAGGTTGCATGGATTACCTGAGGCCATAGTGACTGACCGAGATAGGGTGTTCACCAGCCAGTTTTGGCAGGGCTTGTTCCAGCTACTGGGCACGAAGCTGCACATGAGCTCCGCGTACCACCCACAGTCCGATGGGCAAACGGAGAGACTCAACAAGTGTCTGGAAACCTACCTACGGTGTTTGTGCTTCCAACACCCCCACAAGTGGCATCGATGGCTTACGCACGCCGAGTGGTGGTATAATACGAACTACCACACATCCTTAGGTACCACCCCCTACCAGGCGCTCTATGGTCAACCTCCGCCAAATCATTTAGTGGCTCATCTGGGAGTGGGAACTTCGGAGGCACTATTGGAATGGGGCCAAGAGAGGGAAAGGCTAACAAGAGAGCTGAGACACCAGCTCCACGAGGCCCAGCTCAGGATGAAACAATTTGCTGACAAGCATAGAGTAGACCGAGAGTTTAAAGTTGGCGACTTTGTTTACCTCAAGTTACAGCCATACCGTCAGCTTACGGTTGCTGTGAGGAAGAACATTAAGCTCACCTCACGGTACTACGGACCTTTCGAGGTGATGGAGAAGGTTGGGAGCGTCGCTTACCGCCTCAAGCTGCCGGAGGGGTCCAAGATCCACCCTGTATTCCATGTCTCACTCCTCAAGCGGAGCCCAGCCAAAGGGGTTTCGGTAACCCCCACAGTGCCCCTAGTCGGAGAAGGAGGACGGCTGCTCGCGGAGCCCGAGAGAGTGTTGGACAGGAGAATGATTCCCCGCGGCGGCAAGGCTGTGACCCAAGTGCGAGTGAAATGGAGCAACCTGCCGGAGGAGTCAGCCACGTGGGAGGACTACTGGTTCCTCAAATCGCAGTTTCCGGCGTTCGATCCTTGAGGACAAGGATCCTCTGAAGGGGGAGGGGATTGTAATGGTAGGCTCTCTAAGAGGTAGGGTAGAGTGAAAGGAGTAGTGCAGTGCGACAGGGTGAGTAGTGGAGGAGATCTGGGAAGCTTCTGGAGGGGGCGGTTGAAGTGGGGAACATGATGGGAAGGGCAGTTGGAAGCTGGGCTCGGTCGGAAGGGGGGATCCATTGGAGTCGCGAGTGGGCCCTGAGAAGCCAAGGCAACCACAGCAAGCAACGACATGGGCCTTCGAGAGGCCCAGTGCACCATACCCGCGGGTTACAAGCCCATCCCACATATTGTAATCCACCCGGCCTTCTACGGAATTGCCAACGGGCCCCAGAGTAGTAGAAACATAAATAGCTATCTCATACCTGTAAATAAGGAGGAAAAAGAAATATAATACAATCTCAATCCCTCTCTACACTTTTCTCCCATCTCCTTATCTCTTCTCTCTTCTTCCCCACTCTTCCCTGCCTCTCTCTCTCTCTCTCTCTCTCTCTCTCTCTCTCTCTCTCTTTCTCTCACAGGCAAATTCCGGCGTTGGAATTGAAGACGACAATTCCCATCATCTCCCTGGATAGTTCCTCAGCGTTGCATCATTGGAGCTAACCAAGGATCAGGCGCATTGGCCATCACTCCTCGAGGTCATCTACCCGGAAGACCCCCTCGGTTGCTGAGATTTAATTTCCGATTCTCCGATACTATCCCAGCCATACCAGAGAAGGATCCTCGGGGCGCCGCGAGGTCAGGTCCATTACACTTCCCTAGCATTACATCAAAATCCTTCAGCGGGGGTTCACTACTAGGTCTCAAAGACATGACAGCCTTCCCAACCTCAGCGGGTAGGAAGGTAAACCACTATCCATTTCTAGGGGCCGTTCAAGGGTCTGGGCCGACATCGTACTACGAAGGGGTCTAACCTGACTAACTATGGGCAGAAGTAGTAACGCAAGGGGTGAAGATGTGGGGTACTCCAGATGTCGAAAAAGGTCATATTTGAAAATGGACAACTAATGGTAGAGTGTCTCTGCTACTACTTCATCCGGGGCAGTGCGTCCTACGTCATGCCGTTGCGTGGGACCTCTTACCCACGTCGCACCACTGAAGGGGCTATCCCCAGGTTCAGGGGGCAGTAAGAGCGAAGATGCCCCGGCTTGCCACATCGAAGCAATGATCGTGCTTCCAGGAATAGTTGGTTACTCGGTGTACTCCGCCGCAGACGTTGCCTGGTCGGTCTCCCCAGGTTCCGGTCCTTCCGTCGGCGTGCTTCTGGTTCCTTACTGCACCTTCGGATACTTGGGTGGTCGGCTCCCAGTCTCCTACTGGTCGGCGCATTGGTCAACTCCCGCTCCACCGAGGTGGCCCGGTCGACAGCTTCTCGGGAGGCGGGTAACCCGTGTCGGTGGTATTCCATGTCTTCTGTGAGCGTTGGCATTTGCCTGACCACATCGTGCGACTGTTGTCAATGTAGCCGGTCCTCCGTAGCTGTCAACACCATCACTCCCATTCCTGCGCTCTTGATTGAAGACCAAGTCCGGGCCGTCATCCGTGCACACAAAGAAAACAAGTCAATCCTAGACTTAACTGGTCTAGCACCAAGACTTACAAACACACTGAAATTTAAATCCCCTTTTTCCCTCGTGCACTCATGATCTACTTGCACCTACATCTTGGTTATCTCATAATTAACTTGCTGGTGGCACCATGCTCTATGGATGTTGGTCGCCGACTACTGTGGTTAAAGTTGTTTTTCTCTGATACCATTTAATCTATCACGCCCCGGGGGTTTTTAGGTAAAGATAAGCGAAAAAAGTGTATATATTTTTTTCTTTATGAATAAGCATCTACCTCCCCCAGTGCGTGTCAGACCCGCCACATATACAAATTCACTCTTCAATCGGACAGAGTCTCCTTTGTAGATGCACGGCGTCATGATTACAACAACGACAACAACATCATCCTTCATGAAATCTTTAACCACACAGTCACAGTCAACTAGTACGAGGGTGTAAAACATTCAATCACATTAAGAAGATTCTACAAGTTGCAACCGGTGTCCACTCGACACCCATTCCTTTAAAACGTCTACATATTCACAGTAAGGCGGCTACCTCGTTTTGAAAGGATAAAACCATAGGTTTTCAAAGTAGTGCCCACACGACACTTGATTTTTGAAAGACATTTTCGAAACCCCTTTTTATATCGTAAAACGGCCGCAAAGATTGAGAACAATAATTTAAAATCTACTGTGATATCAAACAACTAACCAACCATCCAGCATGATCCACATCCACACAAATTAAACTAGAGAGAGAGAATAGAGATAACCACACTAAAAGTTTTAACCTATGGCCTCATACGGCCGATAGTTAAGTCTGCGTTGCCTCACCACCGTCCCGATGAACATACCTAATTGAACCTGTCACGGAGTGGGTAAAGTCAGTGACAAATAAAGTAGATGTTATAACTTTAATGAACAGTAAATTCGAATGAAATACTCTGCACCGAAACCTTTCGCTATCCTTCGCCCTGAGTTTACTTTATTTAATTTAGTGACACCGTCGCGTCAGGGTAGTCGACGATCTCCCCACGCGACACTTGATGCTTTGACCCCTTCACGAAGAGTGAGCGACATGTTTAGCTATCGTGAAGAGGTCCCCACCCTACACATGTGGGGCACACGGGTCATTCCGACCACTCCTCTGGAAAAGTACACCTATGCGGAGGCCAATCCGCCAGTGTACGTGCAGCGTTCAACACCGGTTTGCCGAAGTCGGCGTAAATTAAATATTGCGACACTTGGTCGCCACGAACATCCACAAAAGAACGGTACATGGTAATGCGAAGGGTTAATTCACTGGAAACATTTCATCTACTTTATTAAACAGGTTAGCACGAACATTTAGATGATACACTGCACCTAATGCACTTACAGCACTTGTTATATAAGAACCCACCAGGTTGAGGGAAGATCGGGGTACTTAGGATCTGTGACACTCTCCTGCTGCACACCTGGACCTAACGAAAGCCCCAGAAACAGCAGTTAATAACACGCACGAACACCGAAAAACGGAACCCAACTAACTCCACACCGAGAACCCCCAAACCGGCGCCAACAACTACCCTCGACGATTCCTCGCGCGCGCACGCACGACGGCCGTCGGCCCGCGGGTGCCCCGCGCGGCTCAAGGCCACGCGACGTGCGCCTGCGGGTGGTACCAGCGCGGCGCCCGCGCGGTAACTGCCCGCGCGGCGTCCGCGCGGTGACTGCACGCACGGCGCCTGCGGGCGGCGCCCGCGGGGCACCCGCGCGGCGCCCGCGGGTGCTGCCCTCGGGCGGCGCCCGCGTGGCACCCGCGCGGCGACCGCCAGCGCGGCGCCCGCGGGTGCTGCCCTCGGGCGGCGCCGGCGGGTGCTGCCCTCGGGCGGCGCCCGCGGAGCACCCGCGCGGCGACCGCCCGAGCGGAGCCCGCGGGTGCTGCCCTCGGGCGGCGCCCGCGTGGCACCCGCGCGGCGACCGCCCGCGTGTCACCCGCGTGGCGCCCGCGGGTGCTGCCCTCGGGCAGCGCCCGCGTGGCACCCGCCCGGCGACCGCCCGCGCGGCGCCCGCGTGGCACCCGCGCGGGTGCGGCCTACGCGGCGGCCGCGGTGCTACTCGCGGCGGCGCCCGTGCAACGTCCGCGTGGCGCCCGCCCAGCGATGTCCACCCGAGTGGTGCCCTAGCGGCACCACGCGTCTCCCCAGCCCGCGCGGCGCCCTAGCGGTACCGCACGTCGTCCGCCCTCGTGGTGCCCTAGCGGCACCACGCGTCTTCCCCACCCGCGCGGTGCCCTAGCGGCACCGCGCGTCGTCCGCCCGCCCGCGTCGTGCCCTAAGTTGCACGGCGACGACGGCGGGCCGACGGAGACGGAGAAGACAACAAAAGTACGAAGAACCCCAAAGACGCTATGAACGTAAAAATCACTCACCGGATAATCCGACGGGGGAGTCGTCCGATCACGTTCTTGCTTCCGGTACGTTGTTCGGGTGATCGGATCCCGTCATCTTCTTCCTCTTTCTTTCCTCCGGTTAGGGTTTCGCCTTTTTCTTTTCCTTCCTTTCCTCGGTTAGGGTTTCGTTTTCCTCTTTTACGAAAAGTGGGATTTTCCTCTCTCGTACGTACAATTAAATTTCGTTTTTACTTTCCGTCACCGAATAATTAATTATTTAATTAATTATTCCTACGAGATAAACTCCCACCTTTTAAATCTCCGTCACCAATTAATTAATTCCTTAATTAATTAATCCTACGGGATAACCCACCTTGTAATACCCGTAACCGAATAACTAATTCTCTAACTAATTAATCGCACGAGATAAGCCCACCTTTTCCTCGGAAAACGTGCAGGATATTTTACACAGATTCGATGCACGTTAAGTCACCGCGAGACTAAAAACCCTGTTCCGGGAGATTCCTACATTAGATTTCAGATCCGATTGCACCGTCGGACATCATTTTTCATGCTCTTTCACAGAAAAATACTCATGCAACACACCGACCGACTTACAAAAACTCGATAATTTCAATTTTCACTCCAATGGGTACTTTATTAGAAGGGGGGTAAAATATTACTAAAAAATCGTGTCATTACAAACAAGCACCGCGAGCATGGTACGAAAGGCTAACAAAGCACCTATTGGAAAAGGGCTACACTCGAGGGGGAGCAGACCGAACTCTCTTTGTGAAGCATTATCTGGATAATTTCTTTGTAGCACAAATCTATGTCGATGACATTGTATTTGGTGCAACTAGAGATAATAATGTTTCTAAATTCGCAGAAACCATGGAAAGCGAATTTGAGATGTCTATGATGGGCGAACTGACATACTTTCTTGGATTGCAAGTGAACCAAAATGATGAAGGCATCTATTTGTGTCAATCCAAGTATGCAAGGGAGTTGGTGAAGAAATTCGATTTAGAAAACTCTAAAGATTTTCTGACTCCTATGGGAACTAGCAATAAGGGATTAGGGAGTGAATCTCTTAGTGAGAGTGTTGACGAGAAGCTTTATCGCAGCATGATAGGAAGTCTACTCTATCTCACGGCTAGTCGCCCGGATATATCCTTTAGTGTTGGGATTTGCGCGAGATATCAATCAGCACCAAAGGAGGTTCACCTGAAAGCGGTGAAAATGATCATCCGTTACATCAAAGGAACACTGAATTTCGGAATTTGGTATCCTATAGGAACAACGCTTGACATTATAGGATATTCAGATGCCGATTGGGCAGGATCAGTGGATGATCGGAAGAGTACGAGTGGTGCATGTTTTTATCTTGGCCATTGCCTTGTTGCATGGCATAGTAAAAAGCAAAACTGTATAGCACTCTCAACTGCCGAAGCGGAATATATTTCAGCAGGTAGTTGTTCAACCCAACTCATTTGGATGAAAAGTGTGTTGAGCGACTTTCGGATTTCAGCAACTTCGGTAACAATTCTTTGTGACAACACAAGTGCTATAAATATTTTCAAAAATCCTGTGTTGCACTCAAGAACAAAACACATTGAACTTAGATATCATTTTCTAAGAGCGCTAGTTGAATCGAATATTCTTTAAATTTCTTACATTTCAACTGAAGATCAATTAGCTGACATCTTAACAAAACCTTTGGATCAAAAACGATTTATTCATTTGCGTAAGGCAATTTGAATGCTTTCCTTGAAATAATTTTTTTTTGAAATCATTGCTGAGGTTAGGTTTTGTTTTGTGTTTTTGTTCATTATCTATGTTTGTACATAGAACATTAAGTGAGCACTAGTACTATTGACTTTAACTGCATCCTTTTGTATAATTTGAAATTTATTATGCTTTGGATATCCTAATAATTCATTTGATGCTATGATCATTTATATCAATTAAGTCATCTTTGTTTTGATCAAAGTCAATTTCTCTCTCAAATGATCTCTTGGTATAGTTTTTATCTTATTTGACAATTGAGTCGAGTATGAAATCGAGATCAATTTTTGGTTGAATACCTTATATATTAAATAATTGATAGTCAATTGAGGGGGTGTTAATGCAAATTGTTATGCTCAAAAGATGTGGAAAGAGTTACATCCCAATGAGGAGTGTGAAAACTACCACCACATGGAGGAAAGAGCTACCACCTCGGTCGTCCGAGTACTGTGTGCAGCTACCACATGTATACCAAGCATGGTTTTTCAAGTTGATTAGATAAAATGCTTTTTGGAATTCTTGACTCTGTCAAATTCCAAGGTTGGTATAAGGTAGAGATTTTATTGAAAGATGCTCAAAGAGCCACTCCTTATAATAATTTGACTAGATATATTATCTAATTTATCTGGGATTTCAAACATCTATTGATCTTGGTATTTCATTTTCTTTACCAAATTGATGATTTGATAAAGGCATTACTCATAAGATCATGATAGATGTAATTGAACTTGTTCAACTTTAAGGGATTTAATTTTTATAAATTTCCGTTTCATTATTTAGATATTTTTGATAGATTTTGCAGAATCTATTTCTTTTATTATGAAATGATGATTTTCATTTAAAGTTGACATGCAAAAGTGCTTACAATGTTTTTCTGGATTTTCTGGAATTTTTCTGAATTTTTCTGAAGAAAAAGTTTGGAGCCGATCCGGACCGGATCTTCCGTTCCGGATCCCGAACGCAAGAATTTCCTGCGGGTAGCCGATCCGGACTGGATTCACGATCCGATCTGGACCGCGGCTAGGGTTTTATATAGAACAAAAGGGTTTTGATTTCTTTTTACTACAATCTTTTGTTCTTAAGTCTCCAGAGTTTCTCTCTCTAGAAATCAACCGATTTGGAGCCTTTTCAACTCAGGTTCTTCGATTCCAAGTGAGTTTTCTTGATCAAAAACTCGATTTTTCACAGTTTTTCACTATTTTGCTCAAAACGTGATGGAAATCTTGTAACTTTTTCGTTTGAAATTGATTTTTGGTCAAATTTCTTTTGAAATAAGAACTCTGGGTAGATTAGTTTTGATTATATGCTAGGTATTCTCCTGATTAACGGATTTTTAGGGCATATAATAGGAATTTTTGGTCAAATTCAGTTTTAGGGCATATAATAGGAATTTTTTAAAATTATGGGATTGATCTATTTTTAAAATTCTTTTTGCAAAACTAATTTGATTCCTAGTCTCTCTACATGATAATGATTGTTTGGGTACAATTTTTCATATTTTTGAAAATAAACAATTTTTCTCGTGTTCTTGAGTTGTTGCTCGCAGGTTTGTCACAAAAATAGTAGAGATGGTGATCACCTGGATAATCTTTCTTATTACTGCCATGGTTCACACGAGAGCAACAAACAAATTGAAAAGAGCAAAGAAAACTCTGCGAAAAGGTGAGTTTGTTCTTGTTAACGACTCAGAGACTGAATCTGATAGGGAAGAGGTGAACTGGGACAAATTGATGGACGATGAAACAACGCCTATTGAGTCGAAACAAAAGACACCTGATTCACCAAAGGGAAAGATTGCAGTGGATAAAGGAAAAGCACCAATGACATCCTCATCAATCTCGATGAAAAGAAAAATACTTTCTCGACGATTTGGACAAGCACGCGGGGTTGAAATTAACGAACCGATAGCTCCTGATTCTCCACCCCGTGAGGAACAAGTATCTGTTAATACTGACCGTCTCAGGGCGTTTGAAAATCGAGAATGCATTGGCGAAAGGCATGTAAATGTTGGTACTCTTCGAGACCACTCACCGGAGTTTGGTAAGTTGATTGAACAAGCCAACCTTCTTCAAGTATGCAAATTCCCAGAAATGCTTGGTTATTGTTTGCATCGAGTAAGGACCTTCTACACAAACGCACGACACCTTCAGGAAAATGTCGATGGTACAATGGCGTTCTATACAAACATCCAAGGGAGAAGGCTTAAAATAACTCCACAATTAATTGGGGAGGTCTTAGGGATGCAAGCTAGCAGGACAGGAATTAACTACCTGACTGGAAGGAGTTTGACGAACGCGATGTGGCAAACGGTTATAAAGGGAATATGTTTGGAGGGAACTCAATCAACGGAGAAATCTATCAAGTCCAAACAACTCCGTCTTGAGTATCGGTTCTTAAACTTCATCACATGTTACAATATTCTTCCAAACATGCAAACGAAAGTTTTGAGATGGGATCGAATGTTGTTTTTGTATCTCCTAGGACATCCATCAGAGGCAATGGGGTTAAATATGAATATTCCATACATTATTTGGAATAGGATGACAAGATATGTTGGGCATCCTCATCCCTCGGAAAGACTACCTTTTTCATTGATCATTATGAGGATTTTTAAGAAATTTCAGGTTGATATCAGTTCGACAACTTATCAACACTGTTTAGGAATGATCAATGAGTCCACAATTGTTAAGTCCCTCCATAAGCTGCCTCATCTTACCCCAACTCCTCCATGCGGAACGAAACCCTCCGTCAACACTTCCGCATCGCCATCAAGGCCAGCACCCATGCCAGAGGATGAAGCATCAGTCACATCCATTTATAAGGAACAACAACGCTTATCATTTGAGCAAGAACAAATCACGAAGGAGCAGAAGAGAATTTCTGATGAACTTGAACTCATTACAGCAGCCCAGATTACCTTAACTAAGAAGTTCTCTTCGATGAAAAAGTTGATGAAAAAGATGTTCTCGAAAATGGGTTGTAGTACCTCTGAGGATTCAGAGTCCGATGATTGATTTTGTTTCTAATCTTTAACTTTGTTTTGCAGGTTTTTAAGTTTTAGTTCTTACCTTTTATTTTTGAACTTTTAACACTCCCTTTATTTTTGTAATTTTGGCTACTTTAGTGACAAAAAGGGGGAGAGATATAAGAACAATTGGAACAATGGTGTGTGAGAACTTTTAACTTTGAAACTTTGAAGGTAAGTATCAAAACAACTTTTGGTTCTGTATTGTGTTTTGAATGCATGCCTCGACTAACTATTCGACTAACTATTTGGGCATGTATTATTACTAACAAGTTGTTTGATTACTAACAAACTTATGACATTTGGATTTTAATGCTTAGAAGATATGTCCATTTCTGATTATGATCTTAATACATATCTGAGTTCACAAATGTCATGGTAAGTATAAACTCTATCTCTGTTTGGTTTTGAATGCTAAATATTCTTGAGGTATCTAACGATCTCTTTTGTCAAGAATGATTTCTTTTACAGAGAATACAGATGTCTAAGTTTAGAGTCTGTTTTAGGAGTTTATCTCATGTACTTATTTCTTGGTTCTCAAATGTAAATTTTTGTTGTATGGTGATAGCAACAAAAATATCTTTTTGAATTTTCTTGAGTGGATTCTTTGTTTTGTCACGAAACCGCCAAAGGGGGAGATTGTTAAGGAATTTGTTTTGGCGTAGTATTTCGTGAAAGTGTTAAGTCTTGAAGATTGAAGATAAAGAAGTTTGGATCATATACCTCAATCTCAAGAAAGAAGAATTCAAAAGGATCAGGTACGTTTAACTAATTAATTTTGATGATCTGAATACTTCTTATAGTGTAGAAACACTTGGATGAATTTTTAATTGCATAAAAATCAAAAACTGGACATGGGACATGTTCAGGATCCGGATCAGGTGACCACAGTCCGGACCCCGAACGTTGTTTGTTCATGCGCAAATCCAGTCCGGAACAAAGCCAATTCTGATCCGGACCCCGATCATGGGTTTTGCTGAAATGTATGAACAGTCCGGACCGTGGTACTTCAGTCCGGACCCCGAACGTATGTTTTTCTGGAAATTGTCTGTTTAGCCACGACAGTCCGGACCGCCGATTCTACAGTCCGGACCGTCGTCCTGAAAAATTCCAGATTAGGTCAGCTTTTGATTCTTATCCTCTTCCAACGGTTTCTAACCTATAAATAAACCCTACGATTCATCTTTTAGGGTAATCCAAAAATACGGTCGAGAAGGAGAAATTCATATATAGAGAAGAAAGGAAATAACTAGATTTAATTCTATGTTTCTTCATCTATATTGATTAATTTGATTCTAGGTTTTCATACTCAGATTTTGAGTAGAATCGAATTAATGAATACTTAGATGGTATTTCCGATCTATCTTTGATCTAAGTATTCAGCGGATCATCACCACCCAAAAACAACGATTTTCCCAAAATCGGCGCATGTACTCGCGTGGCCTTATGGATTCAAGGTGCTACCGCTCTCGTGGATTCAGAGCGAGGTACGTTCGTGGATTCGAGACGTGCTACTTGGTAAAGACCGTGGATTCGGTTGGACGTCGTTGATTCGACGTTGGACGCCATGGATTCGGCGTTGGATGCTAATCGTGGATTCGAGGAGCGTTGCGGAGCGAGCGGAGAATATCTACTAGGAGCGTATGGAAAAAGGTCAAGTCGTCTGTGAGTACGGTATATCACCTTTGTACGTGTGTTAATTCTAGTGGATTTCGCCGTGTTATCGGTCCCATGATTTTTTACTCCGGTTTTCGAGTTTTCCACGTAAAAATCTTGCGTGTTATATTTTTATTTCCGCATTGGGTTTTATTGCACAACGATTTTTGAGTGTTTATTGTTTTCACCTATTCACCCCCCCTCTAGGTGGTTTTTCCCCTATTTAGATCCATATTTTAACATAACCCAACACCTGTGAGTGGCCCGCACAGGTGTTTGCTGTTCGGCGGGCCACGTGGCATCACCCGGTGATTTCGGGCATGAAAAGTGTTGGGCCGGGCCCAACACTATAGCAGCCCGAATGTATCGGGCACCCGAAAGTTGGGCCCAAAAGTCCAATCCTTTATTTTTTTGGCTTTTTCCGAGTTGAGGCCTATAAATAAGCCATTTGCTCTCATTTTTTAGGCTTTTTTCGACCCTTTAAGCCTTCGAGCCCTTCATCAAAGTTGAAGCTTACCTTGTTGTGCATCTTGCGGAGGAAGCCCGGAATTTTTGGAGGCCGCGGTGTCAACGACGTCGGCATCGTAGCGCAGAGTGACGATATACTGTTGGAGGCCCATTTTCGTCGCACTTCAGTCTGAGAGGTCTACAGAGCTACCCCGACTGTATTTTTGGACGATTATCATGGCGTTCGATTCTCGAGAGGTAGGCCTATGCTTTTTGTATTGATCGCTTTCTTCAGATCCGAGCTCTTCTTGGGGTTCCTGGTACATTTTTTAACCCCCATTGCTACAGGATTTCTCTCTTGACAGCAGCACCTTGCCAAATTTTATTCTCCGCGCTCGAGCGTCGGATTGAGATGAGCCTATACACTTTTTTCATCTACTCGTCGTGAGGATTATCATCATATTTTTCTTGGATTCTTCCGAGACCATCCCAGAGGTATACTATTCCCTTTTTATCTGTGCAAGAGTTTACAGTTGTGTGGTTATGATTTTTTGCGCACCTGTACTGTGGAATTTGTAACTCGGCCTACGGGGCTCGGAATTGGACGTGCAGGTACCCGTTTCGAAGGTCTCGATGCGAGGATCGCTGTGATATTTTTATTGGAATTTTCTGGGCACTTTCAGTAGGTGAAATAAGTGCATCTTTGGGACTGATTTTTAGATTGTGTTATTTGGGGTAAATTTTGGAATAAAGTGTAATTATGAACTTTGTGTTGTACCCAGGAGAGTTTACGGGTATTGCTGGACTCGTTGGAGTAGGAGATTTAGATTTTTTGGTATTTTCAGCTATGGGACTTGGACAGTTAGCACCTTCAGGTGGGTGGCTTTGTTTTCAGGATCTATGGACTGTGTACTAATTCTATTTATGTAGAATCATGCATGATAGTGATTGGACATGGTAGCATGTTAGAAATTGAATGTTAATACTCTTGGTATCAGTTTGTTGTTCTTGTGATCTTATTGCTTCCTACAACTTGTTAAATTATTGATATATTGGAACTTGACCTAGCACCCCCGCCATTTGCAGCATGTTCAGCCAGACTGTAGAAAACTTCAACTTGGGCTAGGTTTCTTTTATTGCTCTAGACATTCCCACATCACGATTATATACTTGTCATTCTGGACTTAGCTTTTCTCGCCCGGGTTGTGGGCTGGGAGGGCGGGTGGTTGTGGGATGCATTTACACTCGTGTCTGGGGACCGAGTGGAGTTGATAGCAGTTTGTAGATCAGGTTTCTTTGGGAGAGTGACAGTGGTTGTAGATCAGGGTTCTTTGGGAGCCGTCAGTGTGACAGTAAGTCTCGGCTGTGTGGTTTTCTAGCCTGTGAGTGAGACAGTGTTTTGTTGGTTACAGTCGATCTTGTTGATCGAGGATTTGGATCATAGCCTGCATGAGCCACATTTGAGCTCGACAGAGATGCGCGGATACTTTACTCGGTGGGGTCGCGCCCCTCGAGTGCCACTCCGGAGTTGGGCCTGATACTTCTATCGCGACTTGTCGATGCATTGTCCCTCTGGTTGGGACAGTTTTGGCAGTCATGGACACCGTCCCTCTGGTTGGGCCAGTTTTGGCAGTCACGGACGCCCTACGTAAGTCCGGTCCTTCGGGATGTAACGGCAGTAGGTAGGCGCAGGTTTGACTGGACCCGATGTGGCAGTCAGTTTAGATTGGGTGATCTGAGTTTGAGAGTTAGTTGTGGCATCATGTTCTTTCTGTTCCACTCTTTGAGCATCTAGATAGAGGCATAGTAGCTGTAGAGTTTACTTTTCCAGCTTTTCCTTGCAGCACTGCATTTATTACTTTATGCCTCTAGTAGACTTAGTGGGCAGACCGTCGGGCTTGTTGGCGGCACCCCCTGAGAACTACTATGGGATGTAGTTCTCACACCCGTCGTGGTGTATTTTCCCCAGGGACTTCTGCTCAGGTTCCTGCTGCTCCAGTTGCTGATCCTGCTCCTTCAGACCGAGGTAAGGGAGTCGCGAGATAGATCCCTTCCTGTCATCCTCTGAGAGAGAGTAGATGTACCCCTTACCACTTTTTGAGAGCTTTATGTTGAGTGACTCTTGTAGTGAGGTATCGAGTTGTACCTTTCTTTTACTGCAGAGAGAGAGACTTTTGTATTTGGTGAGGTTGGTTTGTATATTTTGGAGCTGTAGTTGTATTTTTTTATATCTTTTATTTCAGCTTTTACATTTTCAACTCTGATATCTGTTAGTGTAGATGATTCTTTTGCAGGTTAGTCGCTACGTCTATACGGGGCTTCCTGTATGGGCGGCGGATCTGTTGACGAGCCCGGGTCACAGTTTCGACCCCGGGGCGTGACACTGGTAGCTGAGATTAGACCAATGCTAGTGTTGTTGGGAGTCGTTTGGGTAGACGGTGGTCCCGGGCCGTCGAGTATCTTCCGGTCAGTGTTGTTGGGAACCGTTTGGGTTGACGGTGGTCCCGGGTCGTTGAGTGTCGTCCGACCAGTTTTGTTAGCCCTCGAGTTGTGGGTTGATTCCGGCTGTGGAGTATCTCCAGCCTGTGAGCTTAGCGTGGCTAGTTGGGTGTCTTGTTTTGGGAGCCGTTTGGGTTGACGGTGGTCCCGGCTGTTGAATACCTCCGGCTAGTGGGTTAGTGCAGGAGTTGGCTAAGTTCGCTAGTGTCTCGAGATTCATGAGGGCTTCACTAGTTGAGTCGTCGAGAGTACTCCGATCTTTGTGTGAGATGCTTGAGGATTTTGAGTCTGTCCGTTCTGAGAGAGAGCATGGATTTTGACTATAGCTTGCATGTGCCATTGTTTGATACTCTATACCGCGCCATTTTCCTCAAGTGGGGTCGCTCCTCATGAGATGCCACAGTGGATGCAATGTTGGGCCTGTTGAGGCAGTTTTTCGCAGTTGATGCGATGTTGGTCCTGTTGAGACAGTTTTTCACAGTGGATGCGATGTTGGGCCTGTTGAGGTAGTTTTGCGCGAGGGATGAGTTAGTCCGTGTGGGATGCCCTACGTAATTCCCGTCCCGGTGTGGATGTGTGGTAGTAGGTGGGTGCAGGTTTGACTGGACCCTATGTGGCAGTCAGTTCGAGGCATAATAGTGGTAGTTTTCATATCAGCAGCTATATTTTTCCTGCTTTACCACTTTCTCATTTTTTTCGCCTCTAGTAGACTTAGTGGGTAGGTCAGAGTTTGATGATATATTCACAGAGAACTGCTGGCTTTTAGTAGTTCTCACACTCGTTGTTGCTCCCCCCTTTTTCCCCTCCTTTGTTTAGATTTCTTCGCGGCGGTTGCGATGCCGGCGGATCATGGCAAGGGGATCAGTGGCTAGATAGATCTCCCACCATCTCGAGAGCTAGTGGTGGACCTAGTGTTGTATTACTCTTTCTGTTTTTAGTTTAGCTGTTCGGACTACTATATATTTGGGTCTGGCTTTAGCCAGCTGGTTGTATATTACATTTCTGAGAGCTAGTTTTGTATATTTATACTCTGAGAGATGTTGATGTACTTATATTTTTATTTATACAGTTTTAGTCTGAGATGATTTTAGTTTACAGCTCTGTTTCTTTTGCTCTTTTATATACTTCTCTTATACTTGAACAGGTTGTAGCGTTTCGTGTACGTGGGAAATTCCGCGTGCACGGCGGATCTGTTGACGAGCAAGGGTTCTGATTTATCCCGGAGACATGATGGATTATGTCACGTCCCGGGGTCGAAACTGCGACCCGAGCTCGCCAACAGATCCGCCGCCCATACGGGAAGCCCCGTATAGACGTAGCGACTAACCTGCAAAAGATCATCTACACTAACAGATATCAGAGCTGAAATGTAAAAGCTGAAATGTAAATAAATACAACTCCCACATAATACAACAAAGTCCTCACCAAAATACATAAGTCTCTCAAAAGTAGAAGAAAAGTACAACTCAATACCTCACTACAAGATATCAATAATCAACAGTTTGTAGGAGAGAAATAAACACATGATCATCTAACAACATCAGGAACATCAATTCCTATATTCTAGCATGCTATACAAAATACATTTACAACATGCATGTTCCTATGCAGATAGAATTAATGCATAGTCCATTGGTCATGAAGACAAGGCCACCCACCTGAAGAGCTGAACTACCTGAAGTCCCACAGCTGATAATACCAAGAAATCACTATCTCCAAATCCAACAGGTCGAGCAATGCCCGCAAACTCTCCTAGGTACAACACAAGGTTAACAGTTACACTTTATTCCCAGAAATTAACCAAGTACACGCAGTCTAAAAATCAGTCCCCAAAGATGCAATTGGTCACCAGCTGAAAGGGCTCCAAAAAAATCCAATAAAAATACCACAGCGATCCTCGCGTCGAGACCTTCGAAACGGGTACCTGCACGCCCAATTCCAAGCCCCGTAGGCCAAGTTACAAATTCCACAGTACAGGTGGGCAAAATCTCACAACCACACAACTGTAAACTCAAACACGGATAAAGGGAAGAAAGTACACCTCCGAGAAGGTCTCGAAAAAATCCAAGAAAAATACTGTGATAATCCTCGCGTCGAGTAGATGCAAAAAGTGTATAGGCTCGCCTTGATCCGACGCTCGTGCGCGGAGATCTCCTCACAACAACCTTGCTGTCCCAGAAAAAGCTCACAGCAACAAGTACCCCAGTAAGCATGGAAAAACTCCTCGAAAAGCACGAAACGAGGAAAAGCAGAAAATACCAAAATCGTACCCTTACCCGTCGCGGATCCAACGGCGAAGAAATCACTCAAAAAGGTGGTAGGAGTAGGTCGGGGGAGCTCGTGCACCGAAACGCTACGGAAGAAACACCGGCGAAGGAACGTCGCGACGCGCCAAGAAAATGAGAATCTCAAAAACCGTGCCACGAAAAATCCCCAAAATCCGTAGATGGATGCAGCACAGCTCGGGGATGAATTCCTCTGAAGAAACCACAGTGAGAAAAGGCTCGGAAATGCCAAAAAGCCCAAGGTGAAGTGAGCTCGGGCTATTTATAGGCCCACAAAAACAAATGGGTTAATTCCACCCATGTCCCCGGTTTCGGGCGCTAGACCAGGTTTCTATCACGCCCCGGGGGTCTCGCTCAGCGGAAAAGAAAGAGTTGTTTGTTTGAATCCCTTTTTTTTTTTTTTGAAATTCGGTCTTCCCCGGCACGTGCCCAGATCCGCCGCATATACAGATTTACTCAAAAATCGGGCAGAGTCTCCTCTGTATATGCACGGCGTCGCGGCTATTACAACATCTCAACACAAGCATTCAGTTAATCACAACAGTTCGACATTCAACCAACATTTGCAAACTAAAAAGAAAGCCCGTTGCCAGTCAAGTTGAAAGGATAAACTCACAGTTTTGAAAACAGGTCCACACGACCCAAGGTTTTGAAAACGGTTTGGAAAGATGCCATAAATCCACAGGTTTTGGAAACAGGTCCACACGACCCGAGGTTTTGAAAACGGTTTAGAAATCCCATAAATCCACATGGTTTGAAAAACGGGTCCACACGACCCCATATTTTTGAAAGATAGTTTTCGAAGTTCCTTTTTCTTTTCTAGTTATTTTGCTTTGGAAAACGGCCGAACGGGGATAATAAAAGAACCACAATATCAAATCCAAAACACCGGTAATCAACATCCACACCGACCCCACAAGGGTATCGCGAACTACACCGTAGTCTACAGTACCAAATGAAATGCAAGGAAAAGTAAAGGAGATACAGACTAGGGCTCCTCACTGCCCGACCACTCCTGTCTCGACCTCACCGCCGTCTACCGCTCACCCCTGGAAGAACCTGTCACGGAGTGGGTAGTCAGCGACATGCGATAATAATAATAAGCAGGAAAGAATGCCAAACCCAACAGTAAGACTATCCGGAGCAACCACTCGACTCACTGGAAGAGTGACATGCGAACACCTGTAACACCTGTAACATCTGTAATACCTGTAGCACCTATACACCTTGATCTCGTCGGGCACCTACCCCGACAGATCGCACCGCTCACACCTTGGGGCACCTGACCTCGTCGGACACCTATCCCGACAGGTCGCACCTCTTCCCCCCCCTTTTGATGCCTCAAACCCCACACCTACGAGGGCCCCCACTACCTCACCTTGTGGGTTAACACGGGTCGAAGACCGCTTTCCCGGAAAAGAGCACCCTTTGCGGTGGCCAGACCGCGGGTGCGCGTGTCGCAACTACGAGCACAATGACCAAGATACAGGATAATATCGCAATCATAAAGACCGTCAGCATTAGTATTAATAATATGCAGTTAGTAACTATCCAAGAACACCGAGTCTATACTTAGTCTCAAAGGAACCCACCTTTTTCATTGTCGCGTTGCTGGTCGACTTTAGGTTCTTTCGCGTCTCGGTGTGCCTTCCCGGACCTACACGAACCTGTCGCACCGGAGTTAGTAACTCCAACTTTCCGAAAGGTAAACAAAAGTAAAAGAATTGCGGAACACCCAACCCTTCCGGTCGATCATGAGGCACGCCCCGCCGATTCGGCAAGGATGGCGACGACCCCGGGCGAGGCCAACGATGCGGACGGCCCCGGCTCCCGCGGAACCCTCCGGCCTCCCCCCCCTTGCTGCCCCCATGCAGGGTTGCCCGCATGCGCGGGTGCGCGTGCGCCCGACCAGCGTGGGCTGTGCGGGCGCGCTGCCTGCACCCGCGGGTGCGCACGTGTGCCCGGCCCCGCGCGGCTGGGCAGCGTGCCGCCCGCATGCGGGTGTTGCCCGCATGCGGGGGTGCACGTCCCCAGCCCCGCGCGGCTGGGCCGCATGCTGCCCGCCTGCGGGTGTTGCCCGCATGCGGGGTGCGCGCCCCCGGGCCCGCGCGGCTGGGCAGCGTGCCGCCCGCATGCGGGTGTTGCCCGCATGCGGGGGTGCACGCCCCCGGCTTCGCGCGGCTGGGCAGCGTGCCGCCCGCATGCGGGTGTTGCCCGCATGCGGGGGTGCACGCCCCCGGCCCCGCGCGGCTGCACAGCCGCGCCGCCCGTACGCAGGTCGCGCGCGCCCCGCGCGGCCCGTGCGGCCGTGCCGCCCGCATGTGCGGCTCCGTGCGCGCCGGACTCCGGCGATGCCGTCACCCCCTCCCCTCCCCCTCGTTTGCTCAAAACAGGAATTGACGAAAAACAAGAATTGACAATAACAAGAACCCTAACGTGCTCACCTCGGTAGATTGAGGGGAGGATGGTTCCGATCTTGCGAGTTCAGCTTCAAGGGATGTGAGGTCGTTCCTCTCTTTCCTTGGTCTCGCCGCCTTGATCCTCCACACGATCGGTGAGGAAGGGGGTAGGGTTGGGGAAGTTGGCTCCTCGTCCGCGCTCGGGGTGTCGTACCCTAGAGTGAGGAAGGTTGAGACAGATATAGGACTTGATTTCCCTAGATGCGACAAAACCCGAGCGGTCAGAAAGAGAAATGGGAACGGACCCATTTCTAGTCAAAAATAAAACAATAGATCGGGTTCGAACCGGGGTCCGGTCTGCCTGGTAACCCGCGTTGATCGCCTGAACCGTTAGCCACCTTCTGGAATTTATTCTGGGAGATTCCGTAGTCGGAATCCAAAACCGATTTCACCGGTGGACTCCGTTTCGCGAGCTTTATTGACTAAAAATACTCGCGAGCCCCGACGATCTGCCCAGAAACAAAGAATTATTAGTCCCCCCTCCGGACCCCTGAAACGAAACGTGAAGTAAAGAAAACCCAAAAGTAGACCCAAGAACAGAACCACAGTATTTTAAACCAGCGGATATTACACCACTCACCTTTTAAAAATGAGTTTCGTCCTCGAAACTCAATCCTGGTTCGCGGTGAAAAGATAGGGATAGCCTGTTGGGTTATATGTAATAAGGATCTAAATAGGGGAAAAAACACCTAGAGGGGGGGTGAATAGGTGTAAACGTATAAACACTCAAAAATCGTTGCGATAAAAACCCAATGCGGAAATAAAAATAATACGCAAGATTTTTACGTGGAAAACTCCATCACCGGAGTAAAAAACCACGGGACCGATAACACAGCAGAAATCCACTAGAATTAAAACACGTA
This sequence comes from Tillandsia leiboldiana, assembly GCA_029204045.2. Lineage (NCBI taxonomy): Eukaryota > Viridiplantae > Streptophyta > Magnoliopsida > Poales > Bromeliaceae > Tillandsia > Tillandsia leiboldiana. The sequence goes on from CM055066.1 coordinate 10,091,115, forward strand.
CAAGGTGATTTACCATACACACTTACGACTCAACCTTTTTCATACGCTCCTAGAGGATCTTCTCCGCTCGCTCCACGACGCTTCTCGAATCCACGATCTGCGCCCAACGCCGAATCCACGGCGTCCAACGTCGAATCCACGACGTCCGACCGAATCCACGGTCTTCACCCAATAGCACCCTTCGAATCCACGAACGTGCCTCGCTCCGAATCCACGAGAGCGGTTGAACCTTGAATCCACAAGGACACGCGAATCCACGCGCCGATTTTTGGGGTAAATCGTTGTTTTTGGTGGTGATGATCCGCCGAATACTTAGATCAAAGATAGATCGGAAATACCATCTAAGTATTCATTAGTTTGATTCAACTCAAGATGTGAGTATGAAAACCTAGAATCAAACTAATCAATATAGATGAAGAAACATAGAGTATTCTCTAATGATTTCCTTTCTTCTCTATATGTGGATCTAGAGCCGTATAAGATGATATATGAAAATGACGGCTATTTGGATTTTCGGCCTCTTCTTGGATTAACCCTAGAAAAAGAGTCATAGGGTCTATTTATAGGTTAGAAACCCTAGGAAGGAGATAAGAATCAAAAACCTAACATTTCTGGAAATTTTACGGACGGCGATCCGGATCGGATTAGCTGTGATCCGGATCGTCGTAACGAGTCAGGCAATTCCAGAAAAACGAAGGTTCGGGATCCGGATCGAAGTGCTTGATCCGGATCGTTCATACAGTTCACCAAACATCAACGTTCGGGATCCGGATTGCGAAGCCTGATCCGGATCGTTCAAGGAAGATGGTAAACTCAGTGTTCGGGATCCGGATCAAGAGAGGCTACGATCCGGATTGAACTGGTGTATGAACGAACCACCTTCGGGATCCGGATCGATCAACCTGATCCGGATCCTGAACATGTCCCAAGTCGAGTTTTTTATTTTTATGCAATGAAAGATTCTTCCAAGTGTTTCTACACTACAAGAAGTATTCGGATCACACAAAATCTTTAGTTAAACATACCTGATCCTTTTGAATTCTTCTTTCTTGAGATTGAGTTAAATGATCCAACTTTCTTCACCTTCAATCTTCAAGACTTGAGACTTTCACGAAACTACGCCAACTCAAATTCCGTAACATAGCCCTCCCTCATCTTTGACTCCAGCTCCCACGTCGCTTCCCGCTCCTCGTGGTTGCTCCAGAGCACCTTCACATAGGGAATGACTCGGTTTCGGAGCGTCTTGCTCTCTCTTGCTAGGATTCGCACCGGGGTTTCCTCGAAGCTTAGGTCCTCCTTCAGTTCGAGTGTCGAGACGTCCAGGACATGCGATGGGTCGGGGAGGTATTTCTTGAGCATCAAAACGTGGAATACGTCGTGGACCCGGCTGAGGTTCGGCGGTAGGGCAAGGCGGTAAGCCACTGGGCCAATGCGCTCCAGGATCTCGAACGGCCCCACAAACCGTGGGCTCAGCTTGCCTTTGAGCCCGAAGCGCTTGATTCCTCTGGACGGCGAGACCCGCAGAAACACGTGTTCTCCCACCTGGAATTCTAGGTCACGGCGTCTTCGATCCGCGTAGCTCTTTTGCCGACTCTGGGCGGTCAGTAGGCACTTCCTGATGAGGCGTACCTTCTGTTCAGTTTCTTCCACCAAGTCGGGTCCCAAGAACTTCCGTTCTCCTAAGTCGTCCCAACAGATCGGGGATCGGCAGCGTCTGCCGTATAAGGCCTCGTAGGGTGCCATCTGGATGCTAGCCTGGTAGCTGTTGTTGTAGGCGAATTCGACGAGGGGCAGGTAACGCTCCCGACCGACCCCCCAGTCTAGCACACAGGCTCGCAGCAGGTCCTCCAGTGTCTTGATCACTCGCTCCGACTGTCCGTCCGTTTGGGGGTGGAAGGCCGTGCTGAACTGTAGTTTGGTCCCCAAGGCCTGCTGTAGGCTCTGCCAAAACTTCGAAACAAAGCGTGTGTCTCTATCCGATGTGATCGATGCCGGCACTCCATGCAGTCTCATAATCTCGCTGAGGTAGACTTGGGCTAACCGCTCTCTGGTCCAGGTTGTGTGAATGGGTAGGAAGTGCGCTGACTTGGTTAGCCGGTCAACAATGACCCAGATTGCGTCGTGCCCCTGCTGTGAATGTGGGAATCCAGTGACGAAGTCCATGGTGATCTGATCCCACTTCCACTCCGGTACCGGTAATGGTTGTAGCTTTCCCGCCGGCCGCTGATGCTCTGCCTTTATCTGCTGACAAACCAGGCAATGCGCAACATGATGAGTCACATCCCCCTTCAGCTTGGGCCACCAGAAAGTCTGCTTGAGGTCCCTGTACATCTTTGTACCCCCCGGATGTGCCGTATAAGGGGCGCGGTGTGCCTCAGCTAGGATTTCCTCCTACAATTCCGGGGTATCCGGACGCAGATCCGCCCGCGGAACCATAGAGTGCCGTCGTCTTCCACTGAAAAGTCACCCTCTTGATCCGGCGAGATCTTGTCTCGTACGAGCTGCAAGTACGAGTCCGCCTGCTGTCCCTCTCGAATTCTCTCGAACAGCGTCGGCTTTACCACTAAAGCCAACAATTGTGCAACTGTGCCCAATGGTACCACCTCCAACTTCAATCGCGAGAATTCCGCGATCAAAGTGTTCTGCTCAGTTATCGCGCGTGCCGTCGTCTCTTCTGGTTGCCCCTTCCTGCTCAAAGCGTCCGCCACTACGTTTGCTTTCCCGGGGTGGTACTGGATTGTTAGATCGTAATCCTTCAATAGTTCAAGCCACCGCCTCTGCCGCAGGTTTAGTTCCTTCTGGGTGAACAGGTACTTAAGGCTTTGGTGGTCAGAGAAAACATTACAGTGGACACCAAAGAGGTAGTGTAGAGTACCGGGACTTTGGATAGCGCGCCGACCACACAGATGGCTTGGAGCAGAGAGTTGCCTTGGGCATGTTGCATTTGAGGTTACTGTTGATGCCGAGTTGATTCGGGTCAATGCGGAAGCTCCAGCTCGATTCGGGGTTTTTCCGGGCTTTGTAGGCCGATTGAGGATGAGATTGGAAATTTCCGACTTCACCGTGGAGCGCCGGAAATTCAGGAACACTTGGAGCAGGTGTACTTTCAGATTACAGCGAGGTTCGGGAGGTTCCGGACTGACGCGGAGGGCCCGGAGGCGAAAAGTGAGTCGGAACTGGCAATTTTGGAGCCGGTAATGGATTTGAGCACCCCGACTCAACGGATAAGCTTTTTGAGGAGAAAAAGCTGTGGACACGTGTACTTTTGATTTACAGCGAGGTTCGGGAGGTTCCGGACTGACGCGGAGGACCCGGAGTCAAAAAGTGAGTCGGAACTGGCAATTTTGGAGCCGGTAATTGATTTGAGCACCCCGACTCAACGGATAAGCTTTTTGAGGAGAAAAAGCTGTGGACACGTGTACTTTTGATTTACAGCGAGGTTCGGGAGGTTCCGGACTGACGCGGAGGGCCCGGAGGCAAAAAGTGAGTTGGAACTGACAATTTTGGAGCCGGTAAGTGATTTGAGCACCCCGCCTCAACGGATGAGCTTTTTGGAGAGAAAAAGCTGTGAGCGCGTGTATTTTCGATTTACAGCGGAGTTTGGGAGGTTCCGGGCAGCGGCGGAGAGCCCGAAGGCAAAAAGTGAGTTGGAGTTGGAATTATTGGAATTAATTAATTAAGTTAATTAATTATAAAGCTTTATGCTTTATATAAAGGGGCTCCACCTCCACCCTCTGCAGCAGGAAAAGAGAAAGAAAGGAAAAGAGAAAGAAAGGAAAAGAAAAGAGAGGAGAAGGAAGAAGAAGAAAAAGAAGGAAAAGGGATTGGAGCTTTTTGGATTTTTTGGACTCGCCGTTGGAGGCCGTGCGAAGCTCGTGGGCGTGCGGCGTGCGACAACGAGGTAAGCAATTTCTCCTTTTTGAGGTTTCTTGGAGTTTTTGAGCTTTAGGGATTTTTATAATTGAATTTTAAGTGCTAAAATGGGATTTTTGGATTAAATGGGATTTTACGGATTTTTGGAATTTATTGGAGATTTTTTTCGGAAATTCTGGGTTTCGCCGTCGCCGGCGGCCGCGCGCGCGCGCAACGGCGCACGCGCGGCGCCAGGGTGCTGCTTTTGGCAGCACCCTGCGGCGAGGTGCCGCTGGGCGCGGCGCCGCGTGCAGCAAAGTGCTGCACGCGGCGCTGCCTGGCCGCGCGCAGGCGCGCGCGGCAGGCCCTGCCTGGCCGCGCGCAGGAGCGCGCGGCAGGGCCGCGCGCAGGTGCGCGCGGCGCTGCCTGGCCACGCGCGAGCGCGCGCGGCAGGGCCGCGCGCAGGTGCGCGCGGCATCGCTTGGCCACGCGCAGGTGCGCGCGGCATGGCCGCGCGCGGGCGCGCGCGGCAGGGCCGCGCGCAGGTGCGCGCGGCACCGCTTGGCCGCGCGCAGGTGCGCGCGGCATGGCCGCGCGCGGGCGCGCGCGGCAGGGCCGCGCGCAGGTCCGCGCGGCACCGCTTGGCCGCGCGCAGGTGCGCGCGGCATGGCCGCGCGCGGCAGGGCCGCGCGCGGGCCTGCGCGGGCCGCGCGGGCCGCGCGCAGGCGTGCGCGGGCCTGCGCGGGCGCGCGGGCGCGCGCTGCTGCGCGCGGCCGCGCGCAGCGCCGCTGGGCGCCGCGCGCAGCGCCGCTAGGGCACTGCGCGACGCGCTCCAGCGTCGCGCAGCAGGCCCTGCGCCGCGCGGTTCGGCTTGGTGCCGCGCGTTGGGCCTCCCTCGTCGCGCGGCTGGGTTTTCGCCGCGCGGCGTGCTCCCGGACGGCGGGCGACTCCTCGGTTTGTGTGCCGGCGCCGTGTTTTCGCCGTCGGAGCCCGTGGGTCGCCGTCGGCCGCTGTTTTTCGCCGTCGGCTGCTGCTTTTTCGCCGTCGAGCAGATTTCTTGCAGTTTTTCGCGAGCGGTTTTCGCAGGATTTTCGCAAAGCTGATTTTTGAGCGGTTTTTCGCCGTCGGGCGCTGTTTTCGCCGACGGAGCTGTTTTTCGCCGTCGGGCGCTGTTTTTCGCCGACGGAGCTGTTTTTCGCCGCCGCGTGCTGTTTTTCGCCGTCGGGCGCTGTTTTTTTCGCCGACGAAGCTGTTTTCGCCGCCGCGTGCTGTTTTTCGCCGTCGGGCGCTGGTTTTCGCTGACGGAGGCTGTTTTCGCCGACGGAAGCTGTTTTTCGCCGTCGGGCGCTGGTTTTCGCTGACGGAGGCTGTTTTCGCCGACGGAAGCTGTTTTTCGCCGTCGGATGCTCGGTTTTGACTGTGTGTATTGATTTTGCGATTTCTTCGCTTCTGGCAGCGTGCGGTGCGGTTTTTGTTCCGCGGGGCGCGCGGTCGTGTGGTTGGTCGCTGCGTGCTCCGTTTCGCGGGCGGATTCTGGCATCGGACTTCGTGTTGCGTGCGGACCCCTTGGAGGCCAGGTAAGCCCGCTGAGCCAATTGCAAGTGTCGACGAGCAATTGGTGGCTTTCTGAGGTGGGTTGGTTTTCTCTCCAAGTCTACGGACTTCCTTCTAATTCTATTGTGATAGGATTGCATGCTAGTTTAAGTATTTTTCTTGGAACTTAACTAGCACCCCCGTCATATGTGCATGATTTTGACCAGACCATTTGTGAACCTTAATTTGGGCTAGGTTCCTTATGCTTTAGACATCCCGCACTTTTCATATCCTTCGGGACTTAGAGTTTCCTCGCCCGGGTAGTGGGCCGAGTGGTCAGAGTGTTGTGGGACGGGTGTTGCACTCGGGCCCGGGGGGCCGAGTGGGGTCTGGTGGCTGGGTTAGGCCAGTGTTAGCATTTTGGGGAGCCGTTTCAGATAAACGGTGGTCCCGGGGGTTTTTCCTTTCCACTGTTCTTCTCGTCACCACCAGGTTGGGGTCGTGGTGCACGTGTGTTAGCAGGACCTTGAACCCAGAACCTTTTTGGATAAATACATGATTTTAGTCAGCCAATGTTTCTTCCAAGCCTCGCAAGGTTGTCCGAGTCTGTTCTCGTCCGTTGGGACGAAGGCATCAGCTCTTCGAGGCTTGGGCATAAAACTTGATTTCAAAGGGTTTTCCTAAAAAAGACTAAAAATCATTATAAAGATGGCTTTCTCTCAGATCGAATGATTTTCCGAAATAAATGACATGGTTTCTTATAAACTTATCCACCCGAGCGGATTCGAGTGATCTGGGTTCTAAGGGCTGCTTTCTCTCTTGGGGACGTAGTTGTTAGTCTCCCTGGGTTTCGGACCCTTCGTAGATCTGGCCGTGGAGTAGCTCCGGCCGTGAGTTGAGTGTTGAGTTCAGTGGAGTTGTGTTGTGGGAGCCGTGGGTGAGACGGTGGTCCCAGCTGTGTAGTACCTTCGTTGGGTGGGTCTGTGTTGTGAGATTGAGTCGTGGAGGGTTCTCCGACTGAGTTTGTGCTTTGAGCATCGAGATACCGATCTGTTTGATCGAGGACCACAGCCTGCAGGAGCCACTTGTGAGACAGTGATACTGATGAGATACTTGAGTTCGGTGGGGTCGCACCCCTCGAACCACGCCCCGGGTGCGTTGATGATTCCGAGCCTGATGAGGCTGCGATGATGATACCGAGCCTGACGAGGCTGCGATGATGCGCCTAGTTCATATACTAGTGGTCGCTTGATACCCCTGGCCGTGCTACCATGGGGTCACTGTGTGAGATATTGAGTTTGTCCGTTGGGACACCCTGGTTGATACACCAGGGGGCGCAGGCTTGACTCGACTGGACCCGGGTGGGCAGTCGCTGAGATTCGAGATATACTGAGGGAGTGATGGCGTAGCATGTGTCATAGTAGAGCGTCTTGGGCTTAGTACTTGTGACATATTGTCAGCAGTGAGTGACTGCATTCCATCATCCATAGTCTCTTCTTATTGAGCATAGTAGATAGAGGCATGATAGCTGTAGATTCTTTTCCAGCTTATTTATCTTATTATCAGTCTTTTCTCTATCTTATGCCTCTGGTAGACTTAGTGGGCAGGCCGTGGTTCTTGGAGACGGTACCCACTGAGAACTACTGTAGGATGTAGTTCTCACACCCTCTGTCGGTGACAGGTTGCTGAGGCTTTCTTCCGTTCCTGCTGTGCTTGACTGGACGGACCGAGGACAGGGAGTCGCGTGATAGTTCCCTACCAGCATTGTTACTTTAGAGAGAGGTAGATGTACCATCCCGGATTATGGGAGTGGGTTATGTTCTTGTTAGCTATCTCCCTTTTTGGATTCGTAGATGTTGTATAGGTGGACTTCTATTTGTATCAGCTGATTTTGGGAGATAGGCTATGAGTTGTAGCAGCTTGTAGTTGAGAAAAAAAATTTATAGTACAGCTTTTTATCCGCTCTGATATCTGTGTAGCTGTAGTTTTGTCTTTTGCAGGCTAGACGCTTCGTCTGTACGGCAGTTTCCGTACAGATGGCGGATCTGTTAGCGAGCCCGGGTCGCAGTTTCGACCCCGGGGCGTGACAGGTAGTGTCTCCATAACTTCAAAACAAAGACCACTGCAGCCAGTTCCAAATCGTGTATCGGATAATTCTTCTCGTAATCCTTCAGCTGCCTGGAGGCATAGGCTATTACTTTTCCCTGTTGCATCAATACACCCCCAAGGCCGATCCTCGATGCGTCGCAGTACACCTCATAATCCTCTCCGGGTGTTGGTAGTACGAGAATTGGTGCCCTGGTTAGCCTTCCTTTAAGTTCTTCGAAGCTCTCCTGGCATTGTGTCGACCACACAAACTTTTCTCCTTTCCTAGTCAACCGGTTCAGGGGGGCGGCTATCTTCGAGAAGCCCTCGACAAAGCGTCGGTAGTACCCAGCAAGGCCCAAGAAACTGCGGATCTCCGTTACCGCAGTTGGCGGCTGCCAGGCTGTCACGGATTCCACCTTCTTGGGATCCACGGCGATTCCTTTTGCCGAGATCACATGCCCTAAAAATCCCACCTCGCGTAGCCAGAACTCGCACTTCTTGAGCTTAGCGAACAACTCGTGGTCCCTGAGGGTCTGGAGGATCATTTGCAGATGTTGCTCGTGCTCCCCGTCAGTGGGTGAATAGATCAGTATGTCGTCGATGAAGACCACTACGAACCGGTCTAGGAAGGGCCTGAAAATTCGGTTCATCATATCCATGAAGACGGTGGGGGCGTTCGTAAGCCCGAAAGGCATAACCGTGAATTCGTAGTGGCCATACCGGGTCCGGAAGGCGGTCCTTGGAATGTCCTCGTTCCGAACCCGAAGCTGGTGGTAGCCCGATTGCAGATCAATCTTTGAGAAGACCGTCGCTCCCTGCAGTTGGTCGAAGAGATCGTCGATTCTGGGCAGGGGGTACTTGTTTTTCACCGTAACTTTGTTTATCCCTCTGTAGTCGATGCAGAGTCGTAGGCTTCCATCCTTCTTCCGCACAAAGAGTACCGGTGCGCCCCAGGGTGACACACTCGGTCTGATGAACCCTTTGTCCAAGAGGTCCTCCAGCTGCGCCTTGAGCTCCTTCAACTCCGCGAAGGCCATTCGGTACGGCGCCTTCGTAATCGGCTGCGTGCCCAGTAGCAGTTCAATCGGAAACACCACCTCTCGCTCGGGGGGCATCCCGGGTAGTTCCGTCGGGAAAACATCGGGAAAGTCCCTTACTACCGGGATGTCTGACGGCGCCCCCGAGGGTCGGGTGGCCATGTCCACCGATGCCAAGTAGGCCACGCACCCACCCTCTACCAATCTCCTGGCTCGTGCCGCTGAGATGACCGCTGGGAAGGAGATGCTCTTGCACGCCAAATACGCATTCTTAGGGAAGCTTGGTTCTTGAAGTTGCACCATCCGTTTCTCGCAGTCGATGAGCGCTTGGTACCTTGAGAGCCAATCCATGCCCAATACAATGTCGTACTCCTTCAGGGGAATTACCACCAAGTCCCAAGGGCAAGGCAGTCGCCCTAACATAATTGGGCAGGTGGCCACTAAGCTGGTCGCCTCCAGTGTCCCACCCGCCGTCTGGACCGTCATTCGGTTTTGGAGAGGTGTCTCCCCAAGGTCATGCATAAACACGTAATCACAAGAAATGAACGAGTGTGTTGCTCCGGTATCAAAGAGGGTTCTAGCTCGGGAATTTGAAACAGAAGTAATACCTGCAAGCACGTCCTCCGGCCGGTCCGTCTCTTGGTGGGTCATTGAATAAACTCGCCCGCCCAGTTGAGGTTGCCTTGCCTCCTCGCGTCGCGGTGCCGGAGGCCTAGAGGTCGACCCCATAGGAGCTTTCCCCCGCCCTGAGAACTGTGTAGAAGGCGTGGATGCGGTAGAGGAGGCTGGTCCCAAGGTTAGGGGGCAGTTGCGGCGGAAGTGCCCCTGCTTGCCGCAGCGGAAGCAATGATCGACTCTCTGGGGGCAGTCTAGCACTTGATGTGCCCCCCCGCAGATTACACAAGGCCTGTCCCCCGGCCTCGGTCCTCCTGCAGGTGCGCTCCGGGTTCCTGACTGTGGTCTCCACCGCTTGGGGGGTCGGTTCCCACTGTAAGAACCCCCCCCAACGTACGGTTGTTGCCGCTTCTTTTCCTCGTGCCGCACCGGGGCCTCCCTCTTGGCGCGTGTAACTGCGAACCCGCGCTCGACCACCGTGGCCCGGTCGACCACTTGTTGGAACGTGTGCAAGTCGGCTGCCTGTACCACCTGGAAGATATCACTCCGTAAACCATCCACGAAAAGTTGCGCCTTGTGGGCTTCGTCCCTTATGACGAAAGGGACGCAGTTCGCCAATCGCACAAAACCGCGCTGATATTCCATAACTGTCTTGCTCCCTTGCTGGATGTGATTTAAGTCGTCCTCCAGTTTCTTTTTGACGCTGTTGGTAAAGAAAGCCCCAAACAGCTCCTGCTTAAACGTCGTCCATGATGGAAGCACGGTGCTCTTGGTTGGGTCGGGACGCACCGTCTTCCACCATAAGCGGGCGTTTCCCCCCAGGTAGTGGACCGCTAGAGGGACCCGCTCACAGTCCTCCATGAGCAAGTCTTCAAACAGCTTTTCCATCGATCCTACCCAGTCCTCGACGACCCAAGGATCGGTCGTTTCTCCCTCGAAAACGGGTGTATCATATTTCTTGAAATCCGCCAGGTTGGCTCGTACCCGCTCCCGCTCTGTCAGTGAAGTTGTCCCCTCTCCCGCGGCGGCGGCGGCCGCAACAGGAACGGGTGTCACCTAAGTCTCCCCCGAGGTACCCCCGCCGAGGGCCCCTGGAGCCGGTCCCGTGGACGCTGCTGGGGGTGCTGCTACCGGCGTCGTCGTCTGGGCTGATGCTACCCCGGCCGCTGCTGTCGGCGGAGGGGCCATTCCTGCCCCAGTCCCCGTCACTTGCGGTACTGCTATTGGCGCAGTTGGCCCCTGTGGGGGGGCCGTTGCGACCGTCGCCGTCGTGGCCGGGAGCCGCTGCGTCAACTGACGCACATGATCGGTGAGAGTTGCCAGTTGTCCCGCCATCTCTCGCAGTTGCTGCCGCAGGAGTTGGTTCTCCGCGGCCGTCGATGCCGTCGCATCTGTCCCCTCGTCCCCGGCCGACGCCCTGGTTCGGACCATCGTCTGTACACATACAACCAAAAACATTAGTCCTAGACCCCGCTAGAACAACATCCCTGCATCGAGAGAGAAGAAACTACACTTTCCCCCTCCCTCCCCCGATCACTCACGTCCTACACCCCTATGTCCAACACATTTCATTTACTCGAAGCTACGTGTGGTATCACCGTGGATGTTGGACCTTAACTGTTGTGATTAAAAGAAAACCTCTCTGATACCATCTTAATCTGTCACGCCCCGGGGGTCTCGCTCAGCGAAAAAGAAAGAGTTGTTTGTTTGAATCCCCTTTTTTTTTTTGAAATTCGGTCTTCCCCGGCACGTGCCCAGATCCACCGCATATACAGATTTACTCGAAAATCGGGCAGAGTCTCCTCTGTATATGCACGGCGTCGTGGCTATTACAACATCTCAACACAAGCATTCAGTTAATCACAACAGTTCGACATTCAACCAACATTTGCAAACTAAAAAGAAAGCCCGTCGCCAGTCAAGTTGAAAGGATAAACTCACAGTTTTGAAAACAGGTCCACACGACCCAAGGTTTTGAAAATGGTTTGGAAAGATGCCATAAATCCACAGGTTTTGGAAACAGGTCCACACGACCCGAGGTTTTGAAAACGGGGGCCCCCACTACCTCACCTTGTGGGTTAACACGGGTCGAAGACCGCTTTCCCGGAAAAGAGCACCCTTTGCGGTGGCCAGACCGCGGGTGCGCGTGTCGCAACTACGAGCACAATGACCAAGATACAGGATAATATCGCAATCATAAAGACCGTCAGCATTAGTATTAATAATATGCAGTTAGTAACTATCCAAGAACACCGAGTCTATACTTAGTCTCAAAGGAATCCACCTTTTTCGTTGTCGCGTTGCTGGTCGACTTTAGGTTCTTTCGCGTCTCGGTGTGCCTGCCCGGACCTACACGAACCTGTCGCACCGGAGTTAGTAACTCCAACTTTCCGAAAGGTAAACAAAAGTAAAAGAATTGCGGAACACCCAACCCTTCCGGTCGATCATGAGGCACGCCCCGCCGATTCGGCAAGGATGGCGACGACCCCCGGCGAGGCCAACGATGCGGACGGCCCCGGCTCCTGCGGAACCCTCCGGCCTCCCCCCCCTTGCTGCCCCCATGCAGGGTTGCCCCCATGCGCGGGTGCGCGTGCGCCCGGCCCGCATGGGCTGTACGGGCGCGCTGCCCGCACCCGCGGGTGCGCACGTGTGCCCGGCCCCGCGCGGCTGGGCAGCGTGCCACCCGCATGCGGGTGTTGCCCGCATGCGGGGGTGCACGTCCCCGGCCCCGCGCGGCTGGGCCGCATGCTGCCCGCCTGCGGGTGTTGCCCGCATGCTGGGTGCGCGCCCCCGGGCCCGCGCGGCTGGGCAGCGTGCCGCCCGCATGCGGGTGTTGCCCGCATGCGGGGGTGCACGCCCCCGGCTTCGCGCGGCTGGGCAGCGTGCCGCCCGCATGCGGGTGTTGCCCGCATGAGGGGGTGCACGCCCCCGGCCCCGCGCGGCTGCACAGCCGCGCCGCCCGTACGCAGGTCGCGCGCGCCCCGCGCGGCCCGTGCGGCCGTGCCGCCCGCATGTGCGGCTCCGTGCGCGCCGGACTCCGGCGATGCCGTCACCCCCTCCCCTCCCCCTCGTTTGCTCAAAACAGGAATTGGCGAAAAACAAGAATTGACAATAACAAGAACCCTAACGTGCTCACCTCGGTAGATTGAGGGGAGGATGGTTCCGATCTTGCGAGTTCAGCTTCAAGGGATGTGAGGTCGTTCCTCTCTTTCCTTGGTCTCGCCGCCTTGATCCTCCACACGATTGGTGAGGAAGGGGGTAGGGTTGGGGAAGTTGGCTCCTCGTCCGCGCTCGGGGTGTCGTACCCTAGAGTGAGGAAGGTTGAGACAGATATAGGACTTGATTTCCCTAGATGCGACAAAACTCGAGCGGTCAGAAAGAGAAATGGGAACGGACCCATTTCTAGTCAAAAATAAAACAATAGATCGGGTTCGAACCGGGGTCCGGTCTGCTGGTAACCCGCGTTGATCGCTTGAACCGTTAGCCACCTTCTGGAATTTATTCTGGGAGATTCCGGAGTCGGAATCAAAAACCGATTTCGCCGGTGGACTCCGTTTCGCGAGCTTTATTGACTAAAAATACTCGCGAGCCTCGACGATCTGCCCAGAAACAAAGAATTATTAGTCCCCCCTCCGGACCCCTGAAACGAAACGCGAAGTAAAGAAAACCCAAAAGTAGACCCAAGAACAGAACCACAGTATTTTAAACCAGCGGATATTACAGTTTCGGGCGCCCGAAACCGGCGGAACACCGCACCGCGAGGTTGCGCCCGAAACGCCCAGGAGCCGCCACGTCACCCGCACAGCAAACAGCTGTGCGGGGCGTACCGGGAGTGGCCACGTGGCCCTCCCGGAGACCGACACGTGTCCCGCATAGCCAACAGCTCTGCGGGGCGCGTGTGGTGCCGCCGCGTGGCGCCTCCCCCGGTCAAACGGGTAGGTGGTGCCCGCGAATGACGGGGCGCCACCTGTGCCACACAACTATCGCGGTCACACGTGCGGGTAGGCGCCGCTGCCACGCACGCGCCCCGAGGCGGGGTCCTGCGCTTCCGTGCGCCACGTCCGATGAGCCAGCCAACGACGCGTCAACACGTGTCCCCTGCACCCGGTCCACGCACCCTACTTCGGGTTCTGTGGACCGCGCCGCGTGCACCGACCAACCCGAGGCTGCCACGTGTCCCCCGCCCTGCTCCATGCACCGCCGCGCCAACTCTGTAGACCGCGCATCAAGAGCCCGCCAATCAGGCGGCGCCACGTGTCCATGCGCCGGGTCCGTGCACACAGCCGCGAAGCTCTGTGGACCAAACACAGTAAACCGGCCAATGACAGGCCGCCACGTGGCATGCCGGCGGTCCACGACCCCTCCCATGCACCAAAAGCCAATAAAAACTTCCGGGAGTCCGTTTTGGGGCATTCGGACTCAGAATCAAACATGCAAATAGTCATTTTCAACTGTTTTTCCATGCTGAATCCAATTCCAACCTCTGTTTGGCCAAAAACCTTTTCAAAATTTCGGCAAATGCAGCCGAAGGCCAATTCGGCAAAAGATATCACACAGGGTTCATATGTGGCATCCCTTTGATGCACTATGGGCCAGATACACCATCACTAGGTGTTCTAACAGTGGATTCACCGGAAAAAGGTTGCATGGGAACCTGGGCCACTACATCCTCCCCCACTAAAAGGAAGTTTCGTCCCCGAAACAAGAAAAACAAACAGACGTACCTCAACCGGAAGCCTCGAACAGAAAGGGGTAGGTATCTCTCTTCACTGCCTCTAGCTCCCAAGTAGCCTCCCGCTCCTCGTGATTGCTCCACAAGATCTTCACATACGGAATGGCCCGATTGCGCAATTCCCTCACCTCACGAGCAAGAATTCACAACGGGCGCTCCTCATAACCAAGATCCTCGCTGATCTCCAAGAAGTGAAGTCAATCACGTGCGAAGGGTCAAATACATATCTCCTCAAGGCCGAGACGTGGAAAACATCGTGGACTCCGGCCAGGCGTGGAGGAAGGGCAACTCTGTAAGCCACAGGGCCTACTCTCTCAAGTACCTCGAAGGGTCCAATAAAGCGGGGACTGAGCTTCCCTCGAACTCCAAATCTCCGGACCCCTTTCGAAGGTGAGACCTTCAAAAAGACATGATCACCAATCTGAAACTCTAGGTCTCGCCGTCGAGTATCAGCGTAGCTCCTCTGACGACTCTGGGCTGTCTCAAGATGTCGGCGAACTAATCTGACTTTCTCCTCAGCCTCCTGCAGTAAATCTGGTCCCAAAGTCCTCCTCTCACCCACGTCACTCCAATACAAGGGCGACCGACACTTGCGTCCATACAACGCCTCAAACGGAGCCATCTGAATGCTCGCCTGATAGCTGTTGTTGTACGCAAACTCAGCCAAGGTTAAGTATCGGTACCACCCTCCTCCAAAATCCATAACGCACGTTCTCAGCATATCCTCAAGGGTCTGTATGGTGCGTTCGGACTGTCCATCGGTCTGTGGGTGGAATGCAGTGCTAAACCGGAGCTGGGTCCCTAAGGCTGACTGTAGACTCCCCCAAAAACGTGATACAAACCTCGGGTCCCTATCTGATACAATCGAGGCGGGTATACCGTGTAGCCTCACCACCTCGTCCAAATACATCTGTGCAAGACGCTCCAACGACCAAGTCATCTGTACCGGCAAGAAGTGTGCAGACTTGGTGAGTCTATCCACGACAACCCAAATCGCGTCGACCCCACTCTGCGCCCTCGGCAGTCCAGTGACGAAATCCATAGTGATGTGGTCCCACTTCCACTCGGGAATTGGAAGACTCTGCAACTTGCCAGCAGGACCCGGTGCTCTGCCTTCACTTACTGGCAAGTTAAACAGTGAGCCACAAATCTTCCAATGTCCCGCTTCATTCCGGACCACCAAAAGTGTGTCTTGAGGTCCTTATACATCTTAGTACCACCAGAATGAATGGTATAAGGTGTATAATAGGCCTCTCTCAAAATCTGGTCTCTGATCTCTGGATCCGTAGGCACACACACTTGGTCCCTGTACCGTAGTACTCCCAAGCTATCTACTGCAAAATCCCCTAACTGATCTACCTGAATCTGCGATCTGATCCTCGTCAAGTGGGGGTCCTCACTCTGTGTCTCCCTAATCCTGTCCAACAGAGTGGGCTGCAAGACCATAGACATGAGTCTAGCAGAGACCCCAGGGGATACCACCTCAATCTGTAGACGCCTCAACTGCTCCACAAGCGGTGCCTGCTGCGTGATCAACATGCTCAAACTCTGCACAGACCTCCTACTCAAAGCATCTGCTACCACATTAGCCTTGCCGGGATGATAAAGGATGCTCACATCATAGTCCTTTAGTAACTCCAACCACCGGCATTGCCTCAAATTCAGCTCCTTTTGAGTAAACAAGTACTTCAAACTCTTATGATCAGTGTAAATCTCACAGTGCTCTCCGTAGAGGTAATGCCGCCACAACTTCAAAACGAACACCACAGCTGCAAGCTCCAAATCATAAGTAGGGTAATTCTTCTCATAATCCTTTAATTGCCGTGAAGCATAAGCAATTACCCTACCATGCTGCATCAAAACACATCCCAAACCGCTGTGAGAGGTGTCACTATAAATCACGAATCCATCGCCCATCACTGGCAATGCAAGAACTGGTGCCGAAATCAATCTCCTCTTCAGCTCCTCAAAACTCTCCTAGCACTGCTCAGTCCAAACAAACTTTATCCCCTTCCTGGTCAAACTGGTCAGGGGGATAGAGAGCTTCGCAATGCCCTCTACAAACCGACGATAATAGCCTGCCAAGCCCAAAAAGCTCCGCACCTCGGTAACCGTCGTCGGTCTCGGCCAATCCCGAACTGCATCAATCTTCGTCGGGTCGACTGCCACTCCTGCCGCTGATACGACATGGCCTAAAAATGTAACCTCCCGGAGCCAGAACTCGCATTTTTTAAGCTTGGCATACAGCTTCTTCTCTCGCAGAAGCTGCAGCACTACCCTCAAGTGCTCCTCATGCTCCACATCACTCCGGGAGTAGATCAAGATGTCGTCGATGAATACTAGCACGAACAGGTCCAAGTACTGCTGGAATACCCAGTTCATCAAATCCATAAATGCAGTAGGGGCATTAGTCAAACCAAAAGACATGACAGTGAACTCATAATGCCCATACCGGGATCTAAAAGCCATCTTGGGGATGTCCTCGGCCCTCACCCTCAGCTGGTGGTAACCTGACTGGAGATCAATCTTCGAGAACACTAACGCTCCCTGCAACTGATCGAATAAATCATCTATCCGAGGTAGGGGATACTTGTTCCGGATGGTCACTTTATTCAACTCCCTGTAATCTACACACAATCGAAGCGACCCATCCTTCTTCTTCACGAATAACACCGACGCTCCCCACGGAGATACACTAGGCCTCACAAAACCCCGGTCCATCAGATCCTGAAGCTGGGCCTTCAACTCCCTCAACTCGGCAGGGGCCATCCTATAAGGTGCCTTTGAGATTGGTGCGGTTCCTGGAACCACATCAATCACAAACACATCTGGGAACTCACGGACAATAGGGATATCCTCGAGCCCCAGTGCCGCCGTAGGCACCTCTACAATCGTCGCCAAGAAAGCGGTGCAGCCTCTGCTCCTCATCCGCCTAGCCCTCGCCGAAGAAACAGTCATCACAAAGAAGGTGCTCTGGCATCCTCTGAAAACGAACTCTTCCTGTCCAGGCTCGCGAAGGGTCACCGTCCTCCCTCTGCAGTCTATGGTGGTAAAATACTGCGATAACCAATCCATGCCAAGTACGACATCAAAATCCTGGAGCTGCCGCAAGACAAGCAAGTCGGCCGGCAAGATCCAGGGTCCCAACTGTACAGGGCAATCCCTACAATACTCCTCGACATGCAAGACATGATCTGGAATCTGAACCTCTAATGCATGCGATAAAGAAACTACCTCTATACCATGTAGGGATGCAAATGCACTACTGATGAATGAATGCGATGCACCAGTATCAAAAAGAGCACGAGTACGAACTGCAGAAATCAAAATAATACCTGCAACGACATGATCAGCTGCTGAAGCATCCTCAACCTGAGCGGCATAGACTCGCCCGCTCGGCGCCGGGGGACGTCACTCTGGCTGTCGCGAAGAGGAAGAAGCATGATCGGGCCTACCGTAGGCCGCAGAAGGTCCCGCCGTCAGATGAGGAACAGAGGGTGCTGAAGCTGAGGAAGGAACTGGATGACCTGCTCTGGGGCACGAACTCTGAAAGTGACCGGTCTGCCCGCAACGGAAGCAACGGCCCTGCATCTTAGGACGCTGAATTGGTGAGTGCGGCCCTCCACAAATAATACATCGGTCCTGTCGTGGCTGCCGCGAGGTCTGCTGCTGCTACGAAGGCTCTGCTGCTGAGGCGGTCGATGCTGCTGCTGCTGCTGAGACTGACGAGGTGCTCCTGATCTCTGACGCCCCTGGTACCCACGACCCTGAGGATGGAATCGTGGAGGTCTCGGGGGTCCCTGCCGACTCGACTGCCCCTCATCCATAGGTGCTGGGCGCTTTGCCCATGGAATCACTGCGGGGGCTGGAGCCACCTCCTCCATCACTGCCTCTCCACGCTCGACATAGAGTGCCTGCTCCATAGAGGCCTCTAGAGTCTACAATCTGAGTGAGCGAACAAATTGATAAATATCCCGGCGCAACCCTCGCTCAAACATATAAATCCGGTGAGCCTCATCCCTGGCCGCATGAGGTACACAAGCCAACAGCTGATTGAAATCTGCGATGTACTCATGCACGGGCCAATCTCCCTGGCGGAGATCCTTCAGCTGCTCCTCCAACCTCTGGCGAACACTCTCAGGAAAGAAAGCCCCGAGAAGAAGACTGCGGAACTCTGCCCAAGTGAGGAGCTGCGTCCCAGGCGGACCAGCAGGTCGCACACGCCGCCACCAAGCCTCAGCGTTGCGCTCCAAGAAGTTTGTCGCTAAAAGGACCCGAAACCTCTCCTCAATGAACAAGCTCTCAAAGTGTCGCTCCATGGCCGTGATCCACGACTCAGCCTCCCACGGCTCTGCACTCAGTCCCGAAAAATGAGGCGGATCAAACTGACGGAACCTCATCAACAGATCAACCACCTCACGTTGCTCAGCTGGGGTCAAAGGTCCCGTCGACCCAGACGGTGGTCTGCTAGAAACTGGCTCAACAGGAACTGCCGGTGCTGCCTGAACAATAGGGGGGCCACAACTGGCGAAGAAGGCACAGGTGAACTCTCAGGGGGTGCTACAACTGGCTGCGCCCTCTGCTCCAACAAAAGCATCATACGACCCATGGCCTCCTCCTGGCACCGGAAAGCCTCCTCCTGGCGCTGTGAAGCCTCCTCCTGGCGTCGTAAGGTCTCCTCCTGGCGCTGTGATGTCTCCTCATGAAGTCGAATAGCCTCAGACATCTGTGCCATCTGGGCCCGGAGCTCCTGCACCTCTCTCTGCTGTCCCTGCCCCGAGTCCTCCAGCTCGGGCTCAGAGGAAGAAGGCTGCGAACGTGTCGACATCATGCGTCGCGGAGGCATCACTCACCTGAGGGAAAAGAAGAATAGTCAGAACCCAAACAAAACTCAACCCAATCTAGCGAAAGTCAAAGGCATGTCCCCCTACCTGCAGCACTATGTTGTCTGCAGCCAACATAGTTGCCACCGAAGGAAGACATGTCGATCACTCATCCCATCCCTTGGGAGAGTTTGGAACCCAATCAAGACTCTCGTTAAAAATTACGGCTCTCACGTAAGTCATCCTAGGGACCAACCACAAGCCTAGGGTTTCTAAGTTCTCAATGAACTACATCCTAGGCTCTGATACCACTCTAATCAGTCACGCCCCGGGGTCGAAACTGTGACCCGAGCTCGCCAACAGATCCGCCGCCCATACGGGAAGCCCCGTATAGACGTAGCGACTAACCTACAAAAGATCATCTACACTAACAGATATCAGAGCTGAAATGTAAAAGCTGAAATGTAAATAAATACAACTCCCACATAATACAACAAAGTCCTCACCAAAATACATAAGTCTCTCAAAAGTAGAAGAAAAGTACAACTCAATACCTCACTACAAGTTCGCTCAACATATAACTCACAAAAACTGGTAAGGGGTACATCTACTCTCTCTCAGAAGATGACTGGAAGGGATCTATCTCGCGACTCCCTTACCTCGGTCTGAAGGAGTAGGATCAGCAACTGGAGCAGCAGGAACAGGAGTAGAAGTCCCTGGGGAAAAGACACCACGGCGGGTGTGAGAACTACATCCCACAGTAGTTCTCAGTGGGTGCCGCCAACAAGCCCGACGGTCTGCCCACTAAGTCCACTAGAGGCATAAAGTAACAAATGCAGTGCTGGAAAGAAAAGCTGGAAAAATAAACTCTACAGCTACTATGCCTCTATCTAGATGTTTAAGGGGTGGAACAGAAGAAACATGGTGCAACACTAACCCTCAACTCAGATCACCCAATCTAAACTGACTGCCTCCTCGGGTCCAGTCAAACCTGCGCCTACCTACTGCCGTTACATCCCGGAGGACCGGACTTACGTAGGGCGTCCGTGACTGCCAAAACTGGCCCAGCCAGAGGGACTGCGTCGACAAGTGGCGATAGAAAGTATCAGGCCCAACTCCGGAGTGGCACTCGAGGGGCGCGACCCCACCGAGGAAAGTATTCGCGCATCTCTGTCGAGCTCAAATGTGGCTCATGCAGGCTATAATCCAAATCCTCGATCAACAAGATCGGCTGTAACCAACAAAGCACACTCTCACTAACAGGCTGGAAAACTGCACAGCCAAGACCCACTGTCACTCAGACGGCTCCCCAAAAGAAAAACTGATCTACAGAATGCTATCAGACTCCACTCGGTCCCCAGACACGAGTGTAAAATGCATCCCACAACAACCCGACCTCTCGGCCCACCACCCGGGCGAGGAAAACTCAAAGTCCAGGATGAAACAATGTAAGTCTGTGTGGAAGTGTCTAAAGCAGTAAAATCCTAGCCCAAGTTGGAGTTTTTCTACAAGACTGGTTGAGCATGTAGCATATGACGGGGGTGCTAATTCAAGTTCCAAGATATCAATAATCAACAGTTTGTAGGAGAGAAATAAACACATGATCATCTAACAACATCAGGAACATCAATTCCTATATTCTAGCATGCTATACAAAATACATTTACAACATGCATGTTCCTATGCAGATAGAATTAATGCACAGTTCATTGGTCATGAAGACAAGACCACCCACCTGAAGAGCTGAACTACCTGAAGTCCCACAGCTAATAATACCCAGAAATCACTATCTCCAAATCAAACAGGTCCAGCAATGCCCGCAAACTCTCCTAGGTACAACACAAGGTTCACAGTTACACTTTATTCCCAAAAATTAACCAAGTACACGCAGTCTGAAAATCAGTCCCGAAAGATGCAATTTTTCACCAGCTGAAAGGGCTTCAAAAAAATCCAATAAAAACACCACAGCGATCCTCGCGTCGAGACCTTCGAAACGGGTACCTGCACGCCCAATTCCAAGCCCCGTAGGCCAAGTTACAAATTCCACAGTACAGGTGCGCAAAATCTCACAACCACACAACTGTAAACTCAAACACAGATAAAGGGAAGAAAGTACACCCCCGGAAAGGTCTCAGAAAAATCCAAGAAAAATACTGTGATAATCCTCGCATCGAGTAGATGCAAAAAGTGTATAGGCTCGCCTCAATCCGACGCTCGTGCGCGGAGATCTCCTTGCTCTGTCCCAGAAAAAGCTCACAACAATAAGTACCCCAGTAAGCATGGAAAAACTCCTTGAAAAGCACGAAACGAGGAAAAGCAAAAAATACCAAAATCGTACCCTTACCTGTCGCGGATCCAACGGCAAAGAAATTGCTCGAAAATGTGGTAGGAGTAGGCCGGGGGAGCTCGTGCACCGAAACGCGACGGAAGAAACACCGGCAAAGGAACGTCGCGATGCGCCAAGAAAATGAGAATCTCGAAAACCGTGCCACAAAAAATCCCCAAAATCCGCAGATGGATGCAGCACAGCTCGGGGATGAATTCCTCTGAAGAAACCACAGTGAAAAAAGGCTCGGAAATGCCAGAAAACCCAAGGTGAAGTGAGCTCGGGCTATTTATAGGCCCACAAAAACAAATGGGTTAATTCCACCCATGTCCCCAGTTTCGGGCGATGGACCAGGTTTCGGGCGCCCGAAATCGGCGGAACACCGCACCGCGAGGTTGCGCCCGAAACGCCCTGGAGCCGCCACGTCACCTGCACAGCAAACAGCTGTGCGGGGCGTACCGGGAGTGGCCACGTGGCCCTCCCGGAGACCGACACGTGTCCCGCACAGCAAACAGCTGTGCGGGGCGCGTGTGGTGCCGCCGCGTGGCGCCTCCCCCGGTCAAACGGGTAGGTGGCAACGGTGAATGGCGAGGCGCCACCTGTCCCGCACAACTGTCGCGGTCACACGTGTGGGCAGGCGCCGCTGCCACGCACGCGCCCAGAGGTGGGGTCCCGCGCTTTCGTGCGCCGCGCCCGATGAGCCAGCCAACGACGCGTCGACACGTGTCCCCTGCACCCGGTCCACGCACCCTACTTCGGGTTCCGTGGACCGCACCGCGTGCACCGACCAACCGGGGACTGCCACGTGTCCCCCACCCTGGTCCATGAACCGCCGCGCCAACTCTGTAGACCGCGCATCAAGAGCCCGCCAATCAGGCGGCGCCACGTGTCCATGCGCCGGGTCCGTGCACCCAGCCGCGAAGCTCTGTGGACCAAACACAGTAAACCGGCCAATGACAGGCCGCCACGTGGCATGCCAGCGGTCCACGGCCCCTCCCATGCACCAAAAGCCAACAAAAACTTTCGGTCATCCGTTTTTGGCATCCGGACTCAGAATCAAACATGCAAATAGCCATTTTCAAGCGTTTTTCCGTGCTGAATCCAATTCCAACCTCTTTTTGGCCAAAAACCTTTTCAAAATTTCGGCAAATGCAGCCGAAGGCCAATACGGCAAAAGATATCACACAGGGTCCATCTGTGGCATCCCTTTGATGCACTATGGGCCAGATACACCATCACTAGGTGTTCTAACAGTGGATTCACCGAAAAAAGGTTGCATGGGAACCCGGGCCACTACAGATTAGGATGGTATCAAAGCGTAGGGATAAGTTAGTTTGGACTTAGGAAACCCTTGGCTTTTGGCAGACCCTAGGATGATAGGGCGTGAGAGACGTGATTTATCATGAAAATCGGTGATTTATTTTATTGACTCTTCATGAGGTTGGAGAGGGATTGACATACCTTTCTTCTGTCGGGCAATTATGTTGGCTACAAACAACATAAAGCTACAGAAGTGAGGAGATGTCCTTGACTTTTGCTAGATTGGGTCGAGCGTTGCATGTATTCTGGCTCGGTGTTCTTTCCGCTTTGGCTGAGAATGGCTCCTAGTCGACGTGTTCCTCTGCACTTCGCTCCGGCACCCCTGCGGAGATTGGGCACCTCGAAGGGATGAACCAGTACAGTGAGTTTTGGAACCCTTGCACCACCTGTTGTGCCCCATTTTTACCGACAACTTCTAGCAGCAGAGCTCAAGGATCAGGCCGACCTTTGACCTTGGCTGAGTAGGGACAGATTACGGAGTGGTTGGCTTGTTTTGTTGATTCGACCCGCCTAGATCCGTAGGGCTTATTGCAGAGCCTTTGAAGGTGGAGGTGTGATGACCCGGATCTTTATTGGGGGTTTATGGCTTGATCGGTGGCTTCTGGAGGACTATCTTGGGAGATCGGAGTGTTTGGGTGTGTATTGGACTCAAGAAATGGGCACAGTGTGTTGATTGGACCCCTAGTGTATTCGGATGCCCCCGTTGAATTTTTAGAAGGAGTTTTCAGCAAATCGGAGGCCGTATTTGGATTCAGCGCGGAAAAATGCTTGAAAACGGCTATTTACTTGTATTTTTCGGAGTCCGGACGCCTAAAAACGGAGACCTGGAAGTTTTTGATGTATTTTGGTGCATGGGGGAGCCGTGGACCGCCGGCCGGGACACGTGGCAGCCTCTGATTGGCCGGCGCACGCTTCCCGGTCCACGGAATGGAGCGCTGGTGCAGTGGACCGGGCGGGAAGCCACGTGGCGGCTCCGGATTGGCGGGCGCAGGGCGCTCGGTTCACGGGAGAGCGCGCGGTGTACGGTGGACCGGAGCGGGGACACGTGGCAGCACCTTATTGGTTAGGTGCAGTGGACGCGGCGCACGCGGGGGTGCGCGGGCAAGCCGGGCAGGTGCGCGGGCAGGCGCGGGAGGTGTAGGGTTGTGGTGTGCCACGTGGCAGTTTTATATTGGATGAGAGGTGGACACGTGGCAAATTCTGGTTCGTCGGGTGCACGGAGTGTGTGCACCGGGTGCAGCGAGCGCGGAGGTCGGACACGTGGCGCGCGGGGGTTGGGCGCGTCACTGTGCGCGTGCAGGCGGCAGGTGGCGCGGCAGGTGGCGTGTCAGACCGCGTGGCAGCGGGGGCGGCTGGCGTGGCGGCCACGGCGCCGACGTGGCGCACGCGTGCGCCACGTGGCGGCCGGCCATTGGCGGGCGCCAACTGCTCCGTTGACCAGGGCCGGCCACGCGGCAGCCAGGGAGAGGCCGGGTTTGCTGTCCCGTGTTCGGGGGACACGTGGCGCAATCTGGTGCATTCGGGCGCTGGATAAATGGCCCGGATCGCGCACTGTGCGCGCCCGAAAATTTTCGGGCGCCCGGAAACCCGGACACAGTGGGCATTTTGGAATTGTTTGGACTGGGCCTATAAATACCCCCTCCTCTCCCTCTTTCTTCCCCTTTTCCGAGCCTTAGAGTGAGAATGGGAGGGAGAGCTCTATATAAAATTTGTTACCCTTGATGTTCTTGAGCTCGTGGAGGATCCCCGGAATTTTTGGAAGCTTGGCAACGGCGATATCGATTTTACAGTTCGTCTCGGTTTTTCCCCCATTTCGGCCCATTACCGTCACAGTTCAGTCGGAAACTCGCTGTGAGCAAACCAGGAGGAGTTTTTGGACGATTTCTTCGACATCTTGTTCCTAAGAGGTAAGGCTTCGATTTTTGTTTGGATCGCTTCACTCCATTTCGCACTTTTGGCACGGTCCCCGAGGCATTTTAGACCCCCATTTTTCTGTGATGGTTTCTGGACAGCGGAGGCTTGTCGATTTTATATCTTGGCCTAGGAGCATCGGATCAAGGCGTTTCAAGACTCGATTTTGATCTACTCGTCGCGAGGAACACAGCAGTGTTTTTTCTGGGATTTTTCGAAATTGTTTCGAAGGTGATAATTAAGCTTTCCTTGGACTGTGTGCCGCAGAATTTTGGTTATGTGGCGTTGCGGCTTACCGCGGTGTTTTATTTGTAACTTGATCTACAGGTATCGGATCTGGGCGTTTAAGTAGTCGTTTTGGGGCTACTCTTCGCGAGGAACGCGACCGTGAATTTTCTGGATTTTTTTGAGGACTGGACAGAGGTGATATTTACCCTTTTATGTGCTGTTTGGATGACAGCAAATGCTATTTTGGTGGTATGTTTACACCGGGTGCGATGTTTTGTGCGGTGGGGCACAGTTTTCGGTGGATTGCTGTGTTAGAGGACTGCGGGCAGCAAGAGGTTTCTTTTGGTGCTGTGTGCGCTTTTCGAGGTGGGTGGTTGTTGCATGCCTCTACTTCTGATTTACTCACTAAGTTTATTAGAGAACCCCACTATTGAACATATTGATTGAGTATCATGCATGATTGACTGATATAAATGTGAGCCTATCATCTGAGATTAATTTTGTGGATATAGCATGTTGGGGATACTATTGGGATAATATTGCTATTGGAACATGATCATTGGAATAATTTAATAGTGATAGTTAACATGTCATATTAGCGCATAAATCTTGTGGAAATTGGTTAAAAGGACTAATTATCGGGACATGATGACTTATAAATGTGCGGGTTCCACCTTGGGATTTATTATGGATCAGGGATCATATACATGTGTAGTTGACTGATGATTTTAGCATGATTGTTATAATTATGTGGATTTATTATTTGTTACACCTATAGAACTGTTATTTGATATTCTCCCGTTCACATTGCATAAGGACTTTTGCATGCTTGTTTGGACATCTAGATAGGCCACTATTTTATTGCTACACTATCATATTGGGATTTGACTTAGGAGAAACCATGATTGATTTCCTTCTCCTTCTCATTTAGACTGTTGAGTCATGTTGCTCGGGTTCGAGCAGAGGTTTGGGATAGTGTAGCCGGGACCTTAGGGTCAGAGACAGGGTGTACTTGATGTTGGATCGTGGGTTATTGCGGCAACCACGGACAGTAGGCAGTTGACCGGATCTTGATTATTTTACCCGATTGTGGGTTGTGGGTTATTGCGGTGACCGCGGACATTGGGCGGTTGACCGGATGTTTACTATTGCATCAGATTGGGTATCAGATTTCTCTAGTGGATGGAGTTTCCCACTTGTTGAGTACTACTGCATCTGATTGGGGATTGGGGTTTCTTTAGTGGACGGAGTTTCCCACTTTGATCATAGTCTTGATCCAGTCATGCTATATTGAGATATGTGCTACAGAGATACTTGTGATACTGATGACAGAGATACTTTACTCGTGTGGGTCGCTCCCCTCGAGTGCCACTCCGGAGGTAGGCTTTTCGGACCCAGCCTTGTGTGCCGGTCTGATACTTGTTTTGGGATGCGAGCCGTGCGGGCCGATCCCGTGGTTTCGAGCCTTGTGTGCAGATTTCGCTGAGCAGGCAGTACCAGTTTTACTGGTGGTACCAGATTGGGTTTATTTGGCCATATGCTGTTTCCTGATGCATTCATACAGTCATTTCTTCCAGTATTGCATTTAAAGGCATACTAGTAGTGGTTTCCCCTTTTATTCAGTAGTTCTGTTCGCAGCTTTACCACTTACCCCTTTTCTTGCCTCTGGTAGACTTAGTGGGTACGCCGGAGTTTGAGGCTTTACCCACAGGGGGAGGCTATTGGTTTACTAGTGGTTCTCACCCCCATTGTTGTTTCCCTCTTTTCTTCCTCCTGTTCTGCAGTGTCCTCTGCGGGAGTTGCTGATCTTTCAGTCGTTGTTCGAGGCGACGGAGTCACGAGCTAGATCCTTACCGCCCGAGGAGTGTAGCTGTATCCCCTGGTTGGAGATTCCTTGTAGCTGATAGCTGGTTTTACTGTTTACTTTGAGAGGGATCTTTTGTATTTTGAGAGACTGATGTACTATGGTTTTAGTTTATCTCCCTTTTTATAGTTGAGAGATGCCGTACTGAGGACATTGTATGATGATTATCTGTATTCGAGGAAAAGGATATTGTACCCTATTTCATGTTGTACAGTGATTGGATTTTATTTTACAGCATTTTACTTCAGTATTGATATTTGTGTAGCTATAGTACTATCTTTTGCCGGTTAGACGCTTCGCCTATGCGGGTTTTGCATAGGTGGTGGATCTGTTGGCGAGCCCGGGTCGCAGTTTCGACCCTTGGGGCGTGACAGATTAGGTTGGTATCAGAGCTTAGGGATAGGTCAGTTGGGACTGTAGAAACCCTAGGCTTGTGGTTGGACCCTAGGATGACTTCGTGAGAGTCGTGATTTTTAGCGAGAGCCCTGATTGAGTTTTATACCTCTCCCAGGGGACGGGATGGGTGATTGGCATGTTTATTCTCCTAAGCAATTATGTTGGCTGCAGACAACATAATGCTGCGGAACGGTTGACATGCTCTAGACTCTCGCCGGATTGGGTCGAGTTTTGTTTTGTGCTGTGTTGCAGTTGGTCGTGGTGAGCTGTGTCTCCCCGACACATTGTGTGGATTGGTGTGCACTCGTCGCAGCTGTGGAGCTTGAGCGGATTGTTTTGGGGGCCGGATACCCAGATTGAGGTCAGAGAGCTCCGGGCCTCGATGACAGGATTGTCAGAGGCTTATCAGCGGCAGAGTGAGCAGCTGGTCTGGGTGACACAGTTGTCGGCGCAGTGGGCAGCCCGACAGTGCTTTTCTCCTGAGACCACCTGGTGGCAGTATCCTCAGCGGCAGTGATTTCTGTGGCACCGATTGAGCGAGTAGCCCCTCCGTGCCAATGTTTAGTGCCGAGGCACCGAGGTGGGGTGGATAGCTGACAGTTGATGAGTTGTGGGACATCATCAATCGATGGAGCCAGTTTTGGCAGATGAACCACACTGATTTCTGGAATTTAGTTGGAGCCTTGTTAGGCAGAATCGTGGTTGGTGGTGATGAAGTGATCAATTGAGAGTCTCCCTGTGCTAGGGAGTTATGCAGTTGTCGAACTGCGCGCTCCTGGTTTCGAGGGACGAGGCGCATAGGATATGTGTGACTGGGAGTGGATTGCGCCAGGATACCTTTCAATTTATTTGATCCCTCCATTTTGGATTTTGGATGCCTCGATGGAGTAGGCATTGGGTATGGAGCGTAGCGTTGCAGTTCCTTTGGATAGGGATCTGCCGCTAGAGGCGAGTTTTGGACAGAGGTGCTTGGCGCTAGGTGTTGGAGGACTGACCAGTCGGCAGAGGCATTTTCGTTTTTCTCTCCCAGATGGTAGATATCCTTGTGGACAGATTATGTAAAGCTTACCCAAGGGAATGTTACCCTTTGTGATTGATAACATGCATGTTTGGGGTACAATATATGTGATTGAGGGGTGAGCTTAGTAAGGATGATTGTGCAAGGAATTGCATGAATTGATTGTGTTTCGTCATATGACGGTTGCAATAATGGATTTTCTGAGATGTCAGAGGTCGAGTGGACCCCGGTGGCAGCATCAGCACCTTTCATCAGAGTGGCGCAGCGGTAGCGTGGATTTGTTGTCTGCGGAGGGCTTTATTCGTCGCCTCAGAGTGAGCAGAGACAGAGAATTGTGCTCCTTTTGTGGACAGTCTTGATTTTCAGGCAGACTAAGTGACGACCACCTACATTGAGCGGATGAGACTGTGCTGCCTGGGTGGAGGGCGCCTAGGCAGTGGATCGGGTCATCGCAGGTGTGATTCCATCACAGCAGTCGGAATAGAGCATGTTGCATTCCTGCATGGACTAGAGGCAGATTTGTTACCACGTGCACTAGAGGTACAGGTTCCTGTCGGTGTGGTGCATGTGGAGGAGGCTTGTGGATCATGTCCAGTGCAGTTGAAACCTCGAGTGGTATCGGCAGACTTATTGGTATTTGTGTCTGTTCGGTGTTTGACCCAGTGCGTGGGATTGGTTGGCACAGGGTCACATGGTGTATGACTGCGGAGAGAAGGTTATGATCTTCTGCAAGGCAGACATTAGAGACTTGTTCATTGAGACAGTCAAAGCACACAGGTTGCAGCGACAATGCGAGAGGTGCCTACGGCGGCACCGGGACGCAAGGATATTCCTGTTATCGTGAGATCCCGGGTGTGATCCCACCTGAGCTGATGATGATGCCGCCGATTAGGGAGATTGAGATTGTGATTGACGTGGTTCTGGAAACCACGCCAACCCCGATAGCACCTCATTGGATATCACCTGTAGAGCTGAGAGAGCTGATGGCGTAGTCGCAGGATCTGATGGATCGAGGGTCTGTTTGACCTAGTGCCACGTCGTTGACACACGACAGTGAGGGTCCTTGTGTGGTGTGACCACAGGCAAGTTTGGATATTATTTAGGACCTTTTGATGGAGTTATACCCCGACAGTTGTTTGCTTAGGATGCATGTATCTTTTTGGAATCATACAGCTGTGTATTTTCGCCAAGATGGTGTTCAGGACACGGTAGGGGCATTATGAGTACAGTGAGGACAAATGGAATGACTAATGCCCTGTCGCCTTTAAGATTTAAGGAATTGTGTATTCCAGCTGCACTTGGAAGGATTATTGGCGATATCCTCCCAGGATATTTTGATTTTACTCCATCTCTGTATGGTTTAGAGCTGGTGGAGCACTTATAGATGGTGTGGCAAGGTCTGTGAGGAAGAAGTTATATGCCAAGTTGTTGTGGTACAAGTTTTAGCTTCGAGAGCATATCTTCTTGGATTACTCATTCTAGCCATAAGAGGTGGTGGTGGAAATCCGGCCAAAAGGATGCTATTCGAGAATGGCCGAGACCGGCAGTTATTTGTTGAGGTGAGGAGCTTTTGGACCGGATAGTGCTAGCAGAGCTTGACAAATAGGTGATGAGACTTATACCAGCCCCGATTTCAGCATCGCCAGTGATGGGAGATGGATTTGTGAGATACAGTGATGCCTCCCATAATGGTTACGAAGTTACAGTTGGATTATTAGCGAGCATCCAGTATCACCCCGACAAGGCCACTGTGGTGGCGGATACCCGGAGCAGGGGAGCTATTTGGGGTTGAGCTTGATGATTTCGTAGCTGGTGCTGTGTGGGACCGTTGAGGTGACCAGGGCTCGAGGTTGTGTCCCTGGGGGTTCCTTTTGATGGTAGACTGCAGTGGAGCAGCCCACTCGGATGGTCAGGATTTGGGAATGACCGAGTGAGGAGCCCGGCTTGTTCAGGCCTCTTCCCTTCTTGGATGATCGTGCGGGGATGTTTTGGGTTGTACTGGTCGAGTTGGCACCATGGTGTGTTGTTGTGTGTGTGTGTGTTGTGCTGTTCTTCTCCCCTTTTCCCCCAGCATTTTGTTGGAGTCCCTGAGGTTTTTCCACGTCTCAGCACATGGGTGATGTGTTTTGGATCCCTCGCCCGTGATTGACTCGCTCCATTTGAGTTTTGTGAATGTTTGGAGTACGAGGGACGCCCGTTGCAAATTCTGGCTCGTGTGATGAGAGAATTGTGCAATCGGGCCATGCCGTATTGGTTGTTGTTATTGTTGTTGAGGAGTAATCACGGGGAGTGAGTAGTGACTTGGGAGCTGGAGACGGTGTTGATGGATACCTACCCCAGTTTTGAGACCCCCTTTTGAGTTGTTTTAGTTTCGAGGACGAAACTTTCTTTTAGTGGGGGAGGATGTGATGACCGGGATCTTTATTGGGGATTTATGGCTTGATCGGTGGCTTCTGGAGGACTATCTTGGGAGATGGGAGTGTTTGGGTGTGTATTGGACTCAAGAAATGGGCACAGTGTGTTGATTGGACCCCGAGTGTATTCGGATGCCCCCGTTGAATTTTTAGAAGGAGTTTTGGACAAATCGGAGGCCGTATTTGGATTCAGCGCGGAAAAACGCTTGAAAACGGCTATTTACTTGTATTTTTCGGAGTCCGGACGCCTAAAAACGGAGACCTGAAAGTTTCTGTTGTATTTTGGTGCATGGGGAGCCGTGGACCGCCGGCCGGGACACGTGGCAGCCTCTGATTGGCCGGCGCACGCTTCTCGGTCCACGGAATGGAGCGCTGGTGCAGTGGACCGGGCGGGAAGCCACGTGGCGGCTCCGGATTGGCAGGCGCAAGGCGCTCGGTTCACGGGAGAGCGCGCGGTGTACGGTGTACCGGAGCGGGGACACGTGGCAGCACCTTATTGGTTCGGTGCAGTGGACGCGGCGCACGCGGGGGTGCGCGGGCAGGCCGGGCAGGTGCGCGGGCAGGCGCGGGAGGTGCAAGGTTGTGGAGTGCCACGTGGCAGTTTTATATTGGATGAGAGGTGGACTCGTGGCAGATTCTGGTTCGTCGGGTGCACGGAGTGTGTGCACCGAGTGCAGCGAGCGCGGAGGTCGGACACGTGGCGCGCGGGGATTGGGCGCGTCACTGTGCGCGTGCAGGCGGCAGGTGGCCGCGGCAGGTGGCGTGTCAGAC
The DNA here is from genome assembly GCA_029204045.2 of Tillandsia leiboldiana. Classification (NCBI taxonomy): domain Eukaryota; kingdom Viridiplantae; phylum Streptophyta; class Magnoliopsida; order Poales; family Bromeliaceae; genus Tillandsia; species Tillandsia leiboldiana. The sequence goes on from CM055066.1 coordinate 10,122,043, forward strand.
CGCGTGGCAGCGGGGGCGGCTGGCGTGGCGGCCACGGCGCCGACGTGGCGCACGCGTGCGCCACGTGGCGGCCGGCCATTGGCGGGCGCCAACTGCTCCGTTGACCAGGGCGGGCCACGCGGCAGCCAAGGAGAGGCGGGTTTGCTGTCCCGTGTTCGGGGGACACGTGGCGCAATCTGGTGCATTCGGGCACTGGATGAACGGCCCGGATCGCGCACTGTGCGCGCCCGAAAATTTTCGGGCGCCCGGAAAACCGGACACAGTGGGCATTTTGGAATTGTTTGGACTGGGCCTATAAATACCCCCTCCTCTCCTCTTTCTTCCCCTTTTCCGAGCCTTAGAGTGAGAATGGGAGGGAGAGCTCTATATGAAATTTGTTCCCCTTGATGTTCTTGAGCTCGTGGTGGATCCCCGGAATTTTTGGAAGCTCGGCAACGGCGATATCGATTTTACAGTTCGTCTCGATTTTTCCCCCATTTCGGCCCATTACCGTCACAGTTCAGTCGGAAATTCGCTGTGAGCAAACCAGGAGGAGTTTTGGACGATTTCTTCGACACATGTTCCTAAAAGTAAGGCTTCGATTTTCGTGTTGATCGCTTCGCTCCGTTTCGCACTTTTGGCACGGTTCCTGAGGCATTTTTGACCCCCATTTTTCTGTGATGGTTTCTGGGCAGCGGAGGCTTGTCGATTTTATATCTTGTCTAGGACCATCGGATCAAGGCGTTTCAGGACTCAATTTTGATCTACTCATCGTGGGAACACAGCGGTTGTTTTTTCTGGGATTTTTGGAAATTGTTAGAAGGTGATAATTAAGCTTTTCGTGGACTGTGTGCCGCAGAATTTTGGTTATGTGGCGTTGCGGCTTACCGCGGTGTTTTATTTGTAACTTGATCTACAGGTATCGAATCTGGGCGTTTAAGTAGTCGTTTTGGGGCTACTCTTCGCGAGGAACGCGACCGTGAATTTTCTGGATTTTTTGAGGACTGAACAGAGGTGATATTTACCCTTTTCTGTGCTGTTTGGATGACAGCAAATGCTGTTTTGGTGGTATGTTTACACCAGGTCCGATGTTTTGTGCGGTGGGGCACAGTTTTCGGTGGATTGCTGTGTTAGAGGACTGCGGGCAGTGAGAGGTTTCTTTTGGTGCTGTGCGTGCTTTTTGAGGTGGGTGGTTGTTGCATGCCTCTACTTCTGATTTACTCACTAAGTTTATTAGAGAACCCCACTATTGAACATATTGATTGAGTATCATGCATGATTGACTGATATAAATGTGAGCCTATCAATTGAGATTAATTTTGTGGATATAGCATGTTGGGGATACTATTGGGATAATATTGCTGTTGGAACATGATCATTGGAATAATTTAATAGTGATAGTTAACATGCCGTATTAGCGCATAAATCTTATGGAAATTGGTTAAAGGACTAATTATCGGGACATGATGACTTATCTATGTGCGGGTTCCACCTTGGGATTTATTATGGATCAGGGATCATATACATGTGTAGTTGACTGATGATTTTAGCATGATTGTTATAATTATGTGGATTTATTATTTGTTACACCTGTAGAACTGTTATTGATATTCTCCCGTTCACATTGCATGAGGACTTTTGCATGCTTGTTTGGACATCTAGATAGGCCACTATTTTATTGCTACACTTTCATATTGGGATTTGACTAGGAGAAACCATGATTGCTTTCCTTCTCCTTCTCATTTAGGACTGTTGAGTCATGTTGCTCGGATTCGAGCAGAGGTTTGGGATAGTGTAGCCGGGACCTTAGGGTCAGAGACAGGGTGTGTACTTGATGTTGGATCGTTGGTTATTGCGGCAACCGCGGACAGTAGGCGGTTGACCGGATCTTGATTATTTTACCCGATTGTGGGTTGTGGGTTATTGCGGTGACCGCGGACATTGGGCGGTTGACCGGATGTTTTACTATTGCATCAGATTGGGTATCAGATTTCTCTAGTGGATGGAGTTTCCACTTGTTGAGTACTATTGCATCTGATTGGGGATGGGGGTTTCTTTAGTGGACGGAATTTTCCCACTTTGATCATAGTCTTGATCCAGTCCTGCTATATTGAGATATGGCTACAGAGATACTTGTGATATGATGACAGAGAAGATTACTTTACTCGTGTGGGTCGCTCCCCTCGAGTGCCACTCCGGAGGTAGGCTTTTCGGACCCCTAGCCTTGTGTGCCGGTCTGATACTTGTTTTGGTATGCGTGCCGTGCGGGGCCGATCCCGCGGTTTCGGCCTTGTGTGCAGATTCCGCTGAGCAGGCCAGAAGTAAGGACGAGTCAAGAATTTTACTGGTGGTACCAGATTGGGTTTATTTGGTCATATGCTGTTTCCTGATGCATTCATACAGTCATTTCTTTCCAGTATTGCATTTAGAGGCATACTAGTAGTTGTTTCCCCTTTTATTCAGTAGTTCTGTTTACAGCTTTACCACTTACCCCTTTTCTTGCCTCTGGTAGACTTAGTGGGTACGCCGGAGTTTGAGGCTTTACCCACAGGGGGAGGCTACTGGTTTACTAGTGGTTCTCACCCCCATTGCTATTTCCCTCTTTCTTCCTCCTGTTTTGCAGTGTTCTCTGCGAGAGTTGCTGATCTTCGGTCATGTTCGAGGCGAGGGGAGTCACGAGCTAGATCCCTTACCGCCCGAGGAGTGTAGCTGTATCCCCTGGTTGGAGATTCCTTGTAGCTGACAGCTGGTTTTACTGTTTACTTTGAGAGGGATCTTTTGTATTTTGAGAGACTTATGTACTATGGTTTTAGTTTATCTCCCTTTTTATAGTTGAGAGATGCTGTACTGAGGACATTGTATGATGATTATCTGTATTCGAGGCAATGGATATTGTACCCTATTTCACGTTATACAGTGATTGGATTTTATTTTACAGCATTTTTACTTCAGTATTGATATTTGTGTAGCTATAGTACTATCTTTTGCAGGTTAGACGCTTCGCCTATGCGGGTTTTGCATAGGTGGCGGATCTGTTGGCGAGCCCGGGTCGCAGTTTCGACCCCTGGGGCGTGACAGGAGGCTTGGATTGCGACTATGAAGAAGCTCTTCAGAGGCATCCTTGTTCAGGAGAACGAGAGGGTGCGCATGACTGTTCTCTACCTGGAAGGAAACGCTGACGCGTAGTGGTGGAGAGTCGAACCTGTGTGCTTTTGTCACCAGTATGAAATATTTAAGAGAACATAACTCTTTTTTGTTTTCTTTTCTTTCTCTACAAAGAAACAGACAGAGCAATAGCCTGGACATAAGGCATCAGAAGAAATATTTATATTGTCGTAAATTTTATTGTTCTCTTTTTACACAAAACACATACAAAGAAATCTTTATAATATTATTATAACCCGATTGTTTTCATTTTACAAACACATAATACAACCGAGCAAAGTAGCTATAAAAGGCAAATGTTTATTGCATAAACCAGCACAAAAAGAGTCTGATAGTTAGACAAAGGCAGCAAAGCATAGTATAAAGCAAAAAAAACAACTTTCCATATCTACAATGAGAAACCGACAACCCAAAAAAAAAAACAATTTCCATATCTTTTGCAGTAGGCACAAAGGGGAAGAAAAAGGGAAGAGATGGAAATCAGCCCCTATAGCCAAGGGGGCTATCGGATCCCCATTGATGATGTTGGGTTCACATTAGCCGTTGTTTTCGTTCCCTCGCTAGCAGCCCCCGAGTTATGATAAGCCGGTTCTGTCGGGTCTTTCATGCATTGGAACAATGCCGAGCGATTCATTAACTCGTAACACTTTTCAATGCTCTCGTTTAATTCCTCGCGCTCATCGTGAACCTGCCATTTTTCCTCTACCAATAAATTGCATTGCCCTTTCAGCGCATCGTACTCACACTTAAGCCGCTCATACTTATCACGGAGATCGTCATGTTCATTCGAAAGATGCTCATAAAAAATCTTTCTCCTCTTAATTAATATCCTTTACTTCAAAACTTAGCTCATCACGGAGCTTGCTACAAACTGCTTGTGCGGCATCCTCCTTGGCTCGTTCGGCATTCGTTGACACTAAATCCCAACATGTATGACCTCCCTTATCGGCCACTTCTAGGTACTGTTTGGTTGGGAATAATAGGCGGATACCCCGTTTTCCCCTCTTGTTCTCCAAAAAAAAATACATTGAGGGTGGGAACAAGTTGTTTAGTTTGTTCCCACCACCTTTTTTGCACACTTTTCGAGATAATTAAAATTTAAAATGTATATAATTGATACATTTTTAATTTTTTATAAATTTAAGAATTTTTAATTTTACAAGTTTTAAAATTTATAAAAAAAAATTATATACAAATTTATAAAAATTTTAATTTTTTAAAATTTAAAATTTTTAAATTTTTAATAATTAAATTTTTTTATATACAAAAGTTAAATTAATAATATAAATTATAATTAATTTTTTTAAATAGGTTTTTAAGGTAAATAGCAATTTTGTCTATTAAAAAAATTCATTCACTTTATTCTTCTTATTCTACTTTATCAAGCCAAACATAATTTTTTCTTAAATTTGATAAAACTCTAATACCTCCAAAATACAAAATATAAAATTCATTAGTTTCCCGGCTTATTTCTGAACTGTTTTTATTGTACATTCTTATACATATTCCTGAAATAAGCGTTCTCGCTTATACCCAACCAAACGCATCCTAGGAATTTCTATATCGACATACAACATAACCAACCCAAAGAATCTATAGTTAGTTGTACCTAAGCGGAGGCAGGGTAAATTTTTTGCATATACGGTGGACTATCGGTGTAAACTAATGTCAACAACAACATGTTGTCATGGTTGTAGCACTATTCAGGTTAGGAAGCAGTCCACAGGAACATGAGCAATAAATCGAAGTGTAACATGACAATATATTAATATATTTTGAGAATTTCAAAGCAAGGAGGAAACAATTCGTGTAGAAACTCTTAGGGCATTTTGGTAATCATTAAAAAATAAAAAATAGAGTTTTTATTTTTACAACGACATCCTAAAAAACTCGATACTCTATCTAAAAAATTATTCTGTTTTTTAGTATGTGTATTGCCTTTTCAAAAAATACTCTATTTTAATTTTTATATAAATTAAACTAAAAAAATATTAATCAAAACAAAATTTCTTCATTTTTGATCAAAGTATGAAAAAAAAATCAAAGGGCAAATTGTATCAATTGCATTTTTTTAAAACATAACTAACAAATTAATAATTAAATAAATATTATATTATCGTATTATTCCTTTTTCATCATAAATTTTAAAAAATAAAATAATTTATCGTAAATTTTAAAATATCATAAATTGTATCTTTTTTTTTTATTGTCGTCTGTCACTCTCTCATCGTTCCAATTTTTTCACCAGTTAAGATCATGACAAATTCTTGCTATAACGATTAAATAAACATAAATTAGTTGGGATCCCCCTTCCCATCCCCATCTCTGCGTTCCTGAGGTGCCATCGCTATTGTCGTCGTTGCTTGCATCTCCCTCCTCCTACTATTTTCCTTTTTGTCGCCATGGTTGTTGACGTTTGTGTCGTTGACAGCACCCGCAGCGACAGTGGCGCATCGGCTCGTCGTCGGCGTCGGCAACGATGTGGGTAGAAAAGAGAGAGAGAAGATAGAGGATGGAGGGAAGGACGAAAGGGAACGGAGGAGGGAGGGATAGAGAAGCGATACCGACGAATAGAATA
>CM055066.1:10127864-10151555 GCA_029204045.2 Tillandsia leiboldiana
TGTCAGGAGAAACCATGATTGCTTTCCTTCTCCTTCTCATTTTAGACTTTTGATCCATATTGGCTCGGGTTCGAGCAGAGTTTGGGATAGTGTAGCCGGGACCTTAGGGTCAGAGACAGGGTGTACTTGATGTTGGATCGTGGGTTATTGCGGCAACCACGGACAGTAGGCAGTGACCGGATCTTGATTATTTTACCCGATTGTGGGTTGTGGGTTATTGCGGTGACCGCGGACATTGGGCGGTTGACCGGATGTTTACTATTGCATCAGATTGGGTATCAGATTTCTCTAGTGGATGGAGTTTCCCACTTGTTGGTACTACTGCATCTGATTGGGGATTGGGGTTTCTTTAGTGGACGGAGTTTCCCACTTTGATCATAGTCTTGATCCAGTCATGCTATATTGAGATATGTGCTACAGAGATACTTGTGATACTGATGACAGAGATACTTTACTCGTGTGGGTCGCTCCCCTCGAGTGCCAATCCGGAGGTAGGCTTTTCGGACCCAGCCTTGTGTGCCGGTCTGATACTTGTTTTGGGATGCGAGCCGTGCGGGCCGATCCCGTGGTTTCGAGCCTTGTGTGCAGATTTCGCTGAGCAGGCAGTACCAGTTTTACTGGTGGTACCAGATTGGGTTATTTGGCCATATGCTGTTTCCTGATGCTTCATACAGTCATTTCTTCCAGTATTGCATTTAAAGGCATACTAGTAGTGGTTTCCCCTTTTATTCAGTAGTTCTGTTCGCAGCTTTACCACTTACCCCTTTTCTTGCCTCTGGTAGACTTAGTGGGTACGCCGGAGTTGAGGCTTTACCCACAGGGGGAGGCTATTGGTTTTACTAGTGGTTCTCACCCCCATTGTTGTTTCCCTCTTTTCTTCCTCCTGTTCTGCAGTGTCCTCTGCGGGAGTTGCTGATCTTTCAGTCGTTGTTCGAGGCGACGGAGTCACGAGCTAGATCCTTACCGCCCGAGGAGTGTAGCTGTATCCCTGGTTGGAGATTCCTTGTAGCTGATAGCTGGTTTTACTGTTTACTTTGAGAGGGATCTTTTGTATTTGAGAGACTGATGTACTATGGTTTTAGTTTATCTCCCTTTTTATAGTTGAGAGATGCCGTACTGAGGACATTGTATGATGATTATCTGTATTCGAGGAAAAGGATATTGTACCCTATTTCATGTTGTACAGTGATTGGATTTTATTTTACAGCATTTTACTTCAGTATTGATATTTGTGTAGCTATAGTACTATCTTTTGCCGGTTAGACGCTTCGCCTATGCGGTTTTGCATAGGTGGTGGATCTGTTGGCGAGCCCGGGTCGCAGTTTCGACCCTTGGGGCGGACAGATTAGGTTGGTATCAGAGCTTAGGGATAGGTCAGTTGGGACTGTAGAAACCCTAGGCTTGTGGTTGGACCCTAGGATGACTTCGTGAGAGTCGTGATTTTTAGCGAGAGCCCTGATTGAGTTTTATACCTCTCCCAGGGGACGGGATGGGTGATTGGCATGTTTATTCTCCTAAGCAATTATGTTGGCTGCAGACAACATAATGCTGCGGAACGGTTGACATGCTCTAGACCTCTCGCCGGATTGGGTCGAGTTTTGTTTTGTGCTGTGTTGCAGTTGGTCCGTGGTGAGCTGTGTCTCCCCGACACATTGTGTGGATTGGTGTGCACTCGTCGCAGCTGTGGAGCTTGAGCGGATTGTTTTGGGGGCCGGATACCCAGATTGAGGTCAGAGAGCTCCGGGCCTCGATGACAGGATTGTCAGAGGCTTATCAGCGGCAGAGTGAGCAGCTGGTCTGGGTGACACAGTTGTCGGCGCAGTGGGCAGCCCGACAGTGCTTTTCTCCTGAGACCACCTGGTGGCAGTATCCTCAGCGGCAGTGATTTCTGTGGCACCGATTGAGCGAGTAGCCCCTCCGTGCCAATGTTTAGTGCCGAGGCACCGAGGTGGGGTGGATAGCTGACAGTTGATGAGTTGTGGGACATCATCAATCGATGGAGCCAGTTTTGGCAGATGAACCACACTGATTTCTGGAATTTAGTTGGAGCCTTGTTAGGCAGAATCGTGGTTGGTGGTGATGAAGTGATCAATTGAGAGTCTCCCTGTGCTAGGGAGTTATGCAGTTGTCGAACTGCGCGCTCCTGGTTTCGAGGGACGAGGCGCATAGGATATGTGTGACTGGGAGTGGATTGCGCCAGGATACCTTTCAATTTATTTGATCCCTCCATTTTGGATTTTGGATGCCTCGATGGAGTAGGCATTGGGTATGGAGCGTAGCGTTGCAGTTCCTTTGGATAGGGATCTGCCGCTAGAGGCGAGTTTTGGACAGAGGTGCTTGGCGCTAGGTGTTGGAGGACTGACCAGTCGGCAGAGGCATTTTCGTTTTTCTCTCCCAGATGGTAGATATCCTTGTGGACAGATTATGTAAAGCTTACCCAAGGGAATGTTACCCTTTGTGATTGATAACATGCATGTTTGGGGTACAATATATGTGATTGAGGGGTGAGCTTAGTAAGGATGATTGTGCAAGGAATTGCATGAATTGATTGTGTTTCGTCATATGACGGTTGCAATAATGGATTTTCTGAGATGTCAGAGGTCGAGTGGACCCCGGTGGCAGCATCAGCACCTTTCATCAGAGTGGCGCAGCGGTAGCGTGGATTTGTTGTCTGCGGAGGGCTTTATTCGTCGCCTCAGAGTGAGCAGAGACAGAGAATTGTGCTCCTTTTGTGGACAGTCTTGATTTTCAGGCAGACTAAGTGACGACCACCTACATTGAGCGGATGAGACTGTGCTGCCTGGGTGGAGGGCGCCTAGGCAGTGGATCGGGTCATCGCAGGTGTGATTCCATCACAGCAGTCGGAATAGAGCATGTTGCATTCCTGCATGGACTAGAGGCAGATTTGTTACCACGTGCACTAGAGGTACAGGTTCCTGTCGGTGTGGTGCATGTGGAGGAGGCTTGTGGATCATGTCCAGTGCAGTTGAAACCTCGAGTGGTATCGGCAGACTTATTGGTATTTGTGTCTGTTCGGTGTTTGACCCAGTGCGTGGGATTGGTTGGCACAGGGTCACATGGTGTATGACTGCGGAGAGAAGGTTATGATCTTCTGCAAGGCAGACATTAGAGACTTGTTCATTGAGACAGTCAAAGCACACAGGTTGCAGCGACAATGCGAGAGGTGCCTACGGCGGCACCGGGACGCAAGGATATTCCTGTTATCGTGAGATCCCGGGTGTGATCCCACCTGAGCTGATGATGATGCCGCCGATTAGGGAGATTGAGATTGTGATTGACGTGGTTCTGGAAACCACGCCAACCCCGATAGCACCTCATTGGATATCACCTGTAGAGCTGAGAGAGCTGATGGCGTAGTCGCAGGATCTGATGGATCGAGGGTCTGTTTGACCTAGTGCCACGTCGTTGACACACGACAGTGAGGGTCCTTGTGTGGTGTGACCACAGGCAAGTTTGGATATTATTTAGGACCTTTTGATGGAGTTATACCCCGACAGTTGTTTGCTTAGGATGCATGTATCTTTTTGGAATCATACAGCTGTGTATTTTCGCCAAGATGGTGTTCAGGACACGGTAGGGGCATTATGAGTACAGTGAGGACAAATGGAATGACTAATGCCCTGTCGCCTTTAAGATTTAAGGAATTGTGTATTCCAGCTGCACTTGGAAGGATTATTGGCGATATCCTCCCAGGATATTTTGATTTTACTCCATCTCTGTATGGTTTAGAGCTGGTGGAGCACTTATAGATGGTGTGGCAAGGTCTGTGAGGAAGAAGTTATATGCCAAGTTGTTGTGGTACAAGTTTTAGCTTCGAGAGCATATCTTCTTGGATTACTCATTCTAGCCATAAGAGGTGGTGGTGGAAATCCGGCCAAAAGGGATGCTATTCGAGAATGGCCGAGACCGGCAGTTATTTGTTGAGGTGAGGAGCTTTTGGACCGGATAGTGCTAGCAGAGCTTGACAAATAGGTGATGAGACTTATACCAGCCCCGATTTCAGCATCGCCAGTGATGGGAGATGGATTTGTGAGATACAGTGATGCCTCCCATAATGGTTACGAAGTTACAGTTGGATTATTAGCGAGCATCCAGTATCACCCCGACAAGGCCACTGTGGTGGCGGATACCCGGAGCAGGGGAGCTATTTGGGGTTGAGCTTGATGATTTCGTAGCTGGTGCTGTGTGGGACCGTTGAGGTGACCAGGGCTCGAGGTTGTGTCCCTGGGGGTTCCTTTTGATGGTAGACTGCAGTGGAGCAGCCCACTCGGATGGTCAGGATTTGGGAATGACCGAGTGAGGAGCCCGGCTTGTTCAGGCCTCTTCCCTTCTTGGATGATCGTGCGGGGATGTTTTGGGTTGTACTGGTCGAGTTGGCACCATGGTGTGTTGTTGTGTGTGTGTGTGTTGTGCTGTTCTTCTCCCCTTTTCCCCCAGCATTTTGTTGGAGTCCCTGAGGTTTTTCCACGTCTCAGCACATGGGTGATGTGTTTTGGATCCCTCGCCCGTGATTGACTCGCTCCATTTGAGTTTTGTGAATGTTTGGAGTACGAGGGACGCCCGTTGCAAATTCTGGCTCGTGTGATGAGAGAATTGTGCAATCGGGCCATGCCGTATTGGTTGTTGTTATTGTTGTTGAGGAGTAATCACGGGGAGTGAGTAGTGACTTGGGAGCTGGAGACGGTGTTGATGGATACCTACCCCAGTTTTGAGACCCCCTTTTGAGTTGTTTTAGTTTCGAGGACGAAACTTTCTTTTAGTGGGGGAGGATGTGATGACCGGGATCTTTATTGGGGATTTATGGCTTGATCGGTGGCTTCTGGAGGACTATCTTGGGAGATGGGAGTGTTTGGGTGTGTATTGGACTCAAGAAATGGGCACAGTGTGTTGATTGGACCCCGAGTGTATTCGGATGCCCCCGTTGAATTTTTAGAAGGAGTTTTGGACAAATCGGAGGCCGTATTTGGATTCAGCGCGGAAAAACGCTTGAAAACGGCTATTTACTTGTATTTTCGGAGTCCGGACGCCTAAAAACGGAGACCTGAAAGTTTCTGTTGTATTTTGGTGCATGGGGAGCCGTGGACCGCCGGCCGGGACACGTGGCAGCCTCTGATTGGCCGGCGCACGCTTCTCGGTCCACGGAATGGAGCGCTGGTGCAGTGGACCGGGCGGGAAGCCACGTGGCGGCTCCGGATTGGCAGGCGCAAGGCGCTCGGTTCACGGGAGAGCGCGCGGTGTACGGTGTACCGGAGCGGGGACACGTGGCAGCACCTTATTGGTTCGGTGCAGTGGACGCGGCGCACGCGGGGGTGCGCGGGCAGGCCGGGCAGGTGCGCGGGCAGGCGCGGGAGGTGCAAGGTTGTGGAGTGCCACGTGGCAGTTTTATATTGGATGAGAGGTGGACTCGTGGCAGATTCTGGTTCGTCGGGTGCACGGAGTGTGTGCACCGAGTGCAGCGAGCGCGGAGGTCGGACACGTGGCGCGCGGGGATTGGGCGCGTCACTGTGCGCGTGCAGGCGGCAGGTGGCGCGGCAGGTGGCGTGTCAGACCGCGTGGCAGCGGGGGCGGCTGGCGTGGCGGCCACGGCGCCGACGTGGCGCACGCGTGCGCCACGTGGCGGCCGGCCATTGGCGGGCGCCAACTGCTCCGTTGACCAGGGCGGGCCACGCGGCAGCCAAGGAGAGGCCGGGTTTGCTGTCCCGTGTTCGGGGGACACGTGGCGCAATCTGGTGCATTCGGGCACTGGATGAACGGCCCGGATCGCGCACTGTGCGCGCCCGAAAATTTTCGGGCGCCCGGAAACCCGGACACAGTGGGCATTTTGGAATTGTTTGGACTGGGCCTATAAATACCCCCTCCTCTCCCTCTTTCTTCCCCTTTTCCGAGCCTTAGAGTGAGAATGGGAGGGAGAGCTCTATATGAAATTTGTTCCCCTTGATGTTCTTGAGCTCGTGGTGGATCCCCGGAATTTTTGGAAGCTCGGCAACGGCGATATCGATTTTACAGTTCGTCTCGATTTTTCCCCCATTTCGGCCCATTACCGTCACAGTTCAGTCGGAAATTCGCTGTGAGCAAACCAGGAGGAGTTTTTGGACGATTTCTTCGACACATGTTCCTAAAAAGTAAGGCTTCGATTTTCGTGTTGATCGCTTCGCTCCGTTTCGCACTTTTGGCACGGTTCCTGAGGCATTTTTGACCCCCATTTTTCTGTGATGGTTTCTGGGCAGCGGAGGCTTGTCGATTTTATATCTTTGTCTAGGACCATCGGATCAAGGCGTTTCAGGACTCAATTTTGATCTACTCATCGTGGGGAACACAGCGGTGTTTTTTCTGGGATTTTTGGAAATTGTTTAGAAGGTGATAATTAAGCTTTTCTTGGACTGTGTGCCGCAGAATTTTGGTTATGTGGCGTTGCGGCTTACCGCGGTGTTTTATTTGTAACTTGATCTACAGGTATCGAATCTGGGCGTTTAAGTAGTCGTTTTGGGGCTACTCTTCGCGAGGAACGCGACCGTGAATTTTCTGGATTTTTTTGAGGACTGAACAGAGGTGATATTTACCCTTTTCTGTGCTGTTTGGATGACAGCAAATGCTGTTTTGGTGGTATGTTTACACCAGGTCCGATGTTTTGTGCGGTGGGGCACAGTTTTCGGTGGATTGCTGTGTTAGAGGACTGCGGGCAGTGAGAGGTTTCTTTTGGTGCTGTGCGTGCTTTTTGAGGTGGGTGGTTGTTGCATGCCTCTACTTCTGATTTACTCACTAAGTTTATTAGAGAACCCCACTATTGAACATATTGATTGAGTATCATGCATGATTGACTGATATAAATGTGAGCCTATCAATTGAGATTAATTTTGTGGATATAGCATGTTGGGGATACTATTGGGATAATATTGCTGTTGGAACATGATCATTGGAATAATTTAATAGTGATAGTTAACATGCCGTATTAGCGCATAAATCTTATGGAAATTGGTTAAAAGGACTAATTATCGGGACATGATGACTTATCTATGTGCGGGTTCCACCTTGGGATTTATTATGGATCAGGGATCATATACATGTGTAGTTGACTGATGATTTTAGCATGATTGTTATAATTATGTGGATTTATTATTTGTTACACCTGTAGAACTGTTATTTGATATTCTCCCGTTCACATTGCATGAGGACTTTTGCATGCTTGTTTGGACATCTAGATAGGCCACTATTTTATTGCTACACTTTCATATTGGGATTTGACTTAGGAGAAACCATGATTGCTTTCCTTCTCCTTCTCATTTAGACTGTTGAGTCATGTTGCTCGGATTCGAGCAGAGGTTTGGGATAGTGTAGCCGGGACCTTAGGGTCAGAGACAGGGTGTACTTGATGTTGGATCGTTGGTTATTGCGGCAACCGCGGACAGTAGGCGGTTGACCGGATCTTGATTATTTTACCCGATTGTGGGTTGTGGGTTATTGCGGTGACCGCGGACATTGGGCGGTTGACCGGATGTTTACTATTGCATCAGATTGGGTATCAGATTTCTCTAGTGGATGGAGTTTCCCACTTGTTGAGTACTATTGCATCTGATTGGGGATTGGGGTTTCTTTAGTGGACGGAGTTTCCCACTTTGATCATAGTCTTGATCCAGTCCTGCTATATTGAGATATGTGCTACAGAGATACTTGTGATACTGATGACAGAGATACTTTACTCGTGTGGGTCGCTCCCCTCGAGTGCCACTCCGGAGGTAGGCTTTTCGGACCCAGCCTTGTGTGCCGGTCTGATACTTGTTTTGGTATGCGTGCCGTGCGGGCCGATCCCGCGGTTTCGAGCCTTGTGTGCAGATTCCGCTGAGCAGGCAGTACCAGTTTTACTGGTGGTACCAGATTGGGTTTATTTGGTCATATGCTGTTTCCTGATGCATTCATACAGTCATTTCTTCCAGTATTGCATTTAGAGGCATACTAGTAGTTGTTTCCCCTTTTATTCAGTAGTTCTGTTTACAGCTTTACCACTTACCCCTTTTCTTGCCTCTGGTAGACTTAGTGGGTACGCCGGAGTTTGAGGCTTTACCCACAGGGGGAGGCTACTGGTTTACTAGTGGTTCTCACCCCCATTGCTATTTCCCTCTTTTCTTCCTCCTGTTTTGCAGTGTTCTCTGCGAGAGTTGCTGATCTTTCGGTCATTGTTCGAGGCGAGGGAGTCACGAGCTAGATCCTTACCGCCCGAGGAGTGTAGCTGTATCCCCTGGTTGGAGATTCCTTGTAGCTGACAGCTGGTTTTACTGTTTACTTTGAGAGGGATCTTTTGTATTTTGAGAGACTTATGTACTATGGTTTTAGTTTATCTCCCTTTTTATAGTTGAGAGATGCTGTACTGAGGACATTGTATGATGATTATCTGTATTCGAGGAAATGGATATTGTACCCTATTTCACGTTATACAGTGATTGGATTTTATTTTACAGCATTTTACTTCAGTATTGATATTTGTGTAGCTATAGTACTATCTTTTGCAGGTTAGACGCTTCGCCTATGCGGGTTTTGCATAGGTGGCGGATCTGTTGGCGAGCCCGGGTCGCAGTTTCGACCCCTGGGGCGTGACAGGAGGCTTGGATTGCGACTATGAAGAAGCTCTTCAGAGGCATCCTTGTTCAGGAGAACGAGAGGGTGCGCATGACTGTTCTCTACCTGGAAGGAAACGCTGACGCGTAGTGGTGGAGAGTCGAACCTGTGTGCTTTTGTCACCAGTATGAAATATTTAAGAGAACATAACTCTTTTTTGTTTTCTTTTCTTTTCTCTACAAAGAAACAGACAGAGCAATAGCCTCGGACATAAGGCATCAGAAGAAATATTTATATTGTCGTAAATTTTATTGTTCTCTTTTTACACAAAAACACATACAAAGAAATCTTTATAATATTATTATAAACCCGATTGTTTTCATTTTACAAACACATAAATACAACCGAGCAAAGTAGCTATAAAAGGCAACATGTTTATTGCATAAACCAGCACAAAAAGAGTCTGATAGTTAGACAAAAGGCAGCAAAGCATAGTATAAAGCAAAAAAAACAACTTTCCATATCTACAATGAGAAACCGACAACCCAAAAAAAAAACAACTTTCCATATCTTTTGCAGTAGGCACAAAGGGGAAAGAAAAAGGGAAGAGGATGGAAATCAGCCCCTATAGCCAAGGGGGGCTATCGGATCCCCATTGATGATGTTGGGTTCACATTAGCCGTTGTTTTCGTTCCCTCGCTAGGCAATGCCACCGAGTTATGATAAGCCGGTGCTGTCGGGTCTTCATGCATTGGAACAATGCTCGAGCGATTCATTAACTCGTAACACTTTTCAATGCTCTCGTTTAATTCCTCGCGCTCAATCGTGAACCTGCCATTTTCCTCTACCAATAAATTGCATTGCCCTTTCAGCGCATCGTACTCACACTTAAGCCGCTCATACTTATCACGGAGATCGTCATGTTCATTCGAAAGATGCTCATAAAAATCTTTCTCCTCTTAATTAATATCCTTTACTTCAAAACTTAGCTCATCACGGAGCTTGCTAACAACTGCTTGTGCGGCATCCTCCTTGGCTCGTTCGGCATTCGTTGACACTAAATCCCAACATGTAATGACCTCCCTTATCGGGCCACTTCTAGGTACTGTTTGGTTGGAGAATAATAGGCGGATAACCCCGTTATTCCCCTCTTGTTCTCCAAAAAAAAATACATTGAGGGTGGGAACAAGTTGTTTAGTTGTTCCCACCCTTTTTTGCACACTTTTCGAGATAATTAAAATTTAAAATTTATAAATTTATAAATTTTTAATTTTTAATAAATTTAAGAATTTATTAATTTTAAAGTTTTAAAATTTATAAAAAAAAATTATATACAAATTTATAAAAATTTTAAATTTTTTAAAATTTAAAATTTTTAAATTTTTAATAAATTAAATTTTTTATATACAAAAGTTAAATTTAAATAATATAAATTATAATTAATTTTTTTAAAATAGGTTTTTAAGGTAAATAGCAATTTTGTCTATTAAAAAAATTTCATTCACTTTATTCTTCTTATTCTACTTTATCAAGCCAAACATAATTTTTCTTAAATTTGATAAAACTCTAATACTCATCAAAATACAAAATATAAAATTACATTAGTTTCTGCTTATTTCTGAACTTATACATATTCCTGAAATAAGCAGTTCTCGCTTATACCCAAACCAAACGCAATCCTAGGAATTTCTATATCGACATAACAACATAACCAACCCAAAGAATCTATAGTTATGTTGTACCTAAGCGGAGGCAGGGTAAATTTTTTGCATATACGGTGGACTAATCGGTGTAAACTAATGTCAACAACAACCAGTGTTGTCATGGTTGTAGCACTATTCAGGTTAGGAAGCAGTCCACAGGAACATGAGCAATAAATCGAAGTGTAACATGACAATATATGAATATATTTTGAGAATTTCAAAGCAAGGAGGAACAATTCGTGTAGAAACTCTTAGGGCATGTTTGGTAATCATTAAAAAATAAAAAATAGAGTTTTATTTTACAATCGACATCCTAAAAAACTCGATACTCTATCTAAAAAAATTATTCTGTTTTTTATTATTTGTATTGCCTTTTCAAAAAATACTCTATTTTAATTTTTATATAAATTAAACTAAAAAAAATATTAATCAAAACAAAATTTCTTCATTTTTGGATCAAAGTATGAAAAAAAAATAATTCATTAGCAAATTGTATCAAATTGCATTTTTTTTAAAACATAACTACAAATTAAATAATTAAATAAATATTATATTAATCGTATTATTCTTTTTCATCATAAATTTTAAAATAAAATAAATTTTATCGTAAATTTTAAAATATCATAAATTGTATCTTTTTTTTTATTGTCGTCTGTCACTCTCTCATCGTTCCAATTTTTCACCAGTTAAGATCATGACAAATTCTTGCTATAACGATTAAATAAACAAATAAATTAGTTGGGATCCCCCTTCCCATCCCCATCTCTGCGATTCCTGAGGTGCCATCGCTATTGTCGTCGTTGCTTGCATCTCCCTCCTCCTACTATTATTCCTTTTGTCGCCATGGTTGTTGACGTTAGTGTCGTTGACAGCACCCGCAGCGACAGTGGCGCATCGGCTTCGTCGGCGGCGGCAACGATGTGGGTAGAAAGAGAGAGAGAAGATGAGAGGATGGGAGGGAAGGACGAAAGGGAACGGAGGAGGGAGGGATAGAGAAGCGATACGACGAATAGAATATTTTTTTAAAGAGGTCTAGCCAAAAAGAAATTTACCCTAAAATTATTCTGTAAGATAATATTACAGAGTAATTTTTTTACTTTATTAGTTCTTTCATACGGGTAGAGTAATTTTGCCTATTACTCTGTATCAAGGGGTTGCCAAATAGGTCCTTAATGTGCAAACATTAAGCAATAAAAGATGAGTAAATACTTATAGCTCCACCACAAATTGTGGGCAGAAAACAAATGTCAGGAGCACTATTGGACCAAACCAGAGCAAAAGAAGCCGTAGACGAAGGCAAGCGTATGAAGCGACATAACAACGCAGGTTGGGAGGAAGCAGGCAATGAAACAAATGCTGGTAGGTTAGCAAAGATGGAGGAACCCATTTGTGACACCCTAGGATTTGAAATAGTCATATATATAAGATATAATTAGACTAAATCTCCTAACCCGGCTATAGCATTTTGGGTGGTAGTTAGACCCAAAAGGTTAAGAGGGTTAAGTTTGTTAGAGCTAGAGTAGTTCTAGGATGGGTGACCCATTGGGAAGTTGGGGCGTTACAGTTGGTATCAGAGCAAATCATCAGCTGAAAATGTGAGATGGGTCTCGACCGAGCTAGAGTTATAGAGCGGGTAGAGCGCGGCTCCTCGGCTGATAACCGTTGCGGGTGGAGAGTGGCTCCTCACAAGATTGGCTAAGACTAGCGAGACGAGTCTCACATCGCCTAGTGCTTGTGAGTGTGTTTGAGCATGACGATGACGTTAGTACTTAAAAAGATGAAGGGGAGTGAATGTGGCATTCTAGGATTTGAAATAATTCTATATATAAGATATAATTTGACTAAACCTTTTAATCCGATTATAGTATTTTGGGTGGTAGTTATGTTACGGAATTTGAGTTGGCGTAATTTCGTGAAAGGTTCAAGTCTTGAAGATTGAAGGTGAAGAAGTTTGGATCATTTAAGTCAATCTCAAGAAAGAAGAATTCAAAAGGATCAGGTATGTTTAACTAAAGATTTTTGGTGATCCGAATACTTCTTGTAGTGTAGAAACACCTGGAAGAATTTTTCATTGCATAAAAATCAAAAACTGGACATGGGACATGTTCAGGATCCGGATCAGATATTCCAATCCGGATCCTGAAGGGTGTTCATTCATACACTGGTTCAATCCGGATCGCAGCATCCCATGATCCGGATCCCGAACACTAGTTTTACCTTTTTACTTGCACGATCCGGATCAGGATTTGCAATCCGGATCCCGAACGTTGATGTTTGGTGAAACTGTATGAACGATCCGGATCAGCCATTTCGATCCGGATCCCGAACCATCGTTTTTCTGGAAACCGTCTTTCTTGCTACTGCAATCCGGATCGCCCAAATCCGATCCGGATCGCCATCCGTAAAAATTCCAGAAATGGTAGGTTTTTGATTCTTATCTCCTTCCTAGGGTTTCTAACCTATAAATAGACCCTATGATTCTTTTTCTAGGGTTAATCCAAAAAGAGACCGATAAAAGAAAAATAGCCGTCATATTCAAATATCATTTTATACGGCCTAAGATCCACATATAGAGAAGAAAGGAAATCATTAGATATTACTCTATGTTTCTTCATCTATATTGATTAGTTTGATTCTAGGTTTTCATACTCACATCTTGAGTTGAATCAAACTAATGAATACTTAGATGGTATTTCCTATCTATCTTTGATCTAAGTATTCGGCGGTCATCACCACCCAAAAACAACGATTTCCCCAAAATCGGTGCGTGGACTCGCGTGTCCTTGTGGATTCAAGGTTCAACCGCTCTCGTGGATTCGGAGCGAGGTACGTTCGTGGATTCAAAGCGTGCTACTGGGTGAAGACCGTGGATTCGGTCGGACGTCGTGGACTCGACGTTGGACGCCGTGGATTCGGCGTTGGACGCAGATCGTGGATTCGAGACGCGTTGCGGAACGAGCGGAGAAGATCAACTAGGAGCGTATGGTAAAAGGTTGAGTCGTCTGTGAGTACGTTAAATCACCTTGTACGTGTGTCAATTCTATTGGATTTCACCGTGTTATCGGTCCCGTGGTTTTTTACTCCGGTTTGGAGTTTTTCCACGTAAAAATCTTGTGTGTTCTTTTTATTTCCGCATTGGGTTTTATTGCGCAATGATTTTTTGAGTGTTTATTGTTTACACCTATTCACCCCCCTCTAGGTATTTTTTTCCCCTATTTAGATCTATATTTCATATAACCCAACAAGTGGTATCAGAGCGGGAATAGGGTTGTAAACAATGGTTGAAGGTGGAAACATCAATCGACCCCCTTTCTTTGATGGAACAAATTATGCGTCCTGGAAAGTACGGATGAAAGCCTTTTTAATTTTCATCGACGAAAGGGTGTGGCAATCAATTGAATTAGGATGGTCTAATCCAACTGAGATTATTTCTGATGTTCACACCTTAAAACCTAGGTCGAAATGGACCAAGGAAGAGTTAGACTCATCTTCTTACAATGGCAAGGGAATTAATGCTATTTTTAATGCCTTATCTCAAACTGAATTCTCTCGCGTCTCGGCATGTGAGACTGCGAAAGAAATCTGGGATGTTCTTCAGGTTACACATGAGGGAACTAACCTCGTGAAGATTCAAAAGCTACAAATGCTTATGAGCAGATTTGATTCTATTTTTATGGCAGAAAATGAATCTTTCACGGACTACTATACACGATTGCAAGATATCGTAAATTCATGTGCTAACCTGGGAGAGAAGATTCCAGAATTTAAGGTTGTAAGAAAGATCTTAAGAACTCTTCCTGAACGATTTCGCCCAAAGATTACAGCCATTGAAACTATCAAACACCCGGACGAAATGCGTGTAGAAGAATTAGTTGGTTCATTACAAACTTATGAAATGACATTTACTACTAACTATTCTTCTGGAAAAGCATCCTCTTCTAAGTCTTCAGGTTATGCTTTGAAAACAACTAAGGAAGAAGACGCGGATACATCCTCCTCAGACGATGACGAGAACCTTTCTATGGAGGACTTTTAGAAGCAACTCGCTCTCTTGACAAGGAAGTTTCGCCGCAACTTTCGAAGGGGTAATTCAAGTAAATCTCTATCCTTCGGAAAGTCGAAGAAAGGCAAGGGTACTTCAAGTTACAAGTCAAGAAAGCAAGAGAACTTTTCAAAGGATAAGAAAAGTTCAGAGGGACAAGTCCAATGCTTCAAGTGCCGAGGATACGGCCATATCTCAACGGAGTGTCCAACTAAGAATCCGTCGAAGAAGAAAGTGATGCAAGCCGTCACTTGCGATGACAACTCAACGTCAAATGAGTCATCCTCAAGTGATGAAGAAGAAAGCGCAACGGCATTCCACGCGTCCACATCTTCACCATTCATGTGCTTAATGGCAAGTACATCCGAGTCATTGTCCAACTCCACTGTTGAAAAGAATGCAACGGACAATGAATCGGATGATTCGGAAGGTGAAGATTTTGTTTTAGCCTACCACAGACTTTTACGGGATTCAAAGAAAGTGGCTAAGCAAAACAAGAGTTTGAGAGGGAGAGTGCATGATCTCGAAGAAGAAGCAAAAAGGGCAACTTCTCTCTCAAACGCTCTTGAAGTGGAAAGGGAAAATCTGATAAAAGTAAATGTTTCCCTTCAAGAGTCCAATGAGCTTTTTGAGAAGGAACATACAAAACTGGTGGATAAAGCGGATCACTTCTCAAAGCTCTACAACGAGGCTCGACAGAATAACCTGGAAATGACAAAGACCATCTTCCAACTCAAGGATGACTTGGAGCGATTCTCTTCTGGAAGGAGTAAGTTGGATAAGCTTCTTGGTCTTGGTCAATCAAATCGGTTCGGCCTCGGGTACACTCGAACTGAAAACAGTCCAAGTTCGAGTGGGACAGTCTTTGTGCCCCAGTCGGTATCTCCTCCTCCGACACCGGAACTAACGACAAGCAACGACAACAAGCCTACTTCATCCTCCTCGGGATCATCAAGTACTAAGGTATGTTTTCGTTGTGGTATTTTAGGGCACATAAGGAGAAACTGCAAGATGGGAGCCAAACGCTCAACTCAAGCACTTCTTGCAACAACTACCAAAAGGGCGCCTCCCCGGAATTCAAAGCAAAACTTTTCAAATGAAAAGAGCCTTGGTAGTTCACCGCGCAAGACGACATCATCAAGGAGCGGCAATCGATCTGACAAGACGCTTTCACCTAGGAGAATAACCTCACGACCATTACCGACGCACTCCAAAAAGGTTTGGGTGCGCAAAGGTGAAATTTATCCTTGTCTTGTTACTAATGTTTCCTTGCATGCATATGATAATTCGTCTTGGTATCTGGATAGCGGATGTTCCCGTCACATGACCGGTGACAAAAATAGTTTTCAAAACTTTGAGAAAATCTCCGGAGGACTCGTTGTTTTCGGAGACGGTCGATCTTCCAAAATTGATGGAAAAGGAACGGTAGCTATCCCAGATGGCCCGATTTTGAAAAACGTGTTATTTGTTGATGGCCTTAAGACTAATCTCATAAGCATAAGTCAACTTTGCGACAATGGTTTTTCAGTTAACTTTTCATCTGTTGAATGTGTTGTAACTGATAAGGACCATGTCTTCTTTTTAAAGGGGGTTAGATCTGAAAACAATTGTTATGTTGTTCCTAGTAAAACTTCTGAAAATTGTAACTTAGCCTCTTTGAATAATGAAACTCTTTGGCATGAAAGGCTAGGTCACATAAATTTTAAGGAACTTGCTAGAATTTCAAACAAGGACGTAGTAAAGGGGGTTCCAAAACTTTTACTTAAACAAAACATTGTGTGCGGCGGTTGTCAAAAGGGAAAACAGTCCAGGACTGCGCACAAGAACTTGAACCACGTTGGTACAAAACGGCCTTTGGAACTTTTACACATGGATTTAATGGGGCCAACCCGTCAACCATCTTTGGGAGGTAAATGGTATATTTTCTTATTGGTTGATGATTTCTCTCGGTATTCTTGGGTAGCATTTTTAAAAGAGAAAGCTGATACTTTTGATTCTTTTCACGAGATTTGCCATCGTATTATGATTGAAAAGAATGAAAAGATCATTCGTGTTAGAAGTGATAGAGGTGGAGAATTCGTTAACTCTAAATTCGTTGACTTTTGCACTTCAAACGGTATTAAGCATGAATTCTCAGCACCCTATACACCTCAACAGAATGGTGTTGTCGAGCGCAAAAACAGGGTTGTTCAAGAGATGGCACGTGTTATGCTTCACAGCCGGAATTTGCCGCTACATTTTTGGGCTGAAGCTGTGAACACTGCAATCTATGTAATTAATCGAGTTTATTTGCGCCCGGGAACGTTAAATACACCATATGAACTATGGTGCGGTAGAAAACCCAACATCAAATATTTTCGCATCTTCGGGAGTCGGTGTTACATTTTACGTGACCGTGAAAATCTTGGAAAGTTTGACTCTCGAAGTGACGAAGGGATTTTCTTAGGGTATTCTACAAACAATAGAGCATATCGAGTATTTAACTTGGAATCTAAGACGATCGTAGAATCGAAAAATGTTAAAGTAGATGAAGCTTTTCACTTTGCATCTGAAAAATCTACCCTCGATATCTCTCTACATGATGATACACCTGCCATTGCATCTTCTCATAATAATACTTCCAATATTAATGATGCATCTAATGGTTCTTCAAGTTTATCTGATGTGCAGGAATCGTCTCATGTACCTCCGAGTACTCCGTTACCTCAAACTTTACGCATCTCCAAGGATCATCCTGAATCAAACATCATTGGAGACCCACAAGAAGGAGTTAGAACTCGGAGGCAGTTGGTTTGTGGATTCGCTTGCTACGTATCTTTAATCGAACCAAAGAATATAGATGAAGCTCTTCAGGATGACTACTGGATTAAAGCAATGCAGGAAGAGCTCCATCAATTTGAGCGAAACAAAGTCTGGGAATTAACGAAGCCTCCACAGCAACACAATGTGATAGGTACCAAATGGATTTTCAAGAATAAGAAAAATGAGGATGGTACTATCATCAGGAACAAGGCACGATTAGTTGCTCAAGGCTACTCTCAAGTAGAAGGTATAGACTTTGATGAAACTTTCGCCCCTGTAGCTAGACTCGAGTCCATTCGTATACTATTTGCTATTGCTTGTCATTTTAAAATCAAATTATTTCAAATGGACGTTAAGAGCGCGTTTCTAAATGGGTTTTTAAATGAGGAAGTTTATGTGGCTCAACCGAAATGTTTTGTAGACCATAAACAACCTAATCATGTTTTTCGTTTGAAAAAGGCTCTTTACGGTCTGAAACAAGCACCGCGAGCATGGTACGAAAGGCTGACAAAGCACCTTTTGGAGAAGGGCTATACTCGAGGGGGAGCTGACAGGACTCTCTTTGTGAAGCATTATCAAAACAATTTCATTGTAGCACAAATATATGTCGATGACATTGTATTTGGCGCAACAAGAGATAATGATGCTTCTAAATTCACGGAGACCATGGAAAGCGAATTTGAGATGTCCATGATGGGCGAATTGACTTATTTTCTTGGATTGCAAATTAAACAAAATGATGAAGGTATTCACTTGTGTCAATCCAAGTATGCAATGGAGTTGGTTAAAAAGTTTGACTTAGAAAATTCCGAAGGATTTTCCGACACCAATAGGAACTAGCCACAAGGGACTTGGAAGTGAATCACATAGTGAGAATGTAGACGAGAAACTGTATCGAAGTATGATTGGAAGTCTACTTTACCTCACGGCTAGTCGCCCGGATATATCCTTTAGTGTTGGGATTTGCGTGAGATATCAATCAGCACCAAAGGAGGTTCACCTGAAAGCGGTGAAAAGGATCATCCGGTACATCAAAGGATCAATTAATTTCGGAATTTGGTATCCTATGGGAACTAGTTTGGATATTGTTGGATACTCAGATGCCGATTGGGCAGGATCAATGGATGATCGGAAAAGCACGAGTGGTGCATGCTTCTATCTTGGCCATTGCCTTGTTGCATGGCACAGTAAAAAGCAGAATTGCATAGCACTCTCGACTGCCGAAGCGGAATACATCTCAGCGAGTAGTTGTTCAACCCAACTCATTTGGATGAAAAGTGTGTTGAGCGACTTCCGGATTTCAGCAACTTCGGTAACAATTCTTTGTGACAACACTAGTGCTATAAACATTTCCAAAAACCCTGTGTTGCACTCTAGAACAAAACACATTGAACTTAGATATCATTTTCTTAGAGAGCTAGTTGAATCAAATACTCTTCTACTTTCATATATTTCAACTGAAGATCATTAGCTGACATTTTAACAAAACCTTTGGATCAAAAACGTTTTATTCATTTGCGTAAAGCAATTGGAATGCTTTCCTTGAAATAAACTTCTTTTTGAAACTTTTGCTTAGGTTAGGTTTTGTTTTTTGTGTTTTTGTTCTTTATCTATGTTTATACATAGTACATTAATTGAGCATGTGTATTATTGACTTTACTTGCATCCTTTCATATATTAGAAATTTATTATGCTTTGGATATCATAATAATTCAGTTGATGCATTGATCATTTATTTAAATTAAACCATTTTTATTTGATCAAAGTCAATTTCTCTCTCAATGATCTCTTGGTATAGTTTTTATCTTATTTGACTATTTAGTTGAGTATGAATTCGAGATCAATTTTGGTTGAATACTTTATATCTTAAATAATTGATAGCCAATTGAGGGGGAGTCAAAGAAAAGTAAAATGCTCAAAAGATGTGGAAAGAGTTACATCCCAATGAGGAGTGTGAAAACTACCACCACATGGAGGAAAGAGCTACCACCTCGGTCGTCCGAGTACTGTGTGCAGCTACCACATGTATACCAAGCATGGTTGTTCAATTTTTGATTAAGTAAAATGCATGATTGAAATACTTGACTCTGTCAAATTTCAAGGTTGGTATAAGGTGGGATTTTAAAGAAAGATGCTCAAAGAGCCACTCTCTTCAACAGATTGACTAGATACATTATATAATTTATTTGGGATTTCAAACATCTATTGATCTTGGTAATTCATTTTCTTTACCATTTTAATGATTTGATAAACGCCGTACTCATAAGATCATGTTAGATGTGTTTGATTGATCAACTTTAAGGGTTTTAATTTCTGTAAATTGTCATGTCATTTTTGAATGTTATTGATAGATTTAACATAATTTATTTCTGTTGACATGAAACGATGATTTTTGTTTAAAGTTGATGTGCTAAAATGCTTACATACTTTTTCTGGATTTATGGATTTTTTCTAAATTTTTCTGAAGAAAAAGTTGCCGATCCGGATCGGGTTAAGTGATCCGGATCCCGAACGCAGGCTTCTTCCTGCGGCTAGCCGATCCGGATCGAAATCTCGATCCGATCCGGATCACGGCTAGGGTTTTTAATAGAACGAAAGGGTTTTGATTTCTTTTACCTAATCTTTTGTTCTCAAGTCTCTAGAGCCTATCTCTCTAGAATCCTTGCACCTTGGAGCTTTCTAACCCAAGTTCTTCGAATCCAAGTAAGTTTTATTGATCAAAATCTCGGTTTTTCACAGTTTTTCTTATTCCTCCTCAAAACGTGATGAATTTCTTGTATCAATTTCGTTTGTGGATGGTTTTTGATCAAATTTCTTTTGAAATAAGAACTCTGGGTAGATTAGTTTTGATTATATGCTAGGTTTTCTCCTGATTAACGAATTTTTGGGCTTCGATTTCTGAAAATTCGGTTTTAGGGCATATAATAGGAATTTTGAAAACATGCAATTGATCTATTTTTAAAATTCCTTTTGCAAAACTAATTTGATTCTTAGTCTCTCTACATGATTATGATTGTTTGGGTACAATTTTTCAAATTTTTGAAAATTAACAATTTTTTCATGTGTTCTTGAGTTGGTCTTCACAGGACTTTAATTCTATTAAGCACTTGCACCAATGGCGTTCGCCTGGATAATCTTCCTTTTGGTAGCAATGGTAGGACCTAGTGCATCTTCTATAAAAAGAGAACAAGATGACCCATATCAAGGAGAGACAAGGAAAGTTTGTCAAAATGATTCAGAATCAGATGAAGAAGACTGGGAAGAGATTTGTAAACAAGCACAACAAGCTGTTGACAAAGAAGATAAGCTTGTATTTGAAAAACAAGAAGCTGATGAAATCTTCCTCAACAACCAAGCAGTACACTAGGCGAAAGAATTCGAGGGGAACTGGAATTCAGATTGATAGACCCCTCGCCAGAGCTCGCTCTCTCCCTAGAGAATCTCCATGGACTGAAGGTCAAGATGCACCGTCTGGATCAATACTACATCCTTCAACGTCCTGGAGACACAGCAAAAGCGAATGTATGGTCCTCAATTCGACAAGAACAGCGAAGATTGTCTGCTGGACAAGACAGTGTGTCTACAAATCTCCAACAGATTATCTCTGAGCAACATAAGATGAAAAGAAAGTGCTCCACAATGTCAAAAATGCTTCAAGCAATTTTGAAGAAGTTGGATTGTACCAATCCCACTAGTTCTGATTCGGAATGACTTAACTTTCTTTCTAATCTTTTTGTGCAGGATTTCAGTTTTAATGTTTTACTTTGCTTTAGTTTTAGTTCTCAGGTTTTTCTTGATTTTGGAATTTTTAACTCTCCTTAAATTTTTGTAATTTTGGCTTGTTTGTGACAAAAAGGGGGAGAGAGTTTAGAGAGAACTTGAACAACAATGATAATGTGAAAACTGTGTGTGAACATCACACATCAAGGTAAGTATCACTTCAACTTCAACTTTGGTTTTTTATCTTGTGATTGTGTGCATGTCTCTACTAACTATTTGGGCATGTAATATGACTAACAAGTTGATGTTGGACTAACACTTTGTGACATTTGGTTTTTAATGCATAGAAGATATGTTGGTTTTTGACTATGATTCTCTTACATATCTGAATTCTCAAATGTCATGATGATCAGATAAACTCTATCTCTGTACTTGGTTTTGTATGTTTCAATTCTTGAGGTATCTAACGATTCTTTTTGTCAAGAATGATTTCTTTGTGCAGAGAGTACAGATGTCTAAGTCTAGAGTCTGTTTTAGGAGTTTATCTCATGTTTTTAAAATTTTTGGATCTCCATTGTAAATTTTTGTTGTATGGTGATAGCAACAAAAATATCTTTTTGAATTTTCTTTAGTGGATCTGTGTTTTGTCACGAAACCGCCAAAGGGGGAGATTGTTACGGAATTTGAGTTGGCGTAATTTCGTGAAAGGTTCAAGTCTTGAAGATTGAAGGTGAAGAAGGTTGGATCATTTAACTCAATCTCAAGAAAGAAGAATTCAAAAGGATCAGGTATGTTTAACTAAAGATTTTTGGTGATCCGAATACTTCTTGTAGTGTAGAAACACCTGGAAGAATTTTTCATTGCATAAAAATCAAAAACTGGAGGGACATGTTCAGGATCCGGATCAGATATTCCAATCCGGATCCCGAAGGGTGTTCGTTCATACACTGGTTCAATCCGGATCGCAGCATCCCATGATCCGGATCCCGAACACTAGTTTTACCTTTTTACTTGCACGATCCGGATCAGGATTTGCAATCCGGATCCCGAACGTTGATGTTTGGTGAAACTGTATGAACGATCCGGATCAGCCATTTCGATCCGGATCCCGAACCATCGTTTTTCTGGAAACCGTCTTTCTTGCTACTGCAATCCGGATCGCCGTCCGTAAAAATTCCAGAAATGGTAGGTTTTTGATTCTTATCTCCTTCCTAGGGTTTCTAACCTATAAATAGACCCTATGATTCTTTTTCTAGGGTTAATCCAAATGTCGATAAAAGAAAAATAGCCGTCATATTCAAATATCATTTATACGGCCTAAGATCCACATATAGAGAAGAAAGGAAATCATTAGATATTACTCTATGTTTCTTCATCTATATTGATTAGTTTGATTCTAGGTTTTCATACTCACATCTTGAGTTGAATCAAACTAATGAATACTTAGATGGTATTTCCGATCTATCTTTGATCTAAGTATTCGGCGGATCATCACCACCCAAAAACAACGATTTCCCCAAAATCGGCGCGTGGACTCGCGTGTCCTTGTGGATTCAAGGTTCAACCGCTCTCGTGGATTCGGAGCGAGGTACGTTCGTGGATTCGAAGCGTGCTACTGGGTGAAGACCGTGGATTCGGTCGGACGTCGTGGACTCGACGTTGGACGCCGTGGATTCGGCGTTGGACGCAGATCGTGGATTCGAGAAGCGTTGCGGAACGAGCGGAGAAGATCAACTAGGAGCGTATGGTAAAAGGTTGAGTCGTCTGTGAGTACGTTAAATCACCTTGTACGTGTTTAATTCTAGTGGATTTCACCGTGTTATCGGTCCCGTGGTTTTTTACTCCGGTTTGGAGTTTTTCCACGTAAAAATCTTGCGTGTTCTTTTTATTTCCGCATTGGGTTTTATTGCGCAATGATTTTTTGAGTGTTTATTGTTTACACCTATTCACCCCCCTCTAGGTGTTTTTTCCCTATTTAGATCTATATTACATATAACCCAACAGGTAGACCCAAGAGGTTAAGAGGGTTAAGAGTGTAGTAACCGTGATTTTTAAAATCCAAAAATTGAGTTTAAATAATCCCTGGATTATTAAAAAGGCAAAAATAGGAAATTATAGGACAATAGTGGCCCTAAAATACCACCTTTTGATCAGGGCTGATCTCGAAAATCTGATATCACCATTGCGTCGTCTCGTCGAAACATGAAAAGTTGATATACATATGTCGATCGATCCGACGGTCGGATTTTCCGCAAAACACGAAAGAAAAGCGGCCCCACAACTTAAGTTGTGAATAGTAACCCCTATTTCAAATACCCTCTGACCATTGTCTGCTGTTTCGCCGTCGGATCCCAGGCATAGTAGTTGAGTAGTCATTTCTGGCTATTTTCGACGTTCTGAGCGCAATGGCACGGTCGGAATTTGCGTTTGGCGGATCCGGGTGCATCGAAGTTCGTGCGTAGTATCGCGACTTGTCGAACTTTTGGCCCAGATTTTCTCGAGCACCATTTCAAGCAAACAAATACACTATCTGAAAGGTTTCGACGAGCCGGACGTCGTGGCGAAGTCCGTTTCGCAATTGATAATCGGATTGTCTCGAAATGCGCGAAAAGTGTCGAAAGAATCAATTATTTGCAAGAAACCTAATGTTTCTCGGGCCCTAAGTTATTGGGGCTTTGGAGCTGGGCTCCTGCCAGCATTTGGAGCCCACGAATGGGTGTTGGGGAGTTGGGGAGGCAGGCCGTGGTGGTTGTGGGAGAAAAAAGTTTGAAATTCATTAAATCTCCACCAAGACTCTGGGCTACTCTGTGGAGATTTACAACGAGTGACTCTTGAGATTTCCTAACTCCTAGG
>CM055066.1:10151655-10199785 GCA_029204045.2 Tillandsia leiboldiana
AACGATTAAATAAACAAATAAATTAGTTGGATCCACCTTTCCCATCCCCATCTCTGCGATTCCTGAGGTGCCATCGGCTATTGGCGTCGTTGCTTGAATTCTCCCCCTCCTACTATGAATTCCTTTTGTCGCCATGGTTGTTGACGTTTTAGTGTCGTTGACAGCACCCGCAGCGGACAGTGGCGCATCGGCTCGTCGGCGGGGCACGGCAACGATGTGGGTAGAAAGAGAGAGAGAAGATGAAGGATGGAGGGAAGGAAGAAAGGGGAACGGAGGAGGGAGGGAAAGGATAGAGAAGCGATACGGGGACGATAGATATTTTTTAAAGAGGTCTAGCCAAAAAAAATTTACCCTAAAAGTATTCTGGTAAGCTAATTAAAGAGTAATTTTTTAACTTTATTAGTTCTTTAATGGAAGGGTAGAGTAATTTGCTATTACTCTGTATCAAGGGGTTGCCAAATAGGTCCTTAAGGTGCAAACATTAAGCAATAAAAGATGAGTAAATACTTATAGCTCCACCACAATTGTGGCGCAGAAAACAAATGTCAGGAGCACTATTGGACCAAACCAGAGCAAAAGAAGCCGTAGACGGAGGCAAGCGTATGAAGCGACATAACAACGAAGTTGGGAGGAAGCAGCAATGAACAAATGCTGTAGGTTAGCAAAGATGGAGGAACCCATTTGTGACACCTAGGATTTGAAATAGCTCTATATAAGATATAATTAGACTAAATCTCCTAAACCCGGCTATAGCATTTGGGTGGTAGTGGTTAGACCCAAAAGGTTAAGAGGGTTACGTGTGTTAGAGCTAGAGTAGTTCTAGGATGGGTGACCCATTGGGAAGTTGGGGCGTACAGTTGGTATCAGAGCAAATCATCAGCTGAAAATGTGAGATGGGTCTCGACCGAGCTAGAGTTATAGAGCGGG
Organism: Tillandsia leiboldiana; assembly: GCA_029204045.2. NCBI lineage: Eukaryota > Viridiplantae > Streptophyta > Magnoliopsida > Poales > Bromeliaceae > Tillandsia > Tillandsia leiboldiana. Next base: position 10,152,583 of record CM055066.1, read on the forward strand.
TTAGAGTAGTAGGCTCCTCGGCTGATAACCGTTGCGGTGTGGAGAGTGGCTCCTCACAAGAATTGGCTAAGACTGCGAGACGAGTCTCACATCGCTAGTGCTTGTGAGTGGTTTGAGCAATGCGGATGACGTTAGTACTTAAAAAGATGAAGGGGAGTGAATGTGGCGATTCTAGGACTTGAAAAATTCTATATAAAGATATAATTTGAATAAACCTTTTAATCCGATTTGTATTTTGGGTGTAGTTATGTTACGGAATTTGAGTTGGCGTAATTTCGTGAAAGGTTCAAGTCTTGAAGATTGAAGGTGAAGAAAGTTGGATCATTTAACTCAATCTCAAGAAAGAAGAATTCAAAAGGATCAGGTATGTTTAACTAAAGATTTTTGGTGATCCGAATACTTCTTGTAGTGTAGAAACACTTGGAAGAATTTTCATTGCATAAAAATCAAAAACTGGACATGGGACATGTTCAGGATCCGGATCAGACATTCCAATCCGGATCCCGAAGGGTTGTTCATCATACACTGGTTCAATCCGGATCGCAGCATCTCTTGATCCGGATCCCGAACACTATTTTACCTTTTACTTGAACGATCCGGATCAGGATTTGCAATCCGGATCCCGAACGTTGATGTTTGGTGAAACTGTATGAACGATCCGGATCAGCATTCGATCCGGATCCCGAACCTTCGTTTTTCTGGAAACCGTCTTTCTTGCTACGCAATCCGGATCGCCCAAATCCGATCCGGATCGCCGTCCGTAAAAATCCAGAAATGGTAGGTTTTGATTCTTATCTCCTTCCTAGGGTTTCTAACCTATAAATAGACCCTATGATTCTTTTTCTAGGGTTAATCCAAAGACGATAAGGAAAATAGCCGTCATATTCAAATATCATTTTATACGGCCTAAGATCCACATATAGAGAAGAAAGGAAATCATTAGATATTACTCTATGTTTCTTCATCTATATTGATTAGTTTGATTCTAGGTTTTCATACTCACATCTTGAGTTGAATCAAACTAATGAATACTTAGATGGTATTTCCGATCTATCTTTGATCTAAGTATTCGGCGGATCATCACCACCCAAAAACAACGATTTCCCCAAAATCGGCGCGTGGACTGTGTCCTTGTGGATTCAAGGTTCAACGCTCTCGTGGATTCGGAGCGAGGTACGTTCGTGGATTCGAAGCGTGCTACTGGGTGAAGACCGTGGATTCGGTCGGACGTCGTGGATTCGACGTTGGACGCCGTGGATTCGGCGTTGGACGCAGATCGTGGATTCGAGAAGCGTGCGGAGCGAGCGGAGAAGATCAACTAGGAGCGTATGGAAAAGGTTGAGTCGTCTGTGAGTACGGTAAATCACCTTGTACGTGTTTTAATTCTAGTGGATTTCACCGTGTTATCGGTCCCGTGGTTTTTTACTCCGGTTTGGAGTTTTCCACGTAAAAATCTTGCGTGTTTTTTTATTTCCGCATTGGGTTTTATTGCGCAACGATTTTTTGAGTGTTTATACGTTTACACCTATTCACCCCCCTCTAGGTGTTTTTTTCCCTATTTAGATATATTACATATAACCAACAAGTGGTATCAGAGCGGGAATAGGGTTGTAAACAATGGTTGAAGGTGGAAACATCAACGACCCCCTTTCTTGATGGAACAAATTATGCGTACTGGAAAGTACGGATGAAAGCCTTTTTAATTTCCATCGACGAAAGGTGTGGCAATCAATTGAATTAGGATGGTCTAATCCAACTGAATTATTTGCTGATGTTCGCACCTTAAACCTAGGTCGAAATGGACCAAGGAAGAGTTAGATTCATCTTCTTACAATGGCAAGGGAATTAATGCTATTTTTAATGCCTTATCTCAAACTGAATTCTCTCGCGTCTCGGCATGTGAGACTGCGAAAGAAATCTGGGATGTTCTTCAGGTTACACATGAGGGAACTAACCTCGTGAAGATTCAGAAACTGCAAATGCTTACGAGCAGTTTGACTCTATTTTGATGGCAGAAAATGAATCTTTCACGGACTACTATACACGATTGCAAGACATCGTAAACTCATGTGCTAACTGGGAGAGAAGATTCCAGAATTTAAGGTTGTAAGAAAGATCTTAAGAACTCTTCCTGAACGATTTCGCCCAAAGGTTACAGCCATTGAAACTATTAAACACCGGACGAAATGCGTGTAGAAGAATTAGTTGGTTCATTACAAACTTATGAAATGACATTTACTACTAACTATTCTTCTGGAAAAGCATCCTCTTCTAAGTCTTCAGGTTATGCGTTGAAAAAAAACTAGGAAGAAGACGCGGATATCCTCCTCAGACGATGACGAGAACCTTTCTATGGAGGAATTTGAGAAGCAGCTCGCTCTCTTGACAAGGAAGTTTCGCCGCAACTTTCGAAGGGGTAATTCAAGTAAATCTCCATCCTTCGGAAAGTCGACAAAGGCAAGGGTACTTCAAGTTACAAGTCAAGAAAGCAAGAGAACTTCTCAAAGGATAAGAAAAGTTCAGAGGGACAAGTCCAATGCTTCAAATGTCGAGGCTACGGCCATATTCAACGGAGTGTCCAACAAGTATCCGTCGAAGAAGAAAGCGATGCAAGTCGTCACTTGGGATGACAACTCAACGTCAAATGAGTCATCTCAAGTGATGAAGAAAAAGCGCAACGGCATTCCACGCGTCCACATCTTCACCATTCATGTGCTTAATGGCAAGTACATCCGAGTCATTGTCCAACTCCACTGTTGAAAAGAATGCAACGGACAATGAATCGGATGATTCGGAAGGTGAAGATTTTGCTTTAGCCTACCACAGACTTTTGAGGGATTCAAAGAAAGTGGCTAAGCAAAACAAGAGTTTGAGAGGGAGTGCATGATCTCGAGAAGAAGCAAAAGGGCAACTTCTCTCTCAAACGCTCTTGAAGTGGAAAGGGAAACTGATAAAAGTAAATGTTTCCCTTCAAGAGTCCAATGAGCTTTTTGAGAAGGAACATACACAACTGGTGGATAAAGCGGATCACTTCTCAAAGCTCTACAACGAGGCTCGACAGAATAACCTGGAAATGACAAAGACCATCTCCAACTCAAGGATGACTTGGAGCGATTCTCTTCTGGAAGGAGTAAGTTGGATAAGCTTCTTGGTCTTGGTCAATCAAATCGGTTCGGCCTCGGTACACTCGAACTGAAAACAGTCCAAGTTCGAGTGGGACAGTTTTTGTGCCCCAGTCGGTATTCTCCTCCGACACCGGAATAACGACAAGCAACGACAACAACCTACTTATCCTCCTTTCGGGATCGTCAAGTACTAAGGTATGTTTTCGTTGTGGTATTTTCAGGCACATAAGGAGAAATTGCAAGATGGGAGCCAAACGCTCAACTCAAGCACTTCTTGCAACAACTACCAAAAGGGCGCCTCCCCGGAATCAAAGCAAAACTTTTCAAATGAAAAGAGCCTTGGTAGTTCACCGCGCAAGACGACATCATCAAGGAGCGGCAATCGATCTGACAAGACGCTTTCACCTAGGAGAAACCTCACGACCATTACCGACGCACTCCAAAAAGGTTTGGGTGCGCAAAGGTGAAATTTTCCTTGTCTTGTTACTAATGTTTCCTTGCATGCATATGATAATTCGTCTTGGTATCTGGATAGCGGATGTTCCCGTCACATGACCGGTGACAAAAATAGTTTTCAAAACTTGAGAAAATCTCCGGAGGACTCGTTGTTTTCGGAGACGGTCGATCTTCCAAAATTGTTGGAAAAGGAACGGTAGCTATTCCAGATGGCCCGATTTTGAAAAACTTATTTGTTGATGGCCTTAAGACTAACCTCATAAGCATAAGTCAACTTTGCGACAATGGTTTTTCAGTTAACTTTTCATCTGTTGAATGTGTTGTAACTGATAAGGACCATGTCTTCTTTTTAAGGGGGTTAGATCTGAAAACAATTGTTATGTTGTTCCTAGTAAATTTCTGAAAATTGTAACTTAGCCTCTTTGAATAATGAAACTCTTTGGCATGAAAGGCTAGGTCACATAAATTTTAAGGAACTTGCTAGAATTTCAAACAAGGACGTGGAAGGGGGTCCCAAACTTTTACTTAAACAAAACATGTGTGCGGCGGTTGTCAAAGGAAAACAGTCCAGGACTGCGCACAAGAACTTGAACCACGTTGGTACAAAACGGCCTTTGGAACTTTTAACATGGAGTTAATGGGGCCAACCCGTCAACCATCTTTGGGAGGTAAATGGTATATTTTCTTATTGGTTGATGATTTCTCTCGGTATTCTTGGGTAGCATTTTTAAAAGAGAAAGCTGATACTTTTGATTTCTTTTCACGAGATTTGCCATCGTATTATGATTGAAAGAAGAATGAAAAGACATTCGTGTTAGAAGTGATAGAGGTGGAGAATTCGTTTAACTCTAAATTCTTGACTTTTGCACTTCAACGGTATTAAGCATGAATTCTCAGCACCTATACACCTCAACAGAATGGTGTTGTCGAGCGGCAAAAACAGGGGTTGTTCAAGAGATGGCACGTGTTATGCTTCACAGCCGGAATTTGCCGCTACATTTTTGGGCTGAAGCTGTGAACACTGCAATCTATGTAATTAATCGAGTTTATTTGCGCCCGGGAACGTTAAATACACCATATGAACTATGGTGCGGTAGAAAACCCAACATCAAATATTTTCGCATTCTTCGGGAGTCGGTGTTACATTTTACGTGACCGTGAAAATCTTGGAAAGTTTGACTCTCGAAGTGACGAAGGGATTTTCTTAGGGTATTCTACAAACAATAGAGCATATCGAGTATTTAACTTGGAATCTAAGACGATCGTAGAATCGAAAATGTTAAAGTAGATGAAGCTTTTCACTTTGCATCTGAAAAATCTACCCTCGATATCTCTCTACATGATGATACACCTGCATTGCATCTTCTCATAATAATACTTCCAATATTAATGATGCATCTAATGGTTCTCAAGTTTATCTGATGTGCAGGAATCGTCTCATGTACCTCCGAGTACTCCGTTACCTCAAACTTTACGCATCTCCAAGGATCATCCTGAATCAAACATCATTGGAGACCCACAAGAAGGAGTTAGAACTCGGAGGCAGTTGGTTTGTGGATTCGCTTGCTACGTATCTTTAATCGAACCAAAGAATATAGATGAAGCTCTTCAGGATGACTACTGGATTAAAGCAATGCAGGAAGAGCTCCATCAATTTGAGCGAAACAAAGTCTGGGAATTAACGAAGCCTCCACAGCAACACAATGTGATAGGTACCAAATGGATTTTCAAGAATAAGAAAAATGAGGATGGTACTATCATCAGGAACAAGGCACGATTAGTTGCTCAAGGCTACTCTCAAGTAGAAGGTATAGACTTTGATGAAACTTTCGCCCCTGTAGCTAGACTCGAGTCCATTCGTATACTATTTGCTATTGCTTGTCATTTTAAAATCAAATTATTTCAAATGGACGTTAAGAGCGCGTTTCTAAATGGGTTTTTAAATGAGGAAGTTTATGTGGCTCAACCGAAATGTTTTGTAGACCATAAACAACCTAATCATGTTTTTCGTTTGAAAAAGGCTCTTTACGGTCTGAAACAAGCACCGCGAGCATGGTACGAAAGGCTGACAAAGCACCTTTTGGAGAAGGGCTATACTCGAGGGGGAGCTGACAGGACTCTCTTTGTGAAGCATTATCAAAACAATTTCATTGTAGCACAAATATATGTCGATGACATTGTATTTGGCGCAACAAGAGATAATGATGCTTCTAAATTCACGGAGACCATGGAAAGCGAATTTGAGATGTCCATGATGGGCGAATTGACTTATTTTCTTGGATTGCAAATTAAACAAAATGATGAAGGTATTCACTTGTGTCAATCCAAGTATGCAATGGAGTTGGTTAAAAAGTTTGACTTAGAAAATTCGAAGGATTTTCCGACACCAATAGGAACTAGCCACAAGGGACTTGGAAGTGAATCACATAGTGAGAATGTAGACGAGAAACTGTATCGAAGTATGATTGGAAGTCTACTTTACCTCACGGCTAGTCGCCCGGATATATCCTTTAGTGTTGGGATTTGCGTGAGATATCAATCAGCACCAAAGGAGGTTCACCTGAAAGCGGTGAAAAGGATCATCCGGTACATCAAAGGATCAATTAATTTCGGAATTTGGTATCCTATGGGAACTAGTTTGGATATTGTTGGATACTCAGATGCCGATTGGGCAGGATCAATGGATGATCGGAAAAGCACGAGTGGTGCATGCTTCTATCTTGGCCATTGCCTTGTTGCATGGCACAGTAAAAAGCAGAATTGCATAGCACTCTCGACTGCCGAAGCGGAATACATCTCAGCGAGTAGTTGTTCAACCCAACTCATTTGGATGAAAAGTGTGTTGAGCGACTTCCGGATTTCAGCAACTTCGGTAACAATTCTTTGTGACAACACTAGTGCTATAAACATTTCCAAAAACCCTGTGTTGCACTCTAGAACAAAACACATTGAACTTAGATATCATTTCTTAGAGAGCTAGTTGAATCAAATACTCTTCTACTTTCATATATTTCAACTGAAGATCAATTAGCTGACATTTTAACAAAACCTTTGGATCAAAAACGTTTTATTCATTTGCGTAAAGCAATTGGAATGCTTTCCTTGAAATAAACTTCTTTTTGAAACTTTTGCTTAGGTTAGGTTTTGTTTTTGTGTTTTTGTTCTTTATCTATGTTTATACATAGTACATTAATTGAGCATGTGTATTATTGACTTTACTTGCATCCTTTCATATAATTAGAAATCTATTATGCTTTGGATATCATAATAATTCAGTTGATGCATTGATCATTTATTTAAATTAAACCATTTTTATTTGATCAAAGTCAATTTCTCTCTCAATGATCTCTTGGTATTGTTGTTATCTTATTTGACTATTTAGTTGAGTATGAATTTGAGATCAATCCTTGGTTGAATACTTTATATTTTAAATTAATTGATAGCCAATTGAGGGGGAGTCAAAGAAAAGTAAAATGCTCAAAAGATGTGGAAAGAGTTACATCCCAATGAGGAGTGTGAAAACTACCACCACATGGAGGAAAGAGCTACCACCTCGGTCGTCCGAGTACTGTGTGCAGCTACCACATGTATACCAAGCATGGTTGTTCAATTTTTTGATTAAGTAAAATGCATGATTGAAATACTTGACTCTGTCAAATTTCAAGGTTGGTATAAGGTGGGATTTTAAAGAAAGATGCTCAAAGAGCCACTCTCTTCAACAGATTGACTAGATACATTATATAATTTATTTGGGATTTCAAACATCTATTGATCTTGGTAATTCATTTTCTTTACCATTTTAATGATTTGATAAACGCCGTACTCATAAGATCATGATGGATGTGTTCGATCTTGATCAACTTTAAAAGTTTTAATTTCTATAAATTGTCATGTCATTATTTGAATGTTATTGATAGATTTAACATAATTTATTTCTCTTGACATGAAACGATGTTTTTTGTTTAAAGTTGATGTGCTAAAATGCTTACATACTTTTTCTGGATTTTATGGATTTTTTCTGAATTTTTCTGATGAAAAAGTTGCAGCTGATCCGGATCGGGTTAAGTGATCCGGATCCCGAACGCAGGCTTCTTCCTGCGGCTAGCCGATCCGGATCGAAATCTCGATCCGATCCGGATCACGGCTAGGGTTTTTAATAGAACGAAAGGGTTTTGATTTCTTTTACCTTAATCTTTTGTTCTCAAGTCTCTAGAGCCTATCTCTCTAGAATCCTTGAACCTTGGAGCTTTCCTAACCCAAGTTCTTCGAATCCAAGTAAGTGTTATTGATCAAAATCTCGGTTTTTCATAGTTTTTCTTATTCCTCCTCAAAACGTGATGAATTTCTTGTATCAATTTCGTTTGTGGATGGTTTTTGATCAAATTTCTTTTGAAATAAGAACTCTGGGTAGATTAGTTTTCATTATATGCTAGGTTTTCTCCTGATTAACAAAATTTTGGGCTTCGATTTCTGAAAATTCTGTTTTAGTGCATATAATAGGAATTTTTGAAAAACATGCAATTGATCTATTTTTAAAATTCCTTTTGCAAAACTAATTTGATTCTTAGTCTCTCTACATGATTATGATTGTTTGGGTATAATTTTTCAAATTTTTGAAAATTAACAATTCTTTTTCATGTGTTCTTGAGTTGGTCTTCACAGGACTTTAATTCTATTAAGCACTTGCACCAATGGCGTTCGCCTGGATAATCTTCCTTTTGGTAGCAATGGTTGGACCTAGTGCATCTTCTATAAAAAGAGAACAAGATGACCCATATCAAGGAGAGACAAGGAAAGTTTGTCAAAATGATTCAGAATCAGATGAAGAAGACTGGGAAGAGATTTGTAAACAAGCGCAACAAGCTGTTGACAAAGAGGATAAGCTGTATTTGAAAAACAAGAAGCTGATGAAATCTTCCTCAACAACCAAGCAGTACACTAGGCGAAAGAATTCGAGGGGAACTGGAATTCAGATTGATAGACCCCTCGCCAGAGCTCGCTCTCTCCCTAGAGAATCTCCATGGACTGAAGGTCAAGATGCACCGTCTGGATCAATACTACATCCTTCAACGTCCTGGAGACACAGCAAAAGCGAATGTATGGTCCTCAATTCGACAAGAACAGCGAAGATTGTCTGCTGGACAAGACAGTGTGTCTACAAATCTCCAACAGATTATCTCTGAGCAACATAAGATGAAAAGAAAGTGCTCCACAATGTCAAAAATGCTTCATGCAATTTTGAAGAAGTTGGATTGTACCAATCCCACTAGTTCTGATTCGGAATGACTTAACTTTCTTTCTAATCTTTTTGTGCAGGATTTCAGTTTTAATGTTTTTACTTTGCTTTAGTTTTAGTTCTCAGGTTTTTCTTGATTTTGGAATTTTTAACTCTCCTTAAATTTTTGTAATTTTGGCTTCGTTTGTGACAAAAAGGGGGAGAGAGTTTAGAGAGAACTTGAACAACAATGATAATGTGAAAACTGTGTGTGAACATCACACATCAAGGTAAGTATCACTTCAACTTCAACTTTGGTTTTTTATCTTGTGATTTGTGTGCATGTCTCTACTAACTATTTGGGCATGTAATATGACTAGCAAGTTGATGTTGGACTAACACTTTGTGACATTTGGTTCTTTAATGCATAGAAGATATGTTGGTTTTTGACTATGATTCTCTTACATATCTGAATTCTCAAATGTCATGATGATCAGATAAACTCTATCTCTGTACTTGGTTTTGTATGTTTCAATTCTTGAGGTATCTAACGATTCTTTTTGTCAAGAATGATTTCTTTGTGCAGAGAGTACAGATGTCTAAGTCTAGAGTCTGTTTTAGGAGTTTATCTCATGTTTTTAAAATTTTTGGATCTCCATTGTAAATTTTTGTTGTATGGTGATTGCAACAAAAATATCTTTTTGAATTTTCTTTAGTGGATCTGTGTTTTGTCACGAAACCGCCAAAGGGGGAGATTGTTACGGAATTTGAGTTGGCGTAATTTCGTGAAAGGTTCAAGTCTTGAAGATTGAAGGTGAAGAAGGTTGGATCATTTAAGTCAATCTCAAGAAAGAAGAATTCAAAAGGATCAGGTATGTTTAACTAAATATTTTTGGTGATCCGAATACTTCTTGTAGTGTAGAAACACCTGGAAGAATTTTTCATTGCATAAAAATCAAAAACTGGAGGGACATGTTCAGGATCCGGATCAGATATTCCAATCCGGATCCCGAAGGGTGTTCGTTCATACACTGGCTCAATCCGGATCGCAGCATCCCATGATCCGGATCCCGAACACTAGTTTTACCTTTTTACTTGCACGATCCGGATCAGGATTTGCAATCCGGATCCCGAACGTTGATGTTTGGTGAAACTGTATGAACGATCCGGATCAGCCATTTCGATCCGGATCCCGAACCATCGTTTTTCTGGAAACCGTCTTTCTTGCTACTGCAATCCGGATCGCCGTCCGTAAAAATTCCAGAAATGGTAGGTTTTTGATTCTTATCTCCTTCCTAGGGTTTCTAACCAATAAATAGACCCTATGATTCTTTTTCTAGGGTTAATCCAAAATGAGGTCGATAAAAGAAAAATAGCCGTCATATTCAAATATCATTTTATACGGCCTAAGATCCACATATAGAGAAGAAAGGAAATCATTAGATATTACTCTATGTTTCTTCATCTATATTGATTAGTTTGATTCTAGGTTTTCATACTCACATCTTGAGTTGAATCAAACTAATGAATATTTAGATCGTATTTCCTATCTATCTTTGATCTAAGTATTCGGCGGATCATCACCACCCAAAAACAACGATTTCCCCAAAATCGGCGCGTGGACTCGCGTGTCCTTATGGATTCAAGGTTCAACCGCTCTCGTGGATTCGGAGCGAGGTACGTTCGTGGATTCGAAGCGTGCTACTGGGTGAAGACCGTGGATTCGGTCGGACGTCGTGGACTCGACGTTGGACGCCGTGGATTCGGCGTTGGACGCAGATCGTGGATTCGAGACGCGTTGCGGAACGAGCGGAGAAGATCAACTAGGAGCGTATGGTAAAAGGTTGAGTCGTCTGTGAGTGCGTTAAATCACCTTGTACGTGTGTCAATTCTAGTGGATTTCACCGTGTTATCGGTCCCGTGGTTTTTTACTCCGGTTTGGAGTTTTTCCACGTAAAAATCTTGCGTGTTCTTTTTATTTCCGCATTGGGTTTTATTGCGCAATGATTTTTTGAGTGTTTATTGTTTACACCTATTCACCCCCCTCTAGGTGTTTTTTTCCCCTATTTAGATCTATATTTCATATAACCCAACAAGTTAGACCCAAGAGGTTAAGAGGGTTAAGAGTTGTAGTAACCGTGATTTTTAAAATCCAAAAATTTGAGTTTAAATAATTCCCTGGATTATTAAAAAGGCAAAAATAGGAAATTAATAGGACAATAGTGGCCCTAAAATACCACCTTTTGATCAGGGCCTGATCTCGAAAATCTGATATCACCATTGCGATCGTCTCGTCGAAACATGAAAAGTTGATATACATATGTCGACGATCCGACGGTCGGATTTTCCGCAAAACAGCGAAAGAAAAGCGGGCCCCACAACTTAAGTTGTGAATAGTAACCCCTATTTCAAATACCCTCTTGACCATTGTCTGCTGTTTCGCCGTCTGGATCCCAGGCATAGTAGTATGAGTAGTCAATTCTGGCTATTTTCGACGTTCTGAGCGCAATGGCACGGTCGGAATTTGCGTTTGGCGATCCGGGTGCATCGAAGTTCGTGCGTAGTATCGCGACTTGTCGAACTTTATGGCCCGAGATTTTACTCGAGCACCATTTCAAGCAAACAAATACACTATCTGAAAGGTTTCGACGAGCCGGACGTCGTGGCGAAGTCCGTTTCGCAAATTGATAATCGGATTGTCTCGAAATGCGCGAAAAGTGTCGAAAGAATCAATTATTTTGCAAGAAACCTAATGTTTCTCGGGCCTAAGTTATTGGGGCTTTGGAGCTGGGCTCCTGCCAGCATTTGGAGCCCACGAATGGGTGTTGGGGAGTTGGGGAGGCAGGCCGTGGTGGTTGTGGGAGAAGAAAGTTTGAAATTCATTAAATCTCCACCAAGACTCTTGGGCTACTCGTGTGGAGAGTTACACGAGGTGACTCTTGAGATTTCCTAACTCCTAGGAGTTATTCTTCATAACTCTGGGTGCGGGGATGGCTGAGGAACCATCACCTTTGAGGCCAACCCGAGGATAGATCCGAGAGAGAGAGAGGAGAAAGGTTGGAACCAAGTTGAACAAGGCTAGGATCTTGAGTTCCTGTGGTGATCTCCTGTGTCTGTGGACCATTCCGGAGCTTGCCGTGGCCGCGCGAAGGGGGAAGAGTGAAACCGGCTTCTTCCATTCTTCACCAACTCCGGCGAGGTAAAATCTTCCAGACCACAGGTTGTGTGCACCCGAGACCCTTAACAGTAGACTCCTTAGGTGTCTAGGATGCTCCCTGCACAGGCCCAAACCCCCATGCATGCTGGTTAGCCGGCGGGAGAAAAACTCTCGCCGGAACCCTAGTTTGCTCCACCTCGGCTGCTCTCCACAACCAGCGGACCAAATGAGAAACTAAAAACGTGGGAAAAACCTGTAGAAGGCAAGGATCATCTCCACCAAATTTGGTGGAGTTTGATCAAGTAAAGAGATTGCAGTTTGAAACCCTAAATTCGGGTTTTCTTGCACTCGGCCGAGCTTGCTGCTCCGGCGCCGGCAGGCCACCCCACCGCCGGCCACTTGACCGAGGAACCTTCTAGGAGCAAGGAGACTCCAACCATGCATTTGCATGGCCCCCATACAAGCTGAGGGTGGCGCGGCCATGGTTGACCCGAATATGGGTCATGGTGCGGTCGCCGGCTTTCCGGCCATCTCCGGCGGGAGGGGAGTGGTCGGGAAGTTTGCTGGGACCAAGAGAAGAGTATCCATGCAAGTTAAAAGGCTCCATGTAGCCTCTGGAGAAAATCACCATTAGAGGTGAAAGCTCCAAACCGAGCTTTGCTCCTCCGCCGTCGCCGCCGTGCCCTGTCGCCGGGCACGGGTTCAGGTAAGTTAGTTTTGGGTTTTGGGGATTGATGGTGCAATGGTTGGGTCCCAGATGCTCGGGTTGAATGGTCACAAATTTCAAAGCAAAAGCTTCATCTTCAACCTTGAGCTGCGGCCAACCCAGACAGTAAGGATGGCTCAGATTTGTTAGGGGTGTTCCTGCAACTTAGAGGAACATTTCCTTCCAAGTTGGAAGGGTTTTGGTGCAGTGGTTGCTGAGAACCAACTCGGGTTTTGGTTTGGGTGCTTGTATGTGTAGGGTGCACACAGGGTGTTTGTGGAAATGCCACAGTGAAGAAAAGAATAGGAATTTGGCTTCGATTATAATATGAAAGTTGCTCCTTTATATCCCCTGAGCTTGATGCTCACTTCAGATCAAAGTAGATCTGTGTGGATAATAAGATGGAGCATTGTGAACTTGTAAGTGAGCAAGGCTTTGGATCTGGTTGATCCAGCAGTGCTGGGCTGCAAATAGGGCAAGCCCTGGTGTTCCTGAGTTGCCCAGAGAGGGATGGTCAAGTAAGAATAGGATTTGCACAAGTAAATGATAAGTTGTAGTGTATAAGAGCTGTAGGTTGATGTTTGGCATAAATCCTGGTTTTGGGCTGTTTGCAAAGCCGCGACAGTGAGCTCCTGCCTATTTTGGGGTCACTGGACGCGATGCTCGTGTTAAATTTTGGTTTTGTCAAGCCGAAGAAATAAAAATGCATTTCAGCTAGGTTAGAATAGTAAATTATCCCCCGAAGTTTTCCTTGGGTTTCGTGCTGCTGCAAATGGGTGAGCACGGTGTTCAGCGAGTCGAGGGTCACCTACTGGAGGTGACGGTTCGTAAAAATAATACCCCAGATAAGAGAACGAGCGGAATCGGCTCTCAAAAAGCTATAAAAGTTGTTTTTGGAAACCCTAGGGGTCTAAGTACAAATGTAACAGTGTGTACTGCCTAGGGCAGTGTGTATATGATTCCTAAGCTTTTCGTTAGGAATCCAACGGCTCTCGTTGAGTGAAAATCAGTTATCGGTCCGAGAATCGGCAAAATCGTCGATTCAACGGCGTTCCGGTGGCAATCGCGCAATTCGGGAAATTGCGGCGGTTCCGCCTAGCCGACTGTTGAGTCCCAGTAGAATCTAGTTGAGCCAGCGGCAAAGGGTTAAAGCCCGAGTCTCCCGGAAATCCAAAAGGAATTTCCGGGAGGGGCATTTTGGTAATTTTATTACCATAAGGTTGTATCTAGCTAGAAATTTTCATCAAGTCTTATTCAAATTTGGAAGTCTGAAATTTACTATTCAGGTCTAGGTGTCGGTTGGGTTTGAGTTTTCCCTGATCAGCATTTTTTATTCAGGTTGGCACGGTTTGTCTCAGGTCTTCGAGCGTTCCGTCGGTGCAGTTTAGTCGCCTGCAAAACGACAGGTGGGTTTATCTTCGGTCCGGGCTTTATCATTTCGGCCCTCTGGGGTATAGTATTGGTTGGACCCCTGTTCTTGTAGCCTAGATGATATTTTGAGCTTGACTTTTTATTGATCTGTTTCATTCTACTATATGATCCTTATCTACAATTTGATTATATGATGCCTTGCATGATTGATTTTAGTTGCTTCCAGTTATTATGACTTTATTCCTGGATATTTGCCATGCCTGATTGGTCATTTAGCTAGTTTGCACATCATTTGATTATCGATATATCCTGATTCATATTATAGTAGTTGTTGATTATATTCTGCATATGAATGAGATTTAGTGGCTATTCTGCATTGCACCCTTGTTGGGATTTTGGTCATTTGCTAGTTTGCATACCTAATTATCAGTACTCCCTGATTATATCTGATCCATGCTATAGTAGTTGATGATTATTCCTGCATATGAGTTGAGATCCAGTTGGTTTCTGATATTGCATCCTTGTTGGGATTGTTTCGGCTTGTTGTCGATCATTTGAGTTGAGATTCTGTTGGCATATTACTGTTGCATCCCAGTGGGGATTTCCTGGCTTGTTGCCGATTACCCGTTCTGTGGACCGTGAGCTTGAGCATTTGCATTTGATCGCCCGCACCGCTGTACTTCACGAACATTTCCGGGGTCGCTCCCCGTGCGCTATGTTCTTTACCAGTAAAGTGGTTTGTTGAAAGACCCGTGACCCCCAAGGGGGAATGTTAGCCAGGTTGGTGCTAGGTTGGGCAGTTTCCCTAAGGTCTTGTAGACCAATATGGTGGCTTATGATTGGGTAATTTGTTATTTCAGTTGTTGATGCATAGTACCTGTTCAGCATGCTTTCCTGTTTTTGATTGTTCAGTTCCTTTCAGTATTTATTCAGCATACTCCCGTTGAGATCTATCTATGCTTTACTGATTGATTAATTATACGCTTCATAATCATGCTTACCTAACTTGTTGATTTTTACTATCCTCTAGTATTGTATACCAGTAGGTACGATCTGCTATTTCTCGGCTCGTCGTGCCCACTAGGATACATGTACAGTGTATCTCACACCCCCTGGGTGACCATTTTTCAGGTCGATCGGGTGCTGGGATGTCGGGACGTGTTGGTGAGGTTCCGTGTTAGCAAACGACCCTGGACAACCGTTTTATATATTAGCAAGTTGTTAGTTTGTAAAATTATTTGTTTAAGTTGTTGTAATATTTTTAGTTATACGTAGTTTAGACTACTCTGATGTTGTTGTAAAAGCTTAGCCGTGCATATATAGAAAAGGCTCAATCCCAAGGGGGATTGGGACTCTTCTATATATGTGGCGGTCTGTCATGCTCTGGCTTGGTTTAAACTCTGATTTGAAAAAGAAAAAAGAAAAAAAAAAATTTAGACGCTGATTTTCGAACTCGGGGCGTGACAGATTAAATGGTATCAGAGCAATAGGAATACGATGCCTAGGTTTGGCTAGGAACGAACCCTAGGATGACTTGTGTTCAAGAGAGATCGCAGGGTATTGGCATAGTGGTTTGGAGCTCATGTGTGTTTCATGTTCGCGTTGTTAGTTGTACGCACTCTGGTTTTGGGGATCGTTGTTAGTGCAGGGTTAGCCGCGGTCATGGTTTCGGCCGTGGGCTTGATGTTTCAGTGGAGCCAGAGGGCTCAGATCAGTTATAGTACATGTGGTTGAAGGATTGACCACCGTTCTTGCCGAAATTGTCTAGCTGATGGCACAGCAGCAGATGACTACTAGTATTGCACCAGCCCCACAGTTTGCCCAGAGGTTGAACAAATTATTGACCCTTCAGTGTCCCCGTGTCATAATTCAGGGGCCTATGTGCCCGATGGTAATCCTGATTTGGGTTGAATTCAAATTTTTGCCTATGCGTCGAATCTAATAAGGTATTGGAGAACGTTGGAATATGGTTCTAGATTCTCGTGAATAGTCAGGGTGGCATTCATGACCACAAGACGTAGTGACCCTTGGTAGAGGTTATGTCATCGGCATAGAGACTGTGATGTATGTGATGTACCTTCATATGTGAGTTGTGTCCCCAACTAGTTGTTGGCGACAAATCTATGGTATTTCACTTTTCTTTTGGTAAGCACGTTGGCGGCCGACAACGTACTATCAAAAGAATTGAGGAAATACTCTACCCTGTAAAGGGAAAGTATCAGATTGGGTCTAAGTTAGTAGCCTTGGAGTTATTGATACCTTGTGACTGGGTGTCACTATTGTAAATCTAATAGAGACTTACTTACCAGTAGTTTAGTTAAGTTTAAGTTTCGGGGACGAAACTTCCTATAAGTGGCGGGTGATGTAGTAACCGTGATTTTTAAAATCCAAAAATTTGATTTTAAATAATTCCCTGGATTATTAAAAAGGCAAAAATAGGGAATTAATGGGACAATAGTGGCCCTAAAATACCGACTTTTAATCAGGGCCTGATCTCGAAAATCTGAGATCACCATTGCGATCGTCTCGTCGAAACATGAAAAGTTGATATATATATGTCGACGATCCGACGGTCGGATTTTCCGCAAAACAGCGAAAGAAAAGCGGGCCCCACAACTTAAGTTGTGAAAAGTAACCCCTATTTCAAATACCCTCTTGACCATCGTCGGCTGTTTCGCCATCTGGATCCCAGGCATAGTAGTATGAGTAGTCAATTCTGGCTATTTTCGACGTTCTGAGCGCAATGGCACGGTCGAAATTCGCGTTTGGCGATCCGGATGCATCGAAGTGCGTGCGTAGTATCGCGACTTGTCGAACTTTATGGCCCGAGATTTTACTCGAGCACCATTTCAAGCAAACAAATACACTATCTGAAAGGTTTCGACGAGCCGGGCGTCGTGGCGAAGTCCGTTTCGCAAATTGATGATCGGATTGTCTCGAAATGCGCGAAAAGTGTCGAAAGAATTAATTATTTTGCAAGAAACCTAATGTTTCTCGGGCCTAAGCTATTGGGCCTTTGGAGCTGGGCTCCTGCCAGCATTTGGAGCCCACGAATGGGTGCTGGGGAGTTGGGGAGGCAGGCCGTGGTGGTTGTGGGAGAAGAAAGTTTGAAATTCATTAAATCTCCACCAAGACTCTTGGGCTACTCGTGTGGAGAGTTACACGAGGTGACTCTTGAGATTTCCTAACTCCCAGGAGTTATTCTTCATAACTCTGGGTACGGGGATGGCTGAGGAACCATCACCTTTGAGGCCAACCCGAGGATAGATCCGAGAGAGAGAGAGAGGAGAAAGGTTGGAACCAAGTTGAACAAGGCTTGGATCTGGAGTTCCTGTGGTGATCTCCTGTGTCTGTGGACCATTCCGGAGCTTGCCGTGGCCGCGCGAAGGGGGAGGAGTGAAACCGGCTTCTTCCATTCTTCACCAACTCCGGCGAGGTAAAATCTTCCAGACCACAGGTTGTGTGCACCCGAGACCCTTAACAGTAGACTCCTTAGGTGTCTAGGATGCTCCCTGCACAGGCCCAAGCCCCCATGCACGCTGGTTAGCCGGCGGGAGAAAAACTCTCGCCGGAACCCTAGTTTGCTCCCCCTCGGCTGCTCTCCACAACCAGTGGACCAAATGAGAAACCAAAAACGTGGGAAAAATCTGTAGAAGGCAAGGATCATCTCCACCAAATTTGGTAGAGTTTGATCAAGTAAAGAGATGGCAGTTTGAAACCCTAAATTCGGGTTTTCTTGCACTCGGCTGAGCTTGCTGCTCCGGCGCCGGCAGGCCACCCCACCGCCGGCCACTTGACCGAGGAACCTTCTGGGAGCAAGGAGACTCCAACCATGCATTTGCATGGCCCCCATACAAGCTGAGGGTGGCGCTGTAATACCTGCGGGTTTCGGGGAACCCGGATCCCCTTTATTTTAATCTTTAGTGCACCGCGGTCCGCTTAAGGGGTCTGGAAGGTGGTTTTTAATTCCTTGTTTCTGGGCAGGCTGTCGGGGCTCGCGGGTATTTTTAGATAATAAGGCTCGCGAAACGGAGAACGGCGGCGCGATCGGTTTTGGATTCCGACGCCGGGATCTCCCAGAATAAATTCCGGAAGACTGCCGACAGTCCAGGCGACTAACGCGGTTTTCGAGGCGGACCGGACCCAGGTTTGTGACCTACTACTTTGTCCCCCTTTGAGGTTTGGGGTTAAGTCCCACCCGTTCGTTTAGGGACCGAATGATTTATCCTTTGGTTTGGGGTTAGGGTTCGGGATTCCCACTTCTCGCACCCTCGACAGACGGTTTCCTGAGCGCAGAAGACGAGCCGCCTTCCTCCCTCCCCTATTCTTCCCCTTTCCCACCAGTCGGCGTGTAGAACCAAGGAGGCGATCGAGGAAAAGGGACGAACGCCCGCACAACCTTGGAGACGGGCGCGCAAGAACGACACGATCACCCTCGTGGAACCCTAGCCGACGAAAAACGAGGTGAGCATGGTCGTTTTCCCTTTTCGGTTCTTGATCGAGGAAGGGGAAGGGGGATTCTTGGAGGGTTTTGGAGACGGGCATCCGCCGCCCTCGGAGGCGAGGGAGGGACGAGCCACCCGCCGGCAGGGCACCCGCGCGAGCTTGAGGCCGCGCGGGGCCGCTCGTGCCTGCGGGCAGCTCCCCCGAGCGGCTGGGCACCGCGCGGGGCCGCCCGCATGCGGGGGCGCCGCGCGGGGCCGCCCGCATGCCGGGGCCACCGCGCGGGGGGCCGCCCGCCTGCGGGGGCGAAGCGCGGGGCCGCCCGCATGCAGGGGCCACCGCGCGGGGGGCCGCCCGCCTACGGGGGCGCCGCGCGGGGCCGCCCGCATGCAGGGGGCGCCGCACGGGGCCGCCCGCATGCGGGGCCACCGCGCGGGGGGCCGCCCGCATGCGGGGGCGCCGCGCGGGGCCGCCCGCATGCAGGGGCCACCGCGCGGGGGGCCGCCCGCATGCAGGGGCCGCCGCGCGGGGGGCCGCCCGCATGCAGGGGGCGCCGCGCGGGGCCGCCCGCATGCGGGGGCGCCGCGCGGGGCCGCCCGCATGCAGGGGCCACCGCGCGGGGGCCCGCCCGCATGCAGGGGCTGCCGCGCGGGGCCGCCCGCATGCGGGGCGCCGCGCGGGGCAGCCCGCGCATACGAGGCGCCGCGCGGGCAGCAGGGCGGCGCAGGGCTTGCTGCCGCCGTCAGGAGCAGATTAGCGTTCGGGGCTTCGTTGATTTTATCTATCGGTTTTGACTTCCCGCCCGGGGATCCTGTTTGTAGCTTCGGGGAGCGTGCCGGGATGCGAGGAAGGTCGAGCATCGATCGTCACAAGTGACAGGTGGGTTTTATTTTGGGATCAAACGTCGGGTTCCCGACAGCTGTACTTCAATCTTTAAGCGTTTCCGGTTATTTCGATGTATGTCAAATTGAGTAAAATTTCACGGTATTTGTTGATACTAACATGGAAATCCTTATGGTCACTATTATCTTGTATACTATTATCATTCGGTTACTTGGCTCGTGGCTGCAGCACGCGCACCCGCGGTTTGGCCACCGCAAAGGGTGCGCTTTTCCGGAAAAGTGGTCGTTGACCCGTGTATACCCACAGGATGGAGTGGGACCCCTTTAGTTGTGGGGCATGGATGCGCCAAGGTCTGAGCGGCGCGACCCGTCGGTTTAGTTGTCCGGCGGGGGAGCGGTGCGACCCATTCGGTTTAGTTGTCCGACTTGGGCGTGGTGCGATCCGTCGGTTTAGTTGTCCGGCGGGATCGGGTATTGCAGGTTCACAGGTGGTTGATTTTACTTTTCCCTTGCGAGGGTGGTTGCTCCGGATAGGCTACGGTTGGACGTTGTTTTCTTTACCCGCTTTACTATTATCACTGTTATCTAGTCGCTGACTTCCCACTTTGCGACAGGGTCCTACCGGGGGGAGAGTTAGGCGACGGTGAGGCCGCGGCGAGAGATTCTGGGTCCCTGGAGACCTGAACAGTATTTTTATCTCTTTCTTTCGCATTCCATTTGCTATTTGTAGATTGTGGATGGTTCTCGATACCCTCGTGGGGTCGGTGTGGATGTCGGTATGGTGACTATTTAATTTCTTTGTCTTTCCTTATTCCTCTGTTGGCCGTTTTGGAAAATAAAAGAGTAAACCAAAGAAAAGATCGCGAAAACTTCTATTTCAAAACTCGGGTGTCGTGTGGGCACCGCTTTCAAAACCCTGAGTTTATGATGCTTCCGAAAATAGGTTTCAAAAATCTAAGTGTCGTGTGGGCACTACTTTCCAAAACCCTGAGTTTATGTTGCTTTCGAATGGGGTTTTCAAAATATGGGTGCCGGGTGGGCACCGTTTCAACCTTGTGGATTTATCCTTTCAAACTGAACGGTCGTGAGCCTTATTCAACGCAGTGTGAATGGTTGTATGTTCTGGATTGTTGTGATTGATCGTTTACTACCTTTATGAACATTGTACAAACCGTTATGCCGTGCATATACAGGGGAGACTCTGTCCGTTTGTAGAGTGACCCTGTATATGCGGCGGATCTGGGCACGTGCTGGGGAAGAAGGTTTTCAAAAAAAAAAAATTTTACTACCTTTTGTAATTCGTTTCCGCTAAAAATAATCCCCCGGGGCGTGACAGATTAGGATGGTATCAGAGACTTGCTTTCAATCACAACAGTCGGTGCCGACGTCCACAGGAATACCCACTTAACTACAAAGGAATGGAATGGATAGGTCGTAGGAGAGTAGGACGCGAGTGATCGAGGGGGGGGGGGAAATAAGTCCGAGTCCTCTTCTCTCGACAGATGGTTCGTTGGTTGTTAGTGGAGCCTAGAACTGACTTATGTCTTGTGCACAGCAAGGGCCCGTACTAGATCATCGGCCGAGGATGCAGGGGCAGACGCGACGACGTCGGCGGCCGCAGAGAACCAGCTCCTACGACAACAACTGAGGGACATGGCGGGGCAGCTGGCGACCCTCACGTCTCATGTGCGTCAATTGACGCAGCAGCAACCGGCCACGACGGTGACGGTCGCCACCGCCCCTCCGCAGGGGCCAGGCGCGCCGACGACGGGGGTCAGCGCAGGAGTGGCCCCTACAGCGACTGCCGCAGACGAGGTACCTCCACCCCAGACGACGACGCCAGCGGCGGTAACCACGACAGCAACTGCGGGGCCGGCGCCGGGAAGCACCGGCGGGGGTGCCTCGGGGGAGACCGTGGTCACCCCTTCCCCTTCTGTGGCTGCCGCCGCCACGGGGGAGGGGTTAGTTCCGCTGACTGAGCGGGACCGCGTGCGGGCCAACCTGGCCGACTTTAAGAAGTACGACCCACCCACGTTCGACGGGGAGACGACTGATCCCTGGGTCGTCGAGAAGTGGGTGGGATCGATGGAGAAGTTATTCGAGGACTTACTCATGGAGGATGACGAGCGGGTCCCCCTGGCGGTTCACTTCCTGGAGGGGAACGCCCGCTTATGGTGGAAGACGGTGCGCCCTGATCCCGCAAAGGGCGTCGCCGTACTTCCGTCATGGACGACGTTCAAACAGGAGCTGTTTGGAGCCTTTTTCACAAGCAGCGTTAAAAAGAAGTTGGAGGATGACTTGAACCACATCCAGCAGGGGAGTAAGACAGTGATGGCATATCAGCGCGAATTTGTACGACTGGCCAACTGCGTCCCTTTCGTGATAAGGGACGAGTCCCATAAGGCGCAACTCTTCGTGGACGGACTGCGGAGTGATATTTTCGAAGTGGTGCAAGCAGCTGATTTGCACACTTTTCAGAAAGTGGTCGACAGGGCCACGGTGGTGGAGCGCGGGTTCGCCGTTACTCGCGCCAGGAGGGGGGGCCCGGCGCACCATGAGGAAAGGAAGCGACCGCAGCAATACTCCGGGGGAGGCTCTTCTAGTGGAAGCCGACCCCCCAAGTGGTGGAGGCCACAGTCGGGATCTCGGAGCGCACCGGCAGGAGGACCGAGGACAGGAGACAGGCCTTGCGTTATTTGTGGGGGAGGACACCGAGCGGGGGACTGCCCCCAAAGGGGAGACCATTGCTTCCGATGCGGCAAATCGGGGCACTTTCGCCGCAACTGCCCCTTAGCCGGGGGATCTGCGTCCTCAGCAGCTTCCACACCCTCGCCACAACTGTCAGGGCGGGGAAAAGCTCCGGTGGGGTCGACGTCCAAACCCCCTGTACCACGGCGAGAGGAGGATAGGCGGCCACAACCTGGCGGACGGGTTTTCTCGATGACCCGCCAAGAGGCGGATCCGCCGGAGGACGCTCTTGCAGGTATTACTTCTGTTTCAAATTCCCATGCTAGAACTCTTTTCGACCCCGGAGCAACACACTCTTTCATTTCCCGTGACTTCGTGTTTCTGTGTGGCCTCGAGGAGACACCCCTCGAAAACTTCTTGACGGTGCAAACGGCGGGGGGGACCTTGGAGGCGGTCAGCGTTGTGACCGCCTGCCCAGTTAAGTTAGGGCGACTGGCATGTCCTTGGGATTTGGTGGTAATCCCCCTGAAGGAGTACGACGTGGTGCTGGGCATGAACTGGCTCACGAGGTACCAGGCGCTCATCGATTGCGACAAGCGACAGCTGCGGTTACAAGAACCGGGCTTCCCTGAGCATGTGTACATGATGTGTAAGAGCATCTCCTTTCCGGCGATTATTTCAGCGGCACGGGCCAGAAGACTGGTGGAGGGTGGTTGCGTGTCCTATTTAGCATCGGTGGACTTGGCCACCCGACCCCCGACGACGCCTGCCGATATCCCAGTGGTGAGGGACTTCCCCGACGTCTTTCCCACGGAACTGCCTGGGATGCCCCCTGAACGGGAAGTGGGGTTCCCTATCGAACTACTACCGGGCACGCAGCCTATTACGAAGGCGCCTTACCGAATGGCCTTCGCAGAGTTAAAAGAGCTTAAAGCACAACTGGAAGACCTCTTGGATAAGGGGTTCATAAGACCGAGTGTATCACCTTGGGGCGCCCCGGTACTCTTTGTGCGGAAGAAAGACGGAAGCCTGCGTCTCTGCATTGATTACAGGGGAATAAACAAAGTCACGGTGAAGAATAAGTACCCCCTGCCCAGAATAGATGACCTCTTCGACCAGCTGAGAGGGGCGACGGTCTTTTCCAAGATCGATCTGCAATCGGGCTACCACCAACTCCGGGTTCGGGACGAGGACATCCCGAAGACTGCTTTCCGGACCCGGTATGGCCACTACGAGTTCACGGTTATGCCGTTCGGACTTACGAACGCCCCCGCTGTCTTCATGGACATGATGAACCGGATCTTCAGACCTTTCTTGGACCGGTTCGTGGTGGTCTTCATCGACGACATCCTGATCTATTCAGCCACCGACGAGGAACACGAAGACCATTTGCGAACGATCCTCCAGACCCTCAGGGATCAGAAGCTGTTCGCGAAGCTCAAGAAGTGTGAATTCTGGCTACGAGAGGTGGGTTTCCTAGGGCACGTGATCTCGGCAGAGGGAATCGCCGTGGACCCCAAGAAGGTGGAATCGGTGATCGACTGGCAGCCGCCGACGACAGTGACGGAGGTCCGCAGCTTCTTGGGACTGGCGGGATATTACAGACGCTTCGTCGAGGGTTTCTCGAAGATTGCGGCCCCTTTAAACCGGTTGACCAAGAAAGGGGAAAAGTTTCTATGGACGGCTAAGTGCCAAGAGAGCTTTGAGGAACTCAAGAGGAGGTTAACCAGGGCACCAATACTTGTGCTGCCGACACCCGGAGAGGATTATGAAGTGTACTGCGACGCATCGAGGATCGGTCTGGGTGGCGTCCTGATGCAACAGGGGAAGGTGATTGCCTACGCGTCCAGGCAACTGAAGGACTACGAAAAGAACTACCCGATACACGACTTAGAACTGGCCGCAGTCGTCTTCGTTTTAAAACTGTGGAGGCACTATCTCTTTGGAGTCCACTGTAACGTCTTCTCGGATCATTAGAGTCTTAAGTACATCTTCACCCAAAAAGAATTAAACTTGCGACAGAGACGATGGCTAGAGCTGTTGAAAGACTACGACCTGACGATTCAATATCACCCCGGGAAGGCAAACGTGGTGGCCGATGCATTGAGCAGGAAAGGGCATCAGGATGGGGCGTCGGGGAGCGCGATAACTGGGCAGAGCACCTTGATTGCAGAATTTTCACGACTGAAGTTGGAGGTGGTACCAGCGGGCACTGTTGCCCAACTGACAGCGTTGGTGGTCAAGCCGACGCTTTTCGAGAGAATCCGAGAAGGGCAACTGGCGGACCCGCACTTACAGCTCGTGCGAGACAAGATCCACCCGGACCAGGAAAACGACTTTGCAGTGGGAAGCGACGGCGTCATGCGGTTCCGCGGGCGTTTCTGCGTACCAGATTCGCTGGAATTGAAGGAGGAAATCCTGGTAGAGGCTCACCGCGCTCCTTATGCGGCGCACCCGGGGGGCACGAAGATGTACAGGGACCTCAAGCAGACCTTTTGGTGGCCTAAGCTGAAGGGGGACGTGACACGACATGTAGCTCATTGCCTGGTATGTCAGCAGATTAAGGCAGAGCATCAGCGGCCGGCGGGAAAATTACAGCCCTTACCAGTGCCGAAGTGGAAGTGGGATTAGATTACCATGGACTTTGTCTCTGGGTTCCCACGTTCGCCGCAGGGGCACGACGCAATTTGGGTCATTGTGGACCGGCTAACCAAGTCAGCACATTTCCTGCCCATCCACACAACCTGGACCAGAGAGCGATTGGCACAGGCCTACCTCAGCGAGATCGTGAGACTGCACGGAGTACCGGCATCCATCACCTCAGACAGGGACACCCGCTTCGTCTCGAAGTTTTGGCAGAGCCTACAGCAAGCCCTGGGGACCAAGCTCCATTTCAGCACAGCCTTTCACCCTCAGACGGACGGACAATCGGAGCGAGTGATTCAGACCCTCGAGGACCTGCTACGCGCCTGTGTGCTTGACTGGGGAGTCGGTTGGGCACGCTACCTACCCCTCATGGAATTCGCCTACAATAATAGCTACTAGGCCAGCATCCAGATGGCGCCCTACGAAGCCTTATACGGGAGACGCTGCCGATCCCCGATCTGTTGGGACGACTTGGGCGAACGGAAATTCCTGGGACCCGACTTGGTGGAAGAGACTGAAGAGAAGGTACGCCTCATCAGATAGCGTTTGCTGACCGCCCAAAGCCGACAGAAGAGCTACGCAGACCGACGGCGCCGCGATTTGGAATTTCAAGTGGGAGAGCACGTGTTCTTACGGGTCTCACCATCCAGAGGGATCAGGCGTTTCGGGTTGAGAGGCAAGTTGAGTCCACGGTACGTAGGGCCTTTTGAGATCTTGGAGCGCATTGGCCCAGTGGCGTACCGCCTTGCCCTACCGCCTAACCTCGACCGGGTCCACAATGTTTTCCACGTGTCCATGCTCCGGAAATATCTTTCCGACCCGTCACACATGTTGGACGCCTCCTCACTCGAACTCAAGGAGGACCTAAGCTTCGAGGAAACCCCCGTGCGTATCCTAGCAAGAGAAAACAAAACGCTGCGGAACCGAGTCATCCCCTACGTGAAGGTGCTCTGGAGCAACCAGGAGGAACGAGAAGCAACGTGGGAGCTAGAGTCAAAAATGAGAGAGAGCTACCCCAATCTTTTCACCGCAACTCAGGGTTGAGTTTCGAGGACGAAACTCGTTTTAAGAGGTAAGTGGTGTAATACCTGCGGGTTTCGGGGAACCCGGATCCCCTTTATTTTAATCTTTAGTGCACCGCGGTCCGCTTAAGGGGTCTGGAAGGTGGTTTTTAATTCCTTGTTTCTGGGCAGGCTGTCGGGGCTCGCGGGTATTTTTAGATAATAAGGCTCGCGAAACGGAGAACGGCGGCGCGATCGGTTTTGGATTCCGACGCCGGGATCTCCCAGAATAAATTCCGGAAGACTGCCGACAGTCCAGGCGACTAACGCGGTTTTCGAGGCGGACCGGACCCAGGTTTGTGACCTACTACTTTGTCCCCCTTTGAGGTTTGGGGTTAAGTCCCACCCGTTCGTTTAGGGACCGGATGATTTATCCTTTGGTTTGGGGTTAGGGTTCGGGATTCCCACTTCTCGCACCCTCGACAGACGGTTTCCTGAGCGCAGAAGACGAGCCGCCTTCCTCCCTCCCCTATTCTTCCCCTTTCCCACCAGTCGGCGTGTAGAACCAAGGAGGCGATCGAGGAAAAGGGACGAACGCCCGCACAACCTTGGAGACGGGCGCGCAAGAACGGCACGATCACCCTCGTGGAACCCTAGCCGACGAAAAACGAGGTGAGCATGGTCGTTTTCCCTTTTCGGTTCTTGATCGAGGAAGGGGAAGGGGGATTCTTGGAGGGTTTCGGAGACAGGCATCCGCCGCCCTCGGAGGCGAGGGAGGGACGAGCCACCCGCCGGCAGGGCACCCGCGCGAGCTTGAGGCCGCACGGGGCCGCCCGTGCCTGCGGGCAGCTCCCCCGAGCGGCTGGGCACCGCGCGGGGCCGCCCGCATGCGGGGGCGCCGCGCGGGGCCGCCCGCATGCCGGGGCCACCGCGCGGGGGGCCGCCCGCCTGCGGGGGCGCCGCGCGGGGCCGCCCGCATGCAGGGGGCGCCGCGCGGGGCCGCCCGCATGCAGGGGCCACCGCGCGGGGGGCCGCCCGCCTGCGGGGGCGCCGCGCGGGGCCGCCCGCATGCAGGGGGCGCCGCGCGGGGCCGCCCGCATGCAGGGGCACCGCGCGGGGCCGCCCGCATGCGCGGCCGCCGCGCGGGGGGCCGCCCGCATGCGGGGGCGCCGCGCGGGGCCGCCCGCATGCGGGGGCGCCGCGCGGGGCCGCCCGCATGCAGGGGGCCACCGCGCGGGGGCCCGCCCGCATGCAGGGGCTGCCGCGCGGGGCCGCCCGCATGCGGGGCGCCGCGCGGGGCAGCCCGCGCGTACGAGGCGCCGCGCGGGCAGCAGGGCGGCGCAGGGCTTGCTGCCGCCGTCAGGAGCAGATTAGCGTTCGGGGCTTCGTTGATTTTATCTATCGGTTTTGACTTCCCGCCCGGGGATCCTGTTTGTAGCTTCGGGGAGCGTGCCGGGACGCGAGGAAGGTCGAGCATCGATCGTCACAAGTGACAGGTGGGTTTTATTTTGGGATCAAACGTCGGGTTCCCGACAGCTGTACTTCAATCTTTAAGCGTTTCCGGTTATTTCGATGTATGTCAAATTGAGTAAAATTTCACGGTATTTGTTGATACTAACATGGAAATCCTTATGGTCACTATTATCTTGTATACTATTATCATTCGGTTACTTGGCTCGAGGCTGCAGCACGCGCACCCGCGGTTTGGCCACCGCAAAGGGTGCGCTTTTCCGGAAAAGTGGTCGTTGACCCGTGTATACCCACAGGATGGAGTGGGACCCCTTTAGTTGTGGGGCATGGATGCGCCAAGGTGTGAGCGGCGCGACCCGTCGGTTTAGTTGTCCGGCGGGGGAGCGGTGCGACCCATTCGGTTTAGTTGTCCGACTTGGGCGTGGTGCGATCCGTCGGTTTAGTTGTCCGGCGGGATCGGGTATTGCAGGTTCACAGGTGGTTGATTTTACTTTTCCCTTGCGAGGGTGGTTGCTCCGGATAGGCTACGGTTGGACGTTGTTTTCTTTACCCGCTTTACTATTATCACTGTTATCTAGTCGCTGACTTCCCACTTTGCGACAGGGTCCTACCGGGGGGAGAGTTAGGCGACGGTGAGGCCGCGGCGAGAGATTCTGGGTCCCTGGAGACCTGAACAGTATTTTTATCTCTTTCTTTCGCATTCCATTTGCTATTTGTAGATTGTGGATGGTTCTCGATACCCTCGTGGGGTCGGTGTGGATGTCGGTATGGTGACTATTTAATTTCTTTGTCTTTCCTTATTCCTCTGTTGGCCGTTTTGGAAAATAAAAGAGTAAACCAAAGAAAAGATCGCGAAAACTTCTATTTCAAAACTCGGGTGTCGTGTGGGCACCGCTTTCAAAACCCTGAGTTTATGATGCTGCCGAAAATAGGTTTCAAAAATCTAAGTGTCGTGTGGGCACTACTTTCCAAAACCCTGAGTTTATGTTGCTTTCGAAATGGGTTTTCAAAATATGGGTGCCGGGTGGGCACCGTTTCAACCTTGTGGATTTATCCTTTCAAACTGAACGGCCGTGAGCCTTATTCAACGCAGTGTGAATGGTTGTATGTTCTGGATTGTTGTGATTGATCGTTTACTACCTTTATGAACATTGTACAAACCGTTACGCCGTGCATATACAGGGGAGACTCTGTCCGTTTGTAGAGTGACCCTGTATATGCGGCGGATCTGGGCACGTGCTGGGGAAGAAGGTTTTCAAAAAAAAAAAAATTTACTACCTTTTGTAATTCGTTTCCGCTAAAAATAATCCCCCGGGGCGTGACAGGCGCGGCCATGGTTGACCCGAAAATGGGTCATGGTGCGGTCGCCAGCTTTCCGGCCATCTCCGGCGGGAGGGGAGTGGTCGGGAAGTTTGCTGGGACCAAGAGAAGAGTATCCATGCAAGTTAAAAGGCTCCACGTAGCCTCTGGAGAAAATCACCATTAGGGGTGAAAGCTCCAAACCGAGCTTTGCTCCTCCGCCGTCGCCGTCGTGCCCTGTCGCCGGGCACGGGTTCAGGTAAGTTAGTTTTGGGTTTTGGGGATTGATGGTGCAGTGGTTGGGTCCCAGAAGCTCGGGTTGAATGGTCAAAAATTTCGAAGCAAAAGCTTCATCTTCAACCTTGAGCTGCGGCCAACCCAGACAGTAAGGATGGCTCAGATTTGTTAGGGGTCTTAGAGGAACATTTCCTTCCAAGTTTGAAGGGTTTTGGTGCAGTGGTTGCTGAGAACCAACTCGGGTTTTGGTTTGGGTGCTTGTATGTGTAGGGTGCACACAGGGTGTTTGTGGAAATGCCACAGTGAAGAAAAAAATAGGAATTTGGCTTCGATTATAATATGAAAGTTGCTCCTTTATATCCCCTGAGCTTGATGCTCACTTCAGATCAAAGTAGATCTGTGTGGATAATAAGATGGAGCATTGTGAACTTGTAAGTGAGCAAGGCTTTGGATCTGGTTGATCCAGCAGTGCTGGGCTGCAAATAGGGCAAGCCCTGGTGTTCCTGAGTTGCCCAGAGAGGGATGGTTAAGTTAGAATAGGATTTGCACAAGTAAATGATAAGTTGTAGTGTATAAGAGCTCTAGGTTGATGTTTGGCATAAGTCCTGGTTTTGGGTTGTTTGCAAAGCCGCGACAGTGAGCTCCTGCCTATTTTGGGGTCACTGGACGCGGTGCTCGCGTTAAATTTTGGTTTTGTCAAGCCGAAGAAATAAAAATGCGTTTCGGCTAGGTTAGAATAGTAAATTATGGCCCGAAGTTTTCCTCGGGTTCCGTGCTGCTGCAAATAGGTGAGCACGGTGTTCAGCGAGTCGAGGGTCACCTACTGGAGGTGACGGTTCATAAAAATAATACCCCAGATAAAAGAACGAGCGGAAACGACTCTCAAAAAGCTATAAAAGTTGTTTTTGGAAACCCTAGGGGTCTAAGTACAAATGTAATAGTGTGTACTGCCTAGGGCAGTGTGTATATGATTCCTAAGCTTTTTGTTAGGAATCCAACGGCTCTCGTTGAGCGAAAATTAGTTATCGGTCCGAGAATCGGCAAAATCGTCGATTCAACGGCGTTCCGGTGGCAATCGCGCAATTCGGGAAATTGCGGCGGTTCTGCCTAGCCGACTGTTGAGTCCCAGTAGAATCTGGTTGAGCCAGCGGCAAAGGGTTAAAGCCCGAGTCTCCCGAAAATCCAAAAGGAATTTCTGGGAGGGGCATTTTGGTAATTTTATTACCATAAGGTTGTATCTAGCTAGAAATTTTCGTCAAGTCTTATTCAGATTTGGAAGTCTGAAATTTACTATTCAGGTCTAGGTGTCGGTTGGGTTTGAGTTTTCCCTGATTAGCATTTTTGATTCAGGTTGGCACGGTTTGTCTCAGGTCTTCGAGCGTTCCGTCGGTGCAGTTTAGTCGCCTGCAAAACGACAGGTGGGTTTATCTTTAGTCCGGGCTTTATCATTTCGGCCCTCTGGGGTATAGTATTGGTTGGACCCCTGTTCTTGTAGCCTAGATGATATTTTGAGCCTGCCTTTTTATTGATCAGTTTCATTCTGCTATATGATCCTTATCTACAATTTGATTATATGATGCCTTGCATGATTGATTTTAGTTGCTTCCAGTTATTATGACTTTATTCTTGGATATTTGCCATGCCTGATTGGTCATTTAGCTAGTTTGCACATCATTTGATTATCGATATATCCTGATTCATGTTATAGTAGTTGTTGATTATATTCT
Source organism: Tillandsia leiboldiana (assembly GCA_029204045.2). Classification (NCBI taxonomy): domain Eukaryota; kingdom Viridiplantae; phylum Streptophyta; class Magnoliopsida; order Poales; family Bromeliaceae; genus Tillandsia; species Tillandsia leiboldiana. The sequence goes on from CM055066.1 coordinate 10,182,966, forward strand.
GCATAAGAATGAGATTTTGGGGCTATTCTGCATTGCACCCTTGTTGGGATTTTGGTCATTTGCTAGTTTGCATACCTGATTATCAGTACTCCCTGATTATATCTGATCCATGCTATAATAGTTGATGATTATTCCTGCATATGAGTTGAGATTCAGTTGGTTTCTGATATTGCATCCTTGTTAGGATCGTTTCGGCTTGTTTTTTTTTTTTTTTTTTTTTTTGAGAGAAGGTAGCATGCTACCGCTTCATTCATAAGGTAGATGAATTAGGCTACAGGGGTAGGCAACAGGGCCTAAAAAAAAAAAGAAAAAAAAAAGAAAAAAAAAACAGAGGAAATTTTTCGATCATTGTAGATCACTGAGCTAGTTGAGCCCACCAACTCAACAGATCACGGGTTTCAATACAAAGAGACCCTGCCGATTTTTTGAGGTTGTCAAAGATCCTCCTGTTGCGTTCGAGCCAAATAGTCCACCAAACAGAGGCAATCCCTAGAAGCTGTCTGTCCCGCGAAGCGCCGCTTCTCTGGGTGACGGTATTCCACAGGGAAGCAGCCGAAGGGGAAAGGTTGAGGGAAGCAGCGTTCGGAAGAAAAGCTTGAAGTATGCTTCTAGTAAACTGACAACCCAGGAAGAGGTGGTTGGTCGTCTCATCGTCGTCCAGGCAAAGAACACAGCTACCATCTCCTGTCCATCCCCTTTTAAGCAGGTTGTCTTTGGTGCGAACCTTATTCCTTAGGACTAACCAAAGAAAGATTCTTATCTTGAGGGGGGCTTTGATCCTCCAAATTTCGCGAAATCGAAGTTCCGAAACGCCGCCGTTTTGGAGGAAGAGATAGAGAGATTTAACCGAAAAGTTCCCAGATTGAGACCATCTCCAGCGCACGACATCCTTAGAAGGGAGGATGCCGTTATCCTCGATAGTCTCCTTAAGAAGGTTAACCAATTCAAAATCCGTCGGGTTGCCGGGAGTGAACCCCCGAAGGATGAAGCACCACTTCCAACGGTTCGCCCCCCAACAGTCCGTCACTCTGCATCTCTTCCCCCTAACGGAGTCGAAGATAACTGGGAAGAGGGTCCGAAGAGGAGCCTCGGCGGCCCAGATGTCCGACCAGAAGCTAATATCTTGTCCATCTCCTGATAGGAATGACAGCCCACATCTAAATATACCCCTCGTCGTAAGTACATTGCGCCACCATTGTGAGAATGGTCTGAAAGAGGTTCCCTCTCTCAACGGCTTCCTCCGTCCATAATAGATCCCTTTGATAAGGGGTCCCCACAAGAGGCTCTTGTCCGAGAAGAATCTCCCCCACCACTTGGCGAGCAGAGCATTATTCATGTTTTCCAAGTTCATAACCCCTAAGCCTCCCTCCGTTGTACTCCTGCAAACCGTCTTCCAGTTCACGAGGCATTGCCCTCCTTGCACGGATGACGACCCCTTCCAGAGAAAGGCTCTGCGCAGCGCCTCCAAACGTCTAATGGCCCATTTAGGAGCTCTGAACATGGAGAGGTAGTATAGAGGGAGATTCGACAGCACGGAGTTCACCAGGACTAACCTCCCACCTAGGGATAGAAGTTTGGCTTGCCACCCCTCAATCCGATTCTCAAACTTTTCGATAACCTGCCACCAGTCTTCTTTTTGGAGTCGTTTGTCAGATAATGGGAGGCCGAGATAAGATATCGGGAGCTCACCCAACTTGCACCTTAGGGTGTCGGCAAGGACCCTCCCCCTACCGGTCAGCCTACCCAGGTAGAAAAGTTCAGTCTTCTGTCGGTTAACCTTCAACCCGGAAGCCCATTCGAAAAGCTTCCAAATGAACTGCAGGTTGTCAATCTGACTCCTCTTGGCACCGCAGAAGAATAGGGTGTCATCCGCGTATTGAATGATCGAGATTTTGGGAGCTGAAGCGGGTCCCACTCCCCTTAGAATCCCATTATTTACCGCCCTCTCAGTCATTCTGGTCAGTCCTTCTGCCACCAAAATGAAGAGGTAGGGGGACAGAGGGTCCCCTTGCCTAAGCCCCCTAGACGTCTTGAACCATTTCGTGGTTACTCCGTTCACCAAGATTGCCACCTTAGCATTGCCGATGCATTGCTTGATCCACTCACACCACCTATTGTTAGCTCCTATTCCAGACAAGGCTATGAATAAGAAGTCCCAAAGCACCATGTCGAACGCTTTTTCAAAGTCCGCTTTAATCCCCACCACTTCTAACCCGGTTTTGGAGCACCAGTTAACAAGCTCGGTAGCGGTTGCGAAGGAGTCGAGAATGGACCTGCCTTTGAGAAAAGCGGATTGAGCGGGTGAAATGACCTCCTTCATAACCCCTTCCATTCTGCTGGCTAATACCTTAGAAATAATTTTCTGTACCGCGTTGATGAGGCTAATAGGCCTGCAGTCGTTTGCCGAATTGGCCCCCTCCCTCTTGGGGGCCAGGCAGATGAACGAGTAGTCCAGCGGGGAGGAGTTCAACGTACCATTATACAGGTCCTGGAAGATGTTCATCAGGTCAGAATTAACTATTTCCCAAAATTTTTGAAAAAAACCCAGGTTGAAACCGTCTGGGCCGGGCGCTTTATCCGAACCCAATTGAAAAGTCGCTTTCCTGATCTCCTCTAAGGAGAAAGGTACCGTTAGATCGTCGGGTCGGCTTATTTTTCTAGACCCGAAAAGGTCGGCCCAGTCCCCTACCGAGCCCCGAGTGTGCTCACTCGGTGCAAATCTCTTCTTGAAGTAGTCGAAAAAGTACCCTCTTTTGTCTTCTTCTCTTCGAAAAGTCTGACCATTGTCTACCACTTCGCTAATAGTGTTCTGTCTTCTCCTTCCATTTGCTATGGCGTGGAAGAATTTTGTGTTTCCATCTCCTTCCTTCAACCAGCAAAGGTTCGCACGCGACTTCCAGAGGATCTCCTCATCGACCACCACCCCTCTGAGAAGGGATTTAAGCTGAGCACGCTTTTCGAGCTGCTGCGGGGAGAGGTTTACACGCTCCTCTAAATATCGAGTTGTTGGATCTCGCTAGCCAGATTTTTTTTGGTTTGAGAGATGCAGTAGAAGTTCGTGGAGCACCATTCCTTGATTCGTTTCCGACAGTGACGCAGCTTGGCCACGAGCGTAAGCACGCTAGAGCCCTTAGGAGAGACCTCATTCCACCAAATTGGAAGTTTGTTGCAGAAGTCCTCTCTTGTAAGCCAGACCATCTCAAATCGGAATCGGGGAGGGCAAAGTTTGTGGCTGGTAGAGAGGATAATAGGCGAGTGGTCAGAAGTGATCCTCAGACCCACGACCACCTTAGAGAGAGGGAAACGCTGGTCCCACTCCGTGGAGATAAGGAAGCGGTCGAGCGATCCAACCTGTGAGTACCGGGCCCTTGGTCGAGCACCCGAGCCTCCTGTCTCCCCAGCTCCACGGGCGTCATGGTCCGGCTCTGGTTTGTGGGGTCTCTCGCCCGTCCTAATTCGAAAGCCCAGCTGCCGAGCCCAGGCCCCCGGGAGGGAGGCGGCCCCACAGCAACTAAGGTCAGGAACCCCGTCCAAGTTGGGTCGGACAGGCTGAGACTCGAAGCCCGCCAGTCGGTCAGGCCCGCAGCCCATGAGCCTTGGCGGGCCCAAGAACCAATCCCAATAACCCACGATGGTAAAATCCCCCCCCCCCCCCCCCCCCCCCCCAGCCGCCAAGGCCCACAACCGACTCAGTTCGGGTAACTGTGGAAGGAACCCACCAGCTTCACAGCCTGTCACCAGCTCTTCCACAAGACCCGCACCCCTGTTCCCCCACGAACGCACCTCCCGAGGCTGAGCAAGAGTGTTAGTCGCCTCACCCTCTGTCACCGCTCGCACGCCGCCCCTGGTAGGAAGAAGAAACACCAACAAAGGCCACCCCTAAGCACCCCGCAACCCAAAAACACCTTCCCACCCCCTCATAGCCCCCTCCGCTCCCGACCAACACAGCCCCGAACTCCGAAGACACTCTGCCGAGGGCCCAGAAATTTCCGAAAAAGACTCCTGCTCATCCCCGAGTAGCGACCCAGTCAACTCCATCTCCCCTTTGCCCTCGACCTCGAGTGGGGTGCCATCCGTCAGGGCTAGGATCCGCGACCCCAGGCAGTTACGCCGGTCCACGCAGAGGGGCACCACCAACTCACTCGATCCGTGCCGGCCACCCCGATCCCCCACCGGAGCCACCGCCGAGGTTACCCCCGTCGTCACCGCCCTTCTACGATCACGGATCTCAGAAGAGTTCCAAGAGTTGCTTCGATCAGACGCACTTCCGGCCCCCAACACACTTTTGTCCGCCGAACCCTCCGCCAGATCCACCCATCTCGCCAACTGCCGACCCAGGGGATCCGTCTGATCGCCCCCTTCATTGGGGTCCCCACCAGCAAATGGGATTCCCCGGTCGTCTCCCCCGAACGGGGCAGTACTGATCAGGATGACCCTCACGTTTACTATAATATCGCCCAAGGTGACGAAGAGGTTCTCCGGGATGTCCGCCGGGTCATCGACGGCAACTTGACATTTGAAGAAATTGAAATCCAACAGGGTCCGACTACTCTCGTCGGCGCGCAGGTACCTCCCGAAACCATTGATAAGTGCTGAGACCCTACTCTCGGCCCAGCATTCATATGGTAGATTGACCAGTTTAATCCACACTTTGTAGGTTAGCCGTGCTCTGACGGCGTCCCTGTAGGGGTTCCAAGCAAAGCATCGGAGACGGCAGTGGTCCAGTCGGAAACCTTCTCTTCGGATCAGCACCTCCGGTTGGACCCACTGGGGTAGGAGAATCACAAAGTCCCTCTCACGATACTTTGTGACCAAGAAATCGTTGGAGAAGCCCCCGAAACGCCCCGCCAAATCATTTGCAATCAGCCCCTGCGGATAATGCCCAAGATTCGTCGGGCCCATGGGGGTAGCCAAAACAGCTCGACGGCCTTGCTGCTGGCGTGAGTAGAAGCCTTCTGTGAGCGGCACGAAAACCTTCATCGAGTGGGGACGGAATCTACCCGAACCCTGCATTCTACTCCTTCCCGAAGCCCGACACTCGCGGGCACGATGACCAGATTGGTGACACTTGATACACCTTACCGGGTCTCTACATTCTCTCACCCAATGGTCGGAGGCGAGACATCTGAAGCAGCGATTACGCAAATCTCTCCTCCTAGAAGAATGATCAGTCGCCCTCCACTTAGAGCTAGGCAGAGGGTGTGGAAGAGAATATTGGGTAGTCGGCTTCAGCAGGGCCTCTTTATAGGACATCCCCCTTGCCTCAAAGGAGATGGAGCAACCAGAAATCTGCTAGATCTTCGCGTCCCTCACATCCTGTCTCGTCGCGTGGTCGGGTCTCTCACCCTTGTTACATCTCACCCTCACAGAAGCATCGACCAGACAGCTCGAGGTCAGGGGTCTTCCAACGTGGTCAGCCCAGGTGATGCCTTTGCTACTAATAACCTTTTTTGTCTTCTTATCAGGCTCAACTTCCCCATTCACTGCTAAACTATTGGATTCCTTAGTAGGGGCGAAGTGGGACGCAAAACCCTCCCCCTGCAACTTCTGAGTCTGCTTTTGCAGAGGGGAATCAAACTTTGGCACTGTCTTCCCCGTATACCTCCCTCCTAGCTCCTTTCGGCGTCCAGATTCCATGACGACATCCCTCGAGCGACACTGTGGTGACCCCGATCCCCGTGTTGCTTCTCCCATGAACCGTGGTGTAGAACACCTAGTGTTGGTGTGTCTGGCCTATAATGCATCAAAGGGATGCCACAGATGGACCCTGTGTGATATCCACAGCTGATTTGGCCTTCGGCTGCATTTGCCGAATTTTAGAAAAGGTTTTGGGCCAAACCGAGGTTGGATTTGGATTCAGCGCGGAAAACGCTTGAAAACGGCTGTTTGCTTGTTAAATTTGGAGTCCGGATGACCAAAAAGGGGCTTCCGGAAGTTTTCGGGGGTTTTCGGTGCATGGGAGGTGACTGTGGACCGCCGGCTGCCACATGGCGGCCTGTCATTGGTCGGTTCGCGGTGTTCGGTCCACGGAGCGGCGCGGCGGGGTGCATGAGCCCGGCGCGGGACACGTGGCAGGCGGGGATTGGTTGGCTTTCGGTGCGCGGTCCACGGGGAATTGAGCGTCGGTGCACGGTTTGAACGGCGGTGCAGGGTTCTGAGCGGGAACCACGTGTCGCGCCCTGGTTGGTGGGCGCACGCGGCGTGGTCCACGGAACCCAAAAGTGGGTGCGTGGACCCGGTGTATGGGACGCGTGGCAGTCTCCTATAGGTGGGCTCAGCTAGCGCGACGCAGTGGAAGCGTGGAGGCCGCCTCGGGACGGAGCGCGCACAGGGGCGCCTGACGCGGCGGTCAGCCGCACTCGAGTACGCCACGCGTCGCGACGCGAGAGGCCGGCCATACTCGAGTGCGCCACGTGTCGCGACGCGAGTGGCAGGCCGTACCTACCCCACTGACCGCGTGGGGACACGTGGCGCGCGGCGAGGCCACTTGCATTGCTGTCCCGTGTTGTGTGTACACGTGGCGTCACCACAAATTTTCAGGCGCGTCGGATGGGCTTCGTGCGACCCCCTCTGGCGGATTCGGGCGGCCGAATCTTGGCGCCCGAATCCGGCCCAAGGTGTGTGCGGGCTGGGCCTATAAATAGTGGACTTTGGGCTCACCTAGCTCTTTTTCTGGGCAGTTTTTCACAGTGTTTCCCTTAGGGATTTTCTTCCTCCACCTGAGAGACATTTCACAGAGCATCTTTGAAGATTTTTGGAGGCACGCATCCCGAGGTTCGTGATTTTACGGCGCGGCGCGACGCTTGATTTCCGGCGACCCACTTCGTCCCTTCTCAGTGTTTGGGCTCCCCCGGCTCACCCCGACCTCCGATTTAGGCGATTCTCGCGCCGTTGGACTCGTGACAGGTAGGACTCCAACTTTGGTGTTTTGAGTTTCCTCGTTTTCCGTTCTGAACTTGGAGTTTCCCGAGCTTCCATTTGACCCCTTTTTCTTCGCGGATTTTTGGACAGCACTGTGGTGATTTGGCTATATCTTTGCGCTCAGACATCGGATCGAGGCGTTTCAAGAGGCATTTTTTATCTACTTTTTGCAAGGAATCTCCTGGATTTTTCTCAGATTTTTCTGAATATTCTTCGAAGGTGAAAATCCTCTTCTCCCTGAGTTCTTGGATGCTGGAATCCTGTACATGTTACGAAATTTGTGTTGGCGTATTTCGTGAAATTGTTTGTCTTGAAGATTGAAGATGAAGAAGTTTGGATCATGTACCCCAATCTCAAGAAAGAAGAACTGAAAAGGATCAGGTACGTCTAACTAAATATTTTTGGTGATCCGAATACTTCTTATAGTGTAGAAACACTTGGTTGAATGTTTGATTGCATAAAAATCAAAAACTGGACATACTACATCTTCAGAGTCCGGATCGGGCATCACAGTCCGGACCCCGAACGTAGATTAGTTCATGCGCAATTCCAGTCCGGACCTTGGAACTTCAGTCCGGACCTCGAACGTGGAATTTGCAGGAATTGCATGAACAGTCCGGACCGTGGAATTACAGTCCGGACCCCGAATGTCCTTTTTTTTGGAAATTGTCTGTTTAAGCCACGACAGTCCGGACCGCCAATTCCAGTCCGGACCGTCGTCCTGTAAAATTCCAGAAACGGCTAGTTTTTTATCCTTATCTTCTTCCAAGGGTTTCTAACCTATAAATAGCCTCTATGATTCAATTTCTAAGGCATCCGCATAAAATAAAAAGACGGCCGAAATTGAAAAATCCACATATAGAGAAGAAAGGAAATCAATAGATTTAATTCTATGTTTCTTCATCTATATTGATTAATTTGATTCTAGGTTTTTCAAACTCAAATTTTGAGTAGAATCAAATTAATGAATACTTAGATGGTATTTCCGATCTATTTCTAATCTAAGTATTCGGCGGATCATCACCACCCAAAAACAACAATTTTCCCAAAATCGGTGCGTGGACTCGCGTGGCCTTGTGGATTCAAGGTGCAACCGCTTTCGTGGATTCGAAGCGAGGTACGTTCGTGGATTCGAGACGTGCTATTGGGTGAAGACCGTGGATTCGGTCGGACGTCGTGGACTCGACGTTGGACGCCGTGGATTCGGCGTTGGACGCAGATTGTGGATTCGGGAAGCGTTGCGGAGCGAGCGGAGAAGATCTACTAGGAGCGTATGAAAAAGGTTGAGTCGTCTATGAGTACGGTATATCACCTTGTACGTGTGTTAATTCTAGTGGATTTCGCCGTGTTATCGGTCCCATGGTTTTTTACTCCGGTTTGGAGTTTTTCCACGTAAAAATCGTGCGTGTTATTTTTTCATTTCCGCATTGGGTTTTATTGCGCAACGATTTTTGAGTGTTTATGGTTTACACCTATTCACCCCCCCCTCTAGGTGTTTTTTTCCCTATTTAGATCCAATTAATACATAACCCAACAAGTGGTATCAGAGCGGGAATAGGGTTGTAAACAATGGTTGAAGGTGGAAACATCAACAGACCCCCATTCTTCGATGGAACAAATTATGCCTACTGGAAAGTACGGATGAAAGCCTTTTTAATTTCCATCGACAAACGGGTGTGGCAATCAATTGAATTAGGATGGTCTAATCCAACTGAAATTATTGCTGATGTTCGCACCATCAAACCTAGGTCGAAATGGACCAAGGAAGAGATAGACTTATCTTCTTACAATGGCAAAGGTGTTAACGCTTTATTTAATGCTTTGTCACAAACTGAGTTCTCTCGCGTCTCGGCTTGTGAGACTGCGAAAGAAATCTGGGATGTTCTTCAAGTTACACATGAGGGAACTAACCTTGTGAAGATTCAAAAACTGCAAATGCTTACGACCAAGTTTGACTCCATTTTCATGGCAGAAAATGAATCATTCACAGACTACTATACACGATTGCAAGACATCGTGAATTCATGTGCTAACTTGGGAGAGAAAATTCCAGAATTTAAAATTGTAAGAAAGATTCTAAGAACTCTTCCTGAAAGATTTCGTTCCAAGGTTACGGCCATTGAAACTATTAAACACCCGGACGAAATCCGTGTAGAAGAATTAGTTGGTTCATTACAAACATATGAAATGACATTTCCTACTAACTATTCTTCGGGAAAGGCATCCTCTTCTAAGTCTTCAGGTTTTGTGTTGAAAACAACAAAAGAAGAAGACGCAGATTCATCCTCCTTAGACAATGACGAGAACCTATCTATGGAGGACTTTGAGAAGCAGCTTGCTCTCTTGACAAGAAATTTTCGCCGAAACTTTCGAAGGGGTAATTCAAGTAAAACTCCATCCTTCGGGAAGTGGAAGAAAGGCAAAGGTTTTTCAAGCCAAAAGTCAAGAAAGCAAGAAAGTTTTTCAAAGGATAAGAAAAACTCAGAGGGACAAGTCCAATGCTACAAGTGCCGAGGGTACGGCCATATCTCAACGGAGTGTCCAAATAAGAATCCGGCGAAGAAGAAGGTGATGCAAGCCGTCACTTGGGATGACAACTCAACGTCAAATGAGTCATCTTCCAGTGATGAAGAAAACAACGCAACGGCATTCCACGCGTCCACATCTTCACCCTTCATGTGCTTAACGGCAAGTACATCCGATTCTTTGTCCAACTCCTCCCATGCTGAAAAGAATGCCATGGACGACGAATCGAGTAATTCTGAAGGTGAAGATTTTGCTCTTGCCTACCATAAGCTTTTGAGGGATTCAAAGAAACTGGCAAAGCAAAACAAGAGTTTGAGAGGGAGATTGCAGGATCTCGAAGAAGAAGCAAAAAGGGCAACTTCTCTCTCAAACGCTCTTGAAGCGGAAAGGGATAATCTGATTAAAGTAAATGTTTCCCTTCAAGAGTCCAATGAGCATTTCGAGAAGAATTATGTAGATATGGTGGATAAAGCGAATTACTTCTTGAAGCTCTACGGCGAGGTTCGACAGGAAAAAATGGAAATGACGAAGACCATTCTCCAACTCAAGGATGATTTAAAGCAATTTTCTTCTGCAAAGAGTAAGTTGGATAAAATGCTTGGTCTTGGTCAAACAAATCGGTTCGGCCTCGGGTACACTCGAACTGGAGACAGTCCTAGTTCAAGTGGGACAGTGTTTGTGCCTCAGTCGGTATCTCCTCCTCCGACACCGGAATTCACGACAAGCAACGACAACAAGCCTACATCACCCTCTTCGGGATGGTCAAGCACTAAGGTATGTTTTCGTTGTGGTTTTGTAGGGCACATAAGGAGAAATTGCAATGTGGGAGCGAAACATTCATCTCAAGCGCCTCTTGCAACAACTACCATAAAGGTGATTCCCCAGAAATCAAAGGAAAACTTTTCAAAGGAAAAGAGCCTTGGTAGTTCACCTCGCAAGACGATGTCAAGCAATCAATCAATCAAGACACTTTCACCAAGGAGAATAACGTCACATTCTTTACCGACGCAATCCAAAAAGGTTTGGGTGCGCAAAGGTGAAATCTTCCCTTGTCTTGTCATTCATACTTCTTTACATGCTTATGACAATTCGTCTTGGTATCTGGATAGCGGGTGTTCCCGTCACATGACCGGTGACAAAAACTGTTTTCAAACACTTGAGAAAATCTCCGGAGGACTTGTAGTTTTCGGAGACGGTCGTTCTTCTAAAATTATTGGAAAATGAACTATCGCTATTCCAGATGGCCCGGTTTTGAATAATGTGCTATTTGTTGAAGGCCTTAAGACTAACCTCATAAGTATTAGTCAACTTTGCGACAATGGTTTTTCAGTTAATTTTTCATCTGTCAAATGTATTGTAACTGATAAGGACCATGTTTTCTTTTTAAAAGGGGTTAGATCTGAAAATAATTGTTATGTTATTCCAAATAAAATTTTTGAAAACTGTAACTTAGCCTCTTTGAATAACGAAACACTTTGGCATGAAAGGCTGGGTCACATAAATTTTAAGGAACTTGCTAGAATTTCAAATAAAGAAGTGGTCAAGGGGGTTCCAAAACTTTCACTTAAAGAAGACATTGTGTGTGGAGGTTGTCTAAAGGGAAAACAATCAAGGACTGCACACAAGAACTTGAACCACGTTGGCACCAACCGGCCTTTAGAATTATTGCACATGGATTTAATGGGGCCAACTCGTCAACCATCTTTGGGAGGTAAATGGTACATTTTTCTATTGGTTGATGATTTCTCTAGATACTCATGGGTAGCATTTTTAAAAGAGAAAGCTGATACGTTTGATTCATTTTTCGAGATTTACCATCGTATTATGATTGAAAAGAATGAAAAGATCATTCGTGTTAGAAGTGATAGAGGTGGAGAATTCATAAATTCTAAATTCATTTATTTTTGCACTTCCAACGGCATTAAGCATGAATTCTCAGCACCCTATACACCTCAACAGAATGGTGTAGTCGAGCGCAAAAACAGGGTTGTACAAGAGATGGCACGTGTTATGCTTCATAGCCGGAACTTACCGTTGTACTTTTGGGCTGAAGCAGTGAACACTGCAGTCTATGTAATTAATCGAGTGTATTTGTGCCCGGGAACCTTAAATACACCATATGAACTGTGGTTTTGTAGAAAACCGAATATAAAACATTTTCGTATCTTTGGGAGTCGTTGTTACATTTTGCGTGACCGCGAAAATCTGGGAAAATTTGACTCGCGAAGTGACGAAGGAATTTTCATGGGTTATTCTACAAACAGTAGAGCATATCGGGTATTTAACTTGGAATCTAAAACAATGGTAGAATCTATAAATGTTAAAGTAGATGAAGCTTTTCACTTTGCATCTGATAAATCTACCCCTGATATCTCTCTTGATGATGATACTCCTGCAAATGCATCTTCTCATAACAATTCTTCCGATAATAATGATGCATCTAATGGTTCTTCAAGCTTATTTGATGTGCAGGAATCATCTCATGTACCTCCGAGTACTCCATTACCTCAAACGTTACGCATCTCCAAGGATCATCCTGAATCTAACATTATTGGAGACCCACAAGAATGAGTCAGGACTCGGAGACAGTTGGTTTGTTGATTCGCTTGTTACGTTTCCATGATAGAACCAAAGAACGTCGATGAAGCTCTTCAGGATGACTACTGGATTGAATCAATGCAGGAAGAGCTCCATCAGTTTGAACGAAACAAAGTCTGGGAATTAACGAAGCCTCCGAAGCAACACAATGTAATTGGTACTAAATGGATTTTCAAGAATAAGAAAAATGAGGATGGTACCATCATCAGGAACAAAGCACGTTTAGTTGCTCAAGGCTACTCTCAAATAGAAGGTATAGACTTTGATGAAACATTCACCCCAGTTGCTCGACTCGAGTCAATTCGTATCTTATTCGCAATTGCTTGTCATTTTAAAATAAAACTCTTTCAAATGGACGTTAAGAGCGCGTTTTTAAATGGGTATTTAAACGAGGAAGTTTATGTGGCTCAACCGAAAGGTTTTGTAGACCTTAAACTACCTAACCATGTTTTTCGTTTGAAAAAGGCTCTTTACGGTCTAAAACAAGCACCGCGAGCATGGTACGAAAGGTTGACAAAGCACCTTTTGGAAAAGGGCTACACTCGAGGGGGAGCAGACCGGACTCTCTTTGTGAAGCATTATCAGGATAATTTCATTGTAGCACAAATCTATGTCGATGACATTGTATTTGGTGCAACTAGAGACAATGATGCTTCTAAATTCGCTGAAACCATGGAAAGCGAATTTGAGATGTCCATGATGGGCGAACTGACATATTTTCTTGGATTGCAAGTAAAACAAAATGAAGAAGGCATTCATCTATGTCAATCCAAGTATGCAATGGAGTTGGTCAAAAAGTTCGGTTTAGAAAATTCTAAAGATTTTCCGACTCTAATGGGAACTAGCAATAAGGGATTAGGAAGTGAATCTCTTAGTGAAAATGTAGACGAGAAACTTTATCGCAGCATGATTGGAAGTCTACTTTACCTCACGGCTAGTCGCCCGGACATATCCTTTAGTGTTGGGATCTGCGCGAGATATCAATCAGCACCAAAGGAGGTTCACCTGAAAGCGGTGAAACGGATCATCCGGTACATCAAAGGAACAGTAAATTTCGGAATTTGGTATCCTATGGGAACAAGTCTAGATATTGTAGGATATTTAGATGCCGATTGGGCAGGATCTGTGGATGATCGAAAAAGTACGAGTGGTGCATGTTTTTATCTTGGCCATTGCCTTATTGCATGGCACAGTAAAAAGCAAAACTGCATTGCACTCTCGACTGCCGAAGCGGAATATATTTCAGCGGGTAGTTGTTCGACCCAACTCATTTGGATGAAAAGTGTGTTGAGCGACTTCCGAATTTCAGCAACTTCGGTAACAATTCTTTGTGACAACACCAGTGCTATAAACATTTCAAAAAACCCTGTGTTGCACTCAAGAACAAAACACATTGAACTTAGATATCATTTTCTTAGAGAGCTAGTTGAATCAAGTATTCTTCAACTTTCCTATATTTCAACTGAAGATCAATTAGCCGATATTTTAACAAAACCTTTGGATCAAAAATGTTTTATTCATTTGCGTAAGGCAATTGGAATGCTTTCCTTGAAATAATTTCTTTTTGAAACCAATCCTTAGGTTAGGTTTTGTTTTTGTGTTTTTGTTCGTTACCTATGCTTGTACGTAGAACATTAATTGAGCATTAGTTATATTGACTTTAACTGCATCCTTTTATATGTTTAGAAATTTATTATGCTTTAGATATCATAATATTTCAGTTGATGCAATGATCATTTATGTCAATTAAGTCATTTTTTTTTAAAGTGATCAAAGTCAATTTCTCTCTCAATGATCTCTTGGTATAGTTTTTATCTTATTTGACTATTCAGTCGAGTATGAAATCGAGATCAATCTTTGGTTGAGTTCTTTATATCTTAAATAATTGATAGCCAATTGAGGGGGAGTCAAAGAAAAAGTGTTATGCTCAAAAGATGTGGAAAGAGTTACATCCCAATGAGGAGTGTGAAAACTACCACCACATGGAGGAAAGAGCTACCACCTCGGTCGTCCGAGTACTGTGTGGAGCCACATGTATACCAAGCATGGTTTTTCAAATTTGATTAAATAAAATGCATGTTGAAATACTTGACTCTGTCAAATTTCAAGGTTGGTATAAGGTGGGAATTTGAATGAAAGATGCTCAAAGAGCCACTCTCTTCAACAAATTGACTAGATACATTATCTAACATATTTGGGATTTCAAACATCTATTGATCTTGGTATTTTATTTTCTTTACCAAATTGATGATTTGATAAAGGCATTACACATAAGATCATGCTAGATGTGATTGAAGTTGTTCAACTTTAAGGGATTTAATTTTTATAAATTTTCATTTCATTATATTGGATTTTTTTGATAGATTTTGCATAATCTATTTCTTGTTGTATGAAATGATGATTTTTATTCAAAGTTGATACACAAAAGTGCTTACAATCTTTTTCTGGATTTTCTAGAATTTTTTTGAATTTTTCTGAAGAAAAAGTTCGGAGCCGGTCCGGACTGGACAAGCCGATCCGGACCCCGAACGCAGGTATTTCCTGCGGGCAGCCGATCCGGACTGGATTCTTCAGGCAGTCCGGACCGCGGCTAGGGTTTTATATAGAACAAAAGGGTTTCGAATTTCTTTACTCCAATCTTTTGTTTCTAAGCCTCCAGACCTTCTCTCTCTAGGAATCAAAGATTTTGGAGGCTTCCCAACTCATCTTCTTCAAATCCAAGTGAGTTCTTTTGATCAAAACTTCGTTTTTTCACAGGTTTTCATGTTTTTGCTCAAAACGTGGGAGAAAATTTGTATCTTTTTCGTTTGTGATTGGTTTTTGATCAAACTTCTTTTGAAATAAGAACTCTGTGTAGATTAGTTTTGATTATATGTTAGGTTTTCTCTTGAAAAACGAATTTTTGGGCTTTGATTTCAAAGATTTCGGTTTTAGGGCATATTTTGAGAATTTTTGAAAATCATGGGATTGATCTATTTTAAAATTCTTTTTGCAAAACTAATTTGATTCCTAGTCTCTCTACATGATAATGATTGTTTAGGTACAATTTTGGAAATTTTTGAAAATAAACAATTTTTCTCGTGTTCTTGAGTATTGCTCACAGGCTTTTCTATTATCTGAGCACGAGTAGCAAAATGGTTTTCGCTTGGATTATTGCGCTCATTGTAGCATTAGTGGGAACTCGAGCATCTGTCAAAAAGGAACAAGCTGAAGCAAGTCAGGAGAAGATAAACACTGTTCCTCAAGCTGAGTCAGAATCAGAGGATGAAGAAGATTGGGAAATATTTTGTAAAGAATCAAAACAAGCGGTGGATGACGAAAATAGGTTCTATCTAGAGAAAAAGAAGCTGATAACGTCTTCCTCAACAACCAAACATCCCACAAGGAGCAAGAATTCGAGAGGCAGAGGAATTCAGATTAATGAACCACTCGCCAGAGAACGCTCTCTTCCTAGAGAATCTCAAAATAAACCTTCAGCATCCGCACAATCTCCTTCTACCTCCAAGAGAATAACCACAAAAGCTGATATACTATCTATGCAACGAGCACAAAGGAGAATGTCTGAAGCACAAGAAAGAATGTCGGCTGACATTCACAAGATGAAAAAGAAATGCTCCAAATTATCAAAAATGCTTAAAGGGATTCTACACAAACTGGACTGCAGTAGCTCAGAAGGATCAGAGTCTGACAATTGAACTTCCTTCTAACATATCGTTTTGTTGTGCAGGCTTAGTTTTCAGTTTTTTTAGGTCTCTTATTTTTCTTGCTTTAGTACTTTTCACCTCTCCGTTTTGTAATTGTTTAGCTTATTTTGTGACAAAAAGGGGGAGAGAGAGAGATAGACAATGATACTATGATCGAACAAATTGTGAAGACAATGATACTATGATCGAACAAATTGTGAACTGAACTATGAAAGGTAAACTCTGAAGGTAAGTATAACTTCAACTTTTGGTTTTATATTTTGATTGATGCATGCCTCAGCTAACTATTCGACTAACTATTTGGGCATGTAATATTTCTAACAAGTTGTTTGTTAACTAACATACATATGACTTTGGTTTTTAATGCTTAGAAGATATGTCTAATTTTGATTGTGATCTTGTTACATATATGAATTTGTAAATGTCATGGTGAGTATAAACTCTATCTCTGTGTTTGGTTTTTGAATGTTAAAAATTCTTGAGGTATCTAACGATCTCTTTTGTCAAGAATGTTTTCTTTTGCAGAGATTACAGATGTCTAAGTCTAGAGCCTGTTCTAGGAGTTTATCTCATGTATTTAATTTTCTTTTGGATCTCCAATGTAAATTTTGTTGTATGGTGATATCAACAAAATATCTTTTTGAATTTTCTTGAGTGGATTTTTGTTTTGTCACGAAACCGCCAAAGGGGGAGATTGTTACGGAATTTGTGTTGGCGTATTTCGTGAAATTGTTTAAAGTCTTGAAAATTGAAGATGAAGAAGTTTGGATCATGTACCTCAATCTCAAGAAAGAAGAATTCAAAAGGATCAGGTACGTCTAACTAAATATTTTTGGTGATCCGAATACTTCTTATAGTGTAGAAACACTTGGTTGAATGTTTGATTGCATAAAAATCAAAAACTGGACATACTACATGATCAGAGTCCGGATCGGGCATCACAGTCCGGACCCGAACGTAGATTAGTTCATGCGCAATTCCAGTCCGGACCTTGGAACTTCAGTCCGGACCCCGAACGTGGAATTTGCAGGAATTGCATGAACAGTCCGGACCGTGAATGTCCTCTTTTTC
>CM055066.1:10199885-10247824 GCA_029204045.2 Tillandsia leiboldiana
ATGGTCGGTCTTGATATGAATGGCTTGGGACTTAGGTAATGCTTACCACTGGCTACGGCTAGGAGGATTGCCAAAAACTCCTTTTCATAAGTGGACAGACCCAGGTTATATTTGCCCATTGCCTGCTAAGTAGGCTATCGTCGACCCCTCCTGTGAGAGTACGGCCCCTATTCCGTATCCACATGCTCGACCTCGATGTAAGGGTTTATTTTTGGAATAGCAACACCAGGGCCGTGGACATAACTACCTTCATCTCTCGAAAGCTGACAGGCCTGCTCGCTCCACTTGAGGTTGTCTTTCTTCAGCATCTCGGTGAAGGGTTTACTTAACCCTCCATATCCTTTAATGAATCGTCGTAGTACCCTGTTAGCCCCAGGAAAACCTCTCAACTCTTTTAGGTTGGCTGGTAAGGCCACTTCTGCGTGACCTCAATCTTGCCTTGATCCATGGATACACCCTCCCTAGATATAACGTGCCCCAAATATTCCACTCTCTCTTGCCCAAAGAAACATTTCGATCTCTTGGCGAACAACTGGTTTCACCTGAGCACCTCTGCACCTGCCGCAGTGGTGGCATGCTCTTTCAGCTGCCTACTATACACAAGAATGTCGTAAAAAAAAAACGAGCACAAACCTGCGCAAGTAGGGTGTGAATAGGTCGTTCATAATGGCTTGGAAGGTTGTCGAGGCGTGGTCAAGCCGAAGGGCATCACCAAGAACTCGTAATGGCCCGAGTGAGTTCGGAACGCCGTCTTGTATACGTCGTCAGGGTGCATCCTTCCTTGATGATAGCCTGCCCTCAGGTCAATCTAGGAGAAGTACTGTGAGCCCTCCAACTCGTCCAATAAGTCGTCTATTAGGGGAATCGGGTACTTATCCTTCACAGTCGCCTTGTTGAGTTGACGATAGTCGACGCAAAAGCGCCAATTGTTATCTTTCTTCTTGACGAGGAGGACCGGGGAAGCATATGGGCTGTTAATGGTTGGACAATCGCTAATTGTAACATCTCTTCTATTTGCTTTCCATCTCGTTCTTTTGCTCTTGAGTGTAATGGTATGGCCTGATGTTGACTGGTTTGGCGTCGGGTAGCAAAAGTATCCGATGATCCTGATGTCGGCTCGGGGGTACCCCTTTTGGCTCTCTGAACACATCTTGGTAATGTGCTAAGACTTGTTGCACTCCAGTGGGTATGTCTGCTTCTTCTTCCCCTTTACTCTTGGTTGTGTTACGGTTTGTGTTGGCGTATTTCGTGAAATTGTTTAAGTCTTGAAGATTGAAGATGAAGAAGTTTGGATCATGTACCTCAATCTCAAGAAAGAAGAATTCAAAAGGATCAGGTACGTCTAACTAAATATTTTTCGTGATCCGAATACTTCTTATAGTGTAGAAACACTTGGTTGAATGTTTGATTGCATAAAAATTTCAAAAACTAGACATACTACATGTTCAGAGTCCGGATCGGGCATCACAGTCCGGACCCCGAACGTTGATTAGTTCATGCGCAATTCCAGTCCGGACCTTGGAACTTCAGTCCGGACCCCGAACGTGGAATTTGCAGGAATTGCATGAACAGTCCGGACCGTGGAATTACAGTCCGGACCCCGAATGTCCTCTTTTCTGGAAATTGTCTGTTTAAGCCACGACAGTCCGGACCGCCAATTCCAGTCCGGACCGTCGTCCTGTAAAATTCCAGAAACGGTTAGTTTTTTGATCCTTATCTTCTTCCAAGGGTTTCTAACCTATAAATAGCCTCTATGATTCAATTTCTAGGGCATCCGCATATAATAAAAAGACGGCCGAAATTGAAAAATCCACATATAGAGAAGAAAGGAAATCAATAGATTTAATTCTATGTTTCTTCATCTATATTGATTAATTTGATTCTAGGTTTTCCAAACTCAGATTTTGAGTAGAATCAAATTAATGAATACTTAGATGGTATTTCTGATCTATTTCTAATCTAAGTATTCGGCGGATCATCACCACCCAAAAACAACGATTTTCCCAAAATCGGCGCGTGGACTCGCGTGGCCTTGTGGATTCAAGGTGCAACCGCTTTCGTGGATTCGAAGCGAGGTACGTTCGTGGATTCGAGACGTGCTATTGGGTGAAGACCGTGGATTCGGTCGGACGTCGTGGACTCGACGTTGGACGCCGTGGATTCGGCGTTGGACGCAGATCGTGGATTCGAGAAGCGTTGCGGAGCGAGCGAAGAAGATCTACTAGGAGCGTATGAAAAGGTTGAGTCGTCTGTGAGTACGGTATATCACCTTGTACGTGTGTTAATTCTAGTGGATTTCGCCGTGTTATCGGTCCCGTGGTTTTTTACTCCGGTTTGGAGTTTTCCACGTAAAAATCGTGCGTGTTATTTTTTCATTTCCGCATTGGGTTTTATTACGCAACGATTTTTGAGTGTTTATGGTTTACACCTATTCACCCCCCCCCTAGGTGTTTTTTTCCCTATTTAGATCCAATTAATACATAACCCAACAAGTGGTATCAGAGCGGGAATAGGGTTGTAAACAATGGTTGAAGGTGGAAACATCAACAGACCCCCATTCTTCGATGGAACAAATTATGCCTACTGGAAAGTACGGATGAAAGCCTTTTTAATTTCCATCGACGAACGGGTGTGGCAATCAATTGAATTAGGATGGTCTAATCCAACTGAAATTATTGCTGATGTTCGCACCATCAAACCTAGGTCGAAATGGACCAAGGAAGAGATAGACTTATCTTCTTACAATGGCAAAGGGTTAACGCTTTATTTAATGCTTTGTCACAAACTGAGTTCTCTCGCGTCTCGGCATGTGAGACTGCGAAAGAAATCTGGGATGTTCTTCAAGTTACACATGAGGGAACTAACCTTGTGAAGATTCAAAAACTGCAAATGCTTACGAGCAAGTTTGACTCCATTTTCATGGCAGAAAATGAATCATTCACAGACTACTACTATACACGATTGCAAGACATCGTGAATTCATGTGCTAACTTGGGAGAGAAAATTCCAGAATTTAAAATTGTAAGAAAGATCTAAGAACTCTTCCTGAAAGATTTCGTTCCAAGGTTACGGCCCATTGAAAACTATTAACACCCGGGACGAAATTCCGTGTAGACGAATTAGTTGGTTCATTACAAACATATGAAATGACATTCCTACTAACTATTCTTCGGGAAAGGCATCCTCTTCTAAGTCTTCAGGTTTTGTGTGAAAACAACAAAAGAAGAAGACGCAGATTCATCCTCCTTAGACAATGACGAGAACCTATCTATGGAGGACTTTGAGAAGCAGCTTGCCTCTCTTGACAAGAAATTTTCGCCGAAAACTTTCGAAGGGGTAATTCAAGTAAACTCCATCCTTCGGGAAGTGGAAGAAAGGCAAAGGTTTTTCAAGCCAAAAGTCAAGAAAGCAAGAAAGTTTTTCAAAGGATAAGAAAAACTCAGAGGGACAAGTCCAATGCTACAAGTGCCGAAGGGTACGGCCATATCTCAACGGAGTGTCCAAATAAGAATCCGGCGAAGAAGAAGGTGATGCAAGCCGTCACTTGGGATGACAACTCAACGTCAAATGAGTCATCTTCCAGTGATGAAGAAAACAACGCAACGGCATTCCACGCGTCCACATCTTCACCCTTCATGTGCTTAACGGCAAGTACATCCGATTCTTTGTCCAACTCCTCCCATGCTGAAAAGAATGCCATGGACGACGAATCGAGTAATTCTGAAGGTGAAGATTTTGCTCTTAGCCTACCATAAGCTTTTGAGGGATTCAAAGAAACTGGGCAAAGCAAACAAGAGTTTGAGAGGGAGATTGCAGGATCTCGAAGAAGAAGCAAAAAGGGCAACTTCTCTCTCAACGCTCTTGAAGCGGAAGGGATAATCTGATTAAAGTAAATTTTCCCTTCAAGAGTCCAATGAGCATTTCGAGAAGAATTATGTAGATATGGTGGATAAAGCGAATTACTTCTTGAAGCTCTACGGCGAGGTTCGACAGGAAAAAATGGAAATGACGAAGACCATTCTCCAACTCAAGGATGATTTAAAGCAATTTTCTTCTGCAAAGAGTAAGTTGGATAAAATGCTTGGTCTTGGTCAAACAAATCGGTTCGGCCTCGGGTACACTCGAACTGGAGACAGTCCTAGTTCAAGTGGGACAGTGTTTGTGCCTCAGTCGGTATCTCCTCCTCCGACACCGGAATTCACGACAAGCAACGACAACAAGCCTACATCACCCTCTTCGGGATGGTCAAGCACTAAGGTATGTTTTCGTTGTGGTTTTGTAGGGCACATAAGGAGAAATTGCAATGTGGGAGCGAAACATTCATCTCAAGCGCCTCTTGCAACAACTACCATAAAGGTGATTCCCCAGAAATCAAAGGAAAACTTTTCAAAGGAAAAGAGCCTTGGTAGTTCACCTCGCAAGACGATGTCAAGCAATCAATCAATCAAGACACTTTCACCAAGGAGAATAACGTCACATTCTTACCGACGCAATCCAAAAAGGTTTGGGTGCGCAAAGGTGAAATCTTCCCTTGTCTTGTCATTCATACTTCTTTACATGCTTATGACAATTCGTCTTGGTATCTGGATAGCGGGTGTTCCCGTCACATGACCGGTGACAAAAACTGTTTTTCAAACACTTGAGAAATCTCCGGAGGACTTGTAGTTTTCGGAGACGGTCGTTCTTCTAAAATTATTGGAAAATGAACTATCGCTATTCCAGATGGCCCGGTTTTGAATAATGTGCTATTTGTTGAAGGCCTTAAGACTAACCTCATAAGTATTAGTCAACTTTGCGACAATGGTTTTTCAGTTAATTTTTCATCTGTCAAATGTATTGTAACTGATAAGGACCATGTTTTCTTTTTAAAAGGGGTTAGATCTGAAAATAATTGTTATGTTATTCCAAATAAAATTTTTGAAAACTGTAACTTAGCCTCTTTGAATAACGAAACACTTTGGCATGAAAGGCTGGGTCACATAAATTTTAAGGAACTTGCTAGAATTTCAAATAAAGAAGTGGTCAAGGGGGTTCCAAAACTTTCACTTAAAGAAGACATTGTGTGTGGAGGTTGTCTAAAGGGAAAACAATCAAGGACTGCACACAAGAACTTGAACCACGTTGGCACCAACCGGCCTTTAGAATTATTGCACATGGATTTAATGGGGCCAACTCGTCAACCATCTTTGGGAGGTAAATGGTACATTTTTCTATTGGTTGATGATTTCTCTAGATACTCATGGGTAGCATTTTTAAAAGAGAAAGCTGATACGTTTGATTCATTTTTCGAGATTTACCATCGTATTATGATTGAAAAGAATGAAAAGATCATTCGTGTTAGAAGTGATAGAGGTGGAGAATTCATAAATTCTAAATTCATTTATTTTTGCACTTCCAACGGCATTAAGCATGAATTCTCAGCACCCTATACACCTCAACAGAATGGTGTAGTCGAGCGCAAAAACAGGGTTGTACAAGAGATGGCACGTGTTATGCTTCATAGCCGGAACTTACCGTTGTACTTTTGGGCTGAAGCAGTGAACACTGCAGTCTATGTAATTAATCGAGTGTATTTGTGCCCGGGAACCTTAAATACACCATATGAACTGTGGTTTTGTAGAAAACCGAATATAAAACATTTTCGTATCTTTGGGAGTCGTTGTTACATTTTGCGTGACCGCGAAAATCTGGGAAAATTTGACTCGCGAAGTGACGAAGGAATTTTCATGGGTTATTCTACAAACAGTAGAGCATATCGGGTATTTAACTTGGAATCTAAAACAATGGTAGAATCTATAAATGTTAAAGTAGATGAAGCTTTTCACTTTGCATCTGATAAATCTACCCCTGATATCTCTCTTGATGATGATACTCCTGCAAATGCATCTTCTCATAACAATTCTTCCGATAATAATGATGCATCTAATGGTTCTTCAAGCTTATTTGATGTGCAGGAATCATCTCATGTACCTCCGAGTACTCCATTACCTCAAACGTTACGCATCTCCAAGGATCATCCTGAATCTAACATTATTGGAGACCCACAAGAATGAGTCAGGACTCGGAGACAGTTGGTTTGTTGATTCGCTTGTTACGTTTCCATGATAGAACCAAAGAACGTCGATGAAGCTCTTCAGGATGACTACTGGATTGAATCAATGCAGGAAGAGCTCCATCAGTTTGAACGAAACAAAGTCTGGGAATTAACGAAGCCTCCGAAGCAACACAATGTAATTGGTACTAAATGGATTTTCAAGAATAAGAAAAATGAGGATGGTACCATCATCAGGAACAAAGCACGTTTAGTTGCTCAAGGCTACTCTCAAATAGAAGGTATAGACTTTGATGAAACATTCACCCCAGTTGCTCGACTCGAGTCAATTCGTATCTTATTCGCAATTGCTTGTCATTTTAAAATAAAACTCTTTCAAATGGACGTTAAGAGCGCGTTTTTAAATGGGTATTTAAACGAGGAAGTTTATGTGGCTCAACCGAAAGGTTTTGTAGACCTTAAACTACCTAACCATGTTTTTCGTTTGAAAAAGGCTCTTTACGGTCTAAAACAAGCACCGCGAGCATGGTACGAAAGGTTGACAAAGCACCTTTTGGAAAAGGGCTACACTCGAGGGGGAGCAGACCGGACTCTCTTTGTGAAGCATTATCAGGATAATTTCATTGTAGCACAAATCTATGTCGATGACATTGTATTTGGTGCAACTAGAGACAATGATGCTTCTAAATTCGCTGAAACCATGGAAAGCGAATTTGAGATGTCCATGATGGGCGAACTGACATATTTTCTTGGATTGCAAGTAAAACAAAATGAAGAAGGCATTCATCTATGTCAATCCAAGTATGCAATGGAGTTGGTCAAAAAGTTCGGTTTAGAAAATTCTAAAGATTTTCCGACTCTAATGGGAACTAGCAATAAGGGATTAGGAAGTGAATCTCTTAGTGAAAATGTAGACGAGAAACTTTATCGCAGCATGATTGGAAGTCTACTTTACCTCACGGCTAGTCGCCCGGACATATCCTTTAGTGTTGGGATCTGCGCGAGATATCAATCAGCACCAAAGGAGGTTCACCTGAAAGCGGTGAAACGGATCATCCGGTACATCAAAGGAACAGTAAATTTCGGAATTTGGTATCCTATGGGAACAAGTCTAGATATTGTAGGATATTTAGATGCCGATTGGGCAGGATCTGTGGATGATCGAAAAAGTACGAGTGGTGCATGTTTTTATCTTGGCCATTGCCTTATTGCATGGCACAGTAAAAAGCAAAACTGCATTGCACTCTCGACTGCCGAAGCGGAATATATTTCAGCGGGTAGTTGTTCGACCCAACTCATTTGGATGAAAAGTGTGTTGAGCGACTTCCGAATTTCAGCAACTTCGGTAACAATTCTTTGTGACAACACCAGTGCTATAAACATTTCAAAAAACCCTGTGTTGCACTCAAGAACAAAACACATTGAACTTAGATATCATTTTCTTAGAGAGCTAGTTGAATCAAGTATTCTTCAACTTTCCTATATTTCAACTGAAGATCAATTAGCCGATATTTTAACAAAACCTTTGGATCAAAAATGTTTTATTCATTTGCGTAAGGCAATTGGAATGCTTTCCTTGAAATAATTTCTTTTTGAAACCAATCCTTAGGTTAGGTTTTGTTTTTGTGTTTTTGTTCGTTACCTATGCTTGTACGTAGAACATTAATTGAGCATTAGTTATATTGACTTTAACTGCATCCTTTTATATGTTTAGAAATTTATTATGCTTTAGATATCATAATATTTCAGTTGATGCAATGATCATTTATGTCAATTAAGTCATTTTTTTTTAAAGTGATCAAAGTCAATTTCTCTCTCAATGATCTCTTGGTATAGTTTTTATCTTATTTGACTATTCAGTCGAGTATGAAATCGAGATCAATCTTTGGTTGAGTTCTTTATATCTTAAATAATTGATAGCCAATTGAGGGGGAGTCAAAGAAAAAGTGTTATGCTCAAAAGATGTGGAAAGAGTTACATCCCAATGAGGAGTGTGAAAACTACCACCACATGGAGGAAAGAGCTACCACCTCGGTCGTCCGAGTACTGTGTGGAGCCACATGTATACCAAGCATGGTTTTTCAAATTTGATTAAATAAAATGCATGTTGAAATACTTGACTCTGTCAAATTTCAAGGTTGGTATAAGGTGGGAATTTGAATGAAAGATGCTCAAAGAGCCACTCTCTTCAACAAATTGACTAGATACATTATCTAACATATTTGGGATTTCAAACATCTATTGATCTTGGTATTTTATTTTCTTTACCAAATTGATGATTTGATAAAGGCATTACACATAAGATCATGCTAGATGTGATTGAAGTTGTTCAACTTTAAGGGATTTAATTTTTATAAATTTTCATTTCATTATATTGGATTTTTTTGATAGATTTTGCATAATCTATTTCTTGTTGTATGAAATGATGATTTTTATTCAAAGTTGATACACAAAAGTGCTTACAATCTTTTTCTGGATTTTCTAGAATTTTTTTGAATTTTTCTGAAGAAAAAGTTCGGAGCCGGTCCGGACTGGACAAGCCGATCCGGACCCCGAACGCAGGTATTTCCTGCGGGCAGCCGATCCGGACTGGATTCTTCAGGCAGTCCGGACCGCGGCTAGGGTTTTATATAGAACAAAAGGGTTTCGAATTTCTTTACTCCAATCTTTTGTTTCTAAGCCTCCAGACCTTCTCTCTCTAGGAATCAAAGATTTTGGAGGCTTCCCAACTCATCTTCTTCAAATCCAAGTGAGTTCTTTTGATCAAAACTTCGTTTTTTCACAGGTTTTCATGTTTTTGCTCAAAACGTGGGAGAAAATTTGTATCTTTTTCGTTTGTGATTGGTTTTTGATCAAACTTCTTTTGAAATAAGAACTCTGTGTAGATTAGTTTTGATTATATGTTAGGTTTTCTCTTGAAAAACGAATTTTTGGGCTTTGATTTCAAAGATTTCGGTTTTAGGGCATATTTTGAGAATTTTTGAAAATCATGGGATTGATCTATTTTTAAAATTCTTTTTGCAAAACTAATTTGATTCCTAGTCTCTCTACATGATAATGATTGTTTAGGTACAATTTTGGAAATTTTTGAAAATAAACAATTTTTCTCGTGTTCTTGAGTATTGCTCACAGGCTTTTCTATTATCTGAGCACGAGTAGCAAAATGGTTTTCGCTTGGATTATTGCGCTCATTGTAGCATTAGTGGGAACTCGAGCATCTGTCAAAAAGGAACAAGCTGAAGCAAGTCAGGAGAAGATAAACACTGTTCCTCAAGCTGAGTCAGAATCAGAGGATGAAGAAGATTGGGAAATATTTTGTAAAGAATCAAAACAAGCGGTGGATGACGAAAATAGGTTCTATCTAGAGAAAAAGAAGCTGATAACGTCTTCCTCAACAACCAAACATCCCACAAGGAGCAAGAATTCGAGAGGCAGAGGAATTCAGATTAATGAACCACTCGCCAGAGAACGCTCTCTTCCTAGAGAATCTCAAAATAAACCTTCAGCATCCGCACAATCTCCTTCTACCTCCAAGAGAATAACCACAAAAGCTGATATACTATCTATGCAACGAGCACAAAGGAGAATGTCTGAAGCACAAGAAAGAATGTCGGCTGACATTCACAAGATGAAAAAGAAATGCTCCAAATTATCAAAAATGCTTAAAGGGATTCTACACAAACTGGACTGCAGTAGCTCAGAAGGATCAGAGTCTGACAATTGAACTTCCTTCTAACATATCGTTTTGTTGTGCAGGCTTAGTTTTCAGTTTTTTTAGGTCTCTTATTTTTCTTGCTTTAGTACTTTTCACCTCTCCGTTTTGTAATTGTTTAGCTTATTTTGTGACAAAAAGGGGGAGAGAGAGAGATAGACAATGATACTATGATCGAACAAATTGTGAAGACAATGATACTATGATCGAACAAATTGTGAACTGAACTATGAAAGGTAAAACTCTGAAGGTAAGTATAACTTCAACTTTTGGTTTTATATTTTGATTGATGCATGCCTCAGCTAACTATTCGACTAACTATTTGGGCATGTAATATTTCTAACAAGTTGTTTGTTAACTAACATACATATGACTTTTGGTTTTTAATGCTTAGAAGATATGTCTAATTTTGATTGTGATCTTGTTACATATATGAATTTGTAAATGTCATGGTGAGTATAAACTCTATCTCTGTGTTTGGTTTTTGAATGTTAAAAATTCTTGAGGTATCTAACGATCTCTTTTGTCAAGAATGTTTTCTTTTGCAGAGATTACAGATGTCTAAGTCTAGAGCCTGTTCTAGGAGTTTATCTCATGTATTTAATTTTCTTTTGGATCTCCAATGTAAATTTTTGTTGTATGGTGATATCAACAAAAATATCTTTTTGAATTTTCTTGAGTGGATTTTTGTTTTGTCACGAAACCGCCAAAGGGGGAGATTGTTACGGAATTTGTGTTGGCGTATTTCGTGAAATTGTTTAAGTCTTGAAAATTGAAGATGAAGAAGTTTGGATCATGTACCTCAATCTCAAGAAAGAAGAATTCAAAAGGATCAGGTACGTCTAACTAAATATTTTTGGTGATCCGAATACTTCTTATAGTGTAGAAACACTTGGTTGAATGTTTGATTGCATAAAAATCAAAAACTGGACATACTACATGATCAGAGTCCGGATCGGGCATCACAGTCCGGACCCCGAACGTAGATTAGTTCATGCGCAATTCCAGTCCGGACCTTGGAACTTCAGTCCGGACCCCGAACGTGGAATTTGCAGGAATTGCATGAACAGTCCGGACCGTGGAATTACAGTCCGGACCCCGAATGTCCTCTTTTCTGGAAATTGTCTGTTTAAGCCACGACAGTCCGGACCGCCAATTCCAGTCCGGACCGTCGTCCTGTAAAATTCCAGAAACGGTTAGTTTTTTATCCTTATCTTCTTCCAAGGGTTTCTAACCTATAAATAGCCTCTATGATTCAATTTCTAAGGCATCCACATATAATAAAAAGACGGCCGAAATTGAAAAATCCATATATAGAGAAGAAAGGAAATCAATAGATTTAATTCTATGTTTTTTCATCTATATTGATTAATTTGATTCTAGGTTTTCCAAACTCAGATTTTGAGTAGAATCAAATTAATGAATACTTAGATGGTATTTCCGATCTATTTCTAATCTAAGTATTCGGCGGATCATCACCACCCAAAAACAACGATTTTCCCAAAATCGGCGCGTGGACTCGCGTGGCCTTGTGGATTCAAGGTGCAACCGCTTTCGTGGATTCGAAGCAAGGTACGCTCGTGGATTCGAGACGTGCTATTGGGTGAAGACCGTGGATTCGGTCGGACGTCGTGGACTCGACGTTGGACGCCGTGGATTCGGCGTTGGACGCAGATCGTGGATTCGAGAAGCGTTGCGGAGCGAGCGGAGAAGATCTACTAGGAGCGTATGAAAAAGGTTGAGTCGTCTGTGAGTACGGTATATCACCTTGTACGTGTGTTAATTCTAGTGGATTTCGCCGTGTTATCGGTCCCGTGGTTTTTTACTTCGGTTTGGAGTTTTTCCACGTAAAAATCGTGCGTGTTATTTTTTAATTTCCGCATTGGGTTTTATTGCGCAACGATTTTTGAGTGTTTATGGTTTACACCTATTCACCCCCCCTCTAGGTGTTTTTTCCCCTATTTAGATCCAATTAATACATAACCCAACAGTACAGATTTCTTTGGGGTGTTTCCCTTGCCGAATTTGTATCTCAGTATAGGAAACTCGGAATTCGGCGTGCAAGTACCCGTTTCGAAGCTATCGACGTGAGGAACGCTGTGGTATTTTTATCAGAATTTTTGGAGCCCTGTCTGCAGGTAAAAAATTGACATCTTTGCGGCTGAAATTTCAGACTGTAATACTTGGTTAAATTTTGGGATTTAAGTGTAATTTTAGCCTTGTGTTGCACCCAGGAGGGATTGCGGATCGTGCTGGACCCTTTGGACTTGGAGTTGTTGCTCTCTTGGTATTCTTTAGCTGTGGGATTTTAGACAGTTAGCACCTTCAGGTGGGTGGCTTTGCTTTCAGGATCTATGGACTGTGCGCTAATTCTATTGATATAGAATCATGCATGATAGGGATTGGACTGGGTAGCATGCTAGAATTTGAATATTATTATTCTTTGTATTTATCTGATGATCGTATGATCTCTTTTGCTTCCTACCACCTGTTAAATTATTGTTATCTTGGAACCTGACCTAGCACCCCCGTCATATGTTGCATGTGTAACCAGACCAGTAGAAAACCCTCACTTGGGCTAGGGTTATTTATGTTTAGACATCCACACATTATGTTTCATTCCTGGACTTAGTGTTATCCTCGCCCGGGTAGTGGACCGAGCGGTCGGGACTTCTTTTTAGTGTGGGATGCTTTTACACTCGTGCTTGGGAGCAGAGTGGAGTCTGGTAGATGTAGTGGATCGCTTGTCTGTACCGGAAACCGTTTGGGGTAAACGGTGGACCCGGGGGGGGTCTCGTTTCCCCCTGTTTGGGTTGTCGCCACTGTGTTAGTGGCAGTAGTTTACTAGTGTTAGCCGGACCTAGAACCCAGAACCCTTTTCGACATACACATGATTTTAATCTACCAATGTTTTCTTCCAAGCATCGGAGGGCCGCTGGAGTCTGTTCTTATTTGATTGGACAAAGGCATCAGCCCTTCGGGGTTTGGGTAAAACGCTTGTTTTTCTGAACTGTTTTCCTAAAAAGAACTAAAAATCATTACAAATTGATTTCCTCTCAAAACAAGATAGCTTTTCAAAAAGGGTACTACTTGTAATCCTAACCCTGTGTGGGTTGAGTGAATATGGCTTTCAATAACAAATGTCACCTTTTTCCTGTAAATCTCCCCACTCGAAAGGATTCGAGTGGTCTGAGTTTTATGGGCCATTCCGTTGTCGGGGCGAAAGCCACGGGGGCCGAGCCTGGAACCTGTTCTTGTTTGATAGGGTTGTAGGTGTAGGTCTCCCGGGACTTTCGGGCCCTGTTGGTGTCTTCTGCGTGTAGAACCGAGATTGTTGTGTTCCCGAACTATAAGGGGGTCGGGAACTTCGATAGGCAGAGCCTAGAGTCTGTTCTTGTTTGATAGGGTTCTAAGCACCGGCCTATCGGGCTTCCGAACCCTTATGGTGTCGGTCTTTCCTGTGAGTTTAGTGTTCTGTTGTGTGAGCCGTCTGGTGGACGGTGGCCCCCGGCTGGGTGGTTTTCCAGCCTGTGAGTGAGCGTTGGTGTTGTTAGTCGATCTTGTGATCGTAGTTTGGACTATAGCCTGCATGAGCCATATTTGAGCTCGACAGAGATGCGCAGATACTTTCCTCGGTGGGGTCACGCCCCTCGAGTGCCACTCCGGAGTTGGGCCTGTTACTTGCTATCGCGACTTGTCGACGCAGTCCCTCTGGCTGGGCCAGTTTTGGCAGTCACGGACACCCTACTGTAGACCCGTCCTATTGAGGATGTGCGGCAGTAGGTGGGCGTAGGTTTGACTGGACCCTATGCGGCAGTCAGTATAGATTGGGTGAGTATACTGGGTGTGTTAGTAGATGCATCATGTTTCCATTTGTTCCACTTTTTGAGCATCTAGATAGAGGCATGGTAGCTGTAGAGTTACTTTTCCAGCCCTTCCATTTCAGTATTATATTGTTACTTTATGCCTCTAGTAGACTTAGTGGGCAGACCGTCGGGCTTGTTGGCGGCACCCACTGAGAACTACTTGGGACGTAGTTCTCACACCCGTCGTGGTGTCTTTTCCCCAGGGACTTCTACTCCTGTTCCTGCTGCTCCAGGTGCTGATCCGGCTGATCGAGGTAAGGGAGTCGCGAGATAGATCCCTACCAGTCGTCGTCGTCCAGAGAGTAGATGTACCCCTTTACTTTTGAGAGTTCATGTTGAGAGACCCTTGTAGTGAGGTATAGAGTTGTATTTTATTTTACTGTTTGAGAGATTTATGTGTTTTGGGGAGGATTTTGAGTTATATATATTTTCATTTTCAGCAGTTTACTTTCAGCTCTGATATCTGTATAGTATAGTTGATCTTTTGCAGGTTAGTCGCTTCGTCTATACGGGGCCTCCCGTATGGGCGGCGGATCTGTTGGCGAGCCCAGGTCGCAGTTTCGACGCCGGGGCGTGACAGATTAGGTGGTATCAGAGCCTAGGTTGTAGGTCATTGTGGACTTAGAAACCCTAGGCTTGTGGTTGGACATTAGGATGACTACGTGAGAGTCGTGACTTTTAGCGAGAGTCCTGATTGAGTTTTTACCTCTCCCAAGGGATGGGATGAGTGATTGGCATGTTTATTCTCCTAAGCGATTATGTTGGCTGCAGACAACATAATGCTAGGGAATGAATGACATGTCTTAGACTTTCGCTGGATTGGGTCGAGTGTTGTTTGGTACTGTTCTGATGTTTGCATGTGTGTTGCAGGTGGGCACGATGCCTCCTCGACGCAGGGTACAGACGCGTTCTCAGCCTTCCCCCTCCGATAGGCCCGAGCGGGAGGACTCGGGGCAGGGACAGCAGAGGGAGGTTCTGGAGCTCCGTGCCCAGGTGGCACAGTTGTCTGAGGCGGTGCGGCGTCAGGAGGAGACATCTCAGCGCCAGGAGGAGGCTTCACAGCGCCAGGAGGAGGCTTCTCGGCGCCAGGAGGAGGCCTTGGGTCGGATGATGCTTCTGTTAGAGCAGAGGGCGCAGCCAGTGGTAGTGTTACGGAATTTGAGTTGGCGTAGTTTCGTGAAAGGTTCAAGTCTTGAAGATTGAATGTGAAGAAAGTTGGGTCTTTTAACTCAATCTCAAGAAAGAAGAATTCAAAAGGATCAGGTATGTTTAACTGAAGATTAATGGTGATCCGAATACTTCTTGTAGTGTAGAAACACCTGGAAGAATTTTTAACTGCATAAAAATCAAAAACTGGTGTTCGGACATGTTCAGGATCCGGATCAGAGCCAGCGATCCGGATCCCGAAGGTTGTTGTTTCATACATCACTTCAATCCGGATCGCAGCATCTCACGATTCGGATCCCGAACGTTGAGTTCTCAGAATTGTATGAACGATCCGGATCAGGCATTCCGATCCGGATCCCGAACGTTTGTTTTCTGGAAATCATCTTTATAGCTACTGCAATCCGGATCGCCCAAATCCGATCCGGATCGCCGTCCGTCAAAATTCCAGAAATATTAGGTTTTTGATTCTTATCTCCTTCCAAATGTTTCTAACCTATAAATAGACTCTATGACTCTTTTTCTAGGGTTAATCCAAAATCCACATAATCGATATAGAGCCGTCATATTCAAATATCATCTTATACGGCCCTAGATCCACATATAGAGAAGAAAGGAAATCATTAGAGAATACTCTATGTTTCTTCATCTATATTGATTAGTTTGATTCTAGGTTTTCATACTCACATCTTGAGTTGAATCAAACTAATGAATACTTAGATGGTATTTCCGATCTATCTTTGATCTAAGTATTCGGCGGATCATCACCACCCAAAAAACAACGATTTCCCCAAAATCGGCGCGTGGATTCGCGTGTCCTTGTGGATTCAAGGTTCAACCGCTCTCGTGGATTCGGAGCGAGGCACGTTCGTGGATTCGAAGGGTGCTATTGGGTGCAGACCGTGGATTCGGTCGGACGTCGTGGATTCGACGTTGGACGCCGTGGATTCGGCGTTGGGCGCAGATCGTGGATTCGAGAAGCGTCGCGGAGCGAGCGGAGAAGATCCTCTAGGAGCGTATGGAAAAGGTTGAGTCGTAAGTGTGTACGGTAAATCACCTTGTACGTGTTTTAATTCTAGTGGATTTCTGCCGTGTTATCGGTCCCGTGGTTTTTTACTCCGGTGATGGAGTTTTCCACGTAAAAATCTTGCGTGTTATTTTTATTTCCGCATTGGGTTTTTATCGCAACGATTTTTGAGTGTTTATACGTTTACACCTATTCACCCCGCTCTAGGTGTTTTTTCCCCTATTTAGATCTACATTCATATAACCCAACAAGTGGTATCAGAGAGGGAATAGGGTTGTAAACAATGGTTGAAGGTGGAAACATCAATCGACCCCCTTTCTTTGATGGAACAAATTATGCGTACTGGAAAGTACGGATGAAAGCCTTTTTAATTTCCATCGACGAAAGGGTGTGGCAATCAATTGAATTAGGATGTCTAATCCAACTGAAATTATCTCTGATGTTCACACCTTAAAACCTAGGTCGAAATGGACCAAGGAAGAGTTAGATTCATCTTCTTACAATGGCAAGGGAATTAATGCTATTTTTAATGCCTTATCTCAAACTGAATTCTCTCGCGTCTCGTCATGTGAGACTGCGAAAGAAATCTGGGATGTTCTTCAGGTTACACATGAGGGAACTAACCTCGTGAAGATTCAGAAACTGCAAATGCTTACGAGCAAGTTTGACTCTATCTTGATGGCAGAAAATGAATCTTTCACGGACTACTATACACGATTGCAAGACATCGTAAACTCATGTGCTAACCTGGGAGAGAAGATTCCAGAATTTAAGATTGTAAGAAAGATCTTAAGAACTCTTCCTGAACGATTTCGCCCAAAGGTTACAGCCATTGAAACTATTAAACACCCGGACGAAATGCGTGTAGAAGAATTAGTTGGTTCATTACAAACATATGAAATGACATTTACTACTAACAATTCTTCTGGAAAAGCATCCTCTTCTAAGTCTTCAGGTTATGCGTTGAAAACAACTAAGGAAGAAGACGCGGATACATCCTCCTCAGACGATGACGAGAACCTTTCTATGGAGGAATTTGAGAAGCAGCTCGCTCTCTTGACAAGGAAGTTTCGCCGCAACTTTCGAAGGGGTAATTCAAGTAAATCTCCATCCTTCGGAAAGTCGAACAAAGGCAAGGGTACTTCAAGTTACAAGTCAAGAAAGCAAGAGAACTTCTCAAAGGATAAGAAAAGTTCAGAGGGACAACTACAATGCTTCAAATGTCGAGGCTACGGCCACATTGCAACGGAGTGTCCCAACAAGTATCCGGCAAAGAAGAAGGCGATGCAAGTCGTCACTTGGGATGACAACTCAACGTCAAATGAGTCATCTTCAAGTGATGAAGAAAAGAGCTCCACGGCATTCCACGCGTCCATATCTTCACCCTTCATGTGCTTTATGGCAAGTACATCCGAGTCATTGTCCAACTCCACTGTTGAAAAGAATGCAACGGACAACGAATCGGATGATTCGAAAGGTGAAGATTTTGCTTTAGCCTACCACAGACTTTTGAGGGATTCAAAGAAAGTGGCTAAGCAAAACAAGAGTTTGAGAGGGAGAGTGCATGATCTCGAAGAAGAAGCAAAAAGAGCAACTTCTCTCTCAAATGCTCTTGAAGTGGAAAGGGAAAATCTGATAAAAGTAAATGTTTCCCTTCAAGAGTCCAATGAGCTTTTTGAGAAGGAACATACAAAACTGGTGGATAAAGCGGATCACTTCTCAAAGCTCTACAACGAGGCTCGACAGGATAACCTGGAAATGACAAAGACCATTTTCCAACTCAAGGATGACTTGAAGCGATTCTCTTCAGGAAGGAGTAAGTTGGATAGGCTTCTTGGTCTTGGTCAAACAAATCGGTTCGGCCTCGGGTACACTCAAACTGGAAACAGTCCAAGTTCGAGTGGGACAGTTTTTGTGCCTCAGTCGGTATCTCCTCCTCCGACACCGGAATTCAAGACAAACAACGACAACAAACCTACTTCATCCTCTTTGGGATCGTCAAGATCTAAGGTATGTTTTCGTTGTGGTGTTTCAGGGCACATAAGAAGATATTGCAAGACGGGAGTCAAACGCTCAACTCAAGCGCTTCTTGCAACGACTACCACAAAGGTGATTCCTCGAAAATCAATTGCAAATCAATTGAAGGAAAAGAACCTTGGTAGTTTACCGCGCAAGACGACTTCATCAAGGAGCAGCAATCGTTTTAACAAGACGCTTTCACCTAGGCATATAACTTCACGACCATTACCGACGCACTCCAAAAAGGTTTGGGTGCGCAAAGGTGAAATCTTTCCTTGTCTTGTTACCAATGTTTCCTTGCATGCATATGATAGTTCGTCTTGGTATCTGGATAGCGGGTGTTCCCGTCACATGACCGGTGACAAAAATAGCTTTCAAAATCTTGAGAAAATCTCCGGAGGACTCGTTGTTTTCGGAGACGGTCGATCTTCCAAAATTATTGGAAAAGGAACAGTAGTTATTCCAGATGGCCCGGTTCTAAATAATGTGTTATATGTAGAAGGCCTTAAGACTAACCTCATAAGCATAAGTCAACTTTGCGACAATGGTTTTTCAGTTAACTTTTCATTTGTTGAATGTGTTGTAACTGATAAGGACCATGTCTTCTTTTTAAAAGGGGTTAGATCTGAAAACAATTGTTATGTTGTTCCTAATAAATTTTCTGAAAAATGTAACCTAGTTTCTTTGGATAATGAAACACTTTGGCATGAAAGGCTAGGTCACTTAAATTTTAAGGAACTTGCTAGAATTTCAAACAAGGACGTGGTCAAGGGGGTTCCAAAACTTTTGCTTAAACAAAACGTTGTGTGTGGTGGTTGCCAAAAGGGAAAACAGTCTAGGACTGCACACAAGAACTTGAACCACGTTGGTACAAAACGGCCTTTGGAACTTTTGCACATGGATTTAATGGGGCCGACCCGTCCACCATCTTTGGGAGGTAAATGGTATATTTTCTTATTGGTTGATGATTTCTCTAGGTTTTCTTGGGTAGCATTTTTAAAAGAGAAAGCTGATACGTTTGATTCTTTTCATGAGATTTGCCATCGTATTATGATTGAAAAGAATGAAAAGATCATTCGTGTTAGGAGTGATAGAGGTGGAGAATTCATAAATTCCAAATTCATTGATTTTTGCACTTCCAACGGCATAAAACATGAATTCTCAGCACCCTATACACCTCAGCAGAATGGTGTTGTTGAGCGCAAAAACAGGGTTGTTCAAGAGATGGCGCGTGTGATGCTTCATAGCCGGAATTTACCGCTACATTTTTGGGCTGAAGCTGTGAACACCGTTGTCTATGTCATTAATCGAGTGTATTTGCGCCCAGGAACTTTAAATACACCATATGAGCTGTGGTTTAGTAGAAAACCGGATATCAAATACTTTCGTATCTTCGGGAGTCGATGTTACATTTTACGTGACCGTGAAAATCTTGGAAAGTTTGACTCTCGAAGTGACGAAGGGATCTTTTTGGGTTATTCTACAAATAGCAGAGCATATCGAGTATTTAACATCGAATCTAAAATGATTGTAGAATCTATAAATGTTAAAGTAGATGAAGCTTTTCACTTTGCATCTGAAAAATCTACCCTCGATATCTCTCTAGATGATGATTCACCTGCCATTGCATCTTCTCATGATAATACTTCCAATATTAATGATGCATCTAATGGTTCTTCAAGTTTATCTGATGTGCAGGAATCATCTCATATACCTCCGAGTACTCCGTTTCAACAAACGCTACGAATCTCCAAGGATCATCCTGAATCAAACATCATTGGAGATCCACAAGAAGGAGTTAGAACTCGGAGGCAGTTGGTTTGTGGATTCGCTTGCTACGTATCTTTAATCGAACCAAAGAACATAGATGAAGCTCTTCAGGATGACTACTGGATTAAAGCAATGCAGGAAGAGCTCCATCAATTTGAGCGAAACAAAGTCTGGGAATTAACGAAGCCTCCAAAGCAACATAATGTGATAGGTACCAAATGGATTTTCAAGAACAAGAAAAATGAGGATGGTACTATCATCAGGAACAAGGCACGATTAGTTGCTCAAGGCTACTCTCAAGTAGAAGGTATAGACTTTGATGAAACATTCGCCCCTGTAGCTAGACTCGAGTCCATTCGTATACTATTTGCTATTGCTTGTCATTTTAAAATCAAATTATTTCAAATGGACGTTAAGAGCGCGTTTCTAAATGGGTTTTTAAATGAGGAAGTTTATGTGGCTCAACCGAAAGGTTTTGTAGACCATAAACAACCTAACCATGTTTTTCGTTTGAAAAAGGCTCTTTACGGTCTGAAACAAGCACCGCGAGCATGGTACGAAAGGCTGACAAAGCACCTTTTGGAGAAGGGCTATACTCGAGGGGGAGCTGACAGGACTCTCTTTGTGAAGCATTATCAAAGCAATTTCATTGTAGCACAAATCTATGTCGATGACCTTGTATTTGGCGCAACAAGAGATAATGATGCTTCCAAATTCGCGGAGACCATGGAAAGCGAATTTGAGATGTCCATGATGGGCGAATTGACGTACTTCCTTGGATTGCAAATTAAACAAAATGATGAAGGTATTCACTTGAGTCAATCCAAGTATGCAATGGAGTTGGTTAAAAAGTATGACTTAGAAAATTCGAAGGTTTTTCCGACTCCAATGGGAACTAGCCACAAGGGACTTGGAAGTTGAATCACAAAGTGAGAATGTAGACGAGAAACTGTATCGAAGTATGATTGGAAGTCTACTTTACCTCACGGCTAGTCGCCCGGATATATCCTTTAGTGTTGGGATTTGCGCGAGATATCAATCAGCACCAAAGGAGGTTCACCTGAAAGCGGTGAAAAGGATCATCCGGTACATCAAAGGATCAATTAATTTCGGAATTTGGTATCCTATGGGAACTAGTTTGGATATTGTTGGATACTCAGATGCCGATTGGGCAGGATCAGTGAATGATCGGAAAAGCACGAGTGGTGCATGCTTCTATCTTGGTCATTGCCTTGTTGCATGGCACAGTAAAAAGCAGAATTGCATAGCACTCTCGACTGCCGAAGCGGAATACATTTCAGCGGGTAGTTGTTCAACCCAACTCATTTGGATGAAAAGTGTGTTGAGCGACTTCCGGATTTCAGCATCTTCGGTAACAATTCTTTGTGACAACACTAGTGCAATTAACATTTCTAAAAACCCTGTGTTGCACTCTAGAACAAAACATATTGAACTTAGATATCATTTTCTTAGAGAGCTAGTTGAATCAAATACTCTTCAACTTTCATATATTTCAACTGAGGATCAATTAGCTGACATTCTAACAAAACCTTTGGATCAAAAACGTTTTATTCATTTGCGAAAAGCAATTGGAATGCTTTCCTTGAAATAAACTTCTTTTTGAAACCTTTGCTTAGGATAGGTTTTGTTTTTGTTTTGTTTTGTTCATTATCTATGTTTGTACATAGGACATTAATTGAGCATAGATCATAATTGACTTTAATTGCATCTTTTCGCACATTTAGAAATTTATTATGCTTTTGCCATCATAATATTTCATTGTTGCAATGATCATTTATGTTAATTAAATCATCTTCTGAGTGATCAAAGTCAATTTCTCTCTCAATGATCTCTTGGTATAGTCATTATCTTATTTGACTGCTTAGTCGAGTATGAAATCGAGATCAATTTTTGGTTGAATACTTTATATCTTAAATAATTGATAGCCAATTGAGGGGGAGTCAAAGATTTGTAAAATGCTCAAAAGATGTGGAAAGAGTTACATCCCAATGAGGAGTGTGAAAACTACCACCACATGGAGGAAAGAGCTACCACCTCGGTCGTCCGAGTATTGTGTGCAGCTACCACATGTATACCAAGCATGGTTGTTCAATTTTTGATTAAGTAAAATGCATGTTGAAATACTTGACTCCGTCAAATTTCAAGGTTGGTATAAGGTGTTTTTTTTTAAAGAAAGATGCTCAAAGAGCCACTCTCTTCAACAGATTGTCTAGATAAATTATCTACTATATTTGGGATTTCAAACATCTATTGATCTTTGTATTTCATTTTCTTTACTGAATTGATGATTTGATAAAGGCATTACTCATAAGATCAAGTTAGATGTAATTGAAGGTGTTCAACTTTAAGGGATTTAATTTTTGTAAATTCTCGTTTCATTTTTGGATATTATTGATAGATTTGGCATAATCTATTTCTTGTTGTATGAAACGATGATTTTTGTTTAAAGTTGATACACAAAAGTGTTTACAATTTTTTTTCTGGTTTTTCTTGAATTTCTCTGAAATTTTTCTGAAGAAAAAGTTGGAGCCGATCCGGATCGGGCAAGGTGATCCGGATCCCGAACGCAGGCTTCTTCCTGCGGCTGGCCGATCCGGATCGAAATCTCGATCCGATCCGGATCACGGCTATGGTTTTAATAAGAACAAGAGGGTTTTGATTTCTTTTACCTTAATCTTTTGTTCTCAAGTCTCTAGAGCCTCTCTCTCTAGAACGATTGCACCTTGGAGTTTTTCAAACTCAAGTTCTTCGAATACAAGTAAGTTTTATTGATCAAAATCTCGGTTTTTCACCGTTTTTCTTTTTCCTCCTCAAACGTGATGAATTTCTTGGATCGATTTCGTTTGTGGATGGTTTTTGATCAAATTTCTTTTGAAATAAGAACTCTGGGTAGATTAGTTTTGATTATATGCTAGGTATTCCCAAGTTAAACGGATTTTTGGTCTTCGATTTCAAAGAATTCGGTTTTAGGGCATATAATGAGGATTTTCGAAAATCATGCAATTGATCTATTTTTAAAAGTCCTTTTTTTTGCAAAACTAATTTGATTCTTAGTCTCTCTACATGATTTGATTGTTTGGGTACAATTTTTCAAATTTTTGAAAATTAACAATTTTTCATGTGTTCTTGAGTTGGTCTTCACAGGATTTTAAATCTATTAAGCACTTGCACCAATGGCGTTCGCCTGGATAATCTTCCTTTTGGTAGCAATGGTAGGACCTAGTGCGTCTTCTATAAAAAGAGAACAAGATGACTCAAATCAAGAAGAGACAAAGAAAGTTTGTCAAAATGATTCAGAATCAGATGAAGAAGACTGGGAAGAGATTTGTGAACAAGCACAAAAAGCTATTGACAAAGAAGATAGGTTGTACTTGAAGAACAAGAAGCTGATGAAATCTTCCTCAACAACCAAGCAGTACACTAGGCGAAAGAATTCGAGGGGAACTGGAATTCAGATTGATAGACCCCTCGCCAGAGCTCGCTCTCTCCCTAGAGAATCTCCATGGATTGAAGGTCAAGATGCACCGTCTGGTTCTATACTACATCCTTCAACGTCCTGGAGACACACAGCAAAAGCGAATGTAGGGTCCTCACTTCGACAAGAACAGCGAAGATCGTCTGCTGAACAAGACAGCGTGTCTACAAATCTCAAACAGATTATCTCTGAGCAACATAAGATGAAAAGAAAGGTCTCCAGAATGTCAAAAATGCTTCAAGCGATTTTGAAGAAGTTGGATTGTACCAATCCCACTAGTTCGGATTCAGACTAACTTAACTTTCTTTCTAATCTTTTTGTGCAGGAGTTCAGTTTTTAGGACTTACTCTTAGTTCTAGTTCTTACATTTCGGAACAATTTTTGAAATTTTTAACTCTCCTTGTGTTTTGTAATTTTGGCTTTGTTTGTGACAAAAAGGGGGAGAGAGTTTAGAGAGAACTTGAACAATGATTGAACAATGATTGATGTGGATGTGTCAACATCAAGGTAAGTATCATTTCAACTTTGACTTTGGTGAAAGGTAAGTATCACAACTTTGGTTTTTATCTTGTGATTTGTTGCATGTTCCTACTAACTATTCGACTAACTATTTGGACATGTATTATTACTAACAAGTTGTTTGATTACTAACAAAGCAAAGTTATGACATTTGGAATTTTATTGCTTAGAAGATATGTAAATGCTTGATTGTGATCTTATTACATATCTGAATTACTCAATGTCATGGTGAGCATAAACTCTATCTCTGTTAAGTTTTGAATGCTAAATATTCTTGAGGTATCTAACGATCTCTTTTTGTCAAGAATGATTTCTTTGTGCAGAGAGTACAGATGTCTAAGTCTAGAGTCTGTTTTAGGAGTTTATCTCATGTTTTTAAATTTTTGGATCTCCATTGTAAATTTTTGTTGTATGGTGATAGCAACAAAAATATCTTTTTGAATTTTCTTTAGTGGATCTGTGTTTTGTCACGAAACCGCCAAAGGGGGAGATTGTTACAGAATTTGAGTTGGCGTAGTTTCGTGAAAGGTTCAAGTCTTGAAGATTGAAGGTGAAGAAAGTTGGATCTTTTAACTCAATCTCAAGAAAGAAGAATTCAAAAGGATCAGGTATGTTTAACTAAAGATTATTGGTGATCCGAATACTTCTTGTAGTATAGAAACACCTGGAAGAATTTTTAACTGCATAAAAATCAAAAACTGGTG
Organism: Tillandsia leiboldiana; assembly: GCA_029204045.2. NCBI lineage: Eukaryota > Viridiplantae > Streptophyta > Magnoliopsida > Poales > Bromeliaceae > Tillandsia > Tillandsia leiboldiana. The sequence goes on from CM055066.1 coordinate 10,224,215, forward strand.
TTCGGACATGTTCAGGATCCGGATCAGAGCCAGCGATCCGGATCCCGAAGGTTGTTGTTTCATACATCACTTCAATCCGGATCGCAGCATCTCACGATCCGGATCCCGAACGTTGAGTTCTCAGAATTGTATGAACGATCCGGATCAGGCATTCCGATCCGGATCCCGAACGTTTGTTTTCTGGAAACCGTCTTTATTGCTACTGCAATCCGGATCGCCCAAATCCGATCCGGATCGCCGTCCGTCAAAATTCCAGAAATGTTAGGTTTTTTATTCTTATCTCCTTCCAAATGTTTCTAACCTATAAATAGACCCTATGACTCTTTTTCTAGGGTTAATCCAAAATCCACATAATCGATATAGAGCCGTCATATTCAAATATCATCTTATACGGCCCTAGATCCACATATAGAGAAGAAAGGAAATCATTAGAGAATACTCAATGTTTCTTCATCTATATTGATTAGTTTGATTCTAGGTTTTCATACTCACATCTTGAGTTGAATCAAACTAATGAATACTTAGATGGTATTTCTGTAGTGTACTGGTTTTTCCCATGCAACTTTCCGGTGAATCCACTGTGTAGAACACCTAGTGTTGGTGTGTCTGGCCCATGGTGCATCGAAGGGGTGCCACAGATGGGCCTTGTGAGACTTTGATAGCGGATTTGGCCTTCGGCTGCATTTGCCGAATTTTAGAAAGGGTTTTGGGCCAATCTGAGGTTGGATTTGGATTCAGCGCGGAAAAACGCTTGAAAACGGCTATTTGCTTGTTAAATTTGGAGTCCGGATGACCAAAAGAGGGCTTCCGGAAGTTTTCGGGGTTATTCGGTGCATGGGGGAGACTCGTGGACCGGCCGGAGCCACGTGGCGGCCTATTATTGGCCGGCTCACGCAGCTCGGTCCATGGGGTGGCGCGGCGGTGCATGGACCGCGGGCGGGAGACGCGTGGCGTGCCCTGATAGGCCGGCGCACGCGGCACGGCTCACCGGTTTTGCGGGGTTGCGGTGGACCGGGCGCATGACACGTGGCGGCTTCGGATTCGTTGGCTCACGTGGGCGCGGTCCACGGTGTGCGCGGGGGGGCGCCTCGGGACAGCGCGCGCACTGTGGCGCCAGGCGGGCGGTCGGCCGCACTCGAGTGCGCCACGTGTCGCCTCGCGGTTGGGCGGCCGTACCTACCCCCGCTGACCGCGAGGGGACACGCGGCGCATAGCGGGCCGCCAGGTTTTGCTGTCCCCTGTTTGGGGTGACGTGGCCGCCCCTGGGACTTTCGGGCGCGTCGGACGGGAGGTATACAACCCGGTTTCCGGGCGCAGTGCGCCCGAAAACTGCGCCCGAAAACCCGGCCCAACAACTAATGGGCTGGGCCTATAAATAGGATTCCCTGTTCGTCCCTTAGGCTTTTTGGACCCCTTTTCGCAGAGCATTCTTCAGAGAAGTTTTCCCTCCCTCAGTGCACTACCCATTGGAGAACTTTGAGGATTTTTGGAGGCACTCTTCCCGAGGTTCACCATTTTACGGCGCGGCGCACCGCTTGTTTCCCGGCGATCTTCTTCGCCCCTTCTCAGTGTTTGGACTCCTCCGACTCACCCCGACATCGGATTTCTCCGATTCTTGCGCCGTTGGACTCACGACAGGTAGGGCTTCAACTCCTGTGATTTGAGGTTCCTCGATTTCCGTGCTGATCTTGGAGTTTTCTGAGCACCCATTTGACCTATTTTTCTTCACGGACTTTTGGACAGCACCGCGGTGTTCTTGCCGTATCTTTTCGCTCGGACGTCGGATTGAGGCGATTCAAAAGGCAATCTTCATCTACTCTTCGCAAGGAGTCTCCTGGATTTTTCTCAGATTTTTCTGGATTTTGCACGAGGGTGAGAATCTCCTTTCTCTGTGGTTCTTTGTTACAGAAATTTGGTACAGTTTGGATTGGGGTGTACCCCTTGCCGGATTTTTATCTCAGCGTAGGAAACTCCGATTTGGGCGTGCAGGTACTCGTTTCGACGGGCTCGTCGCAAGGATCGCGATAGTACTTTCCTTGGATTTTTCTGGGCATTATTCGCAGGTAAAAATTGGAGAATTCTGGACTGTGGATTTAGGGGACAGATTTTGGAAATTGTGATTGAATAGCTTATGTATTTTTCTTTGGGGTATTTTGTACAGATTGGTGGTGAGTTTTGGACTGATCTGGACTTCGCTTTTGGGGAACTTGGAATAGCGCTCGAGGTGGGTGATGTTGTGAACCTCCTACTTGTGAATGTCACTAGGCCTATTAGAATGCCTTGATCATGTGCTATTAATTGTGAATGTATCTAGCATGCTTGTATGAGATTAAGGTTCCTTTGTTAATACTTGCATTGTTAGCAGGCTACAAGTTAGTAAGTGGTGTTTCCATGTTTAGATATGCAATTTAATTAGTTGGAAAGAATGCTAAAGCCATATCATGTCATATGTTAAGGGAAGGTTTGGGCATGTGGTTAGAATGAATGTTGTATAAGGGGTACTTGCTAGTAGATTGTGCATCTAAATTGTATCATGTATCATATGTCCTGCCACATGTACATCGGGAGTTCCAAACATTTAATGTTGCATATGTTAGAATAATTGAAATGATTTTATCAAATAAAGGACTTTGCATGCTTGAATGGTCATCTAGCTAGGCCACCTTTTTCTGCTACACAAACATATTGGAATTGACTTAGGAGAAACCATGCTTTTATTCGTTCTCGTGTCGTCGAGTCTTAGGGGATTGTGTAGTCCGATGTTCAGAGTTGGGACAGTCGGGGATCGATGTTTGGGTGTTGCGGCGACCGCGGACTGTGGGCGGTTGACCGGATTATTATTATTATTATTACTTTTGCATCAGATTGGAGGTAGGGGATCGAGTTTCCCTTTAGTGGATGGGTTTTTTCCACTTGATCAGAGTCGTGACCCCGTCCTGCTATTTTATGATACTGATGATACTGGTGACAGTGATACTATGCTCGTGTGGGGTCGCTCCCCTCGAGTGCCACTCCGGAGTAGGTTACAGACCGTGTTGGGTGCCGGTCAGACCGTGTTGGGTTCCGGTCATTTGGACAGGGGAGATACTGAGTTGTGAGGTTGACAGCAGAGCAGGCAGTACCAGTGTTTACTGGTGTTTTGATTGGGTTGGTCTGTCAGTCCTTGACGTTCTGGTGCATGCTTTCAGCCATTCTTTAGTTAGGCATCGTAGAGGCATGTTAGTGGTAGCTCTTCATCAGTTGTGTACTTGTAGCTTACCACCTCTGTTTTTATTTTTCGCCTCTGATAGTCCTAGTGGGCATGTCTGAGTTTGAGGTCTACCCACTAGGGGAGGCTACTGTTTTTATAGTAGTTCTCACCCCCCACTGCTTTCTCTTTTCTTTTCCCCTTTGTTTTGCAGAGTCCTCTGCGGGAGTTGCGGGACCCTCTTCCCTGGATCGAGGTAAGAGGATTGCGGATTAGATAGCCACTGCCCCGAGTTTGAGTTTTGTAGTTTTGATGTATCCCCAGTACACTGAGACGGTTGTATTTCCTTTTATTTTGGGTCTGGCTGCGGCCAGCTGGTTGTATTTTATTTCGTGAGCTGGGAGAGACATTTGTATATTTGTGAGAGCTTATTGTACTTTTATTTCCTGCATTTGTCTGAGATGTATTAGTTTTAGTTTAGCTCTGTTTTATGCTCCTTTATTATATTTTATATCTGAGCAGGTTACCAGCGCTTCGTGTACACAGAAAATTCCGTATGCACGGCGGATCTGTGGACGGGCCCGGGTTCTGGTTTACACCCGGGGCGTGACAGATTAGTTGGTATCAGAGCTTAGGGATAGGTCAGTTGGGACTTAGGAAACCCTAGGCTTTTGGCAGACCCTAGGAAGGCAGAGCGTGAGTGACGTGATATTGTGCGAAAGTCGGCAATTGGTTGTTAACTCTTCCTGTGAGTGGAGAGGGATTGGCATAGCCTATTTCTGGGGGACTATTATGTTGGCTGCAGACAACATAAGGTTACAGAAATAGGGGAATGTCCATGACTTTCGCTGGATTGGGTCGAGAGTGGTTTGGTTTACTGACCCATGGATTCTTGTGTGGCAGGATGCCTCCTAGGCGGCAGATTCCTACTCGGGGTACTCCTACACCCCCGGAGGAGCCGGAGCAGTCCGGGCCTTCTGAGATCAGTGAGCTGAGGGCCATGGTGGCCCAGTTGGCGGAGAGCCACCGCCGACAGGAGCAAAGGTTCGAGCAGTTATTTGCCCAGGTTGCGGCACCTCCCCCTACTACTGCAGAGGCCCCAGTACCACCTGTTGTACCACCGACTATTCCACCTGCCCCTACAGCGCCGTCGTCGAGCAGTGGGGCCCAGGGGATGTTCAGACCTTTGACCCCAGAGGAGGAGCGGGAGTTTTCTGACAAACTCACGCAGTTCTGTAAGCGAGGACCCCCTAAGTTCTCGGGGCGGAGCACTCACCCTTGGGAGATTGGATCGTGGCTAGCGTCAATGGAGAAGTTGTTTCGGGACTTCTTCATTGACCAGAGGTTCAGAGCACATTTGGCAGTACACTGTCTAGAGGGGGATGCAGATGCTTGGTGGCGTCGGGTCGAGACCTTAGAGTTTCAGGTCACCCGACAGCTACCCTGGTCGGAGTTCAGGAGGATGATCCTTGACACTTACTTCTCCACGAGCGTGAAGAAGAAGATAGAAGATGACTTGAAGAACCTGCAGCAGGGTGATCGCCCAGTGTGGGATTATTTCCAGGAGTTTACGCAGTTGCTCAACTGCGTACCCTATGTTGCCAGGGATGGGCTGCACCAGGTGGAGCTGTTTGAGACAGGTTTGCGCCCCGAGATCTATACCTTGGTACACGCCCAGAGGCTTCAGACTTTATCAGAGGCAGTGGATCATGCACAGTGGGTCGAGAGGGGAGATCATGTTGTTTCTAGACGCGGAGGTCTGGTCGCTCAGAGTTCTGAGACGAAGTGACCAGCATCGGATGAGGGGGGACAGGCCAGTTCCTGGAGGCCGCCCCGACCGCCACCGCCTCAGTTTGCGGGCCGGGGGCGTTCGGAGCGGCGAGGGCCTGGGGGATCCCAGAGGCCCCCACAGCATCAGCAGCCCCAGCGACAGCAGCAGCACTCGCAGCAGCAGAGGTCGCAGTCGCGACAGCAGGGATCTCAGCGGCAGTCGTACAAGCAGCAGCAGCAGCAGTCGCGGCAGTTTCGGGCCCCAGGCAGTTGTATCTTCTGCGGGGGTCAGCATTTCCCCGGCACTTGTGATCAGAGGTGGGGGCATTGTTATGGCTGTGGTCAGGCCGGGCATATACGATCTTCATGCCCTTTTTCGGCATCAGTGGCGCCTTCTTCGGCCTCAGTTTCTCTTCCACCTCAGCAGCGACCGCCAGCTCAGCGGCCCTATGCTCCTGCGAGCAGGGCTCCTTCCTCCCACCCTGCAGACTACCGACCACCAGCTCAGAGCGGGCGAGTCTACGCCGCTCAGGTAGGGGACTCCACGCAGCCGACCACGTGGTGGCAGGTATCACTTTACTTTTCGGTATTAGAGCTCGCACTTTATTTGATACCGGTGCATCACATTCTATTATCAGTAGAGCATTTGCATCATCTCATGGACTAGAGTTAGGTCGGTTGCCACATGCATTAGAGGTACAGATTCCCGGTCACATATTGTATGTAGAGGAGTGTTGCTGGTCTTGCCCGGTACAGCTTGAGTCTTGGATTTTGCCAGCGGACCTGATGGTCCTTAGTCAGCTGCGAGATTTTGACATTGTACTGGGGATGGATTGGCTGGCTCGCTATTTCGCGACGATTGATTGCGCCGCGAGGACTGTTACTTTTAGCGAGCCAGGCCAAGAGGTGTTCGTTTTCGGGGGGTGCCAGAGTGCTTTCTTTGCCTCTATGGTTTCGACTTCTCGTGCGAGGCAGATGATGCGCAGTGGATGCGTAGCCTTTATGGCATCTGTGGTTAAGGAGCCTACGGCGGCTCCGGGACTCGCGGATATCCCGATTGCCCGCGAGTTCCCGGATATGTTTTGTAATAGCCGCGGGTTTTCGAACCGCTTTTAGGCAAAGGGGTCCGGGGGTTTGATTTTCTTTTGTCATTCTGGGCAGGCCGTCGGGGGCTCGCGGGCATTTTTTTTGAGAATAAAGCTCGCGAAGCGGAGGCCGGCGGCGCGATCGGATCGGATTTCCGACCCCGGAAGCTCCCGGAATAAATTTTCGAAGTTGCTGCGGTTCGGGTGTCCGGCACGTCCCTTTTGAGGTAAACCAGACCCGGATTTAACGATATTTTTTGATTCAAGCTAGTTAATTCTTTCGCACCAGCTCAGTCTAATTTTCTGTAAATTTTCGGGATCCGACATAAATTAATTTAATTTATTTCGTTCTATCTATCCGGGTTAATTTGGGGCTAGGTTAGCATTTGGAGTTGGACGCGGGTTGGGCACGATCGTACCAAAACAGCTAATTAATTGGGGGTTTGAGAGGTGGGGGTTGGGAACCCCTTCTCAGTCTGCTACCCCTTTGGCACGCACGACCCGAGCGAAGACGGTCGAGGAGAGGGGAGAACGCCGCATCCCCACCACCACCACACCGGACCTACGAGAACGGACGATCCCCTCTTCCCAAACCTTCGTCGTCCTCATCAAGGTGAGACGGGAATTTAGTTTCTTTTTCCTCGTGTTGAGTTCTTGATCATCTTGACCGGAAGGGGTGAGGCACAGGCGGCGGATTTCCCGGAATCCGCCGCACGTGCGAAGAAACCCCCCCCCCATCCGGCGCCCTCATGCGACCCGCACGGGCCAGGCGGCGCCCAGCCCCCCCCGCGTGCGGGATGACCCGCACGGGGCCGGGCGCACGCCCAGCCGCGTGCGGGATGACCCGCACGGGGCCGGGCGGCGCCCAGCCCCCGCGTGCGGGATGGCCCGCACGGGGCCGGGCGCACGCCCAGCCGCGTGCGGGGTGACCCGCACGGGGCTGGGCGACGCCCAGACCCGCGTGCGGGGTGACCCGCACGGGGCCGGGCGGCACGCCCAGCCCGCGTGCGGGGTAGGCCGCAGGGCTGGGCGGCGCCCAGCCCCGCGTGCGAGGTGACGCGCACGGGGCCGGACGCGCGCTCAACCCCACGTGTGGGGTTGCCCGTACGGAGCTGAGCACGCGCACGGCCCGCGTGCGGACGGGGAGCCGCGAACCCGACGAGCGGTTCGCCCGCCTCTCGTCTTCATCCGCGTCTGAGCGTCGCTTTTCTCCTCGCGGCAGGTGTGCGAAGGAGCCGAGCGGGAGTACCAGGACGCGAGGGAGCGGAGCGTTGACGCCTACTAGCGACAGGTGGGTTGAGTGTGATATTTGGCATCGAACCACATTGATTGTTTTAATTTAAATATTATATGTTACCGTTCACTTCAGTAATCATTATTCTAGATGCTACGGATTATTGCTACACATCGATAGTTACGTGGTCTCGTGTTTTGATGCTTCAGCTACCGTCTTTCCTTCGACTATGCTAATAGTAGGGCAACATGAGTTTACACGCCTCTACCTTATTCTGATTCATGCATCATGGTTACTGCTTTACTATTTCATATACATTGCGATTACTGCATTACTATTGCTCATATATTGTGGTTACTGTGCTCGAGGCTGCAACACGTGCACCCGCGGTTTGGCCACCGTGAGGGGTGCACTTTTCCGGAAAAGAGGTCGTAGGACCCGTGTATACCCACGAGGTGACGTAGTGGGGCCCCTTATTAGCTGTGGGGTTGAGGCGCCGAGGTGCGAGCGGAGCGACCCACCGGTTTAGTTGTCCGGCGCGGTCGCGGTGCTGCAGGTACGGTATGGGCCGTCGGTAGTGGACCGACGCGGCAGAGTATTACAGGATGCAGATATACAGGTTACCATTTCCCCCCCCCCCCCAAAAGGGTGGTTGCTCCGGTTGTCGCCACGGTTTGTTTTTATTATTCCCCCTGCACGGCATTTATTAGTCACTGACTTCCCACTTCGTGACAGGGCCCAGGCGAGGGGAGAGGTAGGTGGCGGTGAGGACGGGGCGGACACAGCGGGACCGTTGGAGACCCTGAACTTTATACTTTCCTTTTCTTTTCAGCTTTTCATTTATATTGTGGGCATGTGTGAGGTTCCCGATACCCTTGTGGGGTCGACGTAGATGTCGGTATTTGATTATCTGTTTATGCACTACCTTTCCCTTTATTTCCTATTGGCCATTTGAAAAGCGAAACAAAAACAAAGAAAAGATTGCGAAAACCGTTTTCAAAGTCTAAGTGTCGTGTGGGCACTGATTTCAAAACCTTGTGGATTTATGGATTGCGAAATGAGCTTTCAAAACTTGGGTGTCGTGTGGGCACCGTTTTCAAAACCCTGGGGTTTATGCTGATTTCGAAACTCGTTTTCAAAACTTAAGTGCCGGGTGGGCACTCTTTAAAAACCGTGGATTTATCCTTTCAAGTTGAAGTGGCCATGCGCTTAAATATTTAGAATACTGGTTGTATGTAATTGAATGTTGTGATTGAATGGTTATGTTTGCTTGGGAGATGTATTCAACCACACGCCGTGCACGTACAGGGGAGACTCTGTCCGTTTGCAGAGAGATCCTGTATGTGCGGCGGGTCTGGGCACGCACCGGGGAAGAAAGAGACCTTTCAAAAAAAAAAAAAAAATGCCGTTTCCGCTAAAACAAACCCCCGGGGCGTGACAGATTAAGATGGTATCAGAGACTTCATTCAATCACAACAGCTAGTGCCGACATCCGTGGGAATGCCTCACATACCTACGAATAAATGAAATGGGTGGGGCATAGGATTTTAGAACGTGAGTGAACGGGGGGCGGGAGTTTGAATCTTTCCTCGCATAAAAGGGTACACTGGTTGTAGTTACTGTCTAATTTTGACCTTCTTGTGAGTGACAGATATGGCCCGTACAAGGTCATCGGCGGGGGACGCCGAGGCGGATGCGACAACGTCGACGGCCGCGGAGAACCAACTCCTGCGGCAACAATTGCGGGAAATGGCGGGGCAATTGGCTACCCTCACCGATCACGTACGCCAGATGACGCAGCAGCAGGCCGCACCTGTGACGGCCGCCCCGGTCCCTCCGCCGGGGCCGACAGCACCGGCCGCGGCACCGCCGACAGCACCACCACCAGCGGCGACTACGGGCCGGCGCCAGGGACAACTAGCCGGGTTATTCTGGAGGAAACGGTGGTCACGCCTACCCCTATCGCGGCTGCCGCCGCCACGAGTGGAGGGGGGGTTGTGATGACCGAACGGGATCGAGTGCGGGCCAACTTGAAGGACTTTAAGAAGCACGACCCGCCCACGTTCGAAGGGGACACGACAGATCCGTGGGTCGTGGAGAACTGGGTGGGGTCAATGGAGAAACTCTTTGAAGACTTACTTATGGAGGATCACGAGCGGGTTCCCCTAGCCGTCCATTGCTTGGAAGGGAATGCCCGCTTGTGGTGGAAGACGATACGCCCCGATCCTGCTAAGGGTACCGCTCTTCCGTCCTGGACAACTTTCAAGAAGGAGCTGTTCGAGGCCTTCTTCACCAGCAGCGTCAAGAAAAAGTTGGAGGATGACCTAAACCACATTCAACAAGGGGACCGGACGGTCATGGAATATCAACGGGAATTCGTCCGACTAGTAAATTGTGTCCCGTTCGTCGCACGGGACGAGGCTCACAAGGCACAACTCTTCGTCGATGGCCTGCGAAGCGACATCTTCGAGGTGGTGAACGCGGCTGGCCTGCATACCTTTCAGGGAGTGGTCGACAAGGCCACCACGGTGGAGCGGGGTTTCGCTGTGACCCGTGCCAGAAGGGAGAACGCGACGCGGCTAAGGGATCAGAAGCGACACCAGCAAGGCTGGGGGGAGGGTTCTTCCAGCGGGAGCCGACCCCCCAAAAGATGGAGACCGCCGACAGGACCCCGGGGCGCGCCAACAGGAGGGCCGAGGCCGTGGAATAGGCCTTGTGTCATATGCGGGGGAGGACACCTGACGGGAGAGTGCCCCCAAAGAGACGACCATTGTTTCAGGTGCGGCAAACGGGGGCACTTCCGCCGCAACTGCCCCTTAGGCGGGGGATCGGCGCCCATGGGAGCACCTACGCCCAGGCCACAGCACTCAGGGCGGGGAAAAGCTCCTATGGCGTCGGCTTCCAGACCCCCCGCACCACGGCGTGAGGAGGACCGGCAACCACAACCAGGCGGGAGGGTTTTCTCAATGACCCGCCAAGGGACTGATCCACCGGAGGACGCTCTTGCAGGTACTACTTCCGTTTTGAATTCCCGTGCTAGAACTCTTTTCGATACCGGAGCAACGCACTCGTTCATTTCTCGTGATTTCGTTTTCATGCATAACCTCGAGGAGACACCCCTCCAAGCCTCCTTGACGGTGCAAACGGCGGGAGGGACTCTGGAGGCGACCAGTTTTGTGGCCGCCTGCCCGATTATGTTGGGACGGTTGGTCTGCCCTTGGGACTTGGCGGTGATCCCTTTGAAGGAGTACGACGTGGTGTTGGGCATGGACTGGCTCACAAGGTACCAGGCACTCATTGATTGCGACAAGCGACAACTGCGGCTGCAAGAACCGGGCTTCCCCGAACATGTGTACATAATGGGCAAGAGCATCTCCTTCCCGGCGGTTATTTCAGCGGCACGGGCCAGAAGACTGGTTGAGGGGGGGTGCGTGGCCTATCTAGCATCGGTGGATTTGGCTACTCGACCCTCGACGACACTTGCAGATATCCCAGTGGTGAGGGACTATCCTGACGTTTTCCCCGCAGGAGTTGCCGGGGATGCCTCCGGAGAGGGAGGTGGAGTTCCCTATTGAGCTGCTGCCAGGCACGCAGCCTATTACGAAGGCCCCTTACCGAATGCCTTCGCGGAGCTGAAGGAGCTTAAGGCACAACTGGAAGATCTCTTGGACAAAGGGTTCATCCGACCGAGTGTGTCACCCTGGGGCGCACCGGTACTCTTTGTACGGAAGAAAGATGGAAGCCTGCGGCTCTGCATTGACTACAGAGGGATAAACAAAGTCACGGTGAAGAATAAGTACCACCCTACCCAGAATCGACGACCTCTTCGATCAGTTACGGGGAGCGACGGTCTTCTCCAAAATTGACCTACAGTCGGGCTATCATCAACTCCGAGTTCGAAATGAAGATATCCCCAAGACCGCCTTCCGGACTCGATACGGCCACTACGAGTTCACGGTGATGCCTTTCGGGCTTACGAACGCCCCCGCTGTTTTCATGGACATGATGAACCGGATCTTCAGACCCTTCTTAGATCGGTTCGTGGTAGTCTTCATCGACGACATCCTGATTTACTCCACTACCGACGAGGAGCACGAGGACCATCTACGGACGATCCTGCAAACCCTCAGAGAGCAGAAGCTGTTCGCTAAACTCAAGAAGTGTGAATTCTGGCTGCGGGAAGTTGGCTTCCTAGGGCATGTGATCTCGGCACAGGGGATCGCTGTGGACCCCCAAAAAGGTAGAAGCAGTGGTAGACTGGCGGCCGCCGACGTCGGTGACAGAAGTACGAAGTTTTCTAGGGCTGGCAGGATACTACCGGCGTTTCGTTGAGGGTTTCGCAAAGATCGCTACCCCTTTAAACCGATTGACCAGAAAGGCGAGAAGTTCATATGGACGGCCAAGTGCCAGGAGAGTTTTGAGGAACTCAAGAAGAGATTAACTAAGGCACCAATACTGGTGCTGCCGACGCCCGGAGAGGATTATGAAGTGTACTGCGACGCGTCAAGGATCGGTCTTGGAGGTGTTCTGATGCAACAGGGGAAGGTGATCGCCTACGCGTCCAGGCAGCTGAAGGACTACGAAAGGAACTACCCGATACACGACTTGGAATTGGCCGCCGTGGTCTTCGTTTTGAAACTGTGGAGGCATTACCTCTTCGGAGTCCACTGCAACGTTTTCTCAGATCATCAAAGTCTTAAGTACATCTTTACCCAAAAAGAGTTAAACTTGCGGCAGAGACGGTGGCTCGAGTTGCTGAAGGATTACGACTTGACGATCCAATATCACCCCGGGAAGGCAAATGTGGTGGCAGACGCACTGAGCAGAAAAGGGCATCGGGACGGGCGTCGGGAGAGCGCGCTGACAAAGCAGGACCACCTGATCGCGGAGTTCGCGCGAATGCAGTTGGAGGTGGTGCCTGCGGGCACAGTTCTGCAACTCCTAGCCTTGGTGGTCAAGCCGACGCTATTCGAGAAGATCCAGGAGGGACAGCAGACCGATCTGCACCTACAGCGCTTACGAGACAAGATTCCCCAGGGTCAAGAGATTGACTTTGCGGTGAAAGACGACGGCACCCTATGTTTCCGCGGGCGGGTCTGTGTGCCGGATTCACCAGAGTTGAAGAATGAAATCTTAGCGGAGGCACATCGAGCCCCTTATGCGGCACACCCGGGGGGCACGAAGATGTACAGGGATCTCAAACAGACGTTCTGGTGGCCTAAGTTAAAAGAAGACGTGACGCGATACGTAGCCCACTGCCTAGTATGTCAACAGATAAAGGCCGAACACCAGCGACCAGCAGGAAGCTACAGCCCTTACCGGTACCAGAGTGGAAATGGGACCAGATCACCATGGATTTTTGTCACTGGATTCCCACGTTCACAACAGGGCCACGACGCGATCTGGGTTGTAGTTGACCGGTTAACCAAGTCAGCACACTTCCTACCAATTCACACCACTTGGACCCGCGAACGGCTAGCTCAAGTCTACATCAGCGAGATCGTGAGACTACATGGGGTACCGGCATCGATCACCTCGGACGGAGACACGCGCTTTGTCTCGAAGTTTTGGCAAGTCTCCAGCAGGCCATGGGGACCAGATTACATTTCAGCACCGCCTTCCACCCTCAGACGGACGGACAGTCAGAGCGCACGATACAAACCCTAGAAGACCTGCTTCGCGCCTGTGTGCTTGATTGGGGAATCGGTTGGTCACGCTACCTACCTCTCGTGGAATTTGCCTACAACAACAGCTACCAGGCCAGCATTCAGATGGCGCCCTACGAAGCACTGTATGGAAGGCGCTGCCGATCCCCGATCTGCTGGGACGACTTGGGAGAGCGGAAACTTTGGGACCCGACTTAGTGGAAGAAACTGAAGAGAAAGTGCGCCTTATCAGACACAGCGCTTGCTGACCGCCCAGAGTCGACAGAAGAGTTACGCAGACCAGAGGCGCCGGGACTTGGAGTTTCAAGTGGGGGAACATGTGTTTTTGCGGGTCTCGCCATCCAAGAGGAATCAGGCATTTCGGGCTAAGGGGCAAGCTGAGCCCACGGTTTGTGGGGCCATTTGAGATTCTAGAGCGTATCGGCCTAGTAGCTTACCGCCTCGCCCCTACCACCAAACCTCGACCGAGTCCACGATGTGTTCCACGTATCAATGCTCGGAAATATCTCCCCGACCCATCACATGTCCTGGACACCTCTGCACTCGAACTTAAGGAGGACCTGAGCTTCGAAGAAACCCCAGTGAAGATCCTGGCAAGGGAAACAAACTCACTACGAATCGGGCTATCCCCTACGTGAAAGTACATTGGAGCAACCATGAAGAGCGAGAAGCCACTTGGGAACTGGAATCCAAGATGAGGGAGTGCTACCCCGACCTTTTCACTCCTATCCGGGTTTTGAGTTTCGAGGACGAAACTCGTTGTTAGAGGTGAGTGGTGTAATAGCCGCGGGTTTTCGAACCGCTTTTAGGGCAAAGGGGTCCGGGGGTTGATTTTCTTTTGTCATTCTGGGCAGGCCGTCGGGGGCTCGCGGGCATTTTTTTGAGAATAAAGCTCGCGAAGCGGAGGCGGCGGCGCGATCGGATCGGATTTCCGACCCCGGAAGCTCCCGGAATAAATTTTCGAAGTTGCTGCGGTTCGGGTGTCCGGCACGTCCCTTTTGAGGTAAACCAGACCCGGATTAACGATATTTTTTGATTCAAGCTAGTTAATTCTTTCGCACCGGCTCAGTCTAATTTTCTGTAAATTTTCGGGATCCGACATAAATTAATTTAATTTATTTCGTTCTATCTATCCGGGTTAATTTGGGGCTAGGTTAGCATTTGGAGTTGGACGCGGGTTGGGCTCGATCGTACCAAAACAGCTAATTAATGGGGGTTTGAGAGGTGGGGGTTGGGAACCCCTTCTCAGTCTGCTACCCCTTTGGCACGCACGACCCGAGCGAAGACGGTCGAGGAGAGGGGAGAACGCCGGCATCCCCACCACCACCACACCGGACCTACGAGAACGGACGATCCCCCTCTTCCCAAACCTTCGTCGTCCTCATCAAGGTGAGACGGGAATTTAGTTTCTTTTTCCTCGTGTTGAGTTTTTGATCATCTTGACCGGAAGGGGGTGAGGCACAGGCGGTGGATTTCCCGGAATCCGCCGCACGTGCGAAGAAAACCCCCCCCCATCCGGCGCCCTCATGCGACCCGCACGGCCAGGCGGCGCCCAGCCCCCCCCGCGTGCGGGATGACCCCGCACGGGGCCGGGAGCACGCCCAGCCGCGTGCGGGATGACCCGCACGGGTGCCGGGCGGCGCCCAGCCCCCGACGTTGCGGGATGGCCGCACGGGGCCGGGCGCACGCCCAGCCGCGTGCGGGGTGACCCGCACGGGGCTGGGCGACGCCCAGACCCGCGTGCGGGGTGACCCGCACGGGGCCCGGCGGCACGCCCAGCCCGCGTGCGGGGTAGGCCGCAGGGCTGGGCGGCGCCCAGCCCCGCGTGCGGGGTGACCCGCACGGGCCGGACGCGCGCTCAACCCCACGTGTGGGGTTGCCCGTACGGAGCTGAGCACGCGCACGGCCCGCGTGCGGACGGGGAGCCGCGAACCCGACGAGCGGTTCGCCCGCCTCTCGTCTTCATCCGCGTCTGAGCGTCGCTTTTCTCCTCGCGGCAGGTGTGCGAAGGAGCCGAGCGGGAGTACCAGGACGCGAGGGAGCGGAGCGTTGACGCCTACTAGCGACAGGTGGGTTGAGTGTGATATTTGGCATCGAACCACATTGATTGTTTTAATTTAAATATTATATGTTACCGTTCACTTCAGTAATCATTATTCTAGATGCTACGGATTATTGCTACACATCGATAGTTACGTGGTCTCGTGTTTTGATGCTTCAGCTACCGTCTTTCCTTCGACTATGCTAATAGTAGGGCAACATGAGTTTACACGCCTCTACCTTATTCTGATTCATGCATCATGGTTACTGCTTTACTATTTCATATACATTGCGATTACTGCATTACTATTGCTCATATATTGTGGTTACTGTGCTCGAGGCTGCAACACGTGCACCCGCGGTTTGGCCACCGTGAGGGGTGCACTTTTCCGGAAAAGAGGTCGTAGGACCCGTGTATACCCACGAGGTGACGTAGTGGGGCCCCTTATTAGCTGTGGGGTTGAGGCGCCGAGGTGCGAGCGGAGCGACCCGCCGGTTTAGTTGTCCGGCGCGGTCGCGGTGCTGCAGGTACGGTATGGGCCGTCGGTAGTGGACCGACGCGGCAGAGTATTACAGGATGCAGATATACAGGTTACCATTTTTCCCCCCCCCCAAAAGGGTGGTTGCTCCGGTTGTCGCCACGTTTGTTTTTATTATTCCCCCTGCACGGCATTTATTAGTCACTGACTTCCCACTTCGTGACAGGGCCCAGGCGAGGGGAGAGGTAGGTGGCGGTGAGGACGGGGCGGACACAGCGGGACCGTTGGAGACCCTGAACTTTATACTTTCCTTTTCTTTTCCAGCTTTTCATTTATATTGTGGGCATGTGTGAGGTTCCCGATACCCTTGTGGGGTCGACGAGATGTCGGTATTTGATTATCTGTTTATGCACTACCTTTCCCTTATTTCCTACTGGCCATGTTGAAAAGCGAAACAAAAACAAAGAAAAGATTGCGAAAACCGTTTTCAAAGTCTAAGTGTCGTGTGGGCACTGATTTCAAAACCTTGTGGATTTATGGATTGCGAATGAGCTTTCAAAACTTGGGTGTCGTGTGGGCACCATTTTTCAAAACCCTGGGGTTTATGCTGATTTCGAAACTCGTTTTCAAAACTTAAGTGCCGGGTGGGCACTCTTTAAAACCGTGGATTTATCCTTTCAAGTTGAAGGGCCATGCGCTTAAATATTTAGAATACTGGTTGTATGTAATTGAATGTTGTGATTGAATGGTTATGTTTGCTTGGGAGATGTATTCAACCACACGCCGTGCACGTACAGGGGAGACTCTGTCCGTTTGCAGAGAGATCCTGTATGTGCGGCGGGTCTGGGCACGCACCGGGGAAGAAAGAGACCTTTCAAAAAAAAAAAAAAAATGCCGTTTCCGCTAAAACAAACCCCCCGGGGCGTGACATGTTTCCTCCAGAGCTGATTAGTATGCCGCCGGATAGGGAGGTCGAGTTTTTGATTGACGTGGTCCCAGGAACTGCGCCAATCTCTAAGGCTCCTTACCGAATGGCACCGGCTGAGCTGCGGAATTAAAGGCGCAACTCCAGGATTTAATGGACAAGGGTTTGTGAGACCGAGTGTATCGCCTTGGGGAGCGCCGGTGCTATTTGTGAAGAGAAAGATGGTTCGCTTCGACTGTGCGTTGATTACCGGGAGCTGAATAAAGCGACCATCAAGAACAAGTACCCTTTGCCGCGCATTGATGACTTATTTGATCAGCTGCAAGGGTCTTGTGTCCTTCTCCAAGATTGACTTACAGTCTGGTTACCACCAATTGAAGGTGAAGGCCGAGGGACATCCCAAAGACGGCATTCAGGTCGCGGTACGGCATTATGAGTTCACCGTCATGCCTTTTGGATTGACAAATGCCCCTGCTGCTTTTATGGATTTAATGAACAGGATTTTTCGACCATACCTGGATCGGTTCGTCGTTGTTTTTATTGATGACATCCTAGTTTATTCCCGAAGCGATGTGGAGCACGAGGAGCATCTGAGGATTGTGCTACAACTTCTGAGAGAGAGGAAGTTGTATGCCAAGTTATCTAAGTGTGATTTCTGGCTTCGGGAGGTTGTCTTTTTGGGCCACGTGATTTCAGCCGCTGGAGAGGCTGTAGACCCGGCGAAGATCAAGGCAGTCTGGGATGGCCCCGACCGACGACGGTATCAGAGGTCCGCAGTTTCATGGGCTTAGCAGGATATTACCGTCGGTTTGTGGAAGGTTTTGCGAAACTTTCCACACCCCTCACTCGTTTGACGTGAAAAGGGATTAAGTTTACTTGGAGTGAGGATTGCCAGAGGAGCTTTGAGGAATTAAAGAACAGATTGATGTCGGCTCCTGTCCTTTCCCTCCCGTTATGGGGAAAGGATACGTGATATACAGCGACGCATCGCACAGTGGACTGGGTTGCGTGCTGATGCAGGAGGGAAGGGTAATCGCTTATGCCTCTCGGCAACTGAAGGATTATGAAAAGAATTACCCTACCCATGATTTGGAGCTAGCTGCAGTGATATTTGCACTCAAGTTGTGGCGCCACTACCTGTATGGGGAGCACTGCGAGATTTACACCGACCACAAGAGCTTGAAATACCTGTTCACACAGAAGGAGCTCAACTTGAGGCAGCGCATATGGTTGGAATTGTTGAAAGATTATGATGTAGACATATTATACCATCCTGGCAAGGCCAACGTGGTTGCTGATGCCCTGAGCAGGAGAGCAGTACAGAGTCTAGCTTTGATGATCACCGATCAGGCGCATACTTGAGCAATGAGGCGGTTAGAGCTCGAGGTTGTGTCCCCTGGGTCTCTGCTAGACTTATGTCTCTAGTCGTGCAGCCACTCTGTTGGACAGGATTCGGGAAGAGACAGAGTGAGGACCCCCACCTGATGAGGATTCGAGAGCAGATGCTGACTGGTTTGATAGGGGACTTTTCAGTTGATGTGCGGGAGTACTGCGGTACAGGGACCGCGCGTGTGTGCCTATGGATGCAGAGATCCGAGAGGCAGATCTTGAGGGAGGCCCACTATACACCTTATAACCATCCATCCTGGTGGGACTAGATGTATAGGGATCTTAAGGCACAGTTTTGGTGGAATGGGATGAAAAGAGACATTGGGAGGTTTGGAGCACACTGTCTAACTAGTCAGCAAGTAAAGGCTGAGCATCGTGTACCTGCTGGCAAGTTGCAGAGTCTCCCAATCCCAGAATGGAATGGGAACATGTTACGATGGATTTTGTCACTAGTTTGCCGAGAGCACAGACGGGAGCGGATGCTATCTGGGTAGTTGTGGACAGGCTACCAAGTCCGCTCACTTTTTGCCGGTTCAGATGACTTGGCGATGGAGCGACTCGCACAGGTGTACTTGGCTGAGGTGGTTAGATTGCACGGGGTGCCCGTTTCCATCGTATCAGATAGAGACACGAGGTTTGTCTCGCATTTCTGGAGGAGTTTACAGACAGCCTTGGGGACGCAGCTCCGATTCAGTACAGCATTCCACCCACAGACCGATGGGCAGTCAGAGCGCACTATTCAGACCCTCGAGGATATGTTGAGAGCATGCGTTCTGGACTTCGGAGGAGGATGGTACCAGACACTTGGGATTAGTTGAGTTTGCGTACAACAACAGCTATCAAGCGAGCATTCAGATGGCTCCGTTTGAAGCGTTGTATGGACGCAAGTGTCGGTCACCCCTATATTGGAGTGACGTGGGTGAGAAGAAGACTTTGGGTCCTGATCTACTGTTAGAGGCAGAGGAAAAGGTCAGATTGATTCGACGACATCTCGAGACCGCCCAGAGTCGACAGAGGAGTTATGCTGATACTCGACGGCGAGACTTAGAGTTTCAGGTGGGTGACCATGTTTTTCTGAAAGTCTCGCCTTCGAAGGGGATTCGGAGATTTGGCATTCGTGGGAAACTGAGCCCTCGTTATATTGGACCTTTTGAGGTGTTGGAGCGCTTAGGGCCAGTTGCCTACAGGCTTGCGCTTCCTCCCAGGCTTTCAGGTGTTCACAATGTTTTTCATGTATCGACACTGAGGAGGTATGTTTATGACCCGTCCCATATCATCGATTTCACCCCATTGGAGGTTGCTGAGGACCTGAGCTATGTTGAGCGGCCGTTGAGGATCTTGGACCGTGAGGTTAGGGAGTTGCGCAGTCGGGCCATCCCGTATGTGAATGTCCTCTGGAGCAGTCATGATGAGCGCGAGGCTACCTGGGAGCTGGAGTCAGCGATGATGGATGCTCACCCCCACTTGTTTGAGGCCCCTGCTTGAGGTATGACTTTGTTTCGAGGACGAAACTTTTTCTTGTGGGGGAGGATGTAGTGTACTGGTTTTTTCCCATGCAACTTTTCGGTGAATCCACTGTGTAGAACACCTAGTGTTGGTGTGTCTGGCCCATGGTGCATCGAAGGGGTGCCACAGATGGGCCTTGTGAGACTTTGATAGCGGATTTGGCCTTCGGCTGCATTTGCCGAATTTTAGAAAGGGTTTTGGGCCAATCTGAGGTTGGATTTGGATTCAGCGTGGAAAAACGCTTGAAAACGGCTATTTGCTTGTTAAATTTGGAGTCCGGATGACCAAAAGCGGGCTTCCGGAAGTTTTCGGGGTATTTGGTGCATGGGGGAGACTCGTGGACCGGCCGGAGCCACGTGGCGGCCTATTATTGGCCGGCTCACGCAGCTCGGTCCACGGGGTGGCGCGCGGTGCATGGACCGCGGGCGGGAGACGCGTGGCGTGCCCTGATAGGCCGGCGCACGCGGCACGGCTCACCGTTTTGCGGGGTTGCGGTGGACCGGGCGCATGACACGTGGCGGCTTCGGATTCGTTGGCTCACGTGGGCGCGGTCCACGGTGTGCGCGGGGGGGCGCCTCGGGACAGCGCGCGCACTGTGGCGCCAGGCGGGCGGTCGGCCGCACTCGAGTGCGCCACGTGTCGCCTCGCGTTTGGGCGGCCGTACCTACCCCCGCTGACCGCGAGGGGACACGCGGCGCATAGCGGGCCGCCGGGTTTTGCTGTCCCCTGTTTGGGGTGACGTGGCCGCCCCTGGGACTTTCGGGCGCGTCGGACGGGAGGTATACAACCCGGTTTCCGGGCGCAGTGCGCCCGAAAACTGCGCCCGAAAACCCGGCCCAACAGCTAATGGGCTGGGCCTATAAATAGGATTCCCTGTTCGTCCCTTAGCTTTTTGGACCCCTTTTTCGCAGAGCATTCTTCAGAGAAGTTTTCCCTCCCTCAGTGCACTACCCATTGGAGAACTTTGAGGATTTTTGGAGGCACTCTTCCCGAGGTTCACCATTTTACGGCGCGGCGCGACGCTTGTTTCCCGGCGATCTTCTTCGCCCCTTCTCAGTGTTTGGACTCCTCCGACTCACCCCGACATCGGATTTTGCCGATTCTTGCGCCGTTGGACTCACGACAGGTAGGCTTCAACTCCTGTGTTTTGAGGTTCCTCGATTTCCGTGCTGATCTTGGAGTTTTCTGAGCACCCATTTGACCCATTTTTCTTCGCGGACTTTTGGACAGCACCGCGGTGTTCTTGCCGTATCTTTTCGCTCGACGTCGGATTGAGGCGATTCAAAAGCAATCTTCATCTACTCTTCGCAAGGAGTCTCCTGAGTTTTTCTCAGATTTTTCTGGATTTTGCACGAGGGTGAGAATCTCCTTTCTCTGTGGTTCTTTGTTACAGAAATTTGGTACAGTTTGGATTGGGGTGTACCCCTTGCCGGATTTTTATCTCAGCGTAGGAAACTCCGATTTGGGCGTGCAGGTACTCGTTTCGACGGGCTCGTCGCAAGGATCGCGATAGTATTTTTCTTGGATTTTTCTGGGCATTATTCGCAGGTAAAAATTGGAGAATTCTGGACTGTGGAATTTAGGGGACAGATTTTGGAAATTGTGATTGAATAGCTTATGTATTTTCCTTTGGGGTATTTTGTACAGATTGGTGGTGAGTTTTGGACTGATCTGGACTTCGCTTTTGGGAACTTGGAATAGCGCTCGAGGTGGGTGATGTTGTGAACCTCCTACTTGTGAATGTCACTAGGCCTATTAGAATGCCTTGATCATGTGCTATTAATTGTGAATGTATCTAGCATGCTTGTATGAGATTAAGGTTCCTTTGTTATACTTGCATTGTTAGCAGGCTACAAGTTAGTAAGTGGTGTTTCCATGTTTAGATATGCAATTAATTAGTTGGAAAGAATGCTAAAGCCATATCATGTCATATGTTAAGGGAAGGTTTGGGCATGTGGTTAGAATGAATGTTGTATAAGGGGTACTTGCTAGTAGATTGTGCATCTAAATTGTATCATGTATCATATGTCCTGCCACATGTACATCGGGAGTTCCAAACATTTAATGTTGCATATGTTAGAATAATTGAAATGATTTTATCAAATAAAGGACTTTGCATGCTTGAATGGTCATCTAGCTAGGCCACCTTTTTCTGCTACACAAACATATTGGAATTGACTTAGGAGAAACCATGCTTTTATTCGTTCTCGTGTCGTCGAGTCTTAGGGGATTGTGTAGTCCGATGTTCAGAGTTGGGACAGTCGGGGATCGATGTTTGGGTGTTGCGGCGACCGCGGACTGTGGGCGGTTGACCGGATTATTATTATTATTATTACTTTTGCATCAATTGGAGGTAGGGGATCGAGTTTCCCTTTAGTGGATGGGTTTTTTTCCACTTGATCAGAGTCGTGACCCCGTCCTGCTATTTTATGATACTGATGATACGGTGACAGTGATACTATGCTCGTGTGGGTCGCTCCCCTCGAGTGCCACTCCGGAGTAGTTTACAGACCGTGTTGGGTGCCGGTCAGACCGTGTTGGGTTCCGGTCATTTGGACAGGGGAGATACTGAGTTGTGAGGTTGACAGCAGAGCAGGCAGTACCAGTGTTTACTGGTGTTTTGATTGGGTTGGTCTGTCAGTCCTTGACGTTCTGGTGCATGCTTTCAGCCATTCTTTAGTTAGGCATCGTAGAGGCATGTTAGTGGTAGCTCTTCATCAGTGTGTACTTGTAGCTTACCACCTCTGTTTTCATTTTTCGCCTCTGATAGTCCTAGTGGGCATGTCTGATTTTTGAGGTCTACCCACTAGGGGAGGCTACTGTTTTTATAGTAGTTCTCACCCCCCACTGCTTTCTCTTTTCTTTTCCCCCTTTGTTTTGCAGAGTCCTCTGCGGGAGTTGCGGGACCCTCTTCCCTGGATCGAGGTAAGAGATCGCGGATTAGATAGCCACTGCCCCGAGTTCGAGTTTTGTAGTTTTGATGTATCCCCAGTACACTCAGACGTTTGTATTTCCTTTTATTTTGGGTCTGGCTGCGGCCAGCTGGTTGTATTTATTTCGTGAGCTGGGAGAGACATTTGTATATTTGTGAGAGCTTATTGTACTTTTATTTCCTGCATTTGTCTAAGATGTAGTAGTTTTAGTTTAGCTCTGTTTTATGCTCCTTTATTATATTTTATATCTGAGCAGTTACCAGCGCTTCGTGTACACGGAAAATTCCGTATGCACGGCGGATCTGTGGACGGGCCCGGGTTCTGGTTTACACCCGGGGCGTGACAATTTCCGATCTATCTTTGATCTAAATATTCGGCGGATCATCACCACCCAAAAAAACAACGATTTCCCCAAAATCGGCGCGTGGATTCGCGTGTCCTTGTGTAATTCAAGGTTCACCGCTCTCGTGGATTCGGAGCGAGGCACG
Source organism: Tillandsia leiboldiana (assembly GCA_029204045.2). NCBI lineage: Eukaryota > Viridiplantae > Streptophyta > Magnoliopsida > Poales > Bromeliaceae > Tillandsia > Tillandsia leiboldiana. Next base: position 10,246,917 of record CM055066.1, read on the forward strand.
TTCGTGGGATTCGAAGGGTGCTAATGGGTGCAGACCGTGGATTCGGTCCGACGTCGTGGATTCGACGTTGGACGCGTGGATTCGGCGTTGGGCGCAGATCGTGGATTCGAGAAGCGTCGCGGAGCGAGCGAGAAGATCCTCTAAGCGTATGGAAAAGGTTGAGTCGTAAGTTGTACGTTAATCACCTGGTACGTGTTTTAATTCTAGTGGATTTCTGCCGTGTTATCGGTCCCGTGGTTTTTTTACTTCCGGTGATGGAGTTTTTCCACGTAAAAATCTTGCGGTTATTTTTATTTCCGCATGGTGTTTTTAAACATCGCAACGATTTTTGAGTGTTTATATAAATACTTTTACCTATTCAAACCCCCCTCTAGGTGTTTTTTTTCCCTATGGAGATCTACATTCATATAACCCACAGGTAGCACCCCCTGAGAGTTTCCCTGTGCCTTCTTCGCCAGCTATGGCGCCCCCTGTGGTTCCGGCAGCGCCGGCTGTCTGTAGAGCCTGTTTCTAGCATACCACCCGCCTAGGTCGACAGGCCCTTGGACTTCAGCTGCGCAGCGTGCGTGGTGGATCTGTTGATGAGGTTCCGCCAGTTCGATCCACCCCATTTTTCTGGTAATGGCGCTGAGCCGTGGGAGGCCGATTCTTGGATCACGGCCATGAGAGCGCCTTTTTGAGAGTATGTTTTTCATTGCTGTAGCAGTTTCCGGGTCTTCTTGGCTACAACTTCTTGGAGAGCAACGCCGCGGCTTGGTGGCGGCGTTGTGCACCTGCGGGTCCCGCCTGGGGACGGCAAACTTCTCCCTTGGGGCGGGTTCCGCAGTCTTCTTCTAGGGGGCCTTCTTCTGGAGAGTTCATCAGAGACGGAGGAGCGCTGAGGAATCTCCGCCAGGGAATAGGCCCGT